>JAKSZU010000015.1:16208223-16808223 GCA_026018925.1 Tupaia tana | reverse complement strand
CTGACTTCACCCTTGAACGTGAGCATGCAGCCGAAGCCCACTCTGGGATGCATTTCTCCAGCCACGCTTTGGGTAACCAGGAGAATACGTGTCAGTTGGTGTCTTTATGTTAGGAAAAATTAGGAGGGAAGAAAAGACTAAAAAAAACAAAAAGAACCCCCTCCCCCCCCCATCATTGCCATGGTATAATGAAGGAATTCGGAAGGGGCGAGGACAGAATACAACGTTAATAATGGATTCTCCATCCATGCTCCTTTGCCCGAATCTTTTTGTATGTAAGCATGTGCTTAGAACAACACTGCACATTTACACCCAAGCCATGGAACAAATAGAAAGATATATTTTAAACTCACCTAATCAGCAGAGGAAAGCAAAACTACCAGGTAGTCAAAAATATTAGACTTGCTCTCATTTACGGTGGGGAAGACCAGGTCCTGAGTTTTTTTCAGAGTGGTCTACAACTGCAGGTGTTCGCCACTTCATTTAGACATTCAGGGACACACTTTGCATGGGTGAAGCCCTGGTTATACCGCTGCAGGTGGTCTCAAATACAAGGCTTACCTAGAAACCTGAGTAGCCAGTGGTACCTGGCCCTGCCCCGCACGCCCTCGCTACCTGTGGTCTGGGCTTGTTGGTTCTTCCTAGGCCTCACTTTGCCCACTGGTCATGGTAGGGGTGCACTGCAAGACCACAGGGCCTTCCACATAATTATCTCGGTTAGATGCTAAGAGCCAGGTTGTCTGGGGGAAGGTGTGTGTTTTGTATAGTCAGCCAGAGAAGGCCCTGGCTTAATGGTGTGGGGGACCCAAATATGCCACCCTTAGATGTAATTGTTTGACATATTTCAAGATGACTATTCAGAAGGGCTACAGGTCCAAAATTAGTTATTATTTTTTTAAAGGTACCCCTTTTTAAAAGAAGTTGACATCTATTTAATATCAGCGAAGCACTGACTTTATCTGTAAAGTAAGTGGTGGACACAATCAGGCTTTTCCTAGGCTACCCCTTAGCTTTCTAGGAAGAAGGGAGCTTGAGGTCTGACCCTGGCCCAGAAAACATGACTCTTCACATCTCTTTCCCCCACCCTTTTTACCTTATTTCCAAAATCTCTTCTCTCTCTTTTTCTGTACACTGTCACATCTTTCGTCACCTGGCCTTGTTCTAAGTCTCATTTCATATGACTCCCATGCACACAAGTGCATGTAAATAAATGGGCATGCTTTCTTCCTGTTAATCTGGTTGGCAGTTTATTTCATAGTCTGAAGACATTGAACCTAAGCAGGGAAGGAAGAAAATTGAAAACTTTGCTACAATAATCTGCTACTTACTCTAGTATGGCCCAACCATCAGAGCCAGCTCAGAGACTGCAAGGAACAGAGAACTCAGAGCAAAAGGACTTGGGCAATAAGGGGATTTATGGGCTCAAGCCTTCTAAAATCTCAGAGATAAGACTTCAGACAGCTGTCTCTCACGGCAGCAAGAGCAGGCTGCAGAGGTTCTGCACCCCAAGCACCATGTTCACAGCTGGGGGGCTCAGGAGAGGCAGGGAGCTCAGCAACATCTCACCCCTCACTGGGCCTGGACCAGGTGCCCATCCTTCAACCAGTCACAGCTGGTGGGTGGGAAGCACTGACTAGATCAGGCCAATCACAGCCCACTCCTGAAGCTGTGGACAGGGTCAGACCCATGGGCTAGGAGATTCTGGGTTGGAGGAAAAGGGCCAGGTGAGCAGTGGCCTGTAATCCTGCCTGCAATCGTCCGACAGGTGCCCATTGCCTGGAGAAAGTCACTCAGTTGTCTCCCTCAGCAAAATGAGATTAATTGTAACGTTCTTCTTCCAATCATAAGGGTTAAAGGAGGTCGTAGGAGGTAAAGCCTTTGGAATCAGCAAACCCCCAGATAACTATTAACAGAAGGTTATTGCTGTTATTGTCATTAATGCGTCAAAATATGTTCGTTTACTGTGAAATTGCTTCTCAGGATGATGGGGTGCCTGGTGTCAAATAGCTCAATCAAGGAAACTAAAAATTCTGTTTTTTCATGGTAAAATTGATATTGCATGAAATTTATTTTTTAATTAAAATTAATTTCATTACACAAGTGATACGTAAGTGTATTCCTGCTGTAAGAAAAGCCAAACATCAAAGAAAAACTCAAATCTCAAACTCAAATTGACCTATCTCCCCTCAGCTTCCACCTGCCCCCCATGATGACTCTTAGGCTGGGTGTCAGCTCCCTGGGCTTTTTCATTGTAGTCCTCTGCGTGTTTAGGTGGACAAGACACAGAAACATTAATTCCTTCAGCAAATGCTTTTTGAGTGTCCAGGGGTGCTGAGCACTGTCCCTGCTCCATGGAGCAGACATCCTGCTGAACAAGGCAGACGGTAAACAATAAAATACAGAGCAAAGAGGTGGAGGGAACTGGTGGGGGTGGGAAGTCAGCAAAGGCCCCTGGGAGGAGGTGGCGTCTGAGCAGAGAGAGGGGTCAGGAGGACACTGGAGGAGGACTGGCCCAGCAGAGTGGTCCATCGGCAGGACCAGAGGCCTGAAGTGGGGACACCCTGCATTTCCTGGGCATGGCTGGCAGTGGTGCGGGGGAGCAGGAGCAGGGGGGGCAGAGGCAGGGACAGGGGCAGGAAGGGCAGGAGAGACAGGAGATCAAAATGGCTAGCGGCCAGGTCAGAGTGGCTCCTGGGCTCCCAGTGGACTCCAGAGGCATCTGAGTCATTGGCGTGCTCACATGGATGTATCTGCACATGTGTATATCATATTACCTTGAGGGATTATAGACACGCATGTTTATGTGTGTGTATGTGCGTGTGTGATGGAGCTGACCCGCAAACCTGGGGCTCTGAGCGGCTACTTCCTCCACTGAGATGGTCATGGGGAGGTCACCTGTCAACCACCGCTCTCCATGGACTTGGGCTGGGATCTCCCCACAGGGACAGAAGCAACCTGGAGCACTGGAGTTGTCCCCAGGAGCTTTGGGCTGGGCTGGGATAACCCGTGGAATGTCACCAGCGACTCTTGTCCCTGGAATCCGTGTGCCCAACCTCACATGGCACGGGTGGGGCCACACATCTGATTGGCATTCCGAGCTCATTGGAAGGTCCTGCTCGCCCTTGGCTTTCTCCAGGTGTCTCTTGTCACCACTGCTGATGTTTCAGTGTCACATCCTCCACTGTGTCTGTTGTCATTTTGACTGTCTTAACCAACCTGCCAACAAGTTTCTTTAAAAACACCACTCTGGAGCATTTGCTCAGGGGACTAACCTGCTCAGGAATAGCTTCTACCCTTGGCGGGAAGGGGGGCCTGCCCCAGGAGGGTCTGCACTGCCCTGCGAGTAACCATATCCAAAGGAGTGGCTCATTACGCAGCCAATACTGAGCACCATGCCAGGTCCGGGGAGCCACTGCGGATGACGAGAAAATGCTTTGCTATTTCGGTACCTTTCATGGCATTTGCTCCTGCTTCTGAACAAGTGGCCCCCATTTTTATTTGCACCAGTTTTCTCCCAGTCTCCCTGCTCCGGCTCCTGCCCCACAGCCCCAACTGTTCTCCAATGGATATTCCTCTTAGAGACCAGACAATGTCCTATTTGCTTAAACCTTGGAGTTAAAGCTGAAGTCTTCGCAGGTCCCACAAGGCCTGGGTTAAGGCAATTCCCACGCCCTGTATTCCCCATCACCTCTCTGGCTTACCACCATGCTCCCCCTCACACACGTGGCTCCAGCTGCTCTGGCCTCTTGCTGTTCCTCAGATTCATCTGTCATGGTTTTGCCTCGTCATTCCCTCTGAGCCCCTAAATCCCTGAAGCTCTTGTATTGAAGCAGACCTCCATTTTGAACTCCTCTCTATATTGGGAACTTGCTTTCTCCTTTTGCCTAGAGTAAACAGAGTGATTAACATGCCTACTGTCTTTGCTAAATAACCCGAAACTCGCTGAGTAGACCATAACAGTATCTCCTTCCACCTCATCAGCCAAGCCTTTCTGGGTCACCTGGTTAACCTGAGCCACCCTGGCCCTTTCTCCCCCATTCACCTTTACGGGTCTCCACAGCACCCGCTGCACGGTCGCCCCTCAGTCTTCACTGTTCCTCCCCCCAAGACAATGGCAGCTCCATGAGGACTGGGTCACCTGCTCTGCTCAAGGCCAAGTCCCTCGTGCCCAGCAGAGCTGGGGGCCCAGAGTCAGCACCGGATGCATTTCCTGTGGATCTGATGATGAACGGGAGAAATCAGTCTTGCAATCCAGGAAGGTGACGCTGCTCCCCTGGGAGTGAAAGCGATTCTTGGGGCTCTAGTTTCTGTATGTAACACACAGACCCCTGGACAGTGCATAAACCTCTGTCTGGTATTCCCGTGGTATTAACATTTCAGTCAGGGGGAGCAGTAAAGAAGAAAAGAAATGTCTAAAAAGGCTCTTGTGGGTGACAATGAAATAAAGTTAAGAAACACTGAATTGGGGAACATCAACTAAAACTACACTGGCCAAGGCAGCGGCAGGAGTGTGAAGACAACCTGAGATGAAAAGTCTGTTATGCAGCCCGTCCTTCCTCCTGGGGGGAGAACAGGAGTGCCTCCTTGCTGTGGGGAAACATTTCCTTTTTCCCTGCCAGGAGACAGACGTACACAGGATGATATTTACATTTTCCGAAGCCTCTAATTTTCTCGTTTATCATTTGTCAGAGCCCGAGCCCTTCCTCAGCCATGTGATGTTTGCAAACAGCTAATGACCCTTGCATCAAACTGAACGCCCAGCCTCCTAGGGATGCTTCCTGCACTGGGACTGCTGACTCTGTGGTTAGGGTCCCTCTGCATTGTGCTCAGGGTCTTGGGTGTCAGGGCATCGTCTGTCCCCTTAGCTTAGCAGCTCTGGGAGTGTTTCCCCAGCTCGGTGATGAGGGAGCCATGGAAACCATCTCAGCTGCCAGTTTGGTAGAAGATGACCAGAGCCCGGGACACCAGGTCCACTGTGTGGGGTAAAGGTGGCTTCAGGACTGAGGGCCGAGGTCTCAGGCCTGACCCAGGTTTGCTGTTCCTGCTCAGTGACGGAAGTTCAGGAGGGGCTCTCACCAGTCTCAGGGAGGCAGGGGAGGCTGCACCTGGGCCCCTGGAAGAGGAGGAAATTTAGGAGAGGTTCCCCGGGACTTACTGTGAGCCACACCCAGGTCCTCCCTCACCAGCAGCCTCCAGATTGCCGCTTGCCCCGTCCCCGGCTGCTGGGTAGACCTCAGCCTCCTGGGAGCAATTCATTCCTGCCCCAGGACAGTGATTCTGGGTCAGCGGCCCAGCAGGGGGTCCGGGTTCCTGCTGAGTCCCTGGGCTCTAGTGACAAAGGGACATGAAGAAAAGCACAGTCCTCTCTGGACTTGATCTTGGACTGGCTCAGGTTGTAGGCTGTGGCACACTGAGAGGCTGCCTGAGCCTGTGAGCAGGATCTCAGAAGACGGAAAATAGGGGCTAGCTGGAGACGTGGTGAGTAAGGCAGCTGGATCCCACATGGCTGCAGTTCGAGTCTCAGAGCTGGCGGCTTGAAAACCACATCGGGAAGTGTGTGTGCATGCCCACAGTGGTGAGAGGCGGAGACTCAGAGGGGAAGGAGTTGCCACGTGGCTCCCCTCATGGGATGTTCTCACCACCCCACCCCCAGCAGCGTATGTGACCTTTGGCAAGTTGAAAAACAAAACAAAACAACAAAAGAAAAAGGAAATGGAAAAACAGTTTGGTTAAATTTTTACATGCTTGGGAGTCCAGGGTTATTTGAGGATGGCTGAGGACACCTTGAGGCTGGGGGTCCACACGGACAGGGGTGGGGATGCTCCTGTTCATGGCAGATCCATGTCTGTTCACCGACAAGCTCGGGGAGCTCACTCCTCAGGGAGTGTAAAAGCTCAGACATGTTTCCTTTGTGTAAACGGAAGCCACGCTGGGGCATGTGGTCACACTGAGCTCAGGGTCTGTTCAAGCAGAAGTTCAATGAGGAGGAATTGAAAGCAGAAGGGACAAGAGACGAGACCAACTGATAGATCGGGAGGAGGAAAGGGCCAGGTGAGTGTGGAAATGAGCAAAAAATGCAGATAGTTGTCAAAGTTTCAAAATCACTCATGGATTGCCCCACACAAGGGACAACTCAGTGCTGAAGTGCTAGATAGAAAGTTTGAGCTTTCATGTCACATAAAAAAATTAGAAATAAATCAGGTGGAACCTTAGAGCCAAGAGCCTTAGTGACATGTCAGTTTGAAAACGGAAGATGTCCAGTTTCCCTGTGTGCTTCCAGAGAATGGGAGAAAGGCCCCAGCAAGGTGTGCTCCCCACCTCGTGACTCCGAGAAGAACCGGAAGTCCATCTTGCCTTTGGGGTTTTCATTCTCAAGGAGCTCAGAGCCCAGGGATCTGCCCTAGAGCAGATTTTCTTACATGCAGAGCTAAAAAACAAGAGGAGAGGAGCATCTCAATGTTCTTTTTTTTAATAAAAAACTAATTTGCACCAAATTATTTAGTATTGCTGGTGGTTCAGTGGTTCCTTGTGTTGGAAGGTCAGATCCAACAGGAATTCCACATCGTGGCCTGGGTTTGCGCTTGGGAAAGAAGGCATGGGTGATGTTCCGGGGGGCAAATGTCCTCAGGTGTGTGGTGTACCGGCCCCCACAAAATTCTTCACACCCACCTTCACCTCTGCACATATAGCCATGGGAAGGCGTCAGGTTTTAATTTCAAACTCAGGCTTAGGTTTGTCCTCTTCCTGATTATGAACTGAGGTTCATCAAGAGTGATTCAAGAGTCTTAAGTGAGGATGTTCATAGCAGGGTTGTTTAGAATAACCAAAAGCAAAAGCAAAAGCAAAACGTGAAAATGAAAAACAAAGAGAAAACAACCTTATTGTCTAGCGACAGAGGACTGCTGAGATGGGTTTTTGCTTATTTATGTGATGGAATACTTTGTAACTAGTAAAACTTGAGTTTTTGAAGATTGCTTTATGACATAAGAAGTATATATGATAAAACCTGAAGCGAAAATCAAGTCAGAATCTGAAGAGAACACATTCAAACCAAATCTTAATTTTCCAAACCAAGCAGACTTTTTGTAAGTGCATTAAAAATACTGGAAGAATTGGATTTTAGGTTTTCTTTATTTTCAAGGGACATTTTGCAAAGTGTCTATTATATTTTACATCAGCAAATCCATAGACACCATGAAAAGTGAAGATAATAAGGTCGAACAGCCTTGAGAGATGGCACATCACTGTCTTTTCAGCTGGGGCAGTTTTCAGCCTCACACACTCTCCTTCTTCCTTGGGAAGCCCCCGGGGCAGGGACCCTGTCTCCCTTCTGTCTTGGTGGCGCCAGGATCACAATCAGGGTTCAGTAAATAATTGATAATAACAAAGAACCCAAAAGGGGTCCACTCGCTTCAGGCTGGCAGCTCGCTGACTCCTCAGGGCATTCTCTTAAGTGCATTTCATTTGTTTTTAATTTTTTTCTAATGTAAAAGGATGAAAATTAATGGCAGGAAAGAGCTGTTGGCTGGCTGAGAGCAGGAAAGGAGGAAAAAAAGAATGAGCCCAGTCACTGAGGGCCACGGGGCCTAGCCTGACCCTGGGCACCTGCAGTGGCTAAATTTTTTTTTCCTTATTTCTTTTCTTTTCTATTCTATTTTTTTTTTTTTTGGGGGGGGGATTAGGCAGTGCTTTGAGGCTCTTTGATCAAAGAGTAAAAAAAAAAAAAAAAAAGCAGATGTTGTGTAAAAACACACTCGAGAGACTAGCAGATGCTGTAATGGCTACGTCGCTGGACTCCCACATAGCTGACCGCCGTTCAAGTCTTGGACCCGGCAGCTTAAAACTCACACCAGGTGTGTGTGTGTGTGTGTGTGCATGTGTGCGTGTGTGTGTGTGTGCCCAAGATCCCTAGAGGAGAATGGAGAAGGGATTGCGGTGTGGCCATCCCCCCGGGAGCTGATTTATCACTTTCTGTCTCTCTGGAGAGTACAGGTGCCCTATAGCAAAAGTCTTTTAAGAAAAAAATAAACACACTCAAAATCATGACTACACACAGGAAATAGACTTAGAGATTATGGAGAATGGTCTCTTTACTTGAGTGGTTCACTAACAGGTGTTTCCGTAGCATTCATGCTTGCCAGGCACTGCTCTGGGTGCTGGGACAGGCCAGGGGACCAGTGTCCCTACTCTCATGATGTTAACTGATAGTTGGAGGACAAGCAATGTTCACTGAACAGCCATTGTATGGCACGTCAGTGGCTGAAGTTGCTATAATCTATGATGGTGATGAAGGGCAAGTCAGGGAGGGCCTCCCTGAGGAGGTGAATGAACCCTGGGAAGAGCGAAGCAGCGGGTTCAGCAAGCGCAAAGGCCCTGAGAGACCTTGGTGATCCGGGGAGAAACAGGAAGAGGGTTGTGTGGCCTCCAGTAGATGTCCTTAGGCCTCCTGGCTAGATCTAGATGACATGCCTACACTTCAGCCAATCACAAGTGCTGGGGTAAGGATTACTGGGATGGGATCGGGAGACATTGGTCAATCATTTTTGTCACTTATGGCTGGGCTAGGGCCACCTCCATCTAGTGTATTGTTTTCTACCACTGAAGGGAACCGAAGCCGAATCCTGCTGTCGTGGAAGGAAGGAAAATGATCAATCAGTCTTTCTGGCTCTGCCCCTTCGTATCTTCTCTCTCTCTCTCTCTCTTGCTTGCTGTCTCTCCCTCAAGCCCGCTGGCTCTCCCTCTCTGCAATCGATGTGAGGCACCCCAGGGTCCTCCATTCCCTGGGCTCCCAGCTCTGCAGGCTCAGCCCTCCCCCCGGCTGTGTTCCTGGTACGAGCTGACTGCGTGGGGGAGGAAAGCAGCGGAGCCCGGGCTGCAGACCCTCCCCATCCATCCCACCCCGCCGCCAGAGCTGAGCACCAGGCAAGGAAACCAGCTCTGGGTTCCTGGACTCCAGTTTCTGAGGACAGTTGAAAAATATGGTAAGTTGGGGGCTGGCAGGTGGTGTGGTGTTCCGGTGCTGGACTCCCACATGGCTGATTGTGGTTCAAGTCCTAACCTGGCGGCTTGCTTTCTCACTTTCCCTCTCCTCTCTCTTAATTTATTAAATTAAATAAGTAATTTATAAAGAAAAAAGAAAAAGAAAGAGAAAGAAAGGAAGATATGGGTAAGTTGCATAACTGCAGGGAAATTCAAAAGGCAGACTGTGGGGGGATGGGCAGGGAGTATCGAGCAGTCCCTGTCCCACCGTCACGCTGAGTGCCCTCTGATAGTTTGGGCTGTGTCACTGTTCAGGATTCAGGTCCCCAGAGGACGGGCTTGGCCTGCCCCAGTCACACCTCAGCCCCTGGACTGGAGAGGCATGCAGTCTGACTGGGGGTCCCTCCTTGAGCACAGGGACGGGGAGGGGAGCTTCTCAGGGGGCCCTGAGGACCTGTCACCAGAAGGAGGTCGACACCCACGAGCAGACACACGCCCTGTCCGTCCCTACCTGGCTCAGCCCCTCCAGTGGAGCAGCCTGCCCACCCCTCACGCTGCTCCCTCTCCATCCTCACTGGTGGGGAGGGCCCCCACAAACTGCCTCTCCTGTGCGCTCCTCAGACCTCCATTGTCCTCTGAGGCCCTGGCTGAACCTTCTCCCTCCAGGATGTACCAGCCAATGCGGCTTTGCCGTCTAGGCTGCTTGGCCGGCACCGTGGGCACCCTGAGCGAGTCAGCTACATGTTCTGGGGTCATCCTGCCCTTGTGGGTGTTTAGCGGCACCCCGGTCTCTCCTCTGAAGATGCCAGTAACGCCCCTACCCCCAGATGCCATGATGGTCCAGACTGTGCCCAGACGTTGGCCAGGGCACCCAAAGGAAACATCCTCCTGGGTGAGATTTTCGATGGAATATCCTTACAAGCGAATATTTCACACTTACTGTAAAAGTGCTTTTGTTACCATACGTTGATTATCCAGGTCCAAAACATTTGCCCAAGTGGGGAAGAGCACAGTGATTCTGTTCTTTTGATTTAAGCTCAGATCTTTACTCTTACAAGATGTGCAAGTTTGGAAACCCTTGAAATTTATAATGTGAAGCTGGGAACGCACAACGCTGGTGGCCAATTTAAAAAATTCTTACGGAAATTTATATTCATTAGAAGTGATGACAAGTTCTGGAATGGGATTCTGCACAGTCAATTTAAGGGAATTTGTTTCAGGGAGATAACTGAAGAAACAGCAAGCCGAGAAGCCAACTCGGAGGGGCCCCGTGGGAAACACGGCGGCTTGAACAGAGCTGAGCCGGGAAGGGGCTGAGCGCCTGTCCCACGGGGCTGCGTATTTTCCAGTGCTGGGCAGCTCTCTCCGTTAACTACCCGTGTGCTCTGCGACAGGGAGGACGACTGTCTGCAGCCCTCAGAGACTAAGACACTTGTCCTCCTTACTCTATATGGTCTCATCCTTCTAAGCAATGCTTTAAGATCTTTAGTGGTGAGATCCCTGGCATTTAAACGAGTCCCCCTGAGGGCTGTGGCCGGACAGAGATGGGAACTAGAATGCGGGCAGAGGAAGGGAGGCTGGTGCTGGGACTCGGGTTTTATCCGGAGCATATTCACCAAGAAGGGTAACTGGCAACAATTTTTTTTTCCTGGGCCAGCAGGTGGCATGGTGCTGAGCTCCCACATGGCCAACCACGGTTTGAGTCCCGGACCTGGCAGCTTGAAAATCACACCAGATGTGTGTGCATGTGTACCCAAAGTCCCAAGAGGAGGGTGGAGGAGAAGGGATTGCGGCATGGCCACCCCCCTGGGAGGTGGTAATTTCTCATTTTCGTTCTCTCTGTCTCTCTCCAGTGAGTGCATTCACCAGAATATTATATATATAGGGACCAGCAGTTAGCGTAATGGCTATGTCCCTGGACTCCCACGTAGTCAACCGCGGTTCGCGTCCCGGACCCGGTGGCTTCAACTCACGCCGGACGCGTGTGCGTGCGTGCCCAAGATCCTGAGAGGAGGATGGAGCAGAAGGAATTGTGGCGTGGCCATCCCCCCTGGGGGGTGATTTCTCACTTTCTATCTCTCTGTCTGGCAAGTGCACGCACCCTATAGCAAAAAAAAAAAAAAAAAAAAAAAAAAAAAAACCTCTAAAAAAAAAGAATATTATATACATATATATATATATATATATATACACACACATATATATACACACACATATATATATATTTGACCATAGGATGTGTGCACTCACTGGAGAGAGAGAGAGAGAGAGAGGAGAGAGAGAGAGAGAGAGACACAGAGAGAAAGTGAGAAATCATCCCCTAGGGAGGGTGGCTATGTTGCAATCTCTTCTCCCCTATTCTTCTCTCTGGATTTTGGGCACACATGCAAATGTTCCAGAAATGATTTCCAAGCCTCTGAGTTCAGGACTTGAACCGTGATTGGCCTTGTGGGAGTCCAGTGCCTTAACCACCATGCCATCTGCTGGCTCCACAACAATCTTTTTGGTATATTATGCTGACACGGGTGGTATTAAGATCTTGCTCAAAAAGCTTTCGAGAAAGCATCCTGAAATATGCAAGTGTGGTGTGAGCAGTTGGTCTATGAGATCCCTGTGAAAGGCGTCCCAGGGCCGTAGCTGTATGGGCCGGCGTGCTCACTCACCTGGCCCCTAAGTGGTCCAGTCTTCAACTAGGCCACACCAGGTTCATGCCCCAGCCTCTGGCTCTGAGACTTAGAGGTGAGAGTGCAGGAAGAATAAATCAGCCCTCTGCAAGGAGGAGAACCCAGGCACGTTCTCTACAGAAGCTTTTCATTCTACAACCTGCTGTGACGTTCAGAGCCCAGCTTGGAACTGCTTCATCGGAGAGCGGAGAGGTTTTTGCTAGGGGTTGCCTTCCCGTTGGGCGTACAGATATATTGACCTCATTTCCCAGGCTGTGAGTGAGAAGACTAGTAGAAAAGCACCTGCAAATCACTTCACAGGCAACAAAACCACAGAGAAACCCCCTGGAAATGAGCCTGCACGACATGTCGACTTCACTGGAAACACTGTTCCGGGGCTCTGTTCTTTACACCGGAGAGCCGTCAGTGCAGAATAAAGCTTGTTACTGTGCCTGCGTGCCAGGTTCCAGCGCTCTCTGAGAGCATCCTCAGGTTGGTGGGTAGCTGGCTCAGCGAGGGCGACTGAGCTGGGGTTTGAAACGCTCGGGTTACGGCACTTGTAATTTCCCTTGTAAGGGGCGGTTTTGAGTTTAGCAACAAAGTGACTGTAGGTATACATAGACCCTGAACTTTAGAAGGTAGTTTAGATCTTTTTCTGTGTCTTTGTTTACCAAAGAACAACCACACACACACACACACACACACACACACACACACACACACACACAAAGTACAGGGATGATTGCGGAAGGAGCATGTTTTCTTTGGCTCCCAGAATGTAGACATCCTGGATAGCACAAGTCCTACTTGCTCCTGGAAACTTGTCACTGAAGAGTCTCAACATTTCGAGGCGCAAGAGGCCCTTGACGTTGCCGCCGTTGGGATGGGGCACCTCAGTGATGAGGTCTCGCTGGGAGGCTGGACGAGGAGCCCTGCCCTCAGCATCAGGCCTGTCTCCTTTCTCTTTCGGGGACCTCCCTGTGTGTTTCCCTGACAACTGGGACCCCTCTGTGCCAGAGTGTACTCTTAGAGATGACTTTCTCACTGGACGTCAGCTCAGCCGGCAGTTTAAATATCTCACCTCTCAACACACATTCATTTTCAGAAGTAGGCTGATCCATGTCCCATGTAGTCACTCGTAGCCCCAGCAGGGGTGGGGTGTCTACAGTATGTTGGGGTAGAAAGTAGTGGGGGTCTCCAGGATGAAGAGGATTATCCCCAGGCCCCTCTTTTCTAGAGAAGTGTGTGGTGTGCATGTGTGCCTGTGGGCACATGTGCTGGGTTGTGTATGTGGGCATGTGTCCTTGTGTCCTGGGGTGTGTGTATGTGTGTGTGTGTGTATGTGTGTGTGTGTGTGTGTGTGTGTGTGTGTGTGAATGTCTGCTTGTCCCCTGGGTTGTGTTTGTGCATGTGTGCTTATGTGTGTGTGTGTGCGCACACACACACACAGGTGCATGTGTGTGCACATCTATTTTGCTTTCTCTGTTACCATGAAGGCCCTGGGAACCAGGCCTCTGCACCCATTTCTGCTGCAAGTCCTGTCGCCCCATCTCCGGGAGTTCACTGGGTCTCACTAACCCAGGAGTGCGGCAAGGTGAGCCGGGAGCAGTCAATTACTTTTTCAAGTCTGGAGCATTCAAACTGGCTCAGAAAGAAGAAATACTTCATCATGAACACATTTAGCAATCTGGGATGAGTCCATAGCAGGATCGCGCTCTCTTTCCCACTGTGATTGGTTCAGGGGTGAGTACACAACCTGAGGCTCAGCCAATGAGTGAGAAGAATTCCCTTCCATCACTGAAATATGTCCAGTACTGGACATGTGACCATGTCGGTCCAATCAGAGTGAAGACAAGACCTTTATTTATTTATTTATTTATTTATTTATTTATTTATTTATTTATTTATATTTGGAGAGGTTTTTACTATAGGGCACATGCACTCACCAGAAAGACAGAGAGAAACAGAGAGACGGAAAGTGAGAAATCACCCCTCGGGCCATGCTGCAATCACTTCTCCTCCACTCTGTTCAGGATCTTGGACACGCATGCACACGTGCCAGGCGTGAGTTTAAGCCACCGGGTTCGAGACTTGAACCATGGTCGACTACATGGGAGTCCAGCGACATAGCCATTATGCCAACTGCTGGTCCCTATTTATTTATTTTTATTTAATTAAAAAAATTTAAGAATTATTTTATTTAACTTTATTTATTTATTTATTTTAATTTGACCAGAGAGGGATGGAGTGAGACAGAGAGAGAGAAAGCAAGAAAGCAAGCCACCAGGTCCAGGACTCGAACCATGGTCAGCCATGTGGGAATCCTGTGCCCTTAACCACCATGCCACCTGCTGGTTCCTATTTATTTATTTTTAAAGAATTTTTTATTTAATTTTATTTTTTATTATTCTTTTTAAATTTGACCAGAAAGAGACAGCAAGAGAGTGTGAGGGAAAGTGAGAAAGCAAGCCACCAGGTCTGGGACTCAAACTGCTGTTGGCCATGTGGGAGTCCAGCATCCTAACCACCATACCATCTGATAATCTCAGGACCTTTATTTATTTATTTCTTTTTTAGAAAGAGAGATTTTTGCTATAGGGTGTGTGCACTCGCTGGAGAGACAGAAAGCAAGAAGTCACCCCTCAGTGGGGATGGCCACACTGAGATCCCTTCTCCATTTTCCTCTTGGGATTTTGGGCATGCACATACATATGCCCATTGTGAGTTTAAGCTGCCCGGTCTGGGACTAGAACAGCTGTCAACTATGTGGGAGTCCAGCTATGTAAACTTTATGCCATTTGCTGGTCTCCAGGGTCTGTCTTTATTTATTTATTTACTTATTTATTTATATTTATTATTTTTTTGGAGAGGTTTTTGCTATAGTGCATGTGTGCTCGCCAGAAAGACAGAGAGAGACAGAGACAGAAAGTGAGAAATCACCCCCCAGGGGAGATGGCCATGCCACAATCCCTTCTTCTCCATTCTCCTCTTGGGATCTTGGGCACACACTCATATGTGCCCGGCATGAGTTTAAGCCACTGGGTCTGGGACTCGAACTGCGGCCTACTAAATGGGAGTCCAGCGACATGGCCATTACGCCAACTGCTGTTCCCTCCAGGACCTTTATTTTTAACAGATTTCATTTTTTTTGCTTTAGGTTAACAGCAAAATGAGCAGAAAGTACATAGATTTCCTGTATAACCCCCTGCCCCAATCCTGTACATCTTCCCCCCATCAACGTCCAGTACTAAAACAGCATGCTCATTACAATTGGTGAACCTACACTGGCACATGATTATCACCCAGAGGTGTCATTTGCATTGAGCCATTCTTGGTGTTGCACACTATGTGACTTTGGACAGATGTGCAATGACACATATTCTTCATCATAGTATTATACAGAGAATTTTCACTATTCCCAAGTTCCTTTGTGCTTCATCCGCTCATCCCTCTCTCCATCCAACCATTGGCAACTACTCATCTTTTTACTGTCTCCGTAATTTTACCTCTTCCGGAATGTCATCTAGTTGGTGTTATACAGGATGGAGCCCTTTCAGATGGAATCTTTGCTTAGTAATATATATTTTAAGTTTTCCTCATGCATTTTCATGGTGTGGTGGCTCATTTCTGTTTAGTGTTGAATAATATCCCCTTGCCTGGGTGCACCCCAGCCACCCATTAACCCACTGCAGGACACTTGGTGGTACCCACGTTTTGGCAGCTATGAACAAAACACAAACATCTGTGTGCATATTTTTGTGTACTAAGTTTTCAACTCATTTGGGTAGATACCAAGGAACATGGTGGCAGGATTGTGTGGAAGGAGTATTTTAGTTTTGTTAAAAAACTGCTCAATTGGCTTCCAAAGTGGCTGTGCCATTTTGCAGCCCCACCAGCAATGAATGAAAGTTCCTGTCGCTCCACATTCTCACCAGCATGCAATTTTGGGATTTTGGATTTTCTCCATTTTAAAGGTGTGTAGTGTCTTGTTCAATTTACAATTCTCCCAATGATATATGATATTGAGCATGTTTTATTATGTTTACCTGCCAGCTGTGTAACTTCTTTGGTAAGGTCTCCATTAAGATTTTTCACTCATTGGGGCCAGCAGGTGGCATAGCAGTTATGTCGTTGGACTCCCACACGGTTGATCGTGGTTTGAGTCCTGGACTGGTGGCTTGAAACTCATGCTAGGTGCATATACGTGCATGCCCAAGATCCCAGGAGGAGAATAGAGGAGAAAGGACTGCAGCATGGCTATTCCTCCTGTGGGGTGATTTCTCACTTTCTCTCTTGCTGTCTCTGTCTCTCTCTCTCTCCAGTGAGTACACATGCCCTATGGCAAAAACCTCTTAAAGAAATCTTTCACTCATTATTCAGTCAGGTTGCTTTGAGTTTTAGAGGTTTTATTTATTTATTTAATTTTTTTATAATGTTTTGGAACACAGTCTTTCACCAAATATGTCTTTTACAAATTTTTCTCCCATCTGCACCCTGTCTTTTTATTCTCTGGACTATATCTTTTGCAGAGCCTAACTTTGAAAGTTTAATTATGTCTAGCTTATCATTTTATCTTCATGAATCATTCTTTCAGTATTATATTTAAAAAGTCATTTCCAAACTCAAGGTGGTCTTGATTTTTCCAATGTTACTGTTACAATGTTAATGTTACAATGAAATTTTGTAATTTGGCATTTTACATTTAGGTCTATGCTCCATTTTGAGGTCTTTATTATTTTTAATTACTTTTTAATTTTTAAAGGATGTGAAGTCTATGTCTAAATCCATTTTTTTTTTTTTTTTTTGGCATATGAGTGTCCAGCTGTTGCAGTACCTTTTGCTGAAATGGTCTTTGCTCCACTGCACTGCATTTGCTTCTTTGTCAAGATTAATCTACTCTACCTATGTGGGTCTATTTCTGGGCTCTCTGTTCTGTTTCATCGTTCTATCAGTGTGACCAATAATACACTGTCTTGATTACTGTAGCTATATGGTAAGTCTTGCGGTCAGGTAGTGTCACTCTGCCAACTTTATTTTTTCTTATCAGAATTGTGTTGGCTATTCTGGGTCTTTTGCCACTCCATAAAAACTTTAAAATCAGTTTGTGAGTATCCTCAAAATGACTTGCTGGGATTTCAGTTGGAATTTCATTGACTCTACAGATCAAGTTACGAAAAGCTGACATCTTGACAATCTTGAGTCTTCCTTTATTAGCCAGAATTCTCTGTGGAGACAGAGCCAATAGGCTTGCATAGATCTATAAGAAGGGATTTATTTGGGGGATCAGCTCATGTCATTATGGCAACTGAAAAGTCCCACAATAGGCCATCTGAAGCTGGAGCCCCTGAGATTCTGGCCATATGGCTCTGTCCACATTTGGGGACCTCAGAGCCAGGGAAGCCAATGGTGTAATTCATAGTTCAGGGCTGAAAGCTTGAGAACTCAGGGGCCACTGTAAATCCTTGAGTCTGAGGGTAGATAAGTCTTGAGTTCTAATGTCCAGGGCAACAGAAGTCCTTTGGCTTGCTCTCAAAAGACACTGATTTGAGGGACCAGCAGTTAGCGTAATGGCTATGTCGCTGGACTCCCACGTAGTCGACCGCGGTTCAAGTCCCGGACCCGGCGGCTTAAACTCACGCCGGGCGCGTGTGCGTGCGTGCCCAAGATCCCGAGAGGAGAATGGAGGAGAAGGGATTGCGGCGTGGCCATCCCCCCTGGGGGGTGATTTCCTGCTTTCTATCTCTCTGTCTCTCTCTGTCTGTCTGGCGAGCGCACGCGCCCTATAGCAAAAACCTCTCCAAAAAAAGAAAAAAAAAAAAAAAAGACACTGATTTGTCTCCTGTATTTGTTCTCTGGTCCTTTGTTGATTGGGGATGGTGCTCATCCATATTGAGGATGGATCTTTCAGGGCTAGCTGGGAAAGCCCCCACAGACACACCCAGAGAAATGCTTCACCAGGTTTCTATGTATTGCTTAGCCTCGTCAAGTTAATACCTAAAACTAGCCATCACGGATGTGGAATTTTTCTGCATTTGTTTAGTTCTTTTTACGAATCTTTCATTAGAGTTTTAAATTTTTCTTATGCATATTTTGTTAGATTTGTACTTAAGTATTTCATTTTGGAGGTTGTTAATGTACATGATATTGTGCTTTAAATTTCACATTCCACTGTTCATTGCTGAGAAATAGGAAAGTGATCAACTTTTGTATATTAACCTTATATCCTGCAACATTGCCATAACCACTAGAAATATTTCTGTTGATTCTTTCTCATTGTTTTCACAGATAATCCGTGTCATCTGTGAACAAAGTCAGTACTATTTCTTCCTTCTCAATGATTATTGCCTTTTCTTAGGACTTGCATTAGCTAGGACTTGCGGTATGATGTTGAGAAGCAGTAGTGACGGGACATTCTAGTGGGAAAGCTTCGAGTGCCTCATCATTAAGTATAATGTTGGCTGGAGGTTTTTCTAGATGTTCTTTAAAATTTTTTTCTTATGATAAAGAGTACAGGTGTATGAACATTAGAGAAAGAGAGAGAGAGAAAGAGAGAGAGAGAGAGAGGCCCTCCACAGGTCTCCTCAGGCCATCCCCACTCTCCCCAGCCCTCCAGCTCCTCAGGATCCTGGGTGCCCATGGCTGGCATCTTTTCAGGCTGACCTGGGGATCTGAACACGTGGTAGGCCACATGTCTTCCAGCCTTCCTCTCTTGCTAGCTCTGAGAGTTTTAAATCATGAATGTGTATTGGATTCTTGTTTTTCCTGCAGCTGTTGATGTATTGTGTGCGTTTTTTCTTTAGCTTATTGATGAGATGGGTTACATGAACTGATTTTGAAGACAAGATTTTTGACTGGTGGTTGGGGCATATAAACATTTTCCCTTCTGAAGAATGAAGGTGCAGTCTGTGAACATGAGGAAAGTCAGCAGGAAAGATGCCTCCGGTCCTGGGTACAGAGGAGGATGGGCACAGAGAAACAGATCTGGTCAAACCCTCCCGAGGCCCCCTACCTCAGTCATAGAAGTTGTGTGTGATCTTTAAAGTTTAGTTCGGATCGATATTTTTGTTGCTGTTTCCAATCCCAGACATGCTAGGCAATGCGTTCCTTACCCTGGAGTGTTCAGGAGCCTGAGGAGGTTCCAGGGAGGTCAGCAAAGGGATTTCTCTTGTGGGCTGAAGACCTGGGCTGTGAAAAGCTGTGTAAAGTTCCTTCCAGCTGAATGACATGACAAATAACACTTGTTCTTTGGAAAATGAGTTTGCACATGTGCATGTGTGTGGAAAATAGGCAGTGTTTCTTAGAGGAAGGAAACACTAATATGTCTTTTGGAAGCTGGTGGAGAGAGCTCACATGTGTGGTGGGAGGCGAAGGTTCTGTGGACTGGAGGGTGGGCCAAACATTTCCAGGGAGGATGCTCAGCTTCTTGCTGTAGGATGGGGCATCCTCAGTTCATGGGGAAGCTCCTGGCTTCCTTCCACCTAGAGAAACAACTGGACCAAGAGATGGAGGGAGGAGCACGTGCTTCAGTATCTCTGCTTCACCGTATTAGGGCAGATGGGATTTACTGCCACCAACACTTCCATCCCCAAGACCAGAAGCACAGATGCATTTTCCCAGCCTTCTGCATCGCAGCTGGACATTGCCATGGTGACCATGGGAAAAGGGGTCTGACCTGGCTGGTACATGTTTGCAGCAGTGCCTCCTTGGGCTTCACAAGAACCCCAGGTCCAAGCAGTCTGCAGCCAACCTGACATGTCCGATTGTAACTCCTCCCAGCAGCGGGTCCAAATAATTCCCGCTGGAGGCTTCAACGTTGTAAGTTGGCAGCACATGACTCACTAGGAAGAATTATTTTTTACCATCTTTATGATTTGGCTCTGGCTTCATGAAATTTAAAAGCGCTCCTTGTGGGAAGAGAGAGGGATAATTTCTTCAACTGTTGCTATAAGGAGGGCCAAGTTTTCCCATCTTGGGTCAAATGCTCTTTGCTAAGGATCACTAAGGACACTTCTGTACTCCTTGGACTTCAGCCACGGAACATGAATAAAATGTAATTGTCTCCGTATGTGGAACTAATCAGGGTGCTTCCCTTGGGCCAGTCCTATTGACCTGAACCTGAAAACAGTAACTGTGCATCCCTGAATCTGGGAGCAAATGCAGAGCTCCTGACTCCATATAAACAGAGACTACGGACTTGGTGGAAGCATGTACAGGTCAGGTCAATTCCTAGGTATAAACATCCCAAATCTCCACATATACACCTGCATGTCAGGTTGCCGGGAAAGTCATGATACATTTTTCTATGCAAAAAATGTGTCATGACTTTTCCAAAGAGCCAGTATGGACAATCACCAACAAAATATATAGACCATTGTTAAAGAATATTGAAAAACCCTCCATATTCTTGCTTGGGTTCCATAAGCAAACTGTGACCTCATTTTCTTTCTTTCTTTCTCTTTCTTTCTCTTTTTCTTTCCTCTTTCTTTCTTTCTTTCTTTCTTTCTTTCTTTCTTTCTTTCTTTCTTTCTTTCTTCTTTCTTTCTTTCTTTCTTTCTTTCTTTCTTTCTCTCTCTCTCTCTCTCTCTCTCTCTCTCTCTCTCTCTCTTTCTTTCTCTTCTTTCTTTCTTTTTCTTTCTTTCTTTCTTTCTTTCTTTCTTTCTTTCTTTCTTTCTTTCTTTCTCCCTTTCTCTCTTTCTCTCTTTTTCTCTTTCTTTCTTGCTAGGTTACAACCAACCACACAGCTAGGCCTCAGTCAATCACAGGCATCCTGCCTTTTAAACTGTGTTAATGCAGACAAACTTTGGAATGTAATGTAAGCAACCCAAATAGTTTCTCTACCTAATTCTTTTACTTTTGTTTTTGTACATCAATTTCCCTTTCCGGAACTTAAAATACTGAGTTAACCATGAGGCTACCCGGAGTTGTCTGAAAGGTGGTTGAGGACAACTAACTGCCTGATTGGAATCATGTTGAGATTTGCTCAATTAAAACTCCACTCAATTAAATGGACTTTCTTTTTTCTTTTGATACCACTTTCAACAAATAGAAGGTTTTCTAAATCCCTTCTGATTCAACACCACCCAGAGTTAACCTCTATTTTCATTTGTATCACCAGAAGTTAGTTCTGAGATCAGTCTTGCTTTTTCTTAAACTTTGAGTGAAAGAGGTAGTATAAATACAGTCACATTCTGAGGTACTGGGGGTCAAACCTTTATGTGTAAATGTGGAGGGGCCTACAACCCAGCCCCTAATAGCTATTCTTCATGAAATGAAGACTTTTCCTCCTTTGTCAACTCTCCATGCTCACCCTGAGTCATTGGGGCATCGATCCCGCTGACCCTGTGTGTTCTGAGCACTTCTCAGATCCAAGGAGCATGAATGGTGCCGAGACAATTCAGAATCCCGTGCCGAAGTCACAGCACATGCTGGTCTAGCTGGGGAGACAAAGATATTTAATTTTAGAAAATGCCCTTTTTCTACTGCCAGGGAAAATCTACAAGAAAAAGTGCGTCTTGGAAGCACCTCAGAGAGTCTTTGGGCCGGCAGACTGCTACTTTCAGTCTCCGAAGGAATTTGTCGTGGCACTCCTGCACCAGCGCCAGACTCCCCACTCTGCCCACGTGTCATGGAAAATTAGGCCATTTCTGTGCCAGTGACTCAGCACTAAAGAAGTCATTAATCTTTGGTTTAAAACGAACTGTGAAACGCAGAAGAGACAATTCAGCAGGGGGGAAGGTAGGCCGTAAGCACATTTTGCAACCTTAAAAGCATTTTAGAATGAAAATCATTCTTGGAAAGCTGGGAACTGGAGGAAAATTCTGCCAAAATTCTGTTTGTTGTTCAAAAAAAGCATTATGTATCTTGAAACTCTTTCAGAGATTTTTTTTTTTTTTAATCAAAGGATCCATTCCCAGAGATGCTATTTTGGGGATCCATTTGATACCAGCTGATGTGCTTCTATTTAGCATTTCACTGACTTAAAATCACAGAACCCAAATTACAGTTCCTAACTAGAGAAGGGAGTGGGTCTGTGAGTGCAGCCTGATTAATATATTCATTTCTACAGCCGTTTCCTTCTTGTGTTAGATGATAGGTAAAAAAATGCCGTGTATTTATTTGTTTTGGAAGGGAAGGAAGGCAGGGTGTGGTGGTCCCAGGCAAGCTGAGTGTCCATCCATGTCTCCCTCTTGCTCATCCACTTAGAAGCGCTGAACTGGCTCACCGAGATCGCCCGGATCTGCTTTGGCTGGCAGGACGACAGCAGGTGAGGTCTCATGGTCCCTCTGACAGTAGCCAGAGCAAGCCGCCAGTGGACAAGCTTGTCCGAGATGCTGTGAGGCTATCTGCTCACCGTGGGGTGGGCTCCTGAGGAGATGGTTTCACTGAGAACAAAGAAAGACCCGTCGTTTTCAAGAAAGGGATCCTGCATGGTGTGTCTTAGACAAGGGCTTCTTTCCCCAACTCCTTCCACCAGCTCAGCAGTGCCAACATGGGCTGTGTTCCCAGCTGTGTCCCCTCTGGGTGAGGCAACGTGTTCCAGAGATGCCCATGGCAACCATTCTGCCACACGGAGCAAAGACTTCCTGGTCCAGTAACAGGACTTCCATGGTTGGGTTGGCAGGAACGTCTGGGGTAGGGGTTATAGTTCTCAGATTAGGATTTTTTAAAAGTGTATTCATTTATTCCATGAGAGAGAGAGAGAAAAATACAAACCTCCTGCAGAGGTCCTGACATTGTGACCCACCCCACCCCCAGCTCCAGCCAGCCCATGTGTGTACCCAGCTTACTTTGGGAGGTCTCTGGTCTTGAACTGGCAACGTTCTATGTGGATCAGCCCTGCTGAGTGTCTCATCTTGACTCTGTACAACCGTCCAGCCCCTTCAATGGGGTTCTTAAGTAATGACCCATGAATATCTCAGTGTGGTTGAAACTTTAACTAGAGCACTGGGGAGTTACAGCAGGCGGGAAATCTGTTGTGTCATTTAGTAAACTACTCATAGCTAACATGATCTGTCTTTGCCTAATGTTTCCCAGTGTGTGGGGAACCACCACTACCACCACCTTCAGCAGCGACACCATCGCCTCGTCGACTTTGTGTTAGCCACAATCAAAATCAACAACTGTCAGGACCAGCAGTTAGCGTAATGGCTATGTTGCTGAACTCCCATGTAGTCAACCGTGGTTCGAGTCCTGGGCCCAGTGACTTAAACTCACCCGGGGCACATGTGCGTGCGTGCCCAAGATCCCGAGAGGAGAATGGAGAAGGGATTGCGGTGTGGCTATCCCACCGGGGGGGGGGGGGGGTGATTTCTTGCTTTCTGTCTCTCTGTTTCTCTCTGTCTTTCTGGCGAGCGCACGCACCCTATAGCAAAAAAAAAAAAAAAAAAAAAAAAAAAAAAAAAGGAAAAAAAAAACTCTCAAAAAAAATCAACAACTGTCACCTGTCACTCTGAGCTAGAAGATTTGGGAAAACACTTTTTTTTTTCTTTTTTTTTTTTTTTTATATGTAGAGAGTACATGCACTCATCAGAGAGAGATAGAGAGAGAGAGGGATATCCCCCATGGGATATTTGTCATGCCTCAATCCTTATCCACTTTTCATTTGCCATTCTCCATTAGGATTTTTGGACCCAGTGCTTTTTTCCAAGCTTCCAGGGCTGGGATCCAAACCACAGTTGCCTATGTGAGAGCTAGTTCCCTTAACCACTAGGCTATAGGGCTGGCCTAAGAAATAAGAAAATGCTTCTGTAAAGAAAATCTCAAATGAAAAAATATCAGAAAACATAGAGCTAAGACATTGAACAGTGGGTTTCAATTTCTGAATCAGGCAATATTTTAGGAATGCTAACTACTCTTTGTTATGAAAATTGCAGCAGTTTGCTTTTAGGAGAGGGCAAGGACATAGACCCTAAAAACAGCCCCAGTTAAAATTGAATAGTTCAAAATGAATTGTTGCCGTGTTTGCCATATTCTGAATTTTCTATGGGAGAAAAATGAATCACCTGCAGAGAAAACAAATACAAATTCCTAGAGGATTTCTTCTTAATGGGACCATTTCGATGTGGTGCAATTTGAGTCAATCCACACGCTGCCACGTTGTCCCAGGGTTTATGAAACCAAATCAAAAGAAGGGGCATTTATACCTCTGTTGGTTCTCATGCATCCATCATTGTTCTTTCTCTTCATAAAGCAGAGAATTTAAAGGCTATTTAAAAGCTCTCCCATGTATTATTCTGTCCAAGAAAATCAGATAGATGCTAAGGGAGAGAGAAATAAAACTGGAAGACCCAGCTCGTGCTTTGAAAGAAAGAAGAATGTGTGATTATGTCAGAATATATCCTTGGGTGAATTGCCTTTGCTCCCAAAGACCATCAGCAACTCCAGTGGAAATTGTTTCAACTTAGAACTCATTTCTATCTAAACCAATCCTGGAAGGGTCTCGATTGTCTGAGGTTCAAGTGTGCGCAGTGTTTTCTTTTTTTTTTCTTTTTTTTTTTGCTTGGGTTTGCCCATGAGAAGAGCCTGAGATGGGGCTTGTGATCAGGTAGACTGGGGAAGTGGTTCCAGAAATGGGAATAGGAAGACTAGGAAGAATGAAATAGACAAAGAGGAGAAGCCAATGCAAGGACACATTTTGAACCTGTTACTGCATGTGGCAGTTTTAGAATATGGCTGCAGATTTCTGATACTTCTCTATGTACAGGATCTATGACACCGCCTTACTTGTGACTCTTCCAGCTACTGACAGTTAACACTGTGTGACTTCCAAGGCCAGGTCATGACGGCCATTATACTTCCACCTAATTTGCTGGAACACTTGGTCTTGGAATCCTGAGCCATCAAGCAAGAAGTCTGACTCTCCTGAGGCTGCTATGCTGTAAGGAAGCCCAAGCCACATGAGGTGGCCACATTTAGCCTCTGCTGGACAGTCCTAGTAGAGACTAGCATTTGAGCCATTCTAGGCAGCCATCACACAAAGGAATGGAGAATTCTCCAAAGGATTCAGGCCCCTTGTTATTTGAGTCACCCCACACTTCTATGCTTCCCAGTAGAGGCCTCAGACACCATGGAGCTGGTGTCTGGATTCCCGACCCACAGAATCAACGAGCAGGAAAAACTCTTTGTTGCACGCCACTGCATTTTGAGGTGCTTTGCTATGCAGTAACAGACAACTGGGGCACACGGTGGGTAATTGGACTCAGCCCCACTGGAGACCCTCTCGTGAACCATGTGGAATGTGCTTCTTCCTTGTCTGCTGAGACCCAGGGGGGATGTTGGCCCGCTGACTCCAGGCGCACTCCCACTCCAAGCTGGTAGTATTTATATTTATCATATACCCTGCCTGGCCTTTCTCTTGAGTTATTAGCATGACTGCATCATTCACTTTATCAGATCTGGTGCAAATATTGCCTTCTGCCTGTCCTTGTTAAGTTACATCCTTTGAGCACTTATCTCTCCTTCTTGCTTTATTTCCAGGGTTCCCTTCACCCTCTGGCTAACTATAGAAGTTATTCACTTATTTGGGCTAACCCTTTCTTCCTCTCATTACTATAAACTCCATGAGGGCAGTGATGTTTGGTGTATCCTTGGCTCCTAGAAAGTGCCTGGCATATGCAAGGGATTCCCTAGAAATTATGGAATAAAATATACTTGAAGTGAGATGGAGAACACTGGGGTGGGGGGAGGACAGTGTTGTCAGGGAGGGTGTACTGCAGGAGGTCACGTTAAGTGGGACCTAGATGGATGAGGATGGGCTAGTTAGCTGGAGATGTGGAAGAATGGGTGCTGCAGATGGAGGAAACACGTGTGCAAAGGTCCTTAGCTGAAACAGAACTGGTCACACACAAGGAACTTAAGAAAGACCACCGTGGTTGGAGTGGTAGGAATAGGTACAGCAGTAACGAGAGTTGGCTGGAGAGATGGCTGGAGCAACATTGTGTCAAGTTTTGGGTCCATCCAAGATCCCCCTAGAAATGTGCACTTTTCATTATTTATCCAGCTACATTATAACTATCAGGTTATGGATATGTCTTTCCCGCTGTCCCATGAGAACTCTGGGGTCAGGAGAACAGGCCTGCCTCGCCTGCACGGGTCCAATGTTGAGCACAGCACCCAGCATGCACTCATTGTCCAGGACACTTGTCTGAATCGGGTTGCGGATTTCCTTCTGAGGCCTCCCTCACAGAGAATCATCGCACCTGTTCTTGGATTCAGGGCCGTGATGAGGAGCCAGAGGGAGAGGAGTATCTGACAACAAAGGTGACCTGTTTAAAGCGGCCATGTCCTTCAAACGCGTGTGCCTGCTTAGCATCCACCTTCCTGTCCCCAACAATCAGCCTTTCTGCCTTCCTCTGGGAAATCACCCTTCACCTGTCCTGTGAGTATTTCAGATGTTGGCTCTGCCTCGTAGTCTAGCCCGCCACAATCAACAGATATCATGCCACATATTCTACAAGTTCAAAATCTCAACTAGCAAAGACATTCTGAATTTCTTCCCCCTAGTCCAATACTCTGACTTCTATATAGATTGTCAGTGTTTTACTAGAAAAATACTATGCCTTCTTCCAGATACATGCTGTCAGGGCCCTGGTTCAGACAGACACGGAAGCTGCATTTAGCTATGCCTGAAGCTAGCTCTGCACTTTTAAAAAGACAT
Organism: Tupaia tana; assembly: GCA_026018925.1. NCBI lineage: Eukaryota > Metazoa > Chordata > Mammalia > Scandentia > Tupaiidae > Tupaia > Tupaia tana. The sequence continues at coordinate 16,781,925 of JAKSZU010000015.1, read as the reverse complement.
AAGCTAGTAAATCTCCATTTGGGGAGCCATTTGTTTTGATTCCTATTGCTTGTAACCCAGAGTTCTGATTAATACAGAGACCAGTCTAGAAAAGACCGGAAATACACTGATGCTAGTTTTCTGAGGCCGGGGCCCAGGGAACCGTCCACGTGATCCTGGAGCAGCCCAGTGCTTCAGCAGTCGGAGCTGCTCAGGCCTTCCCTAGTGCGACTTTTCAACAAGGCGCTAAGGACCCAGGGGCCCTCCCCTCCCAGGACTTCAGCTATCAAGCACTCATAGAAAACATTCTCGCTGATAAACAAAACATCGCCTTTTAACTGGGGCTGATTTGGGCTCTCAGCTTAACATCGTGTTGTTCTCGCTTCTGTAGGCCCCAGGGTGAATCATGGCTGTTGGTTTGAGCCCCTGACACTGTGGAAATCCAGCGGTGGCTTCCTATGGCTACGGAGGCTTCACAGACACCGTACTTGCAATTTCTTGGCCTCTTTGTCATTTATCATTTCCAGAAAGACAAAGAAAAAGAAATGTTCTGTGCATAATTATTGCTTGGCAGAAAGAGATACATTAAAATGAAACATTTTGTTTTTGAAACTGTAAATGAATATTGTTTGGTTTGGACTCTTGTTTTTGTGTTCACATTTTTCCATCTGGTGATGAGCTCAAAATGTTAGCTCTGGTGTAACTTTTTGTTTCCTCGTAAATATTAGTTTTAATTTCTGGATGACTCCTGTCATTTGAACATAATAGGTTCAAGGTCACCAAAAACATTTTAAATGTTTTCTTAAAAAAATTTTTTTGGGGGCAAGATTGGGAATCCACGAACACATTCTCTTACTTACTGTTTACATATTTCTCTAAAAAATGTGATTTTTCCCTTCTGTTTTCTGAGTTATGTCTGTGCCTTTTTATTGGTCTCATAGTTTATTGCCACAGAAAAGAAAATATTTGTTTAAAAGGAAAGGATAAATTATATCTGTTTCCCTAATGGCCCCTAAATAAATACATTTCATAATTGATATATCTGCTATAGCGTATGAAATCCCCTTTTATCCAGAGACATACAAACAAATCTTGGCAATACCTATTGCAATGTGCCTATCTTAGAGAGAAAAAGACCTTTGACTATTTCTGTCCTCCAACGTAGTTTCCACACACCGGTCACAAAGACCAGATTGTTGGGAGAGAGTGATAAGGAAGGGTCTCGGCAGAAATTCACCAAGGCTGGAACTTTGCTTAAGTGAAGAACGGTGACTCAGTACTTTGTACAATTGTATACATGCAATAATAAAAGAAGCCCCTGCAGTATTAACATATAATGCACTTTTTGTTTTTAATTATTTTAACCAGAGGGAATGTGCCATTACCCCACAGCAAGAGGTCCGAGGTTCTTACAGGCAGGGCAACTTTCCTTTCTAGATTCTTACAGGCAGGGCAACTTTCCTTTCTAGGTTTCCTCGGATGCCTCCCCAGGCCGTCTGGCCAGGAGTTCCTTCTCTGTGACTCTGGGTTACTCAGGGTGGGTGGCTGCTGGGGCTGGTGGGTGCAGCTGGCAGTGGAAGTGCTTAGTCTCTGAGTCCCCTGTCCTCTACCTCTGTCCAGATGTGGAACCCACCAAGGAAGGCCAATCCCTCTTTGCAAGCCCGCTGTTTGAGTCCGAGCAGTCGTCCCCAGGCCAAGGCCAACCTGGAAGGAATTGTCCATCTGACCAGAAAAGGAGGCTGCTGAGTCCTTTGGGGGCCTCTTGGGAGAAGAGCTGGGAGGAGGTGGTGGGCACCGTGCCTGCAGGGCCACCCTGACATGGGAAGCTCTAACCATTGCTCCGTGGGCTGTTTTGCCCCAGTTCCTGGGGACTGACTGGCTGGTGTGAGCTAGCTGTACGTACAGGTGCGCCAGCTAAGCCCTGGTTCACTGGTGACACCACGGCCCAAGGGGGCTCTGGTGTGATGGGAGGTCACGGATGCCCACGGGGAAGCAGACAGAAGCTAGTTCTTAGAGGCTGTCCTCGTGCTGACGGCCAGTGTCCAGCAGTGCCAGGGTCTCAAAAACTCAAGAGAGCGAACTGGTTAGGACGCGTCCGGGAAACTGAGGTCAGTGAGCCCTGCAGGTCTCCGCCCTTTCTGCTTCCTCACTACTGTGCCGTTCTCTCTCCTTCCTCCTTTCTTCATTCCCTTCCTTTCCCCCTTCTTCCCCTGCAACCCCAAAAGATGACTCACTGTCTAAGGAGGCCCCAGGTTCTCTGAGAGGCACAACAGCCAGGCACCGGGGACACAGAGCTGTGGTTAAGCCGAGAACCTGGCATTACGACCAGCCTCTGCGTCGGATTTATTCTGGTTAGAAGGAGGCTCTGGTGGAGGCCACGCTGAGGATGCAGCCTCGCTCCAGGGTACTGGCCATCTCAAGGGTCCTGTGAGAGCCGTCCTGGCGACCCTGTGGCTTCGGGGTCCTGAGGAGTGAAACTGCCAAGCCCTTCTGAGGGTTCGCTCTTTCCTCTCCTTGAAACTCCCAGGCAGCCCCCAGTGTGGGGCTTCGTGCTGCTCCCCAGATCACTGGGGTTGTACCTGAGGCAGAGGCTGCGCCCAGGGACTCGTCCGCGTGGTCCCAGAGCAGCCCTGCATCCCAGCCTCGGAGCTGCTCAGGCTTCCTGCTTGGCTGACTTCCAATGTGGCACCAAGGACGGGGTGCCCCTTCCCAGGAAGGGGGCCACCAAGCGCCAGTTCCTCAGCCAGTGGCCCCATGGCCTCCTTTGGGCCTCCATCTTCCTTCAGGCCTCGCACAATCTGTGAATTTAGAAATGAGCCTCGTCCCTGCACCCTCTCCATGCCCTGCGGTCCCATCCTGAGTCTGCAGTTCCAGCCCTTCAGCCCTCACGGGTTCTCCTGCCCCACTTCTCTTCCCAGTCCCCGAAACCTCCTCTCTGTACGTGTCCAGCTCGAGCACCTTAAAAATGCAACTGAGCCGTGAATGAATGTGTGGCCCCTACTGCAGCAGGAAGGCTCAGGCTCCTCCCACTCGCCTCCCGTGAGACCGGGTGTTCATGCTAGTTCCCCAGATCACCTCCCCGCACCTCCCTCATTCCTTTGTCCCGGTCACATGGCCTCCTGGCTGTCCCTCCACTGCTCCAAGTCTCCCTGCCCAGGACCTTCGCACTTGCTGCTGCCTCTCCTTGGGATGTCCTTCCCACAGTCACCCTGTCCCTGGCTCCTGCATGCCCTTCCCTGTTCTCGGCTTCCATGTCACCTGCTGATTTTCCAGGGACCATCCTGAGGAAGCCCTTACACTCCTACATTACGCCCCTAGTCCCGTCACAGATCTGCCACCATCTGAAATGGATTTGCTCTTCTTTCTATTGTCATTCTTACTCACAGGAATGTTCACCACAAGAGAAAAAATGTCCTTGGTGTGTGGATGTATCCCTGATCTCTGAAAAGGGCCAGCCCTAGAGCAAGCTCTCCCTAAGCATTTGCTGAATAATTGAATGAGTGAAAATAATCATAGCACAGAATCTTAAGAAACTGAAAATAAATACTTAGAATACATATGCATATACATATTTTAAGAAATGAAAATTCATTTTGTAAGTTGTGGAGATATGCCATGATTACAAAAAAAAAAGCAAAATAAGCAAAAAAAAAAAAAAAAAAAAAAAAAAATCAGGGCCAGCAGGTGGCATAGTGGTTAAGGTGCTCCCACATAGCTGACCTCAGTTTGAGTTCTGGACCTGGTGGCTTGAAACTCTCACCAGGAGTGTGTGTGTGTGCGTGCCCAAGATCCTGAGAGGAGAATGGAGGAGAAGAGATTGCAGCGTGGCCATCCCTCCAGGGGTGATTTCTTGCTTTCTATCTCTGTCTCTCTGGGCACATGCCCTATAGCAAAAATCTAAGAGAAAAAAAAAGAAAAAGAAAAAAGAAACAAGTATATTTATTCAACAAAATGCAGAATAAATTAAAGGGTGTTTTCACTGAAGATACCACCAACAACTGCAAATATTCAGGCTGTCACATGAGGAACAAAAGACTTGTTTGGTATTTTTCCAGAAGGCAGAACTTGAACCAAAGGATGAGAATAAGGAACCAAGGGACTGCGGGATTGTTACACAAATGGGCCACTCATCTTTTTTTTAAGAGAGATTTTTGTCATTGGACGCATGGGCTAGCCAGAGAGACAGAGATGGGAAGTGAGAAATCACCCTCTAGGGAAAATGGCCATGCTGCAATCCCTTCTCCTCCATTCTCCTCTTGGGATCTTGGGCACGCACGCCTGGTGTGAGTTTCAAGCCACCGGGTCTTGGACTCAACTACATGGGAGTCCAGTGGTGGACAGTGGGAGTCCAGCAACGTAACGATTACGTCATTGCTGGTCCCTGGACCATTCACTTTTTAAAAATTAAATATTTATTTATTTAATTCCATTTGATATTATTTTCTTTTTAATTTGACCAGAGAAAGACACACACAGAAAAAGAGAGAGAGAGAGAGAGAAAGCAAGCTGCCAGATCTGGGACTTGAACTACTGTCGGCCATGTGGGAATCCAGTGCCTTTGACCACCATGCCACAGCTTCTTCACCCACTGGGCACTTCTACGCTTCGCTTTTCCCTTTTTCTGAAAGGAAACATTGCAGCTTAATACTTGTCATGAATGTCTTAATTAAGTTGCACTTTCACACAAGCAATCAATGGATAAACTCATAATAAAAGAAAAAAATCTAAACTTAACCAACTGGTTTCCTAAGGAAATGATCTGTTTATTCCTCAGCGATGTTTCTTTATCTATTGTATTCTACATCAATGATTCTCAGGAGGTGGGAGGACAGGGAGTGTATTCTTCAAAGAGTGACCCACTGTCCCCATTACTTCAGGGACTGCTTCTGTGACAGTCCTTCTCACATGCCAGGTGACTCACCACCACCGTAGACGACCCTCGTACAGGCTGAGTGTGGCATGTGTGCGGGAGGGAAGACAGCTGACCGCTGCTGCTCTATAAGCCGCAGGAGAGCTCATTTTATGAATCGCTGGGCAATATAAACGCACTGCCTAATACTGCCAGGCTCCATCCAAACTGTTACACATTACAAAATGGAAATTGCGGGAACCGGCAGTTAGCGTAATGGCTATGTCGCTGGACTCCCACGTAGTCGACCGCGGTTCGCGTCTCGGACCCGGTGGCTTACAACTCACGCCGGGCGCGTGTGCGTGCGTGCCCAAGATCCCGAGAGGAGAATGGAGGAGAAGGGATTGCGGCGTGACCATCCCCCCTGGGGGGTGATTTCTCGCTTTCTGTCTCTCTGTCTCTCTCTGTCTGTCCGGCGAGCGCACGCACCCTATAGCGAAAAACCTCTCAAAAAAAAAAAAAAACAAAAAACAAAAAACAAACAAACAAAAAAAAAAATGGAAATTGCTTCAATAATTATTTGGCATAATGTTCAAGGATAAGATCTCTAGGATATTATTTATGTTATATGTGTATTTGATCACATACTCATGTATGCTAAGATGCTTAATCCATCCAATGAATTGAAAATGAAAAGTTTACATTTCTGTATTTGTCAATATATAGGATTCTGAAGGTGGGTCTTGAACTCTTAATTAATAAATCAGTTTTCAAGGCAAGCTGCATAGTCAGTCTGGCTAACTACTGCTCTTTGGGGACTGGAACTAAGCCAGGCTCTGAAAAGAGAATCAACCTATTAAAGGGCTCCTGCAACTGGCTTTCCGGACAGAGTCCTTCTTGCGGTGGAGCGGGCTTGCCATCCTGGTGGGTGCTGGCCATCCTTGGTGGTCCGTGGCTTGCAGACACATTGCTCCCATCTCGTGTGTCCTCACGTGGCCATCTCATAAGGACACTGTCCTTGGATTTAGGGCTCCCCTAACCCAGTATGGACTCATTTTCCTTAACTCATTCTATCTGCAGAGGCCCCGTTTCCACATAGGTCACATGCAGAGGTTTGGGTAGATGTGAAATTTTGGGGGACCCTATTCAACCCAGGTCAGCTTCCCGCTGCTCCCAGGATAAAGTCTGGCCTCTGTCCATGACCTTGCAGCAGAAGGCGTGTGGCTGAGCATGAAGACGCGGAGCTGGGTTGCCAGGAGGACGCCCCCCGGTGTGCCTGTGGTTCTTCCCTCCCCACTAGAGATGACACAGCCCCTCTCTGCCATGTGATGGCAGATGGGCTTGGCCAGCTCCTGTTTGGCCGTGGAGCAGTTGTGGGCGTGTGATAGGCAGAGGCTGGAAATACATTTGTGAGTTCGGCTTGATTCTCGGCCCCTGCCATTTCCCATGGAAAGGACCTGTCCGCTAGTTGCCGACCTAAAGCTCATGAGATCTGAGACTGATCTGCACCCATCGTCCACACAAGGCGAAGTCCGCCATTTGAGCCCCTCCGAGCTCAGAAGACCTCAGCTTTGAGAACCAGAAAGTATTGGCTGTGGTAAGTCACTGGGTGGTAGTTTGTTATAGACTGTTTTGGGGACAATGGCCAGATAATACAGAAATGTGACAGTGGGCACTTATTAACCACCCAGCCCCCATTTGTGAAATAACACGGCTGTCTCAGAGTGTCCCCCATGGTTACCATGGTTGAAGGCAAAGGCCTTCTCTTTCTTTCCAGAAAACTCTAAATCTTGATACTCTTCTCCCAAACTTCACAGGCCCAGGAGGAGCCAGATGTGGGCCTGCAGAGAAATCTGAGAGGAACCAGGCTGAGCTGAAGCCTCCAAGCATGGGGTCTTCCTGCATTGTCGCTGCCAGGAGGAGTCACCGAGTTGTGTTTGCTGCCATGAATGAAACCAGCCTGACTCTGCCCTTGTGTCTCTGAGGGATAAAGGTCATGTCACAGCAGTCTCAGCTCTGATGCTGTCTTCAAGCCAAGGCCTTAATATTCAAGGAGAAAAAATGCATTGATGAAATTTTCATTAAAGAAACATGATCCCTTTCACTTCCCTTGTTATTCTGTGGCTTTGAGTATCAGGCTAATTTGGGTTTGATTACCCCAATGATCTGAAGATTGCAGCATTATTAAACATTTAGATGAGCAATGGCGTGCCAGGGCCTCCTTCTCCCCCCACAGCTGGAGCACAGGGGGCTCTGCTAATGATCACAACCAAGCAGGGGCAGACACACCAATTAGAGAATTAGCTATAGTTTGAGGGAGATTTGACCCCTCTGCCTTCAACGGAAATTAGCTGCTTGGCTTACAGGGCACACAATGTAATTGATAAAATTAATCAAAAGAAAATTCCAGTCCTAAATGCAGTTTTGCAACTAACAAGCGGTATGTATGTCCAAGGAGGTCCCCTCCCCTTTCTGACCTCAAACTTGTCCCCATCTATAGAGTCAGGAGAATTGAATGAGATGGATGTTTAAACACGGTGGCTTATGGACTGAAATCAGCTTACAGAGGGACTTTGTCTTGCACAATGATCTTGAGAGAAGAGTATCAAGGTTTATTTTTTTGAACGAACACTTTTTTGGCACTCGTGTCTTTTGCTTTTGTTTATTTTAGATTTTGTTATAGGATGTGTATGCTTGCCAAAGGTGGTGGTGGGGGGGTGAATGAGAAATCACTTCCCAGGTGGGTGGCCATGCTGCAGTACTTTCTTCTCTTGGGATTTTGGACATGCACACACGCTTGCCCAGTGTGGTTTCCAAGCTGCTGGGTCTGGGACTCTTAACAGCACAGTAGGCCATGTGGAATCCAAAGCCTTAACCTCCATGCCACCTGCTTGTCCCTCTGGCACTCTGGGATTTTATGCACACTGAGATGTCTATTTCTCCCAACCAACCCTTGATGTAGGTACTCTTCTCATTTCAACTTCACAGATGGGGAAGAAGGCTTACTGACCAAGAAGGCTTACATAATTACTATGGGCCACGTTTTGGGCAGGGGTAAAGGCAGGATTTGAACTCAGATGGTCTGGCTCCAAAGCCCTTGCTAACCATCTCCAGTCAATGTTAACGATTGCCATTATTGGAGGCACAGTGTTCAAAAAGAAATGGTCATAATGCTGAGTGTTTCCTATCAAACATTAGCATTTATGTTCAAACAATTGCTCCACCCATATTGCTCTGTCCACTTTCCCACCTTGAACAAGCAGCTAGGAGCCACGTACCCTTAGGGTGGAACACTCTCCTCCTGGTCTACTTCAGTCCCACCCATCCCAGAAAGTCCCCCGTCATTGTGGCCGAACATCACTTGTCTTTGAGCACCGACTTTACCCTTTTTATGATGTCTGAATGGCTTCCCTCTTTGTCTTACCTGCCTGGTCCTGGTGGGCACTTGGGTTTGTAACCTTTAAGCTACTGAGAGATGCTCTCTTAGATTCACAAGAAACTAGCAAAGGAAGCAATTTATCATTTATTTAGTTAGGAGACATGGTAATCGCTTCAACCCGTGTTCCAAGTGTTTCTCTCTAGTTTCATATAGAAGAGGAGACCCTGGTATATTTAGGTATGATAAAATCACTTGTATCAGACCAATGCAAAGCTTAATAAACTGAAAGAAAGAGAGGAAAAAGAAGGGAAGAAAGAGAAGGAAGGAAGGAAGAAAGAGAGAGAAAGGAGAAAGAAAAAGAAAGAAAGAAGAAAGAATTGTTCGAAGGCACCAGAAAGCAACTCATACTCCCTGGACTTGAGGGCCCAAGTTTCAGAAAAAAATGAACTGTGTTAAGGTGAGCTCTACATGTCCACCTCTTTTTTCCTTGAGCTAGTTGCTAATTTTTAAGTGGAGAACAGCTGAGAAAGCAGAAAGTGGCAATTCAAAGCTTTAAGTCAAGTTCACAGGGAAGGGGAGACCAAAGTTGATATTTCAAGGTTAACCAGAAGTCAGGGCTTGAGAGCTCACTTCAGAGAAAATGCCCTCTCAGGCAGCGGATCTGGCTTTCTGCAGCACCTTCCCCTCTGGGCGCTTGCTGATCCCTGAGCTGCACAGTACAGGGTGCTCAGAAGCCAAGTGGAAAGGGAGCCCCTGAAAACCTAATAGACTAAGCATAGTTTTTGCCAATATTATGATGCCATAACAACAACATTAGAGATCAACATTCAACAAACAGGAGTTCGCAAGTCTCTCACTGACACCTTCAAAAACTTGACCTAGGAGTAGAGTGAAACCAAAATAATTAGGCCTTCTAAAGACAAGAAATCAGTCTTGATTTATCTTAATCCCAGATTTCATTAAGGTAATCTACATGTATGTAATGGCTGAAAGAGGAATTTACTCTAAGAAAAGAAAAAATTCATCAAGAGACACAAAATTTCCAAATAGAATACCTGGCATTCATGAAAAAAAAGAAGTTAGCAGATACAGTAAAGGCAGGAGCCAGTGACCAAAACCCAAGTGGTAAAAACAAAAACAAAACCAGATAATAGGAAAAGACTCACAGATGATTAGTTACTGAAACTATCAGAAAGAATGATTAGCAATATATTAATTTTTTTTGTTTTTTTGTTTTTGTTATTTTTTGAAGAGGTTTTTGCTATAGGGCATGTGTGCTCGCCAGACAGACAGAGACAGAGAGAAAGCGAGAAATCACCCCCCAGGGGGGATGGCCATGCCTCAATCCCTTCTCCTCCATTCTCCTCTCGGGATCTTAGGCACACACGCACACGCGCCCGGCCTGAGTTTAAGTCACCGGGTCTGGGACTCGAACCGCGGTCGACTACATGAGAGTCCAGCGACATAGCCATTATGCTAACTGCTGGTTCGGCAATATATTAAATTTTAAAAATGGAAAAGATGCAGTGTTTTATCAGAGAAATGGAATTTATAAAAAAAAATCAAGAGATAAAACCATTGAATATGTAGAAAGGAACATTATAAAATATGAAATATTATAAAAAGGTCTGACATGTGTAATTAAAATATTTTAGGGGAGTATTTATTTAATTTTATTTATTCATTCATTTATTTTAATTTGACCAGAGAGAGACATAGAAAGAGAAAGAGAGGGAAAGTGAGAAAGCAAGCCACCCAGTCCTGGACTTGAATCATTGTTGGCCATGTGGGAGTGTCCAGCACCTTAACCACCACACCACCCGCTGGTCCCGTGTAATTGAAATTCTAATATAAGGGAAAGGAGACTATGTCATGGAGGTACAATATGAAGAGATATTAGCTGAGGATTTTCTATGGCTGATAAAACACATCATTACAGATTCAACACTCCTACTCTGATAAAAACAAGGAAATCCATACTTAATCACATCACAGTAAAACTGTCATGAACTAAAGACAAAAAAAAACTTAAACACAGACAGAAAAACCACACATTCTCATTATAAATGAGATAGTAAATACCTAACCTCTCAATAAAAATAATATAACTGGAAGATAACAGAATGACATTGATAAAGTGCTGAAAGAGAAAAATTGCCAATCTACAATTTTATACCCATCAAAAATATACTTTGAAATTGAAGATTCAATAAAAGTATTTTTGGAGAAGCAAAAATTGAGAGAATTCATTTGTCAGCAGTAATAAGTGGATTCTTTTGCACTAGCATAAACATCTAAGGGGGTTCATCAGACATAAGGAAAATTATTCTAAATAAAAGTGTAAACATGCAAGAAATAATGAAGAGCAATAGAAAGGGTAAATTTGATAAATACACAATAATAATAATGGGATTTGTTATATGTGTAGAATTAAATTACATGGCAATGACATTGGGAATATCCAGAAGGATTTTAAGTGGTGTTACAGTATTTCTTCATTGTACAGGAAGTGGCAAAATTAGCAAAATTCTCTAGTAGCTCGTCTCTAATGAGTGAAAGTATATGTTATAATCCCTAGTATATACATAAAAAGAATAATGAAGAGGTTAAAATGAACAATTTAACTGAAGCTTGTGAAATAGGATAACAAAAGGCACTTGATTATACAAAATAAGGCAGGAAAAAAGGGAGAAAGGTCATACAATGAAAAACAGAGAGTAAGAACGTAAACGTAATCGTGTGAAGAGCTACACTAAATACAGACAGGCTGGTCTCACGTTTTCTCTGTAGAGAAATGGATCTGTTTCTCATCTATTGCGAAGTGTTTCAAATGCAGATGTGCTTATGCATTACCGGAGAAGCATGTGAAACCTTGACTGACAGCCCCAACTTTAAGAGTTTGAAGTGGTCTTCGAGAATCTGCATTTCTGATGACTCAGACCTCTCCCTGAGAAACAGTAACCTCTTGTTCAGAATGGAAGTGGATGGTGATAAGGAACAGATTAACTTTTAGTTTGGTCTGTGGAGTTTAGAGCTTCGCAAGGGACTGACCCAACCTCACAAATCAACGTCAGGCAAGAAATTGTGAAGTGTCTTCAGCCCGAGGCCTTTGCCCTCCTGCAAAGGGCCCAGAGCAGAACAGAGATTTTCCTTCACCTCAATTACTCAGCTCTTGGCATCCCGGGCGTCGGCTGGCTGGGTTAGGGATCCACAGCAGGGCAGGAGTCCATCCATATCCGCGTGTATTTGTTTACGCAACTCAAGTGAAGACAGTTTGGAACAGGGCTGGATCCTGACCAGGAGAAGGAGCCTGTGGCTGTGTGTGGAGCTGTGAGGCTCCCCGTCCAGGACCCCTGGCTCCCCTGAGGAATGTCTGTGCTCAAGTCCTGCTGGACACAGAGCCCAGAGGCTGAGGCTGCACAAGGGGCTGTGGTTTCAGGGGGCAGTAGCAGCCGGCTTGTTTCCTGGTCTGCCGCAGGGTTCTCTGCCCTCAGCACCCAGAGGTGAACTAGGGATTGTGTCCCAAGGCAGGAGGGACCAGGGCAGCCCTGAAGGTGTTTGGAAGGTTCTTTGGTGACAGCCTGGAAAGGCTGGCTCTGCTTCTAAATCCACGAGGCTGCTCTGATAGGGGTCACCTCAGGCAAGGAGGGTGGGGTGGGGAGCAGAACCCAGGCCTGCCTCAGTCTGTTCAGGTGAAAGGCCCAAGGCTGAGTTTCTTCTGGAAGCTTGCAGGGACTGGAGGAGCATCATCAGAGCTACTGGAGTTGTGGCCCAAGATCTTAGGTCTGATGTAGGAACTCCTCGGTGGGAGTGAATCTGGCCATGCTAATGTTGCTTAACTTCACCAAAAGAGAAGGAAAAAAAGGATATGGGTGACTATTCTCATTTGTCTTATTTCTTTTTTAGATTGATAGACTCCTTTTTTATTTAGCAATTTCAGGTTTGTAGAAAAAATGGAGTGAAAAATTCAGAGTTCCCATCAACCCTATTAATGCCCTCTGCCCCTATCATTTTACCCTATTATTAACCCCTCCCGTTAGCGTGGAACACTTGTTACAGCCGATGAGTCGACGTTAATACGTCATTATGAACTAAGGTCCACTGTTTTCTTTTAATCAATAATTGTTTATTAATATGAAATGGTAGCAATGTGATTTCCCAGTAGGTGAATACAATCAATACAATGATCTTAGCAGGGTAATTGGAATCTCCCATTGCCTCCACCATTCGAAACATTATGTACAGTGAGTTGCTGTTGATCCATTCTCCCTGCTGTATTTTGTAACACTGGACACTGTTCTTTCTCTACATCTACCATTTTGTTTCCATTAAGCTACACTCCTCTATTCCTACCCCTAATTCCTTCCAGCATCCAGTAATCCTTCAACATCTCTTTACTCCTGTGAGGCTATATTTTCAGCTCCCATGAATGAGGGATGTGGCATTTCTTTTTCTGTACCTGAACAAGCTCTTTGTTTACTTTAGGACTCCCTCTTGGTGTGGTTCATTCTATGGATTGAGACAAAAAATATACTGACTCCTCTGTCCACCATTATAGAATCACGCACAATCCTTTCACTGCCCTAAAAATCTTCTGGGCTCCACCTACTCCTCCCTAATTCTTGGCAACCACTGATCTTTTTGCCTTGTCCAGATTGTTCTGCTGGAGTCTTACGGTACGCAGCCTTTCCAGACTGGCTTCTCTCTGTCGGTAGTGTGCTTTTAGGTTTCCTCTGTACCGTTTCTGGTCTTTTTATACTAGAATATTCCATTGTCTGGATATATTGTAGTTTATCTGTTCACCGATTGGAGGATATCGTGGTTGCTTCGGTGTTCTGACAATTATTGATAAAATTGCTTTAAATATCCATGTGCAGGATTTTGTATGACCTTTGGATCACTTGTGTAAATACCAAGGAGGTGACTATTGGATGGTAAGGGTATGTTTAGTTTTGTAAGAAACCGCCAAATTACCTTCCGAAGTCCCTTTATCATTTTTTAGGACTTTAAATTTAATTTCTCATTGCTCTTTCTGGGCCCCACCATACTTAGAACAATTAATTTAAAAAGAGCCAGCCCTGGGAACATTATTATGCATTCATAAAAATCCAGGAGGAAGAGAAAACTCTGAAAGTCCCCAGAGGGACGGAGCAGACCTCGAATGAAGACCAGGACTGAGAAGGGAGTCCCAGAAGCGGGAATGGAGCAGCGCCTTCAAACTTCCTGGGAAATTCACTTCCAATGTAGAAAGCAAAGCAACTGGGTTATGGGTCAAGGGCGAGGTTAGAATGAAGATGTGTCAGGCCTGCAGGGTCTCAGGGGACTGTCTCCTGGGCACCCTTTTGAGGAAATTATGAGAGAAGAATGTGCCCCACCAAATGAGGGGACACAGAAGGGTCCTAGAGACATGGGCATCCCTAGGATAGATCTGACACAGCAAGGACATGTCACATGTTGCCATCGAAGCATACATATCCCCTTACCTGATGATGTGATCATATCAAGAGGTGGGTTATGGGCATGGAGAGAATTGAGAGATGGATTAGTGATACCACAGAACTGCAAGAAGATCAAGGTAATCCCTCCTTATAGAAAAACCAAAAACCAAACAGCACAGAAATATGAGTAAAAGAAAAGGTGATTAAATTTTATATTATACAACTCAACTGTGGATGCTTTTTGCCCAGGGCAGTATAAACATTGCACATTCCCCTCCTCCCGGCTTTAGTAAGGTGTAACTGACAAGTAGAAGCTGTATGTATTTAAGGAGTACAATGTGACGTTTTGATATATGCATACACTGTGAAAGGAATACCACCATCAGGCTAATTCACATATTCATCACCTAGTTTCCTGTGTGAGTGCGGATACTTAAGATCTCTTAGCAAATGTCAAGTATGAATATATTGGGTTGTTGGGAAAGTCAGGATGCATTTTTGCATAGAAAAACACGTCATGACTTTCCCGACGACCCAGCAAACACTCAGTATGTTATTATTATAAACCACAGTCTCCATGCTGACCATGGAGGCTGCAGAACTCACTCATCTCATAACTCGAAGTTTGTATCCTTTGCCCATCTCCCCATTTTTATGTACCTTATATTTCTTGGGGTACATGCATGGAGTCTTGATATAATTCTACTAGGACAACAGGGGAGGGTGGATGTAGTTGAGGTTTTGTTCTAAGAACTGTCTTCATAGTTTTGTTTCATAGCAGGAGAGCAGTAGGTAATGAACTTGAAACGTGGCTCAGTGATGACATAAGCAGATTACTTAGAAACACAGAGGTTAATACTCACAGAAATGCTAAAACTGCCGGGGACCAGCAGAGAGTGTGATGGTTAAGTTGCTGGACTTCCACGTGGTCGACTGTGGTTTGAGTCCCAATCTGGTGACTTAAAACTCACTCTGGACACGTGTGTGTGTGTGTGTGTGTGTGTGTGTGTGCCCAAAATCTTGAGAGGAGAATGGAGAAGAAGGAATTGCAGTATAGTCATCCCCCTGGGAGGTGGTTTCTTCCTTCCTGTCTCTGTCTCTCCAGTGAGCACATGCACCCTATAACAAAACATCTCTCCCCCCAAAAAAAGCTTAAAGTGATTATTTCATGAGAGCAAAAATCTGTGTCAGGATAGAGTGGGAAACTGCTGTCTTTCATTATCAGCCCTACAATCCTATAATTCTGTATGACTTTGACAATAATTATAATTAAAGAAAAAAGTTTCAGTGTCAACTTTATATATAAACAAAAACATGCTATGTCATTTTCCTAATTACTTTTCTCACTCAATGATATGTTTTGAGATTCGTGTTGATACATGTAGTTTTGAACTTTTATTTACTGTGTTTTCCTTTGTAGTATCACTACCTGATTGTTTATTCATTTGCCTGATAACAGACCTTTGGTCTCTCAAGTTTTCCCTCTTGTAGATAAGGCCACCAGGGGCATCTCTGCACCTGTGCCCACATGTGTTATTGTACCCTAAGTTAGATTCATAAGATTGCCATTTTGGGGGCAGAGGGATTCACAGCTTAGTTTTAATGGGTAATGCCAGGTCGACAAATACTATCCAAAACAAAGAAAGGAACAACAAAACGTGTTAAAACAAATCTGACTCAACCTAGATTTTTTCCTTTTCCCTTCTTCTTTTTTTTTTTTTTTTTTTTTTTTTTTTTTTTTTTTTTTTACCTCTAGGCTACGGGGCCTGCCCAGAATCGATTCCTTTAAAGACAGACTCGGAGGAGTCAGGCTGGATGGAGCTGACAGACATGAGGCCAAAAGGGTCTCAGCAGAAACACTTGCCCACATGCTGAGCTCGGCATCTGAGAGACCTGCTCTAAGGGGCTGGGTCTTGGCTTGTGGGGAGTGGAGACTGAGTCCCACCTGTGTTGTAGGGCTGGCTTCCAATGTTGGAGGGCTGGCTTCCTGGGTACAAAGGAAGTCGACAGGCTGGTTGGAAGTGGTATTCCTTTTTTTTTTTTTTCTGAGAGAGAGATTTTTTGCTATAGGACATGTATGCTTGCTGGAGAGAAGAGAGAGACAGAGACAGAAAGCAAGAAATCACCCCTCAGAGGGGATTGCCATGCCGCAATCCCTTCTCCTCTGTTCTCCTCTCAGGATTTTGGGTGCTCACGCACACGCGCCTGGCATGAAGTTTAAGCCACTGGGTCTGGGACTCGAACCGTGGTCAAATATGTGGGAGTCCAGCTGCATAGCCATTATGCCATCTGCTGGTCCTGGAAGTGGTATTCTCAGCTGGCCATCAGGCTTCAGCCCTGGATACTGAAGGACAGAGACAGAAAGTGTCATAGAATTTTCCAGCTTTTGTGTTGCATGTCTGCATACCCCACCTGCGTGATGTCTTTCAGTTTTCTTTAAGAAATGTTTTTTGGTAAGTATAGTCTACTTAGAACAACACAGATAGCTCAGATTTTTTTCAGATTTTAATTTTGTTTTTTGTTTTGCAGTAATGTAAAAATATATTCTTATTAAAATGGAAACAAACTTGAAAGTATACAGGGTAAAAATATCCTCTTCTGCCACCTTCCTACTTATACATACAAACATATCTCAATAAGCATTCTTCTAGACTATTTTCTGTGCATGAACCTCTATAACATGGGCATACAACTATGCATATATGTAAGACATACATACATGTAAATATTATTCTACTTTTTTCACATAATGGATATCTTGGATATAATTTTCAGTGAGCACACTCACACTGACCTATCTTATTCCTTTAAAAGACCACATAGTAATTATGGATGGGCTATGTTTGATTTAACCACTGTATTGTAGATATCTGTAATATATATTCGAACATATAGAATATATAAATTTGTTTGCTTTTATAGTTATTAGGATAGAGAACTTCTTTAAATTTTTAATGGCATCCATTGTTAGAAGTTTTAAAGTTTCTTTTTTTCTTTTTTTGGAGAGGTTTTTGCTATAGGGTGCGTGCGCTTGCCAGACAGCGAGAGACAGAGAGAAAGAAAGCAAGAAATCACCCCCCAGGGGAGATGGCCACGCCACAATCCCTTCTCCTCCATTCTCCTCTCGGGATCTTGGGCACACACGCACACGCACCCGGTGTGAGTTTAAGCCACCGGGTCCGGGACTCAAACCGTGGTCGACTACGTGGGAGTCCAGCGACATAGCCATTACGCTAACTGCTGGTCCCAAAGTTTTAAAGTTTAATATAACCAGTCGCAAGAAAATCACATGCTTAACTTATTTAAGTAAAAGCAAGATGCGCTGATGTATATAACTGAAAAATTCTGAGGTAAGACTTCAGGTGCTGCTGGATTCAGGAGATTGGATGATGTCATTAGGATTATTCATGTCAGCCCTGACTCCTTCGTGACAGGGGTTCTTGGGCTCTGCGGGGTGGCAGAGGCTTCTCGTAGCTTCCAGAACCATTCGCATTTTAGGTCTACTTGAAATGATTTGACTAGAAAAGTAAAACCTCAGTCTAAAAGTGGCTTACACACTAGTTCTCTCCCTCTCTTCTCCCCGCTGCCACACTCACATAATGTAATTAGTGCTGAGCGATTCAGTAACTCCACAGGAAAGGACTCAGGTCGATCTCTTTGCGATTCTCAGTCTTTTCAGTATAGTTCCAAAATGGCTGCCACACCTAAGCACATCGTGTTCACACCTCAGCATCTCATCACAGCAGGAAAGGAAACCTCCTTCCTGTCAAGCACATCTCATTTTTAGCCAGCCAGGCGAATCTTCCCCAGGACCCCCTGCATCTCCCCTGCGGTGCACACTCCTGCCCCCTTGGGTCCCACTGACTGGGACTGGGTCACGTGCCTGTGTCTCACTGCAGAGGAGCCTGGGACTGTGAGCGACTGGCTCTCAGCCCCTGGACTGGTGGATAAGCTCGGGTGGGGAGCTGCTGGGTGGACATTAGCGGCCCCTGCCCCAGGGAGCGTCTCTCCTAGTGTCTCTCCATCTCCAACAATAAGACGCTCCTGCAAGGACTGTGTAGCTGCTCACCTTCAAACCAGCCACTTCCAAGTCTGGGGGCTTTACCAGCCAGTCGGCCAGACCCAGTCACATGGTGTACCCTTGCACACAGACAGGGGTTCACCCTGAACCCCGGGAATGGATGCGAGAAGGTGATTGCTTATTTATCGGGTCTGGTTACCAGAAGATGGAGAAACTGGTGCCAGAAACTTAATTTACGGAGTTTCCACTAGAGAAGCTGCATGGGCATGTAAGCATCGCCATGGCTGGTCTGTGTAGTCTCTGTGGGATTTCTGGCTGATGGTGGGCTTTTGGAAACTTTCCCTCCATACTATCGGGTGGTAGAAAAAGTCACGATGCATAAAATACATCGTGACTTTTCCGATGACCCAATATTACCCTCTCAGCAGTAGATAGTAAAAGGGACTTGAACTCTTTTCCTTTTATTTTTTAAAATTTATTTCCCTCCTATCATCTGTGAGCGAGACAGAGGGAGAGACAGAGACACAGAGAAACCGCTACCCCTCCACCCTGCCCAGCAGCCTTGCAGTCCACCTCCAGCCCAGCCAGCCCCAGGTTCTGGGCACCCGTGTGCCGGTATCCTTCGGGAGTTCTCTGGATGCGAACCGGAAACTCTCCAGGTGGGTCAGCCTCGCTGTCACCACTTACCGCAGTGTCACTGCTGGCCTTGTGCTCTTCCCTTCCCCTCCGCATCCCCCTTGATCTAACCCCCTGCCACCCATGCCAGTGACCCCTTTGGAAACGAGTGTCTCTTAGGTGAGAATTCAGGGAGCCCCAGCATAGACCAGAGTCACAGGGGTCAGGTTGAGCGCCCGGCAAAGCCACAGATATCTTTAAAGCTTTCACTTCCAGTTTCTGCCTCGATAGAGCCTCTACAGAGACAGGTGTCATTGTGAAGGTTAATGATATCCCCTTCCTGGACATTCTGTTTCCACCATCCTACATGAAAGCTGTGCAATCTCACTTTACTCTCCCTGCATAACCATTAGCAGCTTGTGAAGAATCCGAGCTGCACAAAGGCTTGAGCTCTGTATGTTCCAGCGTGGACTCAGCTACAGAACCAATCTGGATGCTCACAGCTTGAAAATGACTTGGCAGTATGTCTATAAAATGTCCACGGCCTGCGCGGGGGTGAAACATGCCTGCATGCATTAGCGATCCATTGATTGCTTCTGAAGCTAGGTAACCTTTGTACACCAAAATGAGAGAATAGCTGAGCCCTGATCAATCAAACCAGCCATTAACAATCTTGCCTAGTCCTCCAGCCTGCTCCCTCTTAGGGGTCCTGGGGAGAAAAATGAAAAGGGAACAATTTCTAGCCATAAATGTAGGGAATGTGCAGACACGCTTAGACAGAGATTGGCAAGACCTGCTCAATGCGCTGGTAGCTTCTGACTTTCCCAAACCCGCTGCCAGCCAAATACAGGGGAGAAAAATGCAGATTGACACTGGGGTCCTGGGAACAGGGGACGCCCTGCAAGGTGATTATCCTGCCATTTTCTGCAGCTGCAATTTACACACAACAGAGGGTGCTCATTTATGATTGGGCAAATAAATACCGGGGGAGGGAAAGGATGGAAAGAGGATTCTAGGTTTCTGTCTTCTCAGTAAGAGGGTCTCTGTGAGCGCTTTCAGGCCAAGAAATGCAAAATTTACCATCCCCAGGTAAACCGCAGACTGTAACTGTGTCTCATTCAACAAAAATATAGGCTGGGGAGAATGAATGGCTACTACCTGGAGTTTTTTTTTTTCAGAGGTTTTTGCTATAGGGCGTGTGTGCTCATCAGACAGACAGACAGAGACAGAGAGACAGAAAGCGAGAAATCACCCCCCAGGGGGGATGGCCACGCCACAATCCCTTCTTCTCCATTCTCTTCTCGGGATCTTGGGCACGCACGCACACGCGCCCGGTGTGACTTTTAAGCCACCCAGTCCGGGACGCGAACCGCGGTCAACTACATGGGAGTCCAGCGACATAGCCAATACACTAATTGCTGGTTCCCCTGGAGTTTTATAATCAGTGGGGATGGATGGGTTATTTAATGGTTTTCCGCTGTTTAACCTCAGATATTTCAGAAGCTTTGAATGCAATGTTCTTCAGTGGAAAGTTCATTTTAATCTTAAAAAAGGACAACACACTTTGTGGGATATTTTACGTCTTTTGTTTAAATCTGATTTTAAGAAATACCTATCAATACCAAAGACATGAAGAGAAACATTGCTTCACACACAAAAAATTGGAATATGTACAAGTTTCCTACTCTTGCTAAAACAGATTATTACGGATTTGGGGTCTCAAAGCCACACCCACTTATTCTCTTACAGTCTTAGAGTCTAAAAAATGGATGGACAAGGCAGCTCTGGGGAGGATCCTTTCCCCAGCCTCTCCAGTTTCCAGAAGCAGTCCACATACTCTGGCTCATGGCCCCGTTCTTGATCTTCCAAGCCAGCCATGGGGCACCTTCAACTCCCTCTCCTGTGGTCATACTGCCTTTTCCCAACTCTGACCTTCTTTCTCTCTTATAAGAGCCCTTGAATTTACACTGGGCTCAGTTAAGTAATCCCAGTTCATCTCCTCATTTCAAAATTCTCAATGCAATCACAATCAAAAGTCCCTTTTGTCATCTGAGATACATTTTCACAGGCTTTGGGGATAGAACTGAAGTTTAAGGGTCCGTCCCTGCTGGAGCTCTCATGAGAACATGAAAATGAAGCCACCTTAAACCTGGGTCCCCAGGGACCAGTCGTTGGTGTAATGGCTATGTTGCTGGACTCCCATGTTGCCAGTCACGGTTTGAGTCCTGGACCCGGCGGCTTAAACTCATGCTGGGCGTGTGTGCGTGTGTGCCCAAGATCCCGAGAGGAAAATGGAGGAGAAGGGATTGCGGCGTGGCCATCCCTCCTGGGGGGTGATTGCTTGCTTTCTGTTTCTGCCTCTCTCTGTCTTTCTGGTGAGCGCATGCGCCCTATAGCGAAAACGTCTCCAAAAAAAAACCTCAAAAACAAAAACAAAAACCAAACAAACAAACCCTGGGTCCCCAAGTAAGTTCGAAGCAGAGCAGAGCCCCAGCCACCTTTCACGGTCCTGCAGGGGAGAGAAACCCCTTTGCTATTTAAGGCCCTGGACTGCCGTGACTGCGGCATGATCTAGTCTGTTCTGAGCACTGTGCCTTCTCCTGCGGTAGAGCTGAGTCATGGTGCTGAGTAACGACCCCACAAAGCTGCCGCGTCTGTGCAGGAGAGCGCTAGAGCCTCTCTATTCGCACCCCCTGGCCAGGCTTTCCTTTCTTCCACCTCTCCCGCCAGCCTGCTCAGCTTCTGGGGACCATTCTTCTGCTTTCTGTTTCTATAAGATCAATGACAGATTCCACCACCGACACGATCACACCATATTTAGCCTTCCATGCCTGGCTTATTTCACTCGTAACGATCTCCAGGTCCCTCCGTGCTGCTAACAGTAAGAGGATTCCACTCTGCTTTTGTGGTTGAACAAAACGTTTTTTGTGGTTGTGTCGTATACCATTTATAAAACCTTCTCATTCATAGATGCACACCTGGCCCTGACTGTGGCTGTTGTGACTAAGCGGCAACAGACATGCAGCCTTCACTTTTATCCACGCGTGCATCCTTCCTGCCCTTCGGTCCCTCCATCTCTCTAAAAACATCACAGAGTCCGGCTGAGCTTGGTGGACGCTCTCTGCTCTATTTATTTGTCAGCACCTGCCTCTTAATCCATTGGATGTCCGTGTTGATTTGCTTTATTGCTGGTAAGCTCGCCTTCTAATTATGCAAAATGTTCCCACAGAGCAGCCGCTTGTCACACGGACCCCATCTTTGGCCGACTTTCGGTGCTGTGTATCTTGGCCTTGACTGACAAGACCCTGATGTCACATGTTGGCTTCATTTTCTTCAAAGTGTAAAGGACTTCGTGACCGTATGGGCATCTGGGGGACCCAGGAGCTCCGTGGCTGCTGAGCCGACCAAGAGACCCTTATTAAAAATAGCACATGCTGAGGCTGAAATGGTCTTTAATTGGTTTCTTCTGAACGCAATAAAGACCAGGAAGTATTAAAAAAGGGGGGGGGGATTTTCATGAAGCTCTGTCCTTTTGTCTTTCTTTATGTGGCCATTTAAGAGTTCACGAGGCTCGTCTGATTTGGCATTTGGGACTGCAACAAATGCTTTGTTTTGCCTCTTTCCAATTAATTCCTGAGTCATTCACTCATGTGTTCATTCATTCAAGACCTTGTTATCGAGTGTCTACTCTGTGCCGGGGAGTGCTCTGGGCTTAAAGTACAGATCAGAGACTCAAAAACAAGGTCTTGACCCCATGGAGCTCATGTTCTGGTTAATCAATAAAAAGACACAGTATACGAGGGGTCTCCCAATAGCTCGTGCAAAAATGGAAGTAAAGTATGAGTTTACTTTGGGACACAAAAGTTTAAAATCCATGCCCAGTTTTTTCCACTAACTCGTTGAAGATTCCCTCATGTCTAGTGTACAACAGGGATGGCTAGTGGTGAGAAGGAAAGAGAAGTCAGGAATGAGAGGTGGGGGCTCCTCAGAGGACGTCGGCACAGAGCAGGGACCTCAAGGCCGTGAGAGTGGAGGCCCGGGGCAACAGGCAGAGGGAACAGCCAGTGCAAAGGCCCTGAGGCAGGACCGTGTCTGCCATGTTACAACAGCAGGGAGAGGCCAGTGTGACTGTAGCAGAGACATGGGTGTAGAGAGAAGGCCAAAGAGTGGGGAGACTGGATCTCATAGGCCACTGTGAGGATTGGAGTTTTATCTGACTGAGGGCGGTACTTTGGAGGGTTCATCTGGCATGTTTTAGCTGGGTCCCCTGCTCGGGTCTCTCAAGGTTGAAATGGAAGTGTTGGAGGCTGTGTCCTCGTTTAGAGGCTGCTCTGGGTAAAGATTCATTTCCCAAGTCCCTCAGGCTGTTGACAGAACCACTGTCCTTGTGGCTGAGAGCTGAGGTCCCTGCTGTCTTGCTAGTTACCAGCTGGTCATCACTGTCAGTCTGGAGCTGCCACCCCTGCCCCACCAACCCCCCACTTTGTTCCTTCAAGAGGATTTCAGTTCCTTTTAAGGACTCACCTGATGAGGTCAGGCCCACCCAAATACTTTTCCTCTTCAACTCAAAGTCAGCTAATAGCAATCTAATCAATAGAATGATCTCCCTTCCCAGTTCGTTTCTGCCCATGTTCTAGGGGAGGTTACACAAGGGAGCAGGAGTCTTGGGGCCATCTTATCATCCAGTCTAGAACAAGTGAGTTATCTGAGGGGCAGTGGAAGAATAGCTCTGACCACTGTGTTAAGAATGGACAGAGGGAGCTAGCAGGTGGCATGATGGTTAGGGTGCTCGGTTCTCACATGGCCAACTGTGGTTTGGGCCCCAGTCCTGGGAGCTTGAAAATCACAGCAGGTGCATGTGCATGTGTGCCCAAAAGATGAGAAGGGACTTCAGTGTGGCCATCCCCCTCTGGGGGGCGATCTCTCACGTTCCCTCTTACTGTCTCTCTGTGGTGAGCACATGTGCCCTACAGCAAAAACATTAAAAAAAAAAAAAAAAAGGAAAGAAAGAAAGGAGGGTGGAGTGAGGCCCGGGGACTACAGACCCCAGGGAATCAGGGTGTCATGAGACACGTACAGACAGACACAGAGAGAGGTACCCCCAACAGGGTCTTCACACCATAACCCACCCCTGGTCTCAGCCAGCCCGGATCACAGGGACTCGGACGCACAAGCCCCATGTGCTCAGGAAGGTCCAAGGACTCGAACTCATAACTTTGTGACCTTCCCCGTGGACCCAGTGGTGTTACTGCTGCTCCACCACTTGGCCCGAGGAGACTGTTTTCAATGGGACTCTGACCAAGGAAGTAGCAGTGGAGGCAACAGAAGTGGTCGAAGTGTGGGTGAATGATTTTAAAAGAGACTGGATGTTCTTGTAAAACGAACTGAATGAGAACAGTAAACCCTTGACCCGGGTCTCCAGGATGGCTCCAAGTCTGTTGGTCAAAGCCAGGTGAATTTTGAGCTGCGGGAGCGTGTGTCAAGTTTATCAAGAAGTGTACAGATTTGTGGTTTCTTTTTTTTTTTTTTAGAAATAAACCTAATAATATTCTGTTGATGCAGATAGAACTTGTTGTCTCATTAGAATCTCAAATAGTGATTTTCATCTTTTAAGAGAACAGTATAGAAAAGAAAATGAAATCTGTGACTTTATCAGCATTTTTTTCCCTCCAGGGACTGGATCCTGAAAAATGGTAGCTTGAGAGAATCAACGGCTAGAACTGTGGAAGAATCACAAACAGGCCAGGAATGGGCTCGCTTCGCTGGTTTTGGCTGGCATGAGATGTAAGACAGACGAGTCGGATCAGGTCTGCTCCGAGGCAGAGGGATTGCCACGTCGCAGTGCAAACACGGAGCAGAAACGCGCTCCGCAGACTGAGCTGTGAGGTACGCGCTCTCTCAGTATGAGAGAGTTTTCAGTATGAAATCCGGTATGATCCCAGGGAAAAGAAAAGAGGCCACTAACCGCCGGATGACAAGCTGTCTTACAGTTCATCGCGTCCACTTGGTCCTCGACACACAGCTTGCGCCGCTGAGGTTGAGGGAAACCGTGTCTCTGCTTTTCCTCGTGGTGCATCTGGAACAGGTGCCAGCTTCCCGGGCTGACCAGTGTGGCGGGCCCTTTGGTCATGGCGGGTCCTAGGCAACGTGCTCTGTATTTTTCCAAACACGAAAGACAAACGTATAAAACAGCACAACCACGCCGAATGCCAGTGCCCGGGGCTCTTCCCACAGGTGGGGATTTCCTGCCAGGAAGTGGATCTGATGCGGCCATGTTTCTCTGCACCCAGGTTAGTTCTCTTCTCTGGGAGTTAGGTTTTCAGTTCAATTTCAGAAGGAAAGCTGCTGAGAAGCACCTGGCAGTCCACTCCACACCACAAACAGGTGTCTTTTGTTTGTTTGTTTGTTTGTTTGTTTGGTTTTTGAGAGAGATTTTTGCTCTAGGGCACATGTGCTCGCCAGAAAGACAGAGAGACAGAAAGTGAGAAATCGCCCCTGGGGTCACCACAATCCCTTCTCCTCCATTCTCCTCTTGGGATCTTGGGCACACATGTGCATGCACCCAGCGTGAATTTTAAGCCGCCGGGTCCAGGACTCGAACCCCTGTTGACTACGTGGGAATCTAGCGATGTAACCATATGCCATCTGCTGGCCCCACCATGAACAGGTCTTAGCAGGAGTGGATTTTGCCAGAGGTACAGCCTCTCCCTCCAAAGCTTTTGGTGGGAAGGAAGGAGGGGAGGCTAAGCTCTCTCATCGTTCCATCTTCACTCTTCTTGACACAGCGAGGAGGAGTTTCCATCTCCCAGACGTCTAGTCTGAAATCTAATAGTAATAGGGAAGAGAGTAGCTCAAATATTAAAGCACAGGTGGGCTGTTATTTTACCTGAAAGTCTGGGATCACTCAGTCAACGCTGAGGGAGGTGAGGGGGGTCACGTCCATTGTTCTGCCCAGCAATTCAACGTCACTAGCTTCGGTAGAACAGAGGCAAACTCTGAGGTCAGATGGTGGTGTGGGCGTACGATACGATACTCTGCACGGCTGCCCTATGTGTGTGCCCAGGATCTGGGGCTGGGTGGGGGCGGATCCCCAAATGAAGACCCTTGTGGGGGTCCTGTCTTTCTATCTCTCTTGCCCATGGAAGAAATAAATAACCTTTAAAAATTGGAGAACAGCAATAATTACAATTAAGTCCCAAATCCAATATTTAATTAAAAACTAATAATGAAGGCAAATTCTGAAAAATGTGATCCCAAGTGAAAAGTAGTGGCCAAGTAGGTGGCTCTACCTGTGGTTGTCCCCTCAGCGCTCGTGCGGCAATTGTGGCTTTAGGTGTTTACGTCTCTTACATCTTCTCTAGCGAGGTGCTCGTGCCGTGTTCATCCTGGAATCTTCCATGCCCGGCTCAGTGCCTGGCACCTAGGAGACAAGCTAGGGGATGTAGGAGAGCCCATGGCCTGGTCTGAACAGAGCAGTCCTACTATGTGCTTGTTTGCCTCCTTAATTACCAATAGTAACCCCTTCCAAACTCAGCCTATCACCGAACCTTGGAACTGCTCTCCACCTAACTTAAGCAGAGGAAATTTGTTGCCAGGATTATCGAGTGGCTTTATGAAGAGTTAATTTCTTGCCCCAGGTGAACCCGTGATGAGCAGGGATGCACACACCTGGTTTGCTCAGGATGCTCCTTGTCTATGCCTGTCACTTTGTTGTGGTTGTGAGCTGTGTCCCCTTTCACTCTTAACGCATGTTCTGGGTTGGTCAGTGTGTCCTACGGCCGTCATGAGCACCTGTCAGGCCCAGGTAAATTTAGTGGCATCAGGACATCCTCCGCTTAGCTCAGCTCTCGGGAACAGGAAGGGTGTATAATTACCCACGGGTTCAATACATTGAGGTCGTAAACAATGGGTTAGGGTCAGCCTGTTTTCCTGCCGCTTTCACAAGCACTTGCGTTGAACTCTGGATCTGTTTAGGTCAGGAGCCCACCGGTAATGAATTCTCGTTGCCAGGGCAACATGGGTGCTGTTAGTTTAACCTGGATCCTGGGACCCAGCTCCTGTGCCTGTGGGGCCTTTTCTTCTCTCACCGCACTGGGGGAGGGGGGAATCAGGTTCTTAAAATGACAGTCAAGTTATTGTCATAAACTCCCCTCTCTATAATGTGGGCCCTTTGAGGCAGGGACTTTCGCCCACTGTGTTCAGTGCTGTATTTGAGCATCTAAAATGGTAACACCCGATCCTGGAAGCTCTTTAAATATTTGTCGAATGAATAAATACTAAGATGACAAGTAGCAAGTGCTCTTGGAGCAATCTCTTACATAAAATAGGGTACACTTCATGACTCCAAATGCTCCGTGACAGAGCAGCAGTGTAAAGGTAAGCACAAAGACCTGCAAGGCAGCCCCGTGGTGTTGGAGACGTTTCCGAGTCACTAACGTGTGGCTTGTGTGGGTCCCTCTGTGCTGATGGAACAGACTCTCCAGGTGCTTCAAGTGCTGGCTTGGTCCAGCCATATGTGTAGGAATCATGATGTCTTCCTTAAAGAAGGCGTGTTCCTTCTAGTGACATCCAAGTTCTGAGAAGAAGTGAACCCAGAAGAAGCCGGGGGTCCCACAAACCTCAAGGGAAAGGTCAGTCCCACATGGGTCATTCCTTCTGGTGTGACATACTCGGGGTAGGAGGATTTTCTCATGGAGCGAAAGTTGATCAACTCCAGTCCCTCCTGAGAGTGTTGCCGGATCATTGTTAGAAGGTCTTCAGGGGCAGGGATTAGAATCCCATTTCCCAGCATGCTGCCTGGCACCCATAAGGGACTAATAAACGTGACTTTGGGGCTGAGGAGGTGACTCCCCTAGCTGGCATTTGTCAGTCTCCCAAAACAGCCAGCCCACAGTCCCGTCCCATGGTAAGGACCATGCACGTGTCGGACTGTGTGAAGGCAGACAGGAGGGCTGTCCGTCTTGGATCTACCACAAAGCCACCACCTGTCATCCTTGGCACATTCTGGCTGCATCCTTTGGTCGCAAGCACTTTGGGCAGCCTTTTCAGCACAGGCCTTTACAGAGGGTGTAAGTGGCTCTGGGAACAAAAGGAAGGGCTAAGAAAACAGGCTCCAGAAGCATGAGGCTTGGGCTAACTAGGGAAATCTCAACCAGGGCATATGTTTTGGGGTACTATGGTTTGACTATGTCCCCCAAGGCTCATTCATTGGAAACTTAACCTCCAATGTAACAGTGTTGGGAGAGAGGGTCTATATAGGGGTTAGTAGGTTATTAGGGTTCTGCCCTCATGAATGAATTACTGTCTTGACTCATCCTCACGAGAGTGGGTTTATAAATGTGGGTTCAGCCCTCTCACATGCCCTTGTTCTTCTGCCTTCCCCCATGGGAAGAGTCACGAGCAGTCTCTCACCAGAAGCACATTGATATTAGGCCTTCAAAACTGTGGAAAATAAATTTCTTTTCTCTATAAATTATCGAGTCTGTAGAATTCTTTTATAGCAACATAGAAGGGACCAAGACTACGATATGGTCCAATCATTCTTGTTCTTTGTGTCCCTCTCCTCGAGGGAAAAGTCCCAGAAGAGAAATTTGAGCTTGAGTCTCAAGTCCAAACTCTGGCCAGAATTTCTTGATCATCTCTTCATTTGATAAGACAACAAGGTAGACATAGACTCTGCTACGGTTTGCATGTCCCTCTAAAATTTGATCGACTATGGTGTTGAATGGTAGGGCCTTTGGGAAGACATCAGGATTCAGGGCATCAGGGAAGGGCCCTGTGATGAACTCCCGGTGGGGTTGCCAAGGGAGGGAATGAGATGGAGGCGCAGGGACACAGATGCAGGTGCTCCTGCCTGCTGCCACACCGTGTACAGCCACAAGATCCTCCCCAGATGTGACCTCTGGACCTCGGACCTCCAAACCGTGAGCTGAATAAGCTGCTATTTTCTGAAATAATCCAGACTCAGGTATTTTCTGTCATTAGCAAAAGAATAGAACAAAATCCTCAAAGGGACAGAAGAACAGGGAGTGGGCATTGGCCAGCCCACAGCACCAGGCTCGCCCAGTCCATCACCACACATTGCCCGTCTTAGGATCCGTACAGCCTGGGATGGGCCTGGCCCTCCATAGGTCGTCCGGAAATGCGGAACCTGCCTAGCTTACTTCTACTTCTGACCTCTGAACTTGAAGCGTAATTGCTTCCTTGCTCCCCATAGCACTTACTTACGATTTCTCACAACTCAGTTAACATGCCTTGTTAGATTAGTGTCATCCTTACGTTTCTTCAGGTTGGGATTATGTCCAATTTTTGTTTTGTTTCCTCACTCTCCAACTGAGTACTTGACAAAGAATGGAAGCCCATTCCATGTTCACGGAATAGATGAATGAACACGAGTGTTGCAGAGGAGGAAACTCGAGTTGAACCAACATATTTATCTTTGAAGTGTGGAAGAAAACTTCATGTATGTTAAGAAAAAACATTTGAAATTCAGAAAAAAAGATATAAAGATGGTTGAGAAATCTAGTGTGAGGATAGAGGACAGTCTAGCAAGTCCACATAAAGGGCATCTGATTTTCCAACAACATATGCTTTTGTTTGGTTTATGATTTCCTATTAAGGAAAGCCTGGAGTTTTATTTTTATTTTTTAGGTTTTTCCTATAGGATGTGTACAGTTGTCAGAGAGAGACAGAGAGAGGAAAAGTGAGAAATCATTCCCCAGGGGAATGGCCACACTGCAATCCCTTCTCCTCCATTCTCCTCCTGGGATTTTGGGCACACATGCACACGTGCCTGGCATGATTTTCAAACTGCTGGGTCTAGGACTTGAGCCATGGTCAGCCATGTGGGAATCCAGTGTCTTAACTACTATGCTACCTGCTGGCTCCAGGTCCAGACATCTTAGAACTCTGGAAGGCTAGAGGTTCATACATAGCAAACTTGTAAAGTACAATGTTTTTTTTATTTTCTCATAGTACTAAGGATAACCCTGAAGTTATAATTTTATTGCTTTTTAAAATATTAGAATGATTGTATTTAACTTAGCAATTGAATTGCAACATGCTTTCTTTCATTGACTACATGGAATCCTTGTTCTTATATCCTATTTTGAATCAACTCTGTCAGTTCCATCATGTATTAAAATAGATTTGACAAATGCTCATTATCTAGTTCATGTGAATTATGTCTTTAACATTTTGAGAATTATAGGTTGATACACACACACACACACACACACACACACATGCACACATACTTGGGAAGCTAGGAACTTTCTAAAAACTGGAATGGGTTTAATTTCATTACAATAGCAAGTTCATGCCAAAAATACATATTCCTGGAATAACATCTGGAATTTATATTGTGACTTTCTATCAAGCGTTAGCTCTCTCCTTTCTATTTCTAAACCAGGAACTGGAAATTTAACACTGCTTCCCCCTCCCCCCATACTGCCAATTGTAACCAGGAACCTGCAAATGATGTAACTGTGGTCAAGAGCAGAGCCAGTCTCCCCAACTGTGCTGAGGAGACTAAGCAGACAGTGCATTGGCCATGATTTGTGGTCTACAACCTTTTGAAAACCCTTCCACATTCAGGGAAATTTCTCCCTTTAGATGTCTGCACATCCTCAAAAGTGACACCAGAAATCCATGTCCCTGTCTCCCGAGCAGTTAGACAGTAGACATACGACACGGATTGTATTGAGCAAAAGGAGGCAGATGAGACTAACTCAAGAGAAAGAGAGCTGTGCAAGAAAGTGGCAGCGTGCAGGGCCCATTCTGGAGAAGGTACATAGGAGATACAGGGCTTTCAGAAGCTTCCAGGAGACAGCGCCCTCGCCCTGTACGCTGCTGGAAGTGTCAGCAATGTGGGCTGCATCTATGCCCGGGTCCATCAGCTCTGGGTCTGTCTTCTTCCTGGTCATATAACCTCCAAGCCTGATTCTCTGACCTAGTAGAGATTCTAGAGCCACTAGATAATTTTTTTTTAAATGTAAACTAGTTAAAGTGGATATTGTTGTTGGCAACGTGGACTGATCCAAATGTGAATAATTGGGGCAGGGTGACCTCAGAGATGTTTGGATCAGAGATAGCTGTGTAGAGGCACAGGAAATTTACTATCTTGGGTGTGTTCCAGAACAACTATAACTTTTTATAAGACTGAGCGAAATTTGGGGTGCTACCAGATTACTTTGCTGGCAAGTCTTAGGAATGTTTGCCCTACTACATAAGCAATATTTCAACTCCTATATTCTTGAAGTTTCATCTAGCGCTTTGATTTCCTGATTCTTTGATGCCTCTTAACAAAGGCATACAATTGAAGGTTATCTGAAGATTGACTTGCATCAATCTTCAAAAAATAACAGTGAAATCTCCAGGAATTTGCATACCCACCAACTGGCATGCCAGCAGGGGTAGCAAATTAAAATACATATTCAAAAATTTGATGATCAGGAAATTACTCCTGGGATGAGCTTTCCTGTTATTGACTTCAAAAAAAAAAAAAGAATTTTTTGGTATGGTGAAATGAAAGTAATACATTATAATGTGATGTTTTCCATGCAAATAGAAAAGTAGCAGAAATATGGGTCATTTCAGTTCAAAAAAGGGCCCATCTGGAAAAAAGGATAGCTATATACATAGTTGCATGAGGCGGTGGTTTGTTATGGGTGGTTGAAAAATAGGCATAAAATTTCTTGAGGCTTGATTTGACTACAAGCTAAAGAGACTACTAATCACTCTCCAAATAACCTAAGAGTTAATTTTCCTCCTATTAAATAAGTCTAGAGGGAGGAAGTCTAGGGATAAAGTGGTGGGTCCATGATAACCTCAGGGATTCAGGCTCTTTCTAGATGTTCTATCCCTCCATCTTTGTTGTGGGGCCTGCATTCATGTTCTCAGTATGGCTGCCAGAGCTTCAGCCAACATGGCAAGCAATGCAATGGGTATCTACCTGGAGAGTCAGCTCCTTTATAAGAGTTTTTCTGGAGTCTCTCCCAGAGCTTATGTTTTAGTAATTGTTGGCTGGTTCTCACATGAACGTTAGATGTAAAAAAGCCTGAGAAAATCTTTTTTTGGCTGGGAATACAATCTTTCTAAATACCATCAGCGTTCAGTTAATAAGGAAGAGGGAGTCTCTGACATAAACCAAATACTGTCTCTTTACAGAGACTGTTTTTTAAGAACTAGGAGCACTGTCACTTTGCCTTTTCTTCCTTGCCAATGTTCCTTCCATCCTCTTCATTTTTTGAAAAAACAAAATTAAAAAAAAAATCACTATTTTCCAACTTCCCTCAAAAAAAATAAAAAGTAAAAGTGGCAGAATTTCTTTCTGTCCTATTGCTCTTCTACCCACCACCCCCATTCTATGCACGTTTATATTAAAGAGGACCTAGGTTACAGAGATCTCATGATCTCTTCGAGATGGGAGAATCATCATACCTACTGCAGAAAGATTTGAGACTGCAGAGCTCATGTTGAAAGATGAGCTTTAGGATTCAAGCACTTTTATTTATTTATTTTAAGTGATCAGACGGCTCCATTTCTTTCCAGAGAGGGACAGAGAGAAGGAGACATCACCTTCCAACAGGGCATGGTAACGCTGCAGTCTCTGCTCTTCCATTTCTCCCTCCTGCCATGACTTTGGGCATGCATGCACACACACGCCGGGCATGCTTTTCAAGCTGTGGGGGCCAGAACTGGACTGCGGTTGGCCGTATGGGATCTGGCTCCCTTAATCACTTGGGCCAGAAGAGGCCCAAGCACCTTTATTTAAAGCACCTTTGTTGTCTTTTCCATAGTTTTTGAAGTGTTAATCCTTTACATATATATTTAGTTATAAATAACATGTTTAGTCATTTGAACTGAACCAAACATTTGAATAAACTGTGCTAATAAACTGTGACTGGAATGCCAACAAAATCAACACTTCATGTGAACTTTTACTTAAAAAAAAAATCTTCAGGGACTCAGTTCACTCAAATTGAATATGTATATTTTCTTTAAAAATTCAACTTTAATGAAATAGAACTATCCAATTATTTTCCAAAAGAGCTTCTGATCTAGAAGATCGATTTCAGAATCCAAAAGCACATCTTGAAACAAACTGACTTTTTAAAATAAATGTTATTTCTAACATGATCGTAGGAGCCAGATGATGGTGCAGTAGCAATGCAGCACTGAGTGACTCAGGGCCCACATGGGAAGGCCCTGGGTTTGAGTCCCCAGGCTTCTTTGCACATTCTGGGTGC
The DNA here is from genome assembly GCA_026018925.1 of Tupaia tana. Taxonomy (NCBI): domain Eukaryota; kingdom Metazoa; phylum Chordata; class Mammalia; order Scandentia; family Tupaiidae; genus Tupaia; species Tupaia tana. Next base: position 16,749,395 of record JAKSZU010000015.1, on the reverse strand, counting down.
ACACGCCTGTGCCCATAATCCAGGCTGGCTGAGGATAGGGTAGAGTGTGGCATTAAGACCCTGTTAGGGGATTCCTGTCTCTCTCTATCTCATGAAATAAATCAACAAATAAGCTGAGGGACCAGCAGGTGGTATGGTGGCTAAGGCACTGGATTCCCACGTGGTCAACCACGGTTTGGGTCCTGGACCTGGCGGCTTGCTTTATCACTTTCCCTTCTCTCTGTCCCTGTCTCTCTTGTGGGCACACGTGCCCTGTAGCAAGTTAAAAATGATAACAGCAACAATAATAAATAGAATTAAATAATTCTTTAAAAATAAGTAAATCAATAAATAAGCTTAATGAAAATGATCACATAGTTAAATCGACCTTTTGTGGGTATGCAGACCTGTGGATTATACCAGGCACATGGGCAGATTACCTCAAGCAGGCTACAAAACAGTTCCATTGCTCTCAAAGTCCTTTGTGTGGCCTCTTGATTGTCACCCTCTCTTCTCGTCCTCTACTGGTGACAGCCACTGGTCTAACCCAACCCCTGTATTTTCATTTCCAGCATGTCACATAAGTGGAATCATACAACATCTAACTCTTTTTTCTTGTCAGAGTGTGTGTGCCCTCTCTAGAGAGAGACCAGCAAAAGTAACCATTGGCAATGGCCATGTCACACTCCCTTCTCCATTTCTCTGTTCTTTTGGGATTTTGGGCACATGTGTACATGCACCTGGCATGTTTTTCAAGCTACTGGGTCCAGGACTTGAACTGCAAGTTAGCTATGGGAGATCCCACTGTCTTAACCACCATGTCACAGGCTGACCCACAGCATGTGACTTTTTAAGCCTCACTTTCTTGCTCAGCAAAATGTTTGTGCAATGTTTCCAGGTTATGGTATGTACGGATCTTAGCTCTTTTTTTGTTGCTGAGTATCATTCTACTGTACGAATACTGTATGACTACACCACAGGTTTTTAATTTCTTCTTTTCATCCATCCACCAGTTGATGGCTATCTGGGTTTTCAGTGCTTTGCTATTATGAATTATACTGCTGTGAACGTTCAAACACAGGTATTTGTGTGGACATATGTTTTCATTTCTCTTGGCTTGCAACTGCAGGGTGGGGGTGGGCTCTTGCAAGACATGTGAGGAAAATTTTGTTACTAAAAATAGTGCGAGTGTGTATGTGCCTGTGTGGGCCAAAATCAACATTAGTTCACTACACTGAGCCAAGTTGGGCTTTCTTTTTTCTTTCTCTTCTTCTTTTCTTTTTTGTAAAAAAAAAAGAAGAAGAAAACAAAGTTAATTTTGGTGTTTTACACTTGCAATTTGTCAGCCTTCTCACATCTCTCCACAGCTCATTCTTTACAGGAATGAGAGCCACTGGTGCTCTTTTGATCTCTAGCTGGGGTTAAGCCAGGCTGTCCAGCCTCTCGTGTAAGACATAGTCTTTCTTGCTTTCTCCTCCCACTTTGTGATTATTTTCAAACACTCTAATGTGGATGATAACAAAATCTCAAATGTTGCCCAGGGTTCACCTCTGACAGGTTCATGCCACCAGACGATTTCTATTTCTAAATTTAAATCTTCTTTGACATAGTCATTAAAGCGTCCATCCCTGGTGTCAGCACTTTTTTTGGTTAGTGTGTGTACTTGCCAGAGAGGGACAGCAAGGCAGAGAGAGGGAATGAAGAAAGCACCCTCCACAGGGAATGGCCACGCTGCAATCCCTTCTCTTCCACTTCTCCATCTTTTCTGGATCTGGGGCATGCGCTCACTTGTGCCTGGCAGGTTTCTCCAGAGCCGTGCACTCAGCCATGTGGAATCTGGCTGCCTTATCCACCAGGCACTGGAGCTGGGTTGATGCCAGCACCTTTCAATACTTCCTTCTCCTTTATGAGACTCCACATTGGGCAGTAGTTCCTGATCTGTTGAAATCAGCAGCTATCCTCTCCAACAGTTCTAATATTTTTTTGGCCTGGAGGAATTCAAGAACCAATCATTTTTGGAGTATAAGTTTAAAAGAAGTCATGGGCTCCTAATGTGTCTATCTGTAGGCTATTGTGATGGAAGTTGTTGAGTATATTAATCAAGATGGATAAGGCTATGTTACCCTAACAAGTAAGACCAACGTCTTTACGGCTTAACATAACAGTAGTGTTTTTCTCTCTTACGCTTAGTGTTGAATGTGAGTCGTTAGTTAATGTGTGGGGTGGGGCCTATTGATCCTAGTCATCCAGTGGCCCAGTCTGATGGAGGATGCTCCAGCTCCATTTTTATTCCCAGAACCACCAAGGCATGGAAAGAGATCACAGGGAATCATTCTGCAGTTTTTAAATGCTTTTTCTGGGAAAGACCACCTGTTATTTTCTCTCGGATTTCATTGGCCAAGAGAGGTCCCGTGCATGACTTTAAGGGGTGGGGAAGTCAGCCCCCTGGGAGCCTGGAAGAAGCGAAGAGCTCAGGATATTGGTCTCCAGCGGTGTCTACCAACAGGGTGTGGAGAAGAAAGAACCGACTTAATAAACAACTTCACTCATCTGATGATTCGCTCTTTGACTCTCTGGATCTCAGCAAATTAGTGAGTCTCCACGCTGATGGATTAAAGAGAAGTATAATTGCAGTTGAGCGCTTTTTTTTTTTCATTCAATATCTCTATAATCTTATTTTTGTCTGATGAAGGCATTAGCATACATTTTCTGGGCTCACAGCCAGGTGAATCATTTTCTTTGCCTGTTTCCCTGTCTCCCTGGTGCCATGCTGGTTGCCAGAACCAAACAGTGGGCCCAGTCAAGAACTGCTCCAGGGGTCCTGAATCGACCAGGCCTGTGCCTAGACACTCCTCCTGCTCCCTTGAGGGAGCCCAGCCCCAACAAGTGCCACCAGCAGGGTGAGGCGCCAGGGACAATAATGCCCCTTGGAATCTGATAAGTAACATTTGGTCCCATGCCCAGATCAACTTTTCATCACCGTAGAAAGGAGAGGAGTTTGGGACATTTCAGTCTTCACCGAAACCCTCAGGCATGCCTTTGTTATTGCTCTGTGGGATTATTGTAACACTGCTGGAAGGACCGCACCTCCACCTCGGGCTACTAGAAGATTAGAGGAGGTGAAAAAGCAAAATGAAAATCTCAGATTCTTATTGGGGATTAGGAGACACTAGACTCTAGCCAACTTTTACTTTTCCCATTATTTTAATGGAAAGGGAAAAAGAACAACTCCAATGTACAAATTAGAGGGAAGAAACAAACAAACAAATGAAAAGAAACAACTTGACCATCAGCCAGGATTGCTGTGCCTGAGATGTTTTAGCTTTCCGGGACTTTGAGGCCAACGCACACACATGATTCCAAGACCTGTCTCTGGTGTGAATATGGGAAACAGATGCTCCCTTACAGGGAGACACGGAAGAAAAGGCAGCCTGTCAGCCAGTCATAATTTATTCTGCCAACTATCAAAAATCCAATCAGACACATCTGCTGAGTAAAATAACCATGATGACTGATGATTCTCAATGAAAAAGACAGTTTTGAATTCATCTAACTTCAGCCAGGACTCAAGTAGTCATTCCCAACTGTTGGCAAATGTAAACATAAGAATTCAGTGTGGGCTGGCCCTGGATCGCAGAGGTTAAATGCCATGGAGAGGAAGCCAGACTCCATATGTCTGACCAGGGTCCGAGTCCCAGCCTTGGTAGCTTACACTCGGTGCATGCCCGGGGTCCCGACAGGATGGAGAATTGGAGGAAAAGAATTGCAGCATGACCAGGTCCCATGGGTGAGAGGGGGGTGCTTTCTCTTTCTCTCTTATGCATGCTCACATGCACCCTATGGCATAGTAAAAGGAAAAAATAACTTAATGTATAAAATAAACCAGAAATGTAGCTGCTCTGACTGAAAGTAGGCATGGGTACTCCATTTGTGATAGGTCTCTCTCACTGCCCCACCGGAACCCATAATCTCTGAATCTGACAGACAGGGTTTGCCCATTTAAGAGTCCTTGGTGTAGTCTGGAGACAGTTCCATGTGTTTTGGCAAATACTTGGAAATGATGAAGTTAAGGAAGACCAATCCCCAAATACACCAATTTGGCACGTAGATTATTGCAAATGGAAACCACCTAGAGATGACAGCTGTAGAAAAGGCCATTCGACAGTGTTTTCCTTTATAGCAAAGCCATGAAGCTTCCTCCAGGAGGGGTATACCTTTCCCTACCAGGGCGAGAAAACAGCCTCATCACCAAAAGATGGTGACTGGGGCTGCAACGAACCTGAATAAATAAGTACACTCCCCAGAGTAACCCTGATCTCCCACTACCTCACATTCCCCCATGCAGCTTTTAGGGACTTTCCTAGAATTTACTACATTCTTCTAGAAATCCTTTGCTCTGTCATTTCTTCACAAATGTACTGTTCTTTGTCAGAGTATAAAAATACCTTGTTTTGGCCACTTCTTTGGACTCCTGTGGAGATTCCCATGTTTATGGAGAACTATGAAATCTGTATGCTCTTCTCCTGCTGTCCTGTGTGAGTTCGGTTCTTAGATTCAGCTTGAAGATTTCACGTAAGATCTAAGAGGAGAAAAGATGACTACTAGCCCTGCCCTGTGGAAACATCTACAGGCGTTCTGGGTGGACACAGACCTGGTGGTAGGTATTGTCTCTAGAATTTAGCACGTGGGATCAGGGATGATCACGTATGACCTATGATGGAAGCGATGGCTCCTTACAACAAAGAATTGTCCTGCCCAAATGCCCACATAGCACTCTTGAAAAAACGTAAGACAGAGGCCAGCAGGTGGCATGGTGGTTAAGGCACTGGATTCTCACATGGTCAACCTCAGTTTGAGTCCTTCACCTGGGAGCTTAAAAATCATGCCAGGTGCAGGTGCCCCAAATTCTGAGAGGAGAATGGAGAAGGGATTGTAGTGTGGCCATCCCTGCCCCAGAGGGAGGCTGATTTCTCACCATTTCTCTCATTCTCTCTGTCTCCTTCTGGCGGGTGCATGTGCCTTAAGGCAAAAACCTGAAACAAAACAAAACAAAACAACATGGGACAGGGGTTTTAGCTGTCTTTCAGAGGCAGGAGCTCTGTCACCTACTGGGTGGCCAGCCTCAGCCTCTTCTGTCTCTGCCTTGCATGGCGCTTTTCCCACTACACAGCACAGATATGCCAAAGCTGTTTTGCCCAGACTTCTCTGCAGGCAGGAGAGACCATGGGACCCACATCTGACCAATGTAAATGGGAGAGTAAATACTCCAAAGTGAAAAGAGTTTTCTGAGAAAGGTCTTTTGTTTATGGCTTTTTCTTTTTTAAGAGAAAAACCCAACCAAACCAAACAACAGATGCACAAGAAGAAACTGTACTTCCTGCCTTTGAAAACAATTGTGGGAACAAGCAGCCATTATGTGAACATGAGGCGGCATGCTTAAGAAACAAGAGGTAGGTGGAACAGAACCACGGACGTGGCTGAGCCGAATCAGCCCTTCTGTTCCAGGGACAATAAGTATGACTCTTCAAGCCTGCAAATCAGTTTGGTTTCTGACATCCAAACTCTCCAGTGGATATACTTTCCCCACTTAGATCCTTCTAGATGCCTAGAGCGGAGCTTTGAGGGAGTCCATGCACGTGTTGACGCTTTGATGCTCTCTGTGCTTGTTGACTCACAGGCTGAACAAACCCTTCCCTTCTTCTTCGTGCCTGATCTTCTGTTTCTGCCCGAGGCTTGTTATCTGTTTTCTACAAGAAGCAAAGGAACATCAGGTGATTTGTGACACTCTATACTTAAATTATTTGGAATCACTTTTCTGCTGGGCCCACTCCCACCCAGCCAAGAAGGCTCAGTGTAGGAAGTGACATTGACTCTGGATTTGGAGATAAAGCACCGCTCCGCTCCCTCACCAGGGTGGGCCTGGGTAAGCCCTCAAGAGAGCAGGAGGAGGGGGCTCGTGCTGAGTCGCCTACAGGGTCTTTCTCCTTCCTCCTCAGCCCCTGCTCTGCTCCCCATTCTGGCTACAGTGTAGACAGATACAACTCGACCAGCTGACCCACCTGGGAGATGCTGTGGTTTTACTCAAGGGAATGACGGCAACCAAACAGGAAGGAGTCGCTGATGCCAGGATTCCAGGCCCAGGACAGGCTGGTGGGGAGCCGGGCAGCTTCGCTCCACCCGGACACTGAGGGAGGATGGGGCGTCCTGCTGCCCCAGGCACAGGAGAAGCAGACAGGGCAGGACACCAGGTCCCAGTTGTGTATATGCCATGAGCCTCCCGCATCCTCCTGCATAGACCTGCCCTTCTACCCAGATCCCAGCACGGAATCGCACCTGACCATCGATCCCCAGGTCCCAGCAGCCGGAGGATGTCCAAGTCCCCATGAGGAGACAGCTGCACCTGCAGCGCCTTCTCAAATCCTGACTGGTCATCAATAGACAAACCACAACACGAGGAAAGCATCGTAGGAGGAGGAGGGCATCTCCCAACCACCCAGAGAGAAAATATCCAAAGGGATTTGGAAAGATGGAGCAGGTGTGAGCCTGCTGCTAAGCAGAATGAGCCAGGATCCATTCATATGTGAGATAAACGCACATCTCTGAGGTCTTCTGAGGTTATCTGAGGAAGACATACAGGTTCGTGTGGGTATTAATACACATTCAGCTAGCACCAACGTTGAGGTAGGTGCTTTGCTGATGGGAGCGGCATCCCGCATTCCTGGAGAGGCCCTGGTCAAAGCTTGACCTGAGTTCTCCTAAGATGCAGCAGGCCATCCCAACGAGCATGGCGAGAAAATTCCCTTATGTGTGTGTTTTAAACAGGAAAGAGAGACCAGCGGTTGGTGTAATGGCTGTGTCGCTGGACTCCCATGTAGTCGACCACAGTTCGAGTCCTGGACCTAGTGGCTTGAACTCATGCCAGGCATGTGTGCGTGCATGCCCAAGATCCCTACAGGAGAATGGAGAAGGGATTGTGGCACGGCTTTCTGTCTCTCTGTCTCTCTCTAGCTTTCTGGAGAGCATGAGCACGAGTGCATGTACCCTATAGCAAAAACCTCTCAACAACAACAACAAAAACCAAACAAGAAACAGGAAAGAAATTCTAGTTCAGATCATTGTATCAATTCCTTCCTCATCAGAGGCCTTGGTGTTCACTGAAGGATCATTCTGCATGCTGGCGTCCCCTGGGAAGTGGAGAGAAGTAACAGTCCCTTCTTTTAGGATAGAAAATAAATTCCATGAAAACATAGATTGGTCACACCAACCAAGAACTAGGAGTTTATACGTCCAGTAAATCAAAAGACCCCATAAGCCATGGGTCAGTGGTTTCAAATCCATTTTCCAAATACAAACAGATGAGCCTCAAAGACACAGGCAACACTCTTAAGGGGGAGCACTGTGAGTTACATGCATTTTGAACTTGCTTCTATGTAATATAAGAGAAGAATGAACTTTTCTCACATAGGAGACTGGGTATTATGAACAACCGTTCTTTAATCCTGCATCTCTATATTTTAGTAACAGAACACTTATACTCTCACTTTCATTTGAAAAAATCTGCACCTTCAGTTCATATGATCTGAGAGTCAGAGGTTGTGCCCAAGACCTAGAGCTAAGCCAATCAGCACATATTATTTACACGGCTAAGCCAATCAATAAGTAGTAGTTCCAGAGCTAAGCGACTCATCATGTGGTGTTGCCTAGCAACAGTGGTTTATCAGAAGTGGACACATGACCTAGCCTGACCCAATCATATGAATCTCAGGACTTCTCTGGAAGCTCATGGCTCTTTTCTGCTGGGCTGAGTCTTACAGAATGAAGCTTCCCAGCCATCTTGCCTCCCCAAGCCTCAGAATGCAGCTAACAGAGCTAGAGATGGAGCCAAAGCAGCAGAGAAACTCACTCACATTGAACCAAGTCCAAAATGTAGCCATGCCTGAAATCAGCACAATACTTAGATGTTTTGTTCTGGAAGACAACAAATTCTCTTCTTGCTGAAATGAGTTTGGTTTGCATATTCTTTCCCTGGCTACCGAAGGAGAAATCCCAGCTAACACCTGGAGTGGTGCAGCAGCCAAAGCGTTGCGGCCTGTTTGCCCATCTCAAGAGAAGTCAGTTGACTTCCTGAGCTTCAGCATGCATGGCCTGAAGCACTGTCCTGGCACTCTGGTTCTGGGTAATTCTTCAATATCTCGTCTTGTTTGTGAACTTTGAAACAGATGGCCTGGGTTGAAATCTCAGGGTCACCACCGCTAGCTGTGACTTTGGACAGTTTACTCAAGTCCTTTGTGTTACAGTTGTCTTACTTGCAAAATGGAAGTACAGCTAATCTGGCCCCTTATAAAATTAGTGTGTGAGAGGCATGTGTTAATATATGAAGAATGACCAGAATAGCGCCTGACACATAGCAAGCTCTCATTATGTCATGCTATTTACATGGACAGTCCCCATCTAGAAACTCTCTCCATCCTGCTGCCTGCCTCTGCTCCCTAGCGCCTTGCTGTCTTGGTCAGTTCTCCACCTTAGGACTTTTTTTTATTCCTTTACACAGTCTATATTTTTCTGCTGTGTCCCAATACTAAGGAGTTCTCTTTCCAACATCATAGGTACCTGGTCTTAGAAGTCAGCCAGGTAACAGGTTAATGGGGTCCCCTTCAGACAGAAAAATAGGGAAACTGTTTCTATGCATCTCACTTCAGTTTATAAATCCCTTTAATATGACCTTTGCGGTGTATATATTATTTTAGCCCACCTCCCAAAGCACCATCTTTGGGTAGCCAAATCCCAGTTTTCATGGGAAATGATCTGCCCACTCCCACCCAGTGGCTGCATCAACCCCCTGTGTCAGGTGGTCTAAGACTATGAGGGATCTTTTCCCAGGCCACTCTGATTGGTCCATGGATGAGCATGTGATACACTCTGGCCTAAGAGATGCACTGAGACCTCTGTTGTGGCTTCTGAACCTGGCAGACTCTTTCTACTGGGCCTAGTTTGTCCTGAGGCCATGACAACAGTTGCTCACAAAGAATGCCCCGAGGGCAAAGGAGGAGCCAGGAGCCAGGACACACTAGGCAGTACCTGACCACATCATTTGACCCTCTGGATACAGTACCTGAAACTAACAAGCAACTCTGTGTATATTTTAGTTCACTGATGTTATGGATTCCTTTCCATTTAAGTTATTTAACTCATATTTTCTGTCACATACAACCAAAAGTCCTGACTAACCAACTCTTTCAATTACATGCTGTGGGGGTGTTCAGTGTCTCAGCCTGCAAGAGTGGTAATGACATGATCATGGGCACGGGGCACTCCAGGAGAAAGGCAATGGCATGTAGAGGGGTTCGGAAGTCGTGCAGAATGGCTGGGTGCCACTCAGCCTCTACCTTTAGCTGGTTCTACAAGAAGAATCATCAAACGATCAGTTCTGTCCTTACAGTTCCCTTGATGGTCACTTTCTTTACTTTTAAGACTGAGCACTCAAGTAGCTTTGGGTGGTTTCAATTTGGCCTACAGGGGGAAAATTGAGGAAAAGTTAAAGCCGGCACCACTAGAATGTGACGAGGCACAGTTTACGGATGACCCAGGTGGCACTGACACCATTCAGGAGGCTGACACTGGACTGGGTGTTCTGTGTTAGAATGCTGGATTTCCAATCTGTCTCGACTCCAGAGAGTCGGGGAAGCATTTATCTGCAAGAAGGAGGAAATATCTTTTCACTCACAGAGTAGAAATTACTGTTACTATACAGCCATTGATCCAGAAAATCATTGTCTACATGGATATTTTTCTTTTTAATGTGCAAATAAGCTGCTTGGTTGACTTAAAGGAGCAAAGGTTCCCATTAACTTCAGAGTTGGCCATTTATCAAGCAGACAATGGTTGAGTCTGTATCTACTTGAGATGAGTGACTGATCCTGTCCTTTTTACTCACTAGTATGATTTTCTGACTTTTCTAGGCTAATGACTCACTTTCTTTGGTTTCTCTTAGCTGCACAGTGGGAAAGCCCTTCAAGTTTACATTCTTACTTGGTAGCAAATGTTGACAGACACTACGCCTGCTTATTGATGAGAGATGACCATCTGCCCAAGCAGGAATGGGGCTTTTGAGAAGTGTCATAAAAGGCAGGAGCCAAGAAGCCATCACAGACCCAGTACTCAAAGGGATAAAGCAAAAAGTAACAAGGTGGTGAGCCCAGGGTCCTTTCTGAAGGCACATCAGAGGACAGAATCCAACTAGTCCGTCTGTAGAGTTTATTCCAAAAAGGCAGAGGCAAAAATTTGACTTAAATTTTTATAGATGGGGGACCAGCAGTTAGCGTAATGGCTATGTCGCTGGACTCCCACGTAGTCGACCGCGGTTCGAGTCCCGGACCCGGTGGCTTAAACTCACGCCGGGTGCGTGTGCGTGCGTGCCCAAGATCCCGAGAGGAGAATGGAGGAGAAGGGATTGTGGCGTGGCCATCCCCCCTGGGGGGTGATTTCCTGCTTTCTATCTCTCTGTCTCTCTCTGTCTGTCTGGCGAGCGCACGTGCCCTATAGCAAAAACCTCTCCAAAAAAAGAAAAAAAATTCTTTTATAGATGGAAAAGAAATGTTTACAAAGATGAGCTAAATAGAGAACAACTTTGCATTCCATAGATCTAACAGGTGTAGTTCCACCTATTTGCGAATGACTTATACTACTCAGGATAGGTGAGGTTATGCTGCAGTAACAAATAAGACCACACATCTCAGTGGGTGAAAATCAGAAGGATGCATTTCCACTGCAATAGATCTTTCGGAACATTTGAATACAGGTTCACAGAGGCCCCATTTTAGCCGACACCCTTCTATAATCACTGTGGCAGGATGGAGAAAATATGGCTTAATGACAACTGGCTTTTGAAATGTTTGCCCAAGAGGGACACCAGCATTTCCTCCCACATGTCATGGACAAAGTCAGTCCATGGCCACTGTACCCCATGATATACAGCACTGTGGAGCAAGGCTTGTGGGTGAACCCAACTCTCTCAGCAGCTGAGCAAGAACAGCACACTCCCAGTAGCTGGGTGCCAGGAAGGCCCAGGCTTCTCTCTCCTCAATTTTGTCTTCTTCCAGTGAACTGATACAAAAGCAGATTCTTAGTGAAAAATGAGCCCTGAAGAGAGCCAGTTTCTTATTATAGAAGTAAAGAGCAAGGGAAGGAATTTAAAGGGGCTGGGGATCTGAGTTCTTCTGGAAACAAATCAGAGAATCAAAAATGCTAAGGACAAAAATGGCAAAGTTGTGCAAATGACAGAGTAGTGTAAGTATTGATATTTTACAACAAAACTGTTTGGAGGCTAAGTAGCATAGCTGTTGAGTGCCCACTATCCTGTTTGAAATATATTAAAAAGAGGTGTTTTTCTTTTTTAAGGTTTTTGCCATGGGGCACCTGCACTCACTGGAGAGAGACAGAGAAAGATAATGAGAGGGAAAGCGAGAAATCACCCCCCAGGGGGAGAGCCACACTGCAATCTCTTCTCCATCCTACTTCTGGGATTTTGGGCACACTTGGACATGTGCCCAGTGTGATTTTTCAAGCCACTGGGTCTAGGACTGAAACCATGGTTGACCATGTGGGAGTCCAGCGCCTTAACTACCATGTCACCTGCTGGCCCTGACAAGAGTTTCTTAATAGTTAGATATGTGTGTCATTCTCTTTTGTCCTTGAAAGATCCCTTCATATTTCCTGATAGTTTTGTCTTATTTCAATATGTGTTTATCCTATCAATTGACTTACTTTTAAAATGACTATGTTTAAAACTTCCTGAAGACTGAGTTACATTGGAATTATTTGTAACACTCAAGTGATCAAAACAACAGAAGCATATAGCAAATTTTGATAAATAACTATTAAACATCAAAGCCATTTTTTATTTGAAATGCATGTCTTAAGGCAGGGATTGTGGAGTCTTAATTAAAGGGCACTTGCCTCAGACCCCACTATTACATGTCACTCCCATTGAACATGTGGGAGATTTGCATACCTTGAAGCAAAGCACCATGGGAAGGCTTTGGATCAGTGAAAATTATACTTTTCCTTCTAAAACTGGAAAAAAGGTCACTGTGAAAGGGGAGATAGAAAAGAAGAACAGCAAGAGTGTTCTCAGATAGATCAGTTCTAGTGCCTGGAAACATATTGAGTATGGGCACCCATATACCCAGGCAGTGCTTAAGACCCCAAGAATAAGTTGGCTTCAATTTGAAAATCCTTCCCTTATTTCTGATTCGCCAGCCTGGCTACCCTCTCCTGCTTGCCCCGGCATAGCTGACGCAGTGGAGGGAGGACGGGGCCCTCTCCTTGGCGTTGCTCACACCTCGTCTGGTCTGTCCTCAACAATGCTATGAGCTTCTCAGGGAGGACTAGTCTCCGCTATCATTCTGCCCTATTGTCAAGGAAGAGTATAGTTCTGTTTGCTCATGGACGTCCAGGCCTGCACTCCTCCTGCGTGTTTTAATCTGTTCTTGGGTTGCTAACAGAAATACCTGAGACTGGGTGATAAGAAAATTGAGGTTTATTTACTAAACTCACCATTCTGGGGGCTGGAAAGTCCAGAGGGACCACGAAATTGCAGAAAAGCAGAACTTTTAGCAAAGCAGAGAGTGGTCTCTATCTGTGAGCTGCTCTCCTGTGGTCTGGATCTGAATGACTCCTCCCTGCCTCATTTCTTCTCTTACAGTCACACCAGAATCAATACTGGAGGCCTGCCCTAATGATTTTATCATACCCAAAGGTCCCATCTTGGGACACCATGAAAGGATTAAGTTTTCACTTAACACCTTTATATTTGGGGGAAATCCAATCTCACCCACCAAGATCAGATTCTAAGACATGAACCTCTGGGAACAATCTATTATGCAAACAAAACTCCATGCCTTCCTTCACTTCGTGACCCCACCTTCTCACAACTTCCCTCTTCTTTTCCTTTCCCTTTCTCTTGTTCTCGCATTACTTCTCACTCCTGCTTGCCCCAATTTCCTCTTTCTCTCTCTCTCTCTCACACACACACAAACATACACACACACAAACGCATATGCACACGCACAGACACAGAGAACTAAGGCTGGGATATTTATTTGCATGAAAACATTACAAACAGGGCAAGAGTGACATTTCTTTTTTTGGGGGGGAGGGGGTCCAAGCTGTTCAGACCTTTGACAAATGGAGTTCATAGCAGGGAAAACAGTTTGTTCATGTTACATGGAAATTTCACTGCAGCACCAGGGCACTAGATATTTGCACCGGGTAACCAAATATACCCGGGACAAAGTAGATGAATTCTATTCCGAAACCACTAAAATGAAAAGGCAGCTGCAAATTAGCTTTGAAACGGACATCCCTGTCCTTAGAGATTTCATAGTGACAAATGGATTAGTCCCCAAGAGGAACACAAGCCTACTTTACTTTCATGAAAGCAAAGAAGACTAATAAAGGCTGCATCTCTGTGCGGCCCTGAATCAACCCAGACTCCACCAACCTCTGTTTTATTAGCTTAATGCTTCTTAGCTGAGTTTCTTAATTAAGTCACAGTAAGACCTTGGCCCTTAAGAAACACCTGGGTCCTTGAGTTTATTTATGTATTAATTTTTAATTTTCTTTCATTCAAAATGAAATGTGTTTAATTATTATATTATCTTGTAATTAATGGTGAAACGGCTAGCTTGAGGTTTAGCAGGACGGCAGCCATTTTGAAATTAAGAAAGGCCTCTAATGAGAACAATCTGACCAAGTGCTGAGTCATGGGGAGATCTGTTTCAGAAATGTTCAGTTGAGAAACCAGGAGTGGGTATTTGAAGTAAACAGAAATCAGGATAATTACTCAGGGGAAAGGGATCGACATTGATTGTAGTGAGGAATGATTTGCATGTGTTTGTCTCTTGTACCTATAAGTACTGAGAATATGCTGAGGTTTTCAAGACAGTTTGGTGGTGCTTGCTGACGGACTTCCTGTAAGCTGATTGCAGAAATGAACTCCCTTATTCTCCAGCCCCTGTGCTGGTTTTATTGACCCCAAGTAGAAGCAGCTGGACTTAATTTGCTGGTAACAATAGCAGCTCCAAGGAATGCAAGCTTTAGCCCTCTGACAACCTCTATTAGTGTTCTCTCAAAGCCATCATACTGTAATCCTAAAACACATGTATATGCAAAGGAAACTAAGACAGCCCTAGGAAACTGTTTTAGCTCTGTCTATGGGGGACACACACTCCAAGTAGAAAGTGTGATGCTCTGCAAATTCAGCCTCAAGTCCAGTATCTTCTCTTTTAAATAAACTTTTAAAAGATTTGCTATAGGGTGTGTATACTTACTGGACAATGAGAGTGAGAGTGAGAGCAAGAGAAAGTGAGAAAGCACTCCTGGGGTGGGGGACAAAATGGCCACACTGCAATCCCTTATCCTCCATTCTCATCTTGAGATTTGGGGCATGCATGCACACACATGTACCTGGAGTATTTTTCAAGTCACCAGGTCTGGGATTCAAATCGCAGAGTAGCCATCTGAGATCTAGCCACCTCAGCCACCATGTCTGTCACCTGGTGGTCATTAAGTCCAGTGTCTTATTCTCCCTCTTTCCCACACTCAGTCCCAAATTAGTCAAGAAAGGCTGGACTATGTTGCAATAACAAATAACCCCCAATAGCAGTTGCTTAACTCATCGACATTTTTGTTTTTCCTCACACAAAACTGACCAAGTGTTTGGGTAACCCTGGTGGGTAGGGTATGCAAGTGGTCTCAACCTTCTTGGCAGCTCCCGTCCTGTGGCATCAGCCTCACAGCTTGGCTTCCACTGTCACTGCACAGGGCAGAGTCAGAGAGTCCTGGAGCACAAGAATGCTCAACCTGAAGTCATGCATGGCACCTTTCCATCCCCACCAATTGTCTAAAATGAGTCCCACAGCCTCACCTTGCTTCATGGGAGGAGAAGTGGCATCATTCTTATAGAAAAAATGTGAGTCAAGATGGTTTAGTCTGGCTCTCTTACTTTCTGTCTTATCATGTTTGATGGCCACAGGATAAAAAACTTATGTTATTAGTTATACTGTACTCGTGTGCTTGTTATATAATTATGACTCTCCTGTTTCACACCATTGCATGTAACGTGCACGTGTGTGTGTGCAACGGTTTGGTTTTGGCAATGAGCCACTCTTGTCTGCAGCCCCTTTAAGAGAAAGGGAGCACCTAGCTAGCTAGCCCTGCTCAGCTCAACTTTGGTTCAGCTTATTCAACCCTGGTGGCCTTGGCTTTTTCAACCTTGGCCTGACACAGCTCCATGGTGTGAGCTCCAAAAGGAAGGAAGCACTTTGTGAGTGCTACCATGAGCTCTGTGAGCTCCCCTGAACTCAGTTAATAAACGATGTGACATCGGTGTCTTGCGTCTTTTTCCAGCTCCCTGCATCTCAGTTTGACCTACCTTTTGGAGGAGAAAGAACCTCACAAAACACTTCTGTTCCCACAAGGAGGGGACAACAGACATGCATGAGGTTGCAGTTTCTGTTATCTCTCCTTCTAAAAAAGTTGTCACTTCAAAAAAATTTTTTTTTAATTAATTAATTTATTTTTGTATATACTTTCAATCATATTGTTTGGCTTACAATGAGACCATTTCGATATGTGAACATTTCTCCCCAGACCCGTTGATCGAAATATCTTCAACAGATAACACCACACCTCCCCATCCTGTCAATGCTCTACCTCTGTATCCCTTCTCCAAATGTCTTTCGTTGGGCCCCACTCCTCCACATACACCTCATCTGACATTCACACCCATCTCTTGTGTTTGTTCAACTGTTAGTCAATCAGTTTCAGACATAGAATGCAGACAAACAGTATATGTTAAGTGGGGACATACAATGTCTCTCCTTCATAGCCTGGCTTGCCTCACTCAGCAGTACATCTTCCATATTCTTCCACTTTCTGTCAAAAGCCAGGGCTCTGCTGGTTTTTATGGCTGAGTAGTATTCCATAGAGTATATGTGCCACAGTTTTTCAATCCATTCCTCCATACAGGGGCATCTGGGTTGGTTCCATGACTTAGCAATTGTGAATAGTGCCGCAATAAACATCGATGTGCAAGCACTTTTCCAATGAAGAATTCTTCTGTCCTTTGGGTAGATACCGAGGAGTGGGATCTCTGGATCATATGGCAGATCTATCTGTAGATTTTTGAGGAATCTCCAAATTATTCTCCACAGTGGTTGGACCAATCTACATTCCCACCAGTAGTGTAAAAGAGTTCCCCTTTCACCACACCCCCGCCAACACTTATCATTTTTTGTTTTTTTAATATTAGACAATCTGACTGGGGTTAGGTGGTACCTCATTGTTGTTTTTATCTGCATTTCCCTTACGATGAGGGAGGTTGAACATTTTTTCATATGCCTTTTGGCCATTCGTATGTCATCCTTAGAGAGTGTTTTCTTCATCTCCTTCTCCCATCTTTTAATAGGGTTGATCATCTTTTTTCCAAACACCTTTTTTAGTTCCTTGTGTATTCTGGTTATCAGTCCCTTATCTGATGCAACATTTACAAAAATATTTTCCCATTCTGAGGGCTGTCGATTCACACTAACTACTGTGTCTTTGGTCATGCAGAAACTTCTTAGTCTGATGTAATCCCACTTGTCTATTTTGTGGACGATGGACTCTGCTTTGAGGGTCTTCTTTAGGAAGTCTTTCCCTACACCAATGTCTCCCAGAGTTTCCCCAGCATTCTCCAGGAGCAGCTTTATAGTTTGAGATCTTAGATTTAGATCCTTGATCCACCTTGACTTGATTCTTGTCAAAGGAGAGAGGTAGGGGTTCAGATTCATCTTTCTGCAAGTGGAAGTCCAGTTTCTCCAGCACCACTTGCTGAAGAGGCTTTCATTTTCCCACTGGATTGACTGGTACCCCTTGTCAAAGATCAGTTGACTGTATGTTTGGGCACTTATTTCTGGGGACTCTATTCTGTTCCATTGGTCCACATGTCTGTTTCTGTGCCAATACCATGCTGTCTTTATTACCACAGCTTTGTAATATATTTTTGGATCGGGGATTGAGATGCCACCCACTCCATTCTTCTTGTGTAGAAGTGCTTTGGCAATATGGGGTCTTTTATGATTCCAGACAAATTTTAAGATTGTCTTTTCTAGATCTGTGAAGAATGTGTCTGGTACTTTGATTGGCATTGCATTAAATAGGTAGATTAATTTGGGTAGAATTGCCATTTTGATTATATTAACAATAAAAAAGAGCTGGAGTTGCGATACTAATTTCTGACAAAATAGGCTTTAAAACAAAAAGTGTCCGAAGAGACAAAGAAGGGCACTATATCATAGTAAAAGGCTCTATAGATCGAGAAGATATAACGCTTATTAATATCTATGCTCCTAACACAGGAGCACCCAAATATGTGAAGGAAAGATTGTTAGATCTGAAAGGGGAGATAGACTGCAACACACTAATTGTTGGAGATCTCAACACCGCATTATCCCCTCTGGACAGATCATCTAGGCAAAAAATAGGTAGAGAGATCAAGGACCTAAATGATACCATAAATCAATTGGACTTAACAGACATCTATAGAACTTTCCACCCAAAAATTTTTTTGTCAGAGAGTATATGTGCTCACCAGAGAGTGCCACAGAGACACCTGTGGAAGCAGCTGTCCCCCATGCCTGCCCAACACTGACCCCACACTAGTGCTCCAAGCTGGCTCCAGGGCCCACGACTCCAAGGAGCTCAAGGTTGATCATGTGACTCAAGCTTGGTCAATCACGATTGGCTCAGAAATGGCATGTGACCTGGTTGGAGCCAATCAGCGCTAACGTGGGGTTTTTGCCAAAGGATAGGGAGAGGAGCTCTTGGCAGAGGAAGTAGGAGTGGAAGATGTATGCCTGAGGCTTTTGGGCCCATCCTGAGCGGGCACATGCCTCACTGTGATGTTGAAGAAAATTGACTGAGGTGGGGAGAGCAAGAGAGCAGCACGGTCCTTAGATTCACATGTGCTTGAAGCCAGCTCATCTCTGGTTTGTCTGTGCCATGAACCAATAAATCCTTTTCCTTCATTTAAACTGGCTGGACATGGGTTTTCTGTCACTGAAAACCAAATGGCTCCTGAAAGATAGACGGTGCCTCCATGAGGACTGGGGTTCTTTTCCCTCGTTGTAGGAAAGGAGCACAGTCATCCTGCAGTCACATTTGACAGATGTGTTAGACCTAACTAGAATCAAAGAGCACACATTCTGCTCCACTTTTCCTCCAGAAACCAAAGTCACTTCACCCTGGAAGATCACACAACTCGGAAGAGCCTCCCCGACACCAGGTACCAGCGTTCCCCGTTGGCAACTGGTCTCTGCAGCATTAGCATCACATACGAGATGCCCGACTCCACACTCCTCCAGCCCTCTCAGAAGTCCTGCAGTGTCAGTCATCAGAGGATCGATTTTGATGACAAACGTAACAAATTGAAACTCTAAAGTTTGTTTACTCTGAATGCATTAAGGTAATAGGCATCAAACTGGAACTATATTGCTCCTTAAATTACCTTGAAAACAAAATCGATCGTTGATTTACTATGGCACAATTTAAGGGCAAACAGTAGGTGCGTACTTGACGTTTCCACATGTCAGCAAGGGGAAAGGCAGCTGTGCCCTGTGCCCATGCTTTCTGGGCAATCTGTGGTCAGAAACAACAGGTGAACCAGAAAAGGAAAAGGTGGGGGGAATGCCCCAAGGAAACTGGGTTAGACGTTTTCCTTGGCAAGAAACAAGGCAGATAGACTTGAGGAAACAAGGTGTGTGTCTGCAGGAGGCGCAGACCTACCCTGTGCATGGTGCTCCACTCTCAAGATAGACGGTGAGAAATCACCTTCCAGAGGGGAGGACCACTTTGCAATCCCTTCTCCTCCATTCTCCTCTTGGGACTTTGGGCATGCGCTCACACATACACTCAGTGTGCATTCCAAGCTTCTGGGTCTGAGATGTGAACTGTGGTTGACTACATAGGATTCCAGAAATGAAACCATTACACCATCTGCTGATCCCCACACTGGGCTCTTTTAATGCCAGAGAGTATGTGTGCATGCCAGAGAGAGATAAAGTAAATACTCCCCACTGGGGCATGGTCACACAGCAATCCCCTTTCCTTCATTCTTCTCTCCTGTTAGGATCCCGGGCATGTGTGCTCAGGTGCCCAGAATGTTTTTCAAGCAGCTGGGCCAGGATTTGAACCACAGTTGGCCATGTGGAATCTGGCTCCCTCCACATAATAAAATCACGGTACTATGGGACTGGCCCCAAAAGGTCCTGCCCCCTTCCAGGAAGGGTCTTGCTATGTTGCCCGGCCAGCCCTGGGCTCTCCATTCTCTGGCCTTAGCCTCCCCAGTCACTGGGATTATAGGTGCACTCCATAGTGCCTGACCTTTCAGATGACTGAAATTGAACCTGTCACCCACGTGGTCATGGTCAATGAATCACAGTGTTCTAATAGCATATGCCACCATGACTAGGCCTAATCTGGACATTTTCAAGGTTTCTGTCCCATTTCATAGTTCCTCTGTCTTTGGGGACATGTCAGTTCCCCATGGGACAGCACACGTAGCATCATTCCCGCTCAGACTTCAGAAGTCTGATTAGCTGTCCCTTCCAGTCTCCAACACCACTCGCTAAATTCCTTTTCTGCAAGAACCTGGCAGATGTACCGGCTAAGACCTTGCACGTCTGCACACACATCCTTCCCATGCTTGAACAGCTGGCGGGCCCTGCGTTGCCTCTACCTGAGTGTTTGACGTGCAAGGGTCATTGCGGCTCACCTCTCGGTGACAGCTGACAGACTAACTGAGAAGAAAACGTTTATTTTTTTGCTTCAAGAGATGAGAATTGGATTGTAAATCAATGAGAGTCCCCATCTGCAAACATGCTCTTAAATGTTACAAGTCAGAGGAGAAGTCCCTGGGAAATAGTGCTGCTATTATAACTAAGACAGGATTTCCCTGGGAGGGGGTGGTGGGAGAAAGATGGTCACAGACAGAGAGACTGCCCTGGTCTCTAAGCTCCGCGTGAAAGTGGAACCAGAGCATGGGGTGGGCTGGAGAGGTAGGTCATGTCAAGGTGGGACCAGTGTGCTGAGACGCTGTGGTGGCTTTCCCCCCATCTGTGTTTTCCTTCTTTGGTATTAGATATTTCCCTTGGCCCATGGCCGTGTAGACTGAAAACTACATTTCCCATCTGGGCTGGCTGGGAGATGTGGCCACTGAGTTCTGGTTAGTGCAAGATAAGCCTAAGCGCTGTAATCAGATTCCGAGAAGAGCATCCCCTGACCCACCACTTCTTTCCTCCTTCCACTGTCTGGAGTGCAGACTCAAGGGTCCTACCTGGAGCAGGCACCTGAGCCAAGGGTGAGAATCCTTATGGGAAGCACAACGGAGTAACAGCTAGAAGAAGCCCGAGTCCTCGCTGCCATGGGAGCCAGTGTGTATATGAGCCCTGGACTGGCCACGTTTATGTGAGAGAGAAGTATATTTCATGCCGTTTGAGGTTATTGCCCATGTGGAGTAATGCACAGCTGAACAAAATCTCAAACCTTGTCTCGGGGTTGCTGCTGAACTAGCAATCTTGGGGAGATTCGAAAGTGTGATAAACAGTTGCCGTGCCCAGTTCGGTTAGAAGCACAGTCAAAACACCCTGGGCTGTGGGTGGGGGTGAGGGGCACAGAGTGGAGTGGTATTGGGGTTATAGAAAGGTGGCGAAGGGCGGTGGGATCTGCTACCCTACATATGATACTTGGACCCGAGGATTTCTTTGAGCCAACAGCAGATGAAAAACAGCGGATGCAGGGAGGGCATCCTAATCTCCCCATTTTCTTCCTAAAGGCAGGAGATAAAAATTCCCATGTGAACTTTCCCTCTCTGTATCAGGAGAAAAGAAACATTTTCCGTGACAGAGAATTCTGTGCAGACTTTGTTAAAACAACTCTTATCTTTTTTTTTTTTTTGGAGAGGTTTTTGCTATAGGGTGCGTGCGCTCGCCAGACAGACAGAGAAAGACAGAGAGACAGAAAGCAGGAAATCACCCCCCAGGGGGGATGGCCACGCCGCAATCCCTTCTCCTCCATTCTCCTCTCGGGATCTTGGGCACGCACGCACACGCGCCCGGCGTGAGTTTAAGCCACCGGGTCTGGGACTCGAACCCCGGTCGACTACGTGGGAGTCCAGCGACATAGCCATTACGCTAACTGCTGGTCCCGAAACAACTCTTATCTTTTAAGCTTCTCTGCATAAGTTCGTAGCTTCTTCACAACTTAGAGTTCTTTGGCCATTTCAGTACAGACGCGATTGACTTTGTTTCTTTCAGTTTTCCTTTCCATCTGAAGGCTCAGTTCCATGTAACACTTGCGTTGAATAAATCCATATCTCCTGCTAATGTAATCTGTGTCAATGTAAACCCCGCTGGATTCCTAAGAGGATGGAGGTGGAGTTTTGTCTTCCTTATAGTGGACACCCCAAGAACTGGCCAGGACAGGATGGACATAGGAGATGACATCTGAGAGGAAGAAGGAAAGAGAAAGGAGCAGAGAGACCCCTGAGGCTGGGAAAATAGGTTCAGCCTTTCATTGAAATCAGTTTGGGTGAAGTTTTACAGGAAATCTGGGCAGGGAAGGATTTATTAATGGTGAAGATTCAATGTGCTAATAGTGATTTGCTGAAAGAAAGAAATAAAAAAAAGGAAGGAAGGAAAGAAGGGAGGAAAAAGAAAAAAAGAAAGACTGCGTGAATTACAACCAGAGAAACGAAAGAGCAGCAGGGTGGGGCAGGGGCCAAGGATGGGCACCAGGGCCTCCGATCTGTTTGCGTATCTAGATATCTCAGACCCATTCCTAGAGATGGCGTTCGATAAACACAGGCTGTTGTTATTTTTTTTTTTTTTTTTTTTTTTTTGGAGAGGTTTTTCGCTATAGGGCGCGTGCGCTCGCCAGACAGACAGAGAGAGACATAGAGACAGAAAGCGAGAAATCACCCCCCAGGGGGGATGGTCACGCCGCAATCCCTTCTCCTCCATTCTCCTCTCGGGATCTTGGGCACGCACGCACACGCGCCCGGCGTGAGTTGTAAGCCACCGGGTCCGAGACGCGAACCCCGGTCGACTACGTGGGAGTCCAGCGACATAGCCATTACGCTAACTGCTGGTTCCCGGCTGTTGTTATTTTTTAAAAGAATTATTTTATTTAACTTTATTTATTTTAATTTGATCAGAGAGGGATAGAGTGTGTGTGTGTGTGTGTGTGTGTGTGTGTGTGTGTGTGTGAGAGAGAGAGAGAGAGAGAAAGCGAGAAAGCAAGCCACCAGGTCCAGGACTCAAATCACGGTCAGCTACGTGGGAGTCCAGTGTCCTTAACCACCGTGACACCTTCTGGCCCCTCACTGTTGTTGTTGTGGATGAGAATAACTGGGTTTCTGATTGCAAATGAGAAGACTCTAGGGTTCCTAGGTTGATTGTCTCTATTTTTCCCCCCCTCTGAATTTCCTAGATGATGTGCATGTTTCCTGGTGAGAGACGAGAGAGAGTGAGAGAGAGAGACCTCCCATGGAGGGATGGTCACACCACAGTCCCTTTTCCATTTTTCTTTTTGAGATTTTGGACATGTACACATACACACCCAGGGTGTTTCTCAAGCTGCCAGGTCCGGGACTCGAGCCGTGCAGTTGACTATGTAGGAGCCAGCAGCCTTAACCACCATATCATACGCTGGCTTTGATTGCCTCTTTCTGAACTTCCTTGGTCACTTTTTCTTTAATACTTCAATCTGATCCAACTCTCCGTCAGCTCCTAGGTTAATCTCAGTGCCTCTCAGACTCCAGGTGTAATCACCGCAGTCCTCGGCAATCTCTTCTCCTCTGACAGCATGTTATTACCGTGTCATCAGGCACCAGAAGCAGCCATCCTGTGACATCCTCTATGGATTTTATGTTATTTCATTTCTTGTTTTCCCAGCATATAATGGGTTACAAAAAAAACCTGCTGAACTAAAACTCACTATTCCCTAATTTTTTTTATCATAAATTTAAATTTGGATATAATTATATATTTGTATATAATATACATAAGATACATACAAATATATATTTTATATTAAAACATTTATAGTCAATAAATAGATGGATACAATTTCTGGCATGCTATTCTATTATGATAGCATAGAATATATTACATTTCATTATAATAACTGATACAATAAATACCAGTATTTTAGAAGGAAACTGTAGTATAATTTCTCAAGTATACCAAATTGAAGCTTAGTATCACCGCCATTTAATACTGACCGTAATTTATTTTTTAAAAATACACAGTCCAGATAGTAGCATAGTGAATGAGATGGCTGGATCCCACATGCTGACTGCATCGCTCTGGACCTGGCAGCTTGAGAATTACACCAGGTGCATGTGTGTGTGTGCCCAAGATCCTAAAAAGGAGGGCGAGACGGAGGAGAAAGGATTGAGGCATAGCTATCCTTCCTAGAGGGGGATGTACTTTCTCTCTTTCTTTCCCCCTGGTAAGTGCACACACCTTCTGGCAAAATTAAATGCTCTGGCAGAATTTAATCTTTCTTCTTTTTTTTTAAGTGTTCTTTTTCTTTCTTTCATGAGAGAGAGAAAACCACCCTCATCAACAGGGTCTCATGTAGTGATTCATCCCCAGCATTCCCAGTCAGTCAGGATCATGGGCACCCATACATGTGCCAGGCATGTATGAGTCAATACAGAAACCAAACCCCTATCTTCCCTATGGCTTCCAGCATTGCAGAAGAGAGAGTGCATTGGGGCTGTGCCTCTGTGGCTGAGCCATAATTTTTCTTTCTTTTTTTTTTTTTTTAAAGGTTTTTGTTATAGGCTGCAAATGCTCTCCAAAGAGAGACAATGAGAGGAAAAGTGAGAAATTAAGGGGGATGATCATTGCTGCATTCTCTTCCTGGGGGCATGTGTGCACCTGCAACTAGTGTGATTTTCAAACTGCCAGGTCCAGGACTTGAACCAGGATCAATCACATGGAAGTCCAATGTCTTGATCACTATGCCACCTACTGATCCCTGGAATTTCATATTAATGTATTAGATTTTTATTCTTGGAAGTTTGGAATTGATGGCTCTATCACATATCACTGACTGCAACAAAATGTGCTCATTAATTTAAATTAAATTTTTTTTTCTGTGATGGTAAGTCTTTACATTTTAAAATATGTCATTTTTAATTGAATTATTATGATTATTGTTAGAACACCACTGAATAAAACAACATAACTATTTCATAGCTCTTAAGAAAGAGTATTAATCCTAAAAAAAGTAAAATTCTTTGGGATACACTTCTCTTAATATGATAAGCAGGGGAGTTTTTTTCAATTAAAGTATTCGTAAATATTACTTGTTATTTTAAGATTCCATTATTAATTCTATTGCATTACATTGCTTTTGTTGGCAAAAGCACTGAGACCTTGTCCCATAAACAAGCAGGTGGAAATGGAAAGGCTGCTTCTGTATGTGACTCACTTGTTTGGCTTCTTCCAAGTTATGTGCTAGTGCTAACATAGTTATTTCTCATGACCTATTTTTGATAATCTCTGAGCTGACATTTCTTTTAGGTTCTTCAAGCCAGTGAAAGTGAAGAATTGAAAACTATCTAACTTGTAAAAGGATGTGATTCCCAGTTATATACCCAGATGTGGTAGCCAGTTATCAAAGACATTTGCGATCTCAACACTGAGGCCCATCTTTCAAAATGCATCTTTGCCAGGTACCCCAGAGGGCCAATCCCAACTGGGGAAGACACCATGGTAAGGTTTGGGGTGAGCGATGCCTTTTTTATGGTGACTTCTTCCACTGCCCACTCTTCTTTACCCTCCTTCTGTCCTGGACAGCTGGCTGCATGGGCCATATTCATGGCTCCCTTTTCCTATGGCTTTGGTTTGGGTTTGGCCAGCAGAAGCCCTGGGAGTGTATAGATAGATGGAAATGATGGTGCATTTGATCATTTCTTCCATGGGGTCTATCTGAGGTTGATCAGTGTGACTGCCTCTCTCTGAGGAAGACTACAGTCTACTTCACATTCTACATAGCCTCCCCTGTCTCCAGATTCTAGAAAACTCTCTCTCCCAACTCAACCAAGTACAAGATCCTGCTAGTCCCAAGGAACGGTACCATCCTTCATAGCTTTCTTTACCCGTACCCTTATAAATGTTTCCTCTATTAAATTGTTCTAAAATTAACCAAATTTGAGGGTGCTTTCTGTTGTATGGTAGTATCCTGATAAATCTATTTCTTATACAGTAGAAAGGGTATTTGTGAAGTAGGAAATAGAAAATTGAACATATGTCAGTGGAGGATCTGGAAATTGATTATCTTATAATTGTGCATGCCTGTGAACCCTTAGAAAGCTAAGTGCCCTGGCACATCAATTTAATGATGCCAGACCTTATACCTGACCTTCTGTCCCTGTCCCCTTCACCATACAATGCTAACTAAGGACATGGTTAGGAATCAAATGGGCATTAAAGATGTCTAGAAAGTGTTTTTTTAACCAATGCCAAAGGATACAGGTGAATTCTACAAAGTTTGGTGTGGATCCAGCACCTTCCATCCCTTCCTGCTGCCCAGCCACACTCACCACTGCCCTTACCTGCAAGGTAAGGGAATGTCCTCCTTTGAGTGTGCAGAGGGGCTGCTTTCAGGAAGCCAGAATCCCAGGGGTGGCCTGCTTGAGTCTAGCACCAGCCACCCTTGAAGGGAAGCCTGTCTGGTTTATCCACCAGGCTCTCTGAAGCGCTGATTTAGAAATTCCAGACAACCCATTGAGAGTTCTTTATTGCAGCAGCGGGCAACTGATCTACAATAACATGTAAAAGGATAGGGGTCCCCAGGCAACGACAGCAGCTGCAGCTTAAAGTTGAAATTGGAATTGAAACTTGGGCTGGATCCACCTGCTGGAAGTCGGGGGTGATCTTAAACATCCCATCCCTGAATTGACTAGGATTCCCTAGGGTCAATAGTCCAATATTCTTTGTGCCACTGAGACCTGAGGCTCCTGGCAGATGGCTGTGGGGTGTGTTTGTATTAGCTGCCACTGTGGCTTTTCCCTCAGGAAAAGGTTTGTCAGATTCCAGCACTTATTTTTATGAACTCATGTATTAATTAATTTATTTGAGAGAAACCACAGTCTCAGAGCCTCAGCTCATGACCATCCACTGCATTATTTTTGGCTGAGTCACGGTGCGGGGCCGTGGTTTCTGCGGTAGTTTAGATCGTTGTTCAGCAGATATTCACTCTTTTTCCTGCACATCTGGGTGAGAGCACTTCCTACTCTGCTGATGTGAGTTCAGCCAGACCTCATCCTTTGACCAGTTGGATGTCAGTGGAAGTGATGGGAATAGAGAGATTCCATGTGTGGTTTGGCTTGCTCTTGCCCCAAGGATCTGCCATGACAAGGGTGTGTCCAGGCAGCTGCTGTCCTTGTGCTGGGCCCAGGGTGCACACACACGGAGCAGACCTGGGCCCTGGCACAGCCTGGGCCCTGCAGCCATGTCTGCCCCGCAGAGCCCATCTGGACTGAGCATGACCGCTAGGGCTGATCATGAGCCGCTGGGTGGGGCTGGCAACGACGGGTGAATTTCCGGGTTTTCATATTGTCCCTGAGACAGGACCACGTATGATATCTTAAAGGCACATGTGCCCCTTCCTGAGTCCAGTGGAGATCACTGGTTTGACAGCCAAGCCTGTGTTTGTCCTGTTCCTGCCGTATCCCCAAATGCTTGACACAAATAAACATTCAGTAACAGTTAACTCTTAGGCCAAGTCCCAAAGAGTAGAGAAATAAAAAGATATGATTTTTCTTTTTTGTTCAGAGAGAGACTTTTTTTTCCCCTATAGGGAGCATGTGCTTGCCAGAGAGACAGAGAAAGACAGAGAGATAGAATGTGAGAAATGACCCCGTGGGGGATGGTCATGCCACAATCCCTTCTCCTCCATTCTTTTCTAGGGATCTTTCCTCCATTCTAGGGATTTTTTTTTTTTGGAGAGATTTTCGCTATAGGGCACGTGCGCTCGCCAGACAGACAGAGAGAGACATAGAGACAGAAAGCGAGAAATCACCCCCCAGGGGGGATGGTCACGCCTCAATCCCTTCTCCTCCATTCTCCTTTCGGGATCTTGGGCACTCACGCACACGTGCCCGGCGTGAGTTTTAAGCCACCGGGTCTGTGACGTGAACCGCGGTCGACTACGTGGGAGTCCAGCGACATAGCCATTACGCTAACTGCTGGTTCCCTTTTCTAGGGATCTTGAGGAAAGAATACATATGTGCCTGGAGTGAGTTTCAAGCCATCAGGTCAAGGACTCAAACTGCAGCCACGAGGGAGTCCAGTGATGTAGCCACTATGCCACCTGTTGGTCCCCAAAAGACCTGATCTTGAAGACTGAGTTCTTGTGCATCTGTGCAGAAGAGGAGGGACAGCAGGCCTGACTGATAGTCTTTAAAAGTCCTACTTACAAGGCGGGTCCTTGATTGGTGTCTGGGAATGTGGATTTGGGGAGGGTTCCTACCACCCTATTTGATAACAGTGAGTCGCCATGCCTGAACTGTTAGTATAAAGCAATGAGGTTTATGGTGCACATCTGCTTTCCTGCTGGGAGTGTGCAATTTTGGTCCATGCCAGGCGGAGCGTATCATGTGACCAGCCCTAATGAAAGCTCCAAGCACTGAGTCTCTGATGAGCTACTCGGTGGACATTTCACATCTGCTGTCATAACTTGTTGCTGGGAGGATTGAACAGGAGCTGCGTGACTCCTGTGGGTCTGTAGAAACTTGTGTCTGGTTTCCCCCAGACGTCCCCCTTGCACCTTTTTCCTTTGTTGATTTTGCTTTTTGCTGCAATAAATCATAGCGAGGAGTGACTATATGTAGTGAGTGTTCCTGGTGAATCATCAGACCTGAGAGTGGCCTAGGGGACCCTTTGACACAATATCCTTCTCTCTTTATGGACTCTAAGTCTTTGCTTTGGACCCCTTATCTCACCTAGGTCACTGGCCCTGACTGGTCCTTAGGACTGTGTTCAAATCTCTCCTTGACTAAAAGTCTTAGAGCATTTTCATCCTTCTTGGAATTATATAGAATTTGTATCAGAATCACTGTGTCATAAATGATCATTAGTTTCCTTCCTAAGAACCATCCATGTTTTGAATTTTGTGACATGTGTCAATTTATGACAGTCCTTAGCCTGGAAGCCAAGATAAGATGATAAAAAGTGAATGTTTTGACATTGGTTTGCCTTGTTCTCAATGCTCTGTGTTCACTGAAAATAGGCTCCTGAGGATAGAATTTTAATAGATACCAAATTATTACCTAACTTCAAAATATTTTGACAATTCTTCATAGACACAGCTATAGAAAGATATGTCTTTCAGTTATAGTTTCTACAACTAGAATTAGCCCTAGAACTGTGAATCCTATTTTTAAGTGTAATTAGAATTTTATTCCTATACCCTGATTGCATTAACTCATTAACTCAGCCATCAAAACTGACTGAGTACCTACTAAGTGCCATAAACTGTGAATGTTCTGAAAATTCAAGAAGAAGAAGATGCTCCTCTCTTTGTAAAGTCTTGAGTTTTATGTTCGGCAGTTTTTGTAGATATTTTTGTTTCTATCTAGTATCTAATGGCCCATGTTCCTTCTTTATAGTACCTGCAGGGGTACTAGCCCTCCTCCCAAGTAGCCCTTGTCTTTCAGAGAGGTTGAACCCACGTCCAACTAAAATAACGGGCCCTGATTGGTCTAATCTCACTAGTCATCTACCACACTCTTTGCTACATGATTGGTTTAGTAAAATCAAGCTTAAGCCAATCAGCATATAATATTCTCCTAGGTATAGGATGGTCCAATTAATGAGACGTTCATGGTTTCTTTGTAAATCTTCTGGATTGAAAGAGATAGTGATTCAAATCCTAGAATTGCTGGGAGAAGGGCACACCACAGAAAATAAAAGGTAAGATGAAGAGGGCTTTGATTAGGCCATTCTTGATTGTCTAAAATCTCTGGACTTACTGTATACATGAACCAATGCATCATTTACAATAATTAAACCAGAATGATTTTGTGCTTTTGATGTTTACATTTAAAATGAAATTATTTACTCCATAGCATCCACCTATCCTTTTTTTCATTGTCTGCAATCTGATTTTCCTTTGGGAGATTTATCCCATCTAGGCTCAGGTATGTGTTTTGGGTGGGACTGACACCATGCTCAGCTCTATAGGTGAACTCTTATTTGCTTAAGCCAACCACCATACTCCCTTATTTCAGGATAGACGTGTAACTCGATTTGGGAAGTCCAGAGAAGCCCTCAGGTCTGGTTCAGGGAACCAGTTCTGGTCAAGGAACTTCTAACATTCAGAGAGAATGTGGAACCCCCCCCCCCCATTTTTCTTTATTTTCTCTATTCTCTTAGGCCCAAGGTCTTAAGTAACCCTGTGATGTTTGTGGGCAAGATTTAAACGAGACTGTCTCTCATATAAAATGGTCAGGATAAAATCCAAAATGACTTGATAGATAAATAACCAAGAAACTCTCAAAACTCAAAGGAGAAGACATTTAATTAGTAGATGCCAACACTAAAATAACACGAATATAGAAAATTTCTGAAAAATACTTTTAAAAAAGCTGTTGTAGAAAAATCCTTCAATAAGCAATTATGAACACTTATGAAATGGAAAAACAGAGTCTTAGCAAAGAATGGGAAAAACCTTTGTGATCTGTGGTTAGGAAAGAGATTTTTAGACATAATACCAACTCATAAAAACATAATCTATAAATCCATAAGAGAAAAAATGACTTCATAAAAATTATTCTGTGAAAGACTGTTATGAGAATAAAAAGTCAAGTTTGTTATTGTAGAAAATATTTAGAAATCATACATTTGACCAGAATTTGTATCCACAATATATAAAGAGTTCTTGAAACTTAAAAGCAGGAAAACAAAAACTGGCAATATTTTGAACAGACTCTTCACCAAAGAAGGTATGGTGCAAGTGGCAGTATTTAGACATGATAACATTTTTCTGGATTATTAACCATTAAAGCCACAGTGAGACACCATTACCCACCCATTAGAATAGCTGCAATAAAGACAAACACCCACCCAAAGCAAACCTGACAATACCAAGTGCTAGAAGGGTTATGAAGCAACCGGAACTTACACATTGCTTTAAGAAATACAAAATAGCACAATCACTCTGGAAAATGATTTATAAAGTTAAACAGAACATTTACCAGTTACACAGCAACTCCGTTCCTGAGTGTTTACCCTAGAGAAAAGAAAACATGTTCACATAAAAATTTGTACGTAAACATTTATAGCCACTCTCTTCCTAATTGCTAAAACATGGACACGACCCAATGTCCTACAGCAGGTGCGTGGTTAAAAAATCTGGAGGACCTTCACACGAGGGGATACTGCTCAGCCGTGATAGACAGCAGCTCTTCTGCATCCAGAAAGCATTATGTGGAATGAAAGAAAACAGTTTCAAAGGTTACACACTTCCATTTCAGCCATGTGACTTCCTCAAAAAGAAACAAACCCTCAGTGATAAAGAATGGTGCAGGGGTTGGTCTGGTGTGTGTGTGTGTGTGTGTGTGTGTGTAAGGGGAGGTGTAACTTTAAGGGACTAGTGCAAGGTAGATTTTTTTTCCCAAGGGTGGGAGATTGAACGGTTCTGTATTCTGATCATGGTGGTGTCCACACAAAACTAGCTATACATTAAAATTCATAGACTTTTGTATAGCACTAAAGGTCAGTTTCACTGTATAATAATTTTTAAAATGACATTTAAAGCCACATGAATAGAACTGATGTCTCTGAAAGTATTCATTGGATTTCTCTTTAAAAAAAGAAGGAGTGGGGTGATCCCCCGACACCCCTCATCTGGGTATGACCTGGCTTTCCACAATCAAATGGCTGAAGAAGCTTGGGGCTGAGAGCCCTGCCTTCCAGGAGGGCATAGAACACTGTGCCTGCCTGTGGAAATACAGTCCAAGCGAAGTCCTGATCTTAAATTTTTTCCTCTCTTCCTCCTCATAGCCCTGACAGGGCATATGGAAATGATGTTAGAAATGTAAACTTTGAGTATGGATGGAAATTTTATTTCTAGAGATGTTTATAATTTTTCCTCTCTGGTTGAAACCCTCATTCATATCCAGAGAAGTTTATTCATGGGTATTGATAAGAGGATAAATCTTGCAGGGTTGTTGCAAAGGTCTGTATTCAGAAAACTGCCCTGCTTGGAGCTGCATTTTTTCCTAGAGACTGGGAGGGGGTGGTGGGTTATATGGCATTCTGAATTTGCCATGTTTTCTTTTCCTCTTTGTTTGTTCACAGAGTGCCCTAGATATCGGGCAAGCACAAGTCCAAGGTGGGAAGGAAGATAGAATTTTGCAAACACAATCACCTTTCAAAGTGCATACAGAGGCTTGGCTCATTCTTGGAATTCTCACAAAGGAGACAGCAACAGACCAGAGCCTTTGTTCCCATGTTCTAAGCCAACAATTGGGAAATACCCACAGTAAGAGATGCGACATCTGTTGTCCGTGTTTAGCTTCAATTTTAGGTAGCTGGGTTTCTGTTTAAATGAGTGAGGTTGGAAATATCACATGATAAGGCAGGGATTGTTTAAGGAACTGATGTTTAAAATGTTTGTACACAAACCATGACCTTTACTTTTCCACATCATACCCCTATCACCAATTTTGACAGCACGTGTGTGTATTTGTTAGTAATACACATATGTGTGTATTACTCTCACTGTAAGTGGCAGGGAGCTAAAAGAAGCTGAATTAGAAGATAAAGGTAAATGGGTGAGGAAGACTGGCTTGTTTAACTGGAAAGTCCAGAAGAGGACTGCAGGCTTGGATAGATCTAGATTTTTATCCAGTATGAGTCTTAGCTACAAACAAGAGAAATAAATTTCTCTTGTTTAAGTCTAAAAACATGCATTGAAGGCTAACTTCTCATTTGGGGAGGCATGAGCTCATAAAATAGGAAACTCTCTAAATATGGAAGAAATTTGAATAGGAGCAAACTAATAAAAACAAGAGCAGACACAGTTCAATCATCTCTTACATGCCTGGCACACAATGCCCTTCACATCACAATGCCCTTCAGTGACGGATGCTCCTCAGATGAAGGGGCTGGGATAGGGAGACTTACTGTAACTCACCCAGGTCCAGTGTGACCGTCCTGGCTACCTGGGAGAGTCCACAAATAATTTTGTCCCCACTAATCTTACTTAATGATTAGGAGCATCCCTATTTACTGTCAAAAAGTAGTCAAATGTCATTATTGAACACTATGGTCATTGAATGGTTGTTGAATTTTATGGTCATTGAACCACGGCTATGGAGCTAGGAAGAGGAGAAGATTAGACACACACAGCAACTAATGAGATCAGATGATACCACTAAACTCAGTCTCTTTCTCCCCGGTTCAGCTCTCAGCCTTCTTCTGTCTAAGATCGCCCTAAATGGTCTTACTCCATATGAGGGACCCTATGGCTCCAAGCTAAGCTCCATTCACTTCTCTCTCTCTCTCTCTCTCTCTCTCTCTCTCTCTCTTTTTTGCATGTGATTTTTATTTTCTTTGCCAGAGTGAGACAGACACACAGACAAAGACAGAGAAAGCACCTCCCACCCCATGGGGTGTGGTCATGCCACAATCCCTTCTCCATTTCTTAATCTTGTTGGGATTTTGGACATGCACACATGTGCACATGGTGTGTTTTTTAAGTCACTGGGGCCAGGATTTGAACCATGTTTAGCTATGTGGGATCCAATTTCCTTTATCGCTAGGCTATAGGGCTGACCCTGAGCTCCTTTCACTTCCAAAGAAATGGAAAAAGATACCTCCTGGCTTCGTATTTCAACAGAAATCACAGAATGTCAGCTTATTGGCCCCCCATGAGCTCAGAACTTCTTTCTGGAATTTGGGCTGATGCCCCAGGAAACTCAAGTGCTAAGAGCAGGGGTGTTGCCCAACAAAGATGGTGGGGCTGTGATCCTAAGAGGTAAAATGGATGCGGTTTAGGGACCTACGGCATGTGTCCAGCTTACACACCTGAACCAGCCACTTCATATGAACATCTAGCAGACAAACTAGATTCTCCACCTGCTGCCTCCGACACTGTGCTTTCACGGATAACCATGGAGGACTGCTCACAGCATGGTACCATCAGATGTTGCCATCTGGAAGGCCAGCTGTCTGCCAGTTCCATTAGGGACATTGAGATTGGGAGAAAAGGGTCTTCCTTACTGGTTTATAATTAAGGGCAGGAGTCGGCAAATGTAAGAGTGAATATGTTAGACTTCGTGGGCCAACTGTGGTCTCTGTTATGTATTCTCTGAGAGAGAGAGAGAGAGAGAGAGAGAGAGAGAGAGACTGTGTGGGTGTATGGGTGTAAAATGTGAAAACCATTATTAGTTCAGGGTGGGACAAATGAGCCAAGGAGGTGTATTCAGCCCAGGGCTGTAGCTGGCCATCTCCTGATCTAGCAGAGGAGATAAGGCATGGAAACGTGGGTGGAAAGCAAGGGCTGCCTATGTCATTTGTCCTGGCCCACCGGTGTGTGCCTGCAGAATCTGTGAGGTGGTGACACTGGGAAGGATGGTAGAGATGAGACTTGCCAGTGGATGCCAGATTGCTGGCGCAGACCTCCCATGTCAGCCATCTGGAATCCATTCGTCTTCCTCCCATTGGCAGTACCAGATGCTTCTCTGGAGAACGGCTTCTCTCCCCTGCTCAGCTCAGGCCTTGGCTCACTGGGGTTCCTGTCCTCGTCACAGTAAAGGTCCAGGAATGGGATGCCCTCCTGCCAGAGGGTCCTTTAAGTGTATGGTAGGGCTTCTCACCTGCTTGGCACCCTGCTCTGGCTGCTCAGTCATGGTAAGAAGAAAACTCAACTCTGCTGTGAACTAGAAGGCCTCGGGTGATCAGATTCCTGCTCACCTCTTCAGTCTCTGGCCATCCTCACCCTTTCCTCTCTTATCTCTACCCCAGCCATCTCCTGGCTAACATGCCAAGCCTGGCGCCCCTTCTGTGCCTTTGTAGTTGCTGGTCCCTCAGCCTTAAGTGTTGGGGTCTCCAGTATTCACAGAGCTTGTCTTATGTCAGCTGTTCTTAAAATGGCTTCATCAGAGGCATTTTCCAGCCACTCTAGAACAGCCATTCTCTTCCCCCTTGATCTTCTTGCTTTGCACAATTTTTCTGTGTTGTGCTTGACATTTTTCATGCATCGGGTCGTCGGAAAAGTCATGATGCATTTTTGCATAGAAAAACAGAAAAGTATGTCATGACTTTATCGATGACTTAATAGTTACTGTTAACCCATTTACTGTTAGTCATTCCCTTGGACTGTCAACTCCAGAAGGGCAGGGATTTTTGTGTGTTTATCTCTTGTATTCACAGCACTAGAAACATTCTGGGAAAATGTGCTTCCTGAATATTTGCTGAGTGAACAAATCAACAAAGATATGCTGGCATGGAGATGCTCATTTTCTCCCAGAAGCCTTGAGCCTAAGAAGATATGAAAAATGCTATAGACACAAAGGGGGAAAAAAAACCAATCTGTCTGAAGGCAGAGCCAAGAGATTGAGAAACTAGATCCTGATGTGAACAACTTGATCAAACTGCACCTGAAGTCAGCCTTGTTTCTGCAGTTTTCAGTGACAAAACCTAACCAACTTTCTTCGTGCATAAAATCATTTTGGATTGGAGATTTTGTTTCTTGTGATAAAAGAGCCCTTAAAGTTTTATTTGGATAGTCAGAGAGGAATGGAAATGACGGAGAGGAAAGGAGAGGAAAGCCGAAGATGGAGTAGGCTAACTGGTCAAATGGTACATGGGGAGATGCATCAATTCCAGCCTTGTATAAAATGCAGTTCTGGTGAGCCTTAGAGAAAGAGCCCTTCAGAAACAAAGCAAAGCAAGAGCCAAAAAGCAATCTAAAGCAAAGTGCTATTAATTCAGGATAACGGAGCTGGGATATTTGGGAGCACATGTTCTTGCAACATGGAAAGTCCACACCAATCAGGAAGGAGCCAGGGCCACAGGAGAACATGGACACTGAGGTCATGTGAGTCCTGAGCCACTTCAACCCTCCTGAGCATCTTTCTCACAGCCTCAGGCGGGTGCCTGAACCTCAAGTTTCCCATCTGAAAACTGGGATGAAAACTACAAGTCTTAACAAGGGTAAATAAAGACATCTATTAAAGCACCTGGCATAGAACCTGGCCCATGGCAGGCCCTCAATAAGGGGCTGTTGAAATTAACCATAATGATTGCCCATAATTTGGCGCTTCCCAGCTTCAAATGGATTCTGGGATTTGGAGAGTTGCTAAAACTCTGTTTCCCACCACCAGAATTTAGAGTCAGCAACAGAAATGCTCCACAGAAAAACTGGAGGCTATGACTTCCCGGAGTTTGTGCACGAAGTTTAGAAAATGTTTTCACATCCATGACCACAGAACATCCCGAAGAGTGGGCGTTAAATGAGAGTGGATTCCTCAGTGATGGGGTACTGTCTTTTCTGGTTCCTCTCCACTCTCTGGCTAAGTCAAGAAGAGAAGCTTCATTGGGTAAGAACTTCTTATCATCTCTCCAGGACTTTCTAATCTCCAAGGGAGTTAGGGGCGAAACCCAAGTCACTCATACCTCTTCAACACTTGGGCCCCCTTACCAGATTAGTAAAGTTCTAGAACAGGATTGCTGTCCTTGATGAGACATAAGAAAACATAGACATTTTGATGGGATAAGATTCAGGAACAGCTCCTACCAAGCATGGTAGCCTTGTTGTGCCAAAGTCTGCTCCTCCAGGAAATCGAGGGAGGAGTGAGGATAGTAGAAGGAGATTGAAAGGTGGCCGTGGAAAGTGTAGGGACATGCTGAAGCGACAGTCCCCTTTCCTTCACTTTTGCAGAGGAAACGCACTTTTCTGCTATGGCCCACGGCTGTTCAGACCCTTCCGGATGTTTCTGTCCCAGGAAAAAAGTGCACAGTGAGGTCTCATGCTTGCCTGTCCCAGACAGCCATCTGCCATCAGGGCACTTCCTAGTCCCCTGCATTGGCAGAGACCAGGCCTGATCGCCAGCCATCACAACCTGGTGGTGGATCCAATGGATCCAATGCCCAGGGCCTGTATGCCCAGAGCTAACAGAGCCCATCTGTATGGGCTGCTTGGCGCCAAGACACACAGGCCTGAGAAGACCCTGACGCAGGAAGGGCCGGGGCTGGCAGGCTCACGTGTGTTTTCCTCCTGTCTCCAATTACTCCGTCCAGGAGCAGCAGACAGTGTGGAATGCACCCTTCCAGGGAGCTGGGAAACCTGAACGTCCCAAGGAGGAGCCTGGAGAAGAAGGTGGGCATTTATCAGGGTTCTGTGCACCTCCTCCTAAGGACACTGCTGAGAGACCTTCCCACTGCACAGGGGGAAGTTTCCAGAAGTTGATAGATGATCGCCTATATTTTAGCCAGCTGTCCACGCCTTAGGGTCAATGCCTGATTGCACAAATCCACACTGTGCATCTGTTTTCCTTGTAAACATCTGAGTTCTCTTCTCTTTACAGCCTCAGTGTATTTCTTGCTTCATAGAAGATTCCTAATATGATACTCCTCAACTTTCAGTGGGGTCATGACTTGATACACCATTGTAGGTTGAAAATAAGTCAAAGTGTATTTAATATGCCTAACCTACCAAACATTGTAGTTTAGCCAAGCCTACCAAACCATGCACAGAGCACTTACACTGGCCTAAAGTCGGGCCAAGTTATCTGACCCAAAACCTAGTGTATAAGAAAGTGCTGACTGTCTCATATGGTGTCCTGACCACAGTTCATTGGAGAGCATGGCATTGACTGTTTACCCAGCAATCGCGTGGCTAGCTGAGAGCTGCGGCTTGTCACTGTCTAGCCTGGTCAGAGAGGATGGTACTGCAGAGCCCTAGCTGGAAAGATCAAAAAGCAAAATTTGAAGTGTGGTTTCTATTGAATGTGTATCACTTTTGCACGATAGTAAGTCAAAAAGTCCTAAGTCGAACCACTGGAAGTTAGAGACCATCTGTAGGTTTACCAGATGACAGGCCTTTATTGTGACATGGCAGCTCTCTTAGTGAACCATCTGTGTGGGCTTAAAAGCACAGCTCCTCTATGACAGGATGTGATATTCATCTTTGGGTGAAAGTGTTTTCCAGTCATCTGAACCCAGGGCCAGCAGGAGATGTCCAAAGTGAGGGGAGCCCCAACCTCCTTCCCTGTACCTGGAGGTGGACTTAGCCTCTAGGGGTGCTCTAGGATTCAAGAGAAAGACCCATAAAAAAGCCACCATCTTTCAGTTTCAAAAGACTAAAACCCATCTCAAACTGGTGCAAGCCAAATAGGAATTCACTGACCCGTGTGACTGGGTCATCAAGGGGTGAAGTAGGGTTTGACAGGGTTGGCATATGGTATGATAGTTAAGGCTTTGGACTCCAACATGGCTGACCACAGTTTGAGTTCTGGAGCTGGAGGCTTGTTTTCTCATTTTCCTTTTTTTTTTCTCTCTGTCTCTGTCTCTCTCTGATCAAATTGAAAATAATGATAATGATGACAGCTGATGCAGGAATTTGCCTTTCTCATTCCACCCCTTTGCTTTTCCTTCATCTGTTTTGGCTTTCTTTGTAAGCAGGCTTTACTCTCATGCTGGCAGAGATGCCCGCTGGGAGCTCTGGGCAACATCTTACAGCACAGTAACTGAGAGAGAACCCTTTCCTAAGTCTCTCCTTTGCAAATTCTCAATGGCCTGGCATGGTCATGTGACCATCAAGTCAATACTGTGCATAGGCGAATGGAGTCCTCTGATTGGCTGGACTGGATCCCATGTTCACTTGTGGAACCAGAAGTGGTGTCTCTATAGGGACTGGGAGTTGGGTGGGACGGGGGTGGTTCTCCAGAGAAAAAGCCAACTGCTGCTGTAGATGGGGATGGATGCCAGGTGGGCAAAGACTAGAAGCCAGTTCCATGAACTCCTTTTCCTTAAGACCCAAGCCCAGGCCTCCCATGTGTCTTCCGTATCCTGAAACAGTCCCCTACTGACTGTACCACTGTCCGAGCTCGGGAATTTGTATCTTACCTCAGGCTGTGATATGTCTACTTCATAGAACATGTCTCATTGACATGGTCACATTTACCACAGAGCGAGTATCAGGACTCAGATCTCTGCCCTTCCATTTAATACGTGATGTTGCTTCTGAGAAACTGGCAAGATCTCTCAACCATGTTCAGGCTGAAGTCCCTTCTCCTGCTATCCTGAATTGAAGGTCCTCCTAGCCTCCCTCCCCAATGCTTCTCACCCACTGTATCCTCCTGTTCCACACCTCACCTGTGCCTCGATTCCTGCCCAGGCACAGGCACTATCCCATACCTTCTGCTTTGCCTGGGAGTCTCCTATCCACAAACTGCCTTCTCTTCCCTTTGGTATAATGGTGAGATCATGGGCTCTGAAGCCAGACTCTCTGGGTTCAAATCTTGGCTCTGCTTCTTTCCAGATGTTTGAGATTTGGTCAATCAGCCAATCTCCCTGTGGTTCAGTTGTCTATAAAATTAAGAGAATGATGGTGGCCCTCTGAAGGTGTGTTGAGCAGATAATTAAGGAAGCACCAGGAGTCACTTAGAAAAGTGGCCAGTACTTTGTAAGCACACAGTAAATGTTAGCTGCGATTATTTTTTATTGTCATCATTACCAACTGGCAGAGTTCACTTCTGCCCCCCTCATGACTCTGGTTCACTCTGGGTAGCTTCTGCCTAGAGGGGAGGATTAATTGCTTCCCATCAGGCTTAGGGGTACATCCTCATCCTATCCTTATTTACAGAAGGTACCATGTGTCTTCTGAGTGCTACAGGGAACAGAGTGGGTGCTTAGGAGGCTAGGCTCTGAAACCAGGTAATGGGGTTCATACCCTGGCTCTCGCCGCTTATTAGCTATGTGACCTTGAGTCAGTGATTCAACCTCTCTGTTTATGCCTCAGTTTCTTGGGGGAAATGAGGATGATAATAGGACCCACTTCATGGGGTAGAAATGGAGACCTAATGTGTTAACTACTTTACATAGTGTCTGGCACCCAGAGGTGTTCAGAAAGTATTTGGCTTTCATTCGTTGTTTACTGTCTGTCTTGCCCTCTCCACCATGAGCATCTGCAGAGTAGGAACCAGGCTGTATTTTGTGTGTGTGTTTGGCCCTCTTGTACCGTACCTGGATCTGGTTGGTGCCACATTATGCACCGTGCTTGCAGTCTGGGCTCCTGTCAGTTTTTTCTTTCACGCTTCCTGCCTGAAGGGCGCTGCTCTAACCTGAGAAACAAGCATGCAGGAAGCCCAAGGAGCCTGGGAAAGGGGGACCTGGAGCCACAGGGAGCTGGCATTCCTCAGTGGAGGCCAGCGGCCTGCCCACGGGGGAGCGTTTAGGATCTCATTTGGAGACCTTGCAGAGATGTTCCTGCAGAGGGCCACAGCATATGCTGTCTCTGGGCTGTGCCAGATGGTGGGGTTTGGCTCAGCTCCCTCTATCTGCGAGCCCGCTGACCCATGCAGAGGCTCCAAGATGCAAAAGAGGAATTATAGTGGTGCTTTGAAATGACTGGAGCTGGGAGGCTGCGAGGGTCCTGGCAAAGCAGGAACTCGCCATTGTTGCTGGGACTTAACTGTGTGCACACTTCAGCGAAGCAGGATGGATTCCAGCCTGCTTAATGACCACCCTGGTTAGCTGTCTGGTTCATTCGATTTGACCACCGTGTAAAGGATCCAGAATAGAACAGTGGGTGAGCAATCAGGCCCCAGAGCCCCACTGCCTGGGCTCAAGTCCAAGCTTCTCCATTTACCAGTCGTGTCGACCTCTGGTAAATAGCTTTAATTCTCTGCATTTCAGTTCCCTCATCTGTAAGGTGGAGACTATTTTTGCCATAACAACAGAAAGACATATGAGAGGACTTTAGAAAGTTCATGGGTGGTGTGGAGGTTAAGGCAGCTGGATCCTACATGGCCAACTTCGCAGTTTGAGTCCTGTATCTGGTGGCTTTAAAACATGCTGGGAACATGTGCACATGTGGCCAGAATCCCAAGAGGAGAACGGAGAAGGGATTACAGTGCAGCCACCCTGGGGGATGATTTCTCATTCTTTCTTTCTCTCTCATCTTTCTCCATCATGTGCTTTATAGAAAACAAACAAACAAAAAAACAAACTTTACGGAAGAACAGAATTAATGTATGAGTTTATTTTGCTACAAAATATTTGAAATCCACATATAGCTTTCTCATAATATATATTTTCCATGAAATCTAAAGACCTTTCATATAGGTTTTTTTGAAAGCCCCTTGTACGGGATTAACAATGTTGTTTGCCTGTGTAACAACAGCTGTGTTGGTTTGTTTTGCCTTAGCCAGGCCCTCACTGTGTCACGATCCTCCCACCTCAGTCACCCGAGTAGCTGGGACTATAGGTGCATGCCTCTGTAGCTCTTAAAGTGGACACGGAATGGAACCTGGGCTTCCCATGTGGCCTCCGCATGCTGAGGGGCACCATCAACCAGCACGTGCTACCACAGCTGAGCCAAAGCAAATCCTTTTTTGTAAATGACCAGAGAGCGTGTGTGCCTGCTTGAGAGAGACAGAGAGGGAAAGTACCCCACAATGGAGTGTGGTCACACTGCAATCCCTTCTCCTACATTCGCCATCCCATCAGGATTTGGGGCGCACACAGGTGTATATCAAGCCACCGGGGCTAGGAGTCAAACTGCAGCTGGTGATGTGGGGTCTGGCTCCTTTAGCCACTTGGCTATGGGGCTAGCCCAACAGCTAACTCTTACATAGCACTGTCCACATATCAGGAACTCTCTCTGGTGAGTGCACGTGCCTGATAGCAAAAATCTCTCTAAAAATAAATAAATAAAATACACTATCTCACTTAATCCTTAAGACTACCCCATGAGGTAGGGCCGGCTCATTGTTATCTCTATTTTTAAAATAAGCAAAGTAAAGAGAGTTAAAATTATACCTTCAAGGTCACAGAGCTAGAATTGGTGGAACCAGGATTCAAACTCAAGTAGTCTGACTCAAAGTCCATGTGCTTACCATCAGTGTGCGTCACTTGCCAACGTGATGGGAATCTAATCAAAGACAGATACAATCTTGCCCTGGAGCAGGTGCATGTGCTTGTCTCCAGAGTAACACAAAAACAAAGACAGCAACAACCAAAACAAGTGCATGTGCAAAAAGTTGAAACAACCATACCTGTTAGCTTAGCCAGCTGATGATAACCATGCAGTCTTTGTCCCCTCAAGTAAGTGGAATTAGTTAAGATGATCTTGGCTATACCTTAACTCGAAATGTTTTCAATAACCATGATTTTAATCATCATTATTATGCACCCAGAGTTCAGGTAGCTGTGTTTTGCTTAATCCCATGGGTCAAAGACATCATTAGGGAATGTGAGTCTTTCCCCAATTTCTGGTCTGATCTTTGGGTGTCCGCTTTGTCCACAGTCCAGCCCCAGTCTTGACAATAAGGTCCATAGTTCCAGGCAGTTCCAGATGTGAAAATATATGAGAAGAGAGGGAAGGAGTTGCCCTTTCTTAGTTATCTTCTTAGAATCTTCTAGAAGGCTTCCCATCAGTTCTCAGTGGCCACTCGTAGGTCACATGCTCTTTTCTAGGCTGATCACTGGTGGAGGGACAGTGAGGTTGCTGTCGCTGGCCATCTGGAATCGATGGCTGACTGTTGGGAAAGTCGACAGCTCTGGCTACCGCACATACTTAGTGCTGCCCTTGCTTCAGCCACAGTACCCACAGGAATGCCGGACCCACTCCCAAATATTGTGATGGGTAATCATTTGTGTCACTGAGCAATCCTTTCAGTTGCAAGTGACAGGTAGTTCGACTAAGAGGGGCTTGAATGAAGAAACAGAGGCAGGTGGTCCAGAGTCGTCAGTGATGTCCCAGGGGCCAGGCTCTTTCTGCACATCTGCTCTGCATCCTCCGTGTGCTGGTTTTCATCTGCAGGCTCATCACCTTCTGCTTCCAAAATGGCTGCTTTGCCGCTAAATAGAAAAGAGAGAGAAGGAAGTAGGGATAGAAGAGCTTCCTCAGGAACTTTCTGCAGATATCTGTTTACCTCTCATTGGCTAGAACTGGGTCATGTGGCCACTATTAGTTGCAAAGGAGGCTGGGAAACTTAGTACCTTAGCTGGGCACTTTGCCACCTTGAAAAAAGCTTAGGTCCTAAAGGATAAGAGAGAGAAATGAATACTGAGCAGGCTGCTGGTGGGGTCAGCCACACCCTTTTTAATTCATTTATTTTTTGCTACTGGGCAAGTACACTCACCAGAGAGAGAGAGTGAGAAAGCAACCCCTCCCCTGGGGGAGGGGGGGAGGGTGTCCTTCATTCTCCTGTTGGAATTCTGGGCATACACACACTTTTGCCCAGTGTGTTTTTCAGGCTACTGGGTCTGGGACTCAGACCATAGAGTTGGCCACATGGGATCCAGCCATCCCAACCACTGCCATGTGACCGCCATTAGCCATACCCTTCTTTAAAACTCAATTCTACTGTACCTCTCATTGTAAATCCTCTTCTCACCCCATAGGAATGGGCTTCCCCTTCCCTTCTGGGAAGCTAAGTGGAAAAGGAAGAGGGGGAAAGGTGTAATGAAATACTTTATTCCTCTCAGTCATTCCTCAAAATCCCATCAAGGTGAGACTGTGGGTGAGACTCAGAGGGTTGTAGTGATGTGGGAAACCGAGGCTCTGAGGGCAGTAATGGTGTGGGGAACCGAGGCCCCGAGGGCAGTAATGAGGGGGGAAACCGAGGTCCCAAGGGCAGTAATGATGGGGGAAACCAAGGCCCCGAGGGCGGTAACGATGGGGGAAACCGAGGGCAGTAACGATGGGGAAAACCGAGGCCCCGAGGGTAGTAATGATGGGGGAAACCGAGGCCCCGAGGGCAGTAACGGTGTGGGAAACCGAGGCCCCGAGGGTAGTAACGGTGTGGGAAACCGAGGCCCCGAGGGCAGTAACGATGGGGAAAACCGAGGCTCTGAGGGCAGTAATGGTGTGGGCCCCGAGGGCAGTAATGGTGTGGGAAACCGAGGCCCTGAGGGCAGTAACGATGGGGGAAACCGAGGCCCCGAGGGTAGTAATGATTTGGTAGTACAGGGCTCAACAGGAATGTGAACGAGGGTCTCTCACTCACAGGCCCACTCTCTCTCAGTCCACCATGCACCCGTGGAAGCCCCAGCGAGCCTGAGTAAGTGGCTAGTGTGTGCCCGTGCGCAGTTCTCCTTTTCATCACATCTCCCCCAGTTACACGGTGCATTCCTCAAGATCTGAGTGATGCCTCCATTTCCACCCCGAGGTCAGCAGCCCTGTAAGGGGCCATCAGTTTACCTCCTGGCTGAGCACCGGAAGGACCGCCATGGGCCGCAGTAGCTGGGAGTGTGATTTGCAGACTCCGACTCTGGAAACCCGAGAACACTATCTACATCTGATCGTGGCGAGAACATTAAGCTTTCAAGTGGGCTCCGTGCTACAACAGAAGCTAATGCAAGCAATGGCCATTTTTCTCTTTACGTCCCCTCCCCTGAGTTCTGCTGGGGGCCGATTCATGGGGAGTTGGTTAATTGGAACTGTCCCTGCTGCCCCCATGAGAAATGGGACGCTGAACACCATGTCCCCAGGAGAAAGTCTCCCATCTGTTCACTGCATGAGAATAATTACATGTATAAATTACTGCCTTCTCTTCCCTCCCCAGGCCAGTGGGAGAGGGCTGTGCTCAGGATGGAGGCTCCTGGGTGACCTTTCTGTGAAGGAATATGACTGAACCCGCTCCTAAATCAGCTCTCTGCCCTCCGCACAGCTACAGTATTGATTTCCTATTCCAGGGGTGGAAAACGGACATTTATTTTGAAATATGTTCTGTAATGAATCTGTGACTTGGGAAAGGTGCTTCTGCAATTATTGCCGTTGAACTTGATGTGACTTCCAGCTAGAGAGAAAGTCACCGGGTTTACTGTTATCCATTATAACTAAGAGGCAAGGCGTGGGCTGAGCAGCTTGGAAAAGCACCCCAGGTATCCCCACTGTGGCAATGATGCTTCCCCTTGGGTAGTTACTCTCTGAATACCCTATTATGAAATGTATCAGGTGGAATTTCCTCTACCTGGGCTTGTGGGTGGGGCGGGTCTGGCAGTTCACTGTGTCTTCAAGGGCCTCCTTCTCCCCCCCTGTGGGATGAAGGCCTCTGTGGCACTGAACGCTAACCCCCAAGATGCCAGCACCTGTGTCCCTGGAACCTGCGGTATGCTAGGTTACATGGAAAAAGGGAATTAAAGTTGTTGATGGAATTAAGGTTGTTAGTCAGTTGGCTTTGAAATAGCGAGGTTATCCTGAATTATCTGGTGGGGTCCAATGTTACAAGGGTCTTTATAAATGGTGGATGAAGCAGAAGAGAGATGGCACCATGAGAAGGATGAGCCTGACACAGCTGATGTATGGAGGGAGGGGACCCGAGCCAAGGAACTTCCCTAGAAGCTGGAATAGGCAAAGAAACAAGTTCTCCTTTAGAGACCCTAGCAGGAATGCAGCCTTGCCGATGCTTTGATTTTAGCCTAGCAAGACCCGGTTCAGACTTCTGAGCTCCAG
Source organism: Tupaia tana (assembly GCA_026018925.1). Lineage (NCBI taxonomy): Eukaryota > Metazoa > Chordata > Mammalia > Scandentia > Tupaiidae > Tupaia > Tupaia tana. The sequence continues at coordinate 16,704,671 of JAKSZU010000015.1, read as the reverse complement.
CGCTGTAAAATAATAAATCCATATTGTTTAAGCCACAAAGCTCATGGTAATTCATTATAGCAGCAATAGAAATTGTATGCAACCCCAATCCTTCTAGTTCTGGGATTTGCTGCTTGGTCCCCACCCACCTGAATCCATTCATTCTCACACTCTTGCTCAATTCTCCTTTATTGAGAATTCTGTTTTGTCTTTTTGCCAGCCAGATGCAAAGTTTGGAGGGCCTAGACCCTCCTCGGTATCCGTACTCCAAGTCATGCAAATGGTGCCACGCTGCTGAGAATGCCCAAGAGAGGCAGTGCTTGCAGAGTGCCCACCGCCCACCAGCCATGATGCAGGCACCTTGCATCTTTGGAAAGACCTTGAAAGGTTTGGATTATTACTCCCACTATTTGACAAATGAGGCAACCGAGGCACAGAGAAAGTGCATAATTTGCTCAGGGTGATGCAGCTGGGAAAAGCGGGCATGGGTGTAGCCCTTGCGGATTATCAGTCCATCATCCCCGCTCTCTGGGATAGAGGATGGTCAAGTTCTGTGCAAATATGGCATCCCATGAGGGGGACCTCAGGTCCAAGTTTTCTAGGGTCATCCCTGTCCTGGAGTAACAATTGACACTAGCCCTCATGCATGTCCAAAGAGGATCTAGTTTGGGGAATAAATACAACAGTCACCATGCATCCAGCCCTCCTTCCCGTGGTGACCGAAGCCTCAATAAGAGTGCACAGGAGCTGATTAGAGCTGCAGCTGCTGGGTGCAGGGAGCATGGAAGAAAGCCCTGGAGTTGGGAATGTGTGATAGTCTGACTCTAGGCCTATTTAGTTCTGGATCTTGGGGAAATGGGATGCATTCCATAGCCCTTGGCAGGATGCCCGCTGATACTCAGAACCAGGACATGGGAAGAGTGAAGAAATTTAATTGTTGCTTTCCCCTGGACTCCAGCATGAATTTCTTTTTGTATGACACAGAGAAGACATTACACAACCTATCGAAAGAGACCCTGAGACTAAATGGTGATTGGGAAAAGGAAAATGCTCTGGAAGGCAAACCGGAAATTTGAGCTGGGTGTGTGGGGGAGGCGACATCCTTGTAGCTGGGTGTATGTGACCACTGTTCCTCATACTCCCTGGGCTCATATTCCCTAAATGAGACTTGCCAAGAAATTTCAGTTCTTTAGCAATTTAGCCCAAGTCCCTGTATACATGAATAGGCCCTGAAGTCTTTTCATGCCCAGGTTCCTCCTATCCTGTCTTGGCCAGGATCTGCTCGGCAAATCAGCTTCAGGATAGCCACACAGGGTTTAAAAATTTGTTTTTAAATGTAAGTATGTATTGAATTTGCCAGAGGGTTCATGTGCTTGCCAGAGAGAAACAGAGAGGGAAAAGGAGAAAGTATTTTCCAATGGGGCGTGGTCATACTGCAATCTCTTCTCCATTCCATCAGTATTTGGGGCACACAGCATGCTTTCCAAGCCACCAGGGCCACTCAGGACTTACTAGTGACCTTGACTGGTGAGCAGATTCTTTGTGCTGGTATTGAGACCTATACTTTCTGTGTAGTATGCTTTGTGGGCTGGGCTCGGTCCCCAGAGGGTGGCCGACTGTACCCCATCACCTCTCACCTTAATGACTCCAGCATTTCGCTCTGGACCTTCTTGTTTCAACTCAAAATCCATTGTCCACACAATAGTGAGAATGACACTGAATCATGTCACATTCCTGTGGGGCCACCTTTCTCTCCAATGGTTTCCCATTGCATCAGGAATGACATCCAAATACCTCACCATGGCTCACCAGGCTCTGCACGGCCAGCCGACGCCCCACATTGATGTTATGCTATTTTGGTTTTTAAACTTATTTATTTCCTCCATGGGTGAAAAGAGAAAGAGAGAGAGAGACCCCCAACAGGGTCTCTGTGCCATGATTCTACCTGCAGCCTCCACCCAACAGGATCACAGGCACACCCATGGGCACTGAGCATGCGCAGGGAGATCGTGAGAAGGAAACTTGGGATGTTTCCATATGGCCTCAGCATCACCACCAGTCTGTAGCTTCAAAAGAAGTGATCTGGGACTGGATGGGAGCAGGGTCACTATCCAGATGGAAGCACTATAATGGGAGTCTTTAGCTCTATATTTTTTCTACTTAAAAAAAAAAAATTAAATATGGAGCCAGCACGTAGGTTGGTGGTTAAGGTGCTAGAGTTCCACATGGCCAACCGTGGTTCAAGTCTTGGACCTGGCAGCTTGAAAATCACTTATGTACATGCATGCTCAAAATCCCAGGAAGAGAATGGAGGAGATGGGATTGTAGCTTGGCCATCCCCCCTGGGTGTGATTTCTCACTTTCCATCTCTACTTTTGTCTCTATCTCTCTCTGGCAAGCAAAAACCTTTAAAAAAATTTTTTTAAATTAAAAAATTAAGTTAAAAAATTAAAAATATTTACACATCTCAAAATGCATGTCCATACTTTCCTTTATTGTTCTTCGCAATCCAAACACAATCTGACACCGCACGTTTACTTATTTATCCTGTTTATGCTCTGCCTGCCCTGCCAGAAGGCGAGCCCCATGAAGGCCAAGGGTTTTGTCCTTTATTTTTAACTGCTGTATCCCTGACACCAAAGACTGTCTGCAACGTAGTAGGAACACGATGAAGGAATGAATGAACAAATGAATGAATTCAGGCAATGATGCCTTGGAGTCAGTTTGTGGAAATGAGGAATGGATGAATCAGATATTTAAAGAAAAGCTGTGCATTGTGGTCTCGTAGTCAGCAAGCTTCTTCTTTTTGTTTTTTTGCATGTATGTTTACCAATCCCCAGAGAGTATGTAAACACATTTATTTTCTTCCAGGACTTTGATATTTTCTACATTTAATTTGCTGAGGCATGTGGACTTCATTTGATGTACGTAATGAGATATGGATCGGATTTAATATTTTTATCTAGATCATTAAGCACCTTCAAAATGATCTCAATACCATTTATTGAATAATCTATCTTCCTCTAAATAATAGAAATGCAACCTTTATCACATTGTGAAGTCTTATATTTATGCTTGTCTTTTCCTCAACTTTCTATCGAGTTGTTGCTCTCTTCCCAACCACCCTACACTTCGGTTGTGCTGTTCTCTGCGTGAGAAAACCCAGGAGAGCTAAATCCATAATCTCTTATCTCGAGAGGGAGAAGGGGAGGTGTTTGTGACAGGGTCTCTCCACATGGGCGCCCTCCTGCCCAGCAGCTAGCCTGGGTGCAGGCACACTGTGTCATGCCCAACCTGTTAGGTGGGACTGGAATCGGTGACCACACCACACTAGCCTTCCACTTCTGCCACTGTGGCTGGGCCTCGAAAATATTTTTTATGACTTACTTCTCCAAATTTACTTTAGACCATTTCTCTGATGATAATTTAATAGAACTTGACATTTTAAAGAATATGCCTATGTATCTTAGCATTTGATTCCTTCTTTTTGTAGCGTTAGTCACATGACTCTCGAAGACTTGCTCCAATGATACCTGAGTCCTACACATTGCTATTTAAAGTTGGATTTGTTTCAAATCTCCTTGGTGACTCTTAACAACATTAGATACAAACCTCCTCACTCTGAAAGTCAAGACCTTCCACAATCTGATCATTGATAAGTAGAATCAGTCCTGTTTACGTGGACCATGAGAACCAAGAAAGACAAAACTATCATTCTGGCTACTGATGTCTAGATCAGGGTGTTGTTCATGTTGTATGAACATCGCTCATGGAGTATGAACATCGCTCATGGAGTATGAACATCGCTTATGGAATACAGACGTGTGCAGACAGGCCACACGTTGACCATGTTTGCAGCTAGAGGAGACAAGGACCTTCTGCAGCCAGGAACTGGCTGAACACGCCCCTTTGCCTGAGTGATGGCTGCCCCTTCCCCCGGGGCAGTTCTAGCTTCACACCACTGAAAGGAAAATACTCAGGAGACCTAGCTCCCACTTCTTGACCCTGCCTTCCTCATTGCTTAGAATCACTGAACGGAAGTCTTAATTCCTGTAAGAATCTCTGCCCTGACCCTCTTACTGAGGCGTTTTTGGGAGGCCGTGCGTGTTACCTCCTGGCTGCAGCAAGCTAAACGAACTTCCCTTGACTTCAGAGACAGAGAAAGAGAGAGAGAGAAAGTACCCTCCCCTCCCCGTGGGGTGTGGTCAAGCTACAATCTCTTCTCCCGAATTGCTCCATGCTCTCAGGACTTGGGGATGCAGACACAAGCACCTGGTGTTTTCCAAGCCTCTAGCTAGGGCTAAGTTTCAAGTTGCAGTTGGCCATGTGAGACGCAGCTTCCTTTAACCACGAGGCAATGGGGCCAGACTGGTTGGTGCATTTTAACATCTCTAATCCTATCTTCCTAAGCTCTGCAATGGCTTTATAATTCAGAACTTCTTTTGGTGTTTCATTTTGGACAAGCCTCTGGATGCATCTACAATTTTTCAGAATACTAAAGTCAGAGAGAAGAATGCATTGATTGCACCAGAAATACAGGATTTCTAAACTCCACATTGTGAGAAACTCCACACATCGCACTGCCAGGCACTGCAACAGAGACATTCTAAGGAACAGGCAAGCGTGGGAGGTCGATCTGTAAGCTTAAAGACACACCAACATTTACCAAACACGTGGTATGAACTGTAGTGTCCAGAGAGGCATGTGGGGTGAAGGTGATTAAACCACCAAGATGAGAAGGACGTGTTTGACGGTGAGAGCAGGCATGTGGCTACTTTTGGGTGGGCGAGGAAGGACTAGGTTTATGATGGAGTCACAGAGGGAATCCTGGCAAAAGACTACTTCTTAACTTGGTCCTGGTTATAAGGATGTTCCTTTATAGTAATGCATTAACTATATCATTTTTTGTGTGATTTTTTCTCTTCCTTTTTTTTTAATACTGTATTTAATTTTAAAAGAAAAAAGTTAAAGAGCATGGCCTCAAATAGTTCAGTTTCCATAGACAGGAGTCTAGAAACAAGAGAAGCAAAGAGCCCAGTTTGAGCTCTTTCAGCTAACCAGGAAAGAGATGCTGGCTTGACCCATGGTGATAACAGTGGAAGGGGGGAATTGTGGTCCAATTCTGGATGCATTAGAAGGAATTGGTTGAGGCTTAGAGAAGCCAGGCTATGTTGTTGCCTTTTTTATTTTTTCCCCTACCATTATTGTATATCAGGTAAACATTGTAGCCAACCAGACATAGGAATGGACAAGATGAAAGTTTTCACAAACGCATCAGAGATGCAGTTATTGGCCTGGCTCTGTGGCCTTGTGCCTAAGACAGCCAGATCCCACATGGCTGATCACGTGGTTTGAGTCCTGGACTGGGCAGCTTAAGAAACCCTCCAGGTGCACTCCAGGTGTGTGGATGCCCAAAATCTGGAAAAGAGGGAGAGAGAGATGGAGGAGATGGGATTGCAATGTGACCATTTCTCATGGAGGAGTGCTTTCTCGCCCTTCTCTGTCTCTCTCTCTCTCTCTCTCTCTCTCTCTCTCTCTCTCTCGGGAGCACTTGCATTTTCTGGCAAAATTTTAAGAAAAAATCAAGTTAATAAAATAAGGAACCAAAATTTTTAAATGTTTTAAGTAAAAGATTGATAATATTCAACTCTTTTGCATTATTTTAGTATATACTCTACCTAGATTGGCAAAATAGCAACGTGTAGATATATGTCATGAAAATCTGCTTTTCAGCAGTTAAAATCCTGTCATCCCATTGACTTCTGTTATTATTTCTGACAAGTATAACATATTTTCTGCTCTCCTGATAATTATAGGGTTTTGAGGGCCTGCTCAACAGTGTGTCGTATGATCTTTAAACCACCGTGTCTAGGGACCAGGGGATCTGGGCTTCTTTGCAAGAAGGCTGCCTACAGCTTTAAATGGGACCTTGGGTTGGCTACACTAGGAGTGAGTTATGATGTCAGCATCCCAGAATCCCTAATGAGCTTCAAAGCAAAACTGCTTTTACTCTGTCTCCCTCAAGTCACATTTCTAGTTGATTAATGAACAAAGGAAGAGAAAAATCTATGGCTTTGGGAAAGGAGGAAGAGTGAAATAATTTGTATTTTAAGAAGTCACTATGCCCCGATTATTTTATTTGCTAAGAGAAAGGGATTTCATTTTCATTTGATTTCTTCCTATAAATCTAGATTCAGAGAAAAAAAAAAGAAAAGAAAATTTGATTCTACATTCTCTCTTCCACTTTTGTCCCTGGTTACCTGCTCCAAGATAGAAAATCCAGCTATGCCCTTTTGCAGCATCTACACTTTTTTAAAAAAAATAATGAACATTGTTTAGTGGTTTTTTTTTTTTTAAGTTTATTTATTTATTTATTTCCTGTGTGTATGAGAGAATGAGAAAGAGACAAGTATCTTTAGCAGGGTCTCACAGTGTGATCCTTTCTCTGTCTTTATTCTTTCCCCACATGAGGATCATGGGTGTCTGTATAGCATGTAAGTTGACCCATGAACTGAACTTTGATCTTTTGTCTGACCTCCAGCACTGCAGAGCTTTGTGTTACTGCAGTGCCACTGTGGCTGGGTCTGTCTTGGCTCCTTGAGAACTGTTCACAATCTCATCTAGTTTACATGAAATAAATCTGCAACTCCCAGATAGAAGATGTGGTCTCCTTGCTGCAAAGAGGCAGACCCAAGGGGAAACTACGGTTTGTTAAATCCTGCTTAATCCTTTTTTGGCCCTGTTCCAGCATGGGCTGAAAGGACACTGGCTAGGACTTCCAAAACAGTTGATCCTTGAAGGAAAGTCACCCAACACAATTAACCTGCTCCATATCCGTGCCTTGCATGAGGCTACTTCAACTAATTAAAAGTCATGCTTCTTTGGAGAAATGCCTATACAAGTTCTTAATCCATGTTTTAATTGGGTTGTCAGAGTGTTTTGGATGTTATTTTTAAGTTTTGGGGGTTTATATATTTATTTTTTGCTAATTAACACCTTATCAGATACATAATTTACAAATATTTTCTTCCATTCTATAGGTTGCCTTTCACTCTACTTACTGATTACTGACTTTGCTGTGCTTTTTAGTTTGTTGAAATGCTACTTGTGTATTTTTAACTGTTTTTCCTGTGCTTTTTGTGTTGGATTCATGAAATCAATACCAAGACCAATGTCATGAAGTTTTTCCCCATATACTTTCTTCTAAGAGTTTTACAGTTTCAGGTTTTATATTTAAGTATTTTACACTTTGAGTTGATTCTTTTAAAGGGGATAAAATAACAGTCTAATTTTATTCTTTTGTAGGTGGATATCCATTTATTCCAACACCATTTGTTGAAGAGACTATCCTTTCCCCATTGTGTATTCTTGGCACTCTTGTCAAAAATCAGTTAACCATATATATGTGGATTTTTTTCTGGATTCTCTATTTTGTTCCATTTTTCTATACCTCTGTCTTTATCCCAATGTCATGCTGTTTTAAGTAATATATTTTTTGAGAGATTTTTGCTAAAAGGCATTTGTGCTCCCTGGAAAGACAGAGACCTAGAGACAGAAAGTGAGAAATCTCCCCGAGGGGGCTGGCCACACCACACCACAATCCCTTCTCTTCCATTCTCCTCTCAGGATCTTGGGCACATATGCACATGCAACCAGTGTGAGTTTCAATCTGCTGGGTCCAGTGCTTGAACTGTGGTTGGCTATGTTGTAGCCTGGTGCCTTAACCACTACACTACCTGCTGGCCCTGTAATATATTTTATAATCAGCAAATGTGATGCCTCTAGATTTGTTCTTTTTTTTTTTTTATAAAGATTGTTTTAGATATTCCTAGTTTTTTGTGTTTCTTTATGAATTTTAGAATCGTTTTTTTCTACTTCCGTAAGGAAAAAAATGCCATCGGAGTTTTGGTAGAAATTTCACTGAATCTGTAGTTTGCATAGGCTAATTTGGACATTTTAACAGTATTGGGTCTTCCAGTTTTCTTTCTTCAATATTTTGTAGTTTTCAGTGTACAGAGCTTTCCCTTCCTTAGTTAAGTTTATTCCTAAGTATTTTATTCTTTTTGATGCTATTGTAAATGGAATTGATTTTCTAATTTTGTTTTCAGATAGTTGATTAATAGTGTGTAGAAACCAATTGATTTTTGTATGTTGACTTTGTATCTTGCAACTTTGCTACATTTGTTTATTGGTTTCAAAAGTTTTTTTTTAAATTTTTTTAGTCTGTAGGCTTTTCTATATATGAAATTATGGCATGTGCAAAGGAATCATTTTGATATCTTTTATTTATGCATGTATTTTCTTAATAGCATTGACTGGGGCTTCCTGCACCATTTTCAATAAAAGTGGCAAAAGTGCCTCATTCCTGATCATTAAAGCTTTTAGTTTTCCACTATTGAGTATAACATCTGTAGACTTTTCATATGTGGCCTTTATTATATTGGATGAATTTCCCTCTATTCCTAGTTTTCTGAGTGTTTTTATGATGAAAGGGTGTTGAATCCACCAAGTACTTCTTTGGTGTCAACTGAGATGAAGATATGACCTTTATCCTTCAGTCTGTTAATGTGGTGTGTCACATACAACCACTCTGTGAGAAGATGCTCAGTGTCCCTCATCATTAGAAAAAGGCAAATCAAAACCACATTGAGATATTGCCTCACACTTGCTTGGAATCTATGATCAAAAACACAAAAGACAACAAGTGTAAGTGAGGGTGTGCAGCCCTTGTACACTGGATGCAAAAATGATGTAAAAATGATAGAAAACAGTGTGGAAGTCCTCAACAAATAAAAATAGAAATATATGAATCAGCAATCCTACTTCTGGATAGTTATTTAAAAGAACTGAAATTGGGATCCGAAAAAGATTTTATCACTCTTACAGCCATCACAGCATTATTCACAGTAGCTAAGATGTGAGAGCAACCAAAATGTCCATTGATGAACGAATGGCTTAAAAAAAGGGGTCTATACATACAATACATTGTTGTTCAGCTTTAAGAAAAAAGGGGGGAGGGCACTAGCAGTTGGCATAATGGTTATGTCGCTGGACTCCCACGTAGTCAACTGCTGTTTGAGTCCTGGACCCGGAGGCTTAAAACTCACGCCGGGTGCATGTGCATATGCGTGTGTGCCAGGATCCTGAGAGGAGAATGGAGGAGAATGGATTGGGGCATGGCCATCCTCCCTGGGGGGTGATTTCTCACTTTCTGTCTTTCCAGTGAGAGCATGTGCCCTATAGCAAAAATCTTTCCTCGAAAAACAAAATTGCAAAATTTGACGACATGGATGCACTGCACCCTTCATCCTCATGTCTGCACCCTCGTGGTCACAAGATGGCTGGCTGTTGAACTCCAGCTTTCCCTTCTCTGGAAGAGGGAAAGTGTCCCAGGGAGAAGGTTTTGTTGTAAGGCTCTGCCAATTTTCTTTTTTGTCTAAGGTGGGCAGCCCCGAACATCTTATGTCTTATTAAAGATTCACACGCGGACTCCTGAGCCAATCACTGGCAAAGGGAAAAGCATGCATCATGGTGATTTCAGGCCAAATGAATCCTCTGAGACTGAAGATGGGCTGGAGTTTGAGCTCTTAAAATCACCAGCTCTTTTTTTTTTTTTTTTGACACAAAATCAGGAATCTGTTTGCAAGGAAGAAGATCTACTGTCGTACAGTAGATGACAAAGAGCACCTCCTAACCGTAGTCGTTACTGTTGTTATCGCTTCTGTAACTGTTGCCAGGAGATCTTGCCAAGCCTCTGGGTACTTGCGCCTTCTCATCAACTCTAGTGTAAGGAGGGGATGAGGGCCAGCAGATATGAAGGGCTGGGGGTCCTGGCTCTCCCAGGAGCTGTGACTAAGGTCACGGCACATCTCTCACACAGCCTCTTTTATCGAGTAAGTAGAGGGTGAGCAGAACAGAAGAGGCCCACCTTACCAGGGGCTTTCGGAAACATGAAGGTGACAGTTTTTGATGTCATAACTAAAGGGCACTGCTGGCATTGACGAAAGAAAGTCAGGGACACTAAACCCCTCAGTGTGCTTTGGGCAGCCTCGCACCATGAAAATTGTTCCAAATAGCAAAAGCAGCCGCTGATGCTAAGTCCTGTTTGAGTGCAAGGAGGTCCCTCTGTTCCTTCTCCTCCCTTTGCACCACTCACCCTGCAGAAGTCCATCCAGCTGAGCTCACATGACACCGTTGAGACTCTGTCCTTATACCTGGGAACCCTGGAGCTTCACCAGTGACTACTGACTGCGGGGCCACACATGCAGGTGAAGACCAGGCTGCACTGCAACCCTGCTCGTGACTGTCCTCCTGCAGCTCCCTCCGCTCCCAGTCCTACAAGCCTTCACTGGGTGGGGGGGATCTTCAACACCTGAAGTATGCAAGGGCTGCAGAGCCTGGGGCTGTGGAGGTGGGAATCGAGGCTGAACACCTCCCCCATAATCTTCTTGTTACTTTTGCCAGGATGTTCGGGACACCGGGTGCATTCTTTCTTATGAACTTTACTCTGAAGTGCGATCATGTAAAAGTTGATCATTTAATAATGTAAAGGCAGATTTTCAACACAAAATTTAAAAATCAGATTTTAAATATATTCATAAGGTTTACCGGACCAGATCCATAGCGCAGCCGTTCGGTGCTATGTAAGGGTGCTGGGTCCCACTTGGCCGACCTTGGTTTGAATCCAGCCCCAGTGGCAACCCGTTGGGCTCATGTGTGTGCACATTTGTGTGCCCAGGATTCTGACGAAATGGAGAAATGGAGGAAAGAGGATTGCACCATGATCAGGCCCCAATGAGTGTGGAGAGCTCCTTAATTAAATTCCACAGGGAGAAAGCAAAGAAGGGAATATTGCTAGGACCCTCTGTTATATATTGTTTCCTGATCTGTTTTCTGACCCTGTCCCAAATTTCCTCATAAACTGTTTCTTGTTCTGGGAACCAATGGCGTGTTTTCTGCACAAAAATCAGGAACTGACATAACTGCTTGATACTAACTTTATTGCTCCTAGCTTTTAACATATAAGACAACATATGAACATATATTTTCCTTACTTTAGACAATTTTGTCTCTATGTTTTACACCCAATAATAATAGAATTTACTCTTTTTCTTGTTCTATAATCTTATTTTACTCTGATATCTCCTCACTCTGGTATCTCTTTTTTCTACTCTGGTATCTCTTCTACTCTGGTATCTCTTTTACTCTTACTTTATTCTATAGGATCCTTACCTTACTCAATAGTATCTGGCCGGCTGTAAGGAGTGTCTACTCGTCTGGCTCTTTCCCCGTACTCAGGCCCCACGTTGGGCGCCACTTTGCTGAGGCCAGCTCAGCATGAACACGTTTCTCTGAGTGGGGAAGGCTGCAGATTAGAAATAGATGCAATAACAAAACACACAAAGACACACAGGTATAGAAAAGCGAGGATCGGGTGGGCACAACTTCTCTGATGGAGAAATTGCAACCATAACCAGCCTGCATATGTCTTCAGGCCACATGTTTTAATCACATGTTTTCAGATTGGCTGCTCTCCACAATTGGGGAATAATTTCTCTTTATCACACACACTTGCATGCATGCACACCTTCTAACATAAAATAAACAGCCCCTTTCACCCCCACGGGGCCTTCTCAGAGCACCAAGAAGAAAAAACAAACTCCCAGTCTCAGATAGCCATGTAGCGGCCGCTGCCTACCTCTGCGACCTCCTCTCCAGATCGCCCCCTGTGGCCTTCACTCCAGCCACACTGGTCCACTGGGCACACCCCACATGTGTTAACCTTACTGTGGCCTCAAGGCCTTTGCATGTACCATTTCCTTTTCCTGAGGTGCAATCCCACCCACCCCAGCTGGTTTTCAGCACTCAGACTGGCCTCCGTGTCTCCTCCACTGAAGGCCACCATTGCCTCCCGCCTAAATGCCTTCCCAGTCTGAAGGTGCCCCTCCACCCTGTCACGATCTGTCAGCCCTCTGGTATGTCCTCCATAGTGAAACCAAGCAAGGACCCCCTAATGTATTCCCTAAGATTCTGGAAATATAGGTCCATTTACACTCTAGTAGCCCAGAGTAAGGAGTAAGTCTTCAGACTTCGGCTATGGTGGTGAAACAACATGAACCATGAGTAAGGGCCATTTGACCTCTAAAGCTCTCACTTAAAGGAAAAACAAGGTTTTCATTTCAATATGTGCGATGTTTTGTAGACTGGAAACTGCTAGCTGTTAGCTCAAAGACCCCAGGCTGAATAGCTCCAGACACCTAAAGAGAAATTTGAATATCTAAGGCCTCACCAAACAAGAATGCCCAGGAGATGTTTACGCCCTCTTTGAACCAATCACTGAACTGATCATGCACCTGGGACCTCTGCCCCTAATTTTTCCCTTAAAAACGCAGGTGGGGAACATCTCTGGGAGACCGGGTCTTTCCAGCATGAGCTGCCCGCTCTCCTTGCTTTGCACTTTGCAATAAAGCTGTACTTTCCCTCATCACACCATGTGCCTACGGTTTGGTTTTACAGCGCTTGGGCAAGCGAAACTGAGTTGAGTTTGGTAACAATAGCATGGATGTATCAAGATAAAAGAGGGTCTCTCTAATCCAAAAACATGCCCTGGGAAGTGAGTTTTCACACCTGCTGTGTGACTTTGCCATGAGGGAGTCCCAGAGCTAACAGAGCCTTGTGCCACCCTCCAATTGCACCGTTCCCCAGACACAGCGAGGCCAGCCTTTAATGGACAGAAGGTTGTATGATGGGAAAGATAAAGGCGGATTTTTAAACACTGTGCAACCATTAGATTTGGCTGGTGGATAAACTAAAGGACTAGAGTCACAGAAATCAGAGTTTTCACTTGACTTAGTCATTGTATTCCAGTTCATGGTCATTTGGCTGCCACTGACAGAATCTAAACCATTTCATCTCACCGAGAGGGAACTTGGGCAGTCAGCATCAGGGCTGATATGTGGATTCTATGTTGCCATAGGGAGACAAATGCCTTCTTTTGTTCCCCTCGATGTCGTCAGGGGCAGGTGCCTCACAGGCCTAAGGTGGCTGCTGGTGTGCATGCAGTTGAGTCTGTCTCCTTTGTCAAGCAACACACAATTATGTCTCTTGGTCACCTACTTAGGCTTCAAAGACAGTGAGGTTTTTCTTTTCTTTCTTTTTTTTAAATGTGATACTTAAATTTATTTATATTTATGCTAGAGAGTGTGTGCATGTGTATGACAGAGAGAGAGAGAGAGAGAGAGAGAGAGAGAGAGAGAGAGAAAGTGACCCCCAGTGGGACCTGGTCATGCCAGAATCCCTTTTCCTCCCATTCTCTACGTACTCTGGTTTGCAAGTGTCACCCCAGAATCCCTCTGTTGGAACTCGGTTGTACTGTGAAGATAGTAAGAGGAGACGTAATCTGTTTATGGTGTTGGAAGGGGGGGCCTTTGGGAAATGATAAGCATGGGGGTGGAGGGCCCTGATTGAATTCTGGCGGGTTTATAAGGAGGGGAACAAGACAGACATGCAGAAGCAGACACGTGCTTCCACGCTGCTCTATCTTGCCACGTAACCTACTGGCAAAGGGACCCTCACTAGATGTGGCCCCTGGACCTGGGACCCCCAAACCGTGTCTATTCTTACAAATCACTCCATTTAAGTATTTCCTGTTATTAGCAATATCATGGACCGGAACAGTAGGTCAAGAACTAAAATCCATAGGTCAGCATTTTTATTAATGAGATGCAATGAGAGCAAGAACAGGACGGAAAGGTAAGTAGCGTGGCATCACACAGTGTCACATGAGATCAATGTTTCTTTTTCTCTTTGTTCATGGTAGAGTGCATGCATGCGTATGAGAGAGAAAATGAGGTCTGCTCAGGCCAGAGTCTTGTACCCAATTCTCCATCCGGTCAGCACACAAGCCAGCAAATTGCTGCCGGAGTTGGGCTTTGAACCCCAGCTGGCTGTTTGAGATCCGACTTCCTCTGCACGAGGCTTTGCCATGGTGCTAAAGGGCCAGCCCATGATAAATATTTCTTTGCGAGGCTTTTCAGTTCTGTTGTGTGTATGTGTATGGGTGTGTGTATACACTTGCATCCATTTCTCTATGCATGGGTGCCTCCCAGGTGACAATGAACAATGCATTTTATGCTACGTGTCCAGGTAAAGTCAGTTTTCAGGTCAATGCATTAAACCATGTGTACTGGACTTCATGAGTACATTACTTTGAGAATTTTTTTTTTTTTGGAGAGGTTTTCACTACAGGGCACATGCACTCGCCAGACAGAGAGAGACAGAGAGACAGAAAGCGAGAAATCACCTCCCAGAGGGGATGGTCACGCCGCAATCCCTTCTCCTCCATTCTCCTCTCGGGATCTTGGGCACGCACGCACACGCGCCCAGTGTGAGTTTTAAGCCACTGGGTCCGGGACGTGAACCGCAGTCAACTACGTGTGAGTCCAGCGACATAGCCATTACGCTAACTGCTGGTTCCCGAGAATTTTTTTAAAGAGGAATTTTGACTTCTCACTGCTGCATGGTCTTGAGCCAGTTACTGAGGCTCTCTGTGCCTCCATTTCCTTGCCTGAAAAAGGGTGAGGACCCTCACACCTGCCCCCCAGGCCTGTAGTGAGACGACTGATGGAGAAGCAGGTAAGAGCCTCTGCGTATTGCCTGGCATAAACCAAGGGCCCACAGATGCTCCTGCTGTTTTGTTTGTTATTCATTTTCACCGCACAGCTGCCTTTGCATTCCGTGGGACTCCACTGCAAAAGGAAGATGTTGGCTTATCTCTGAATTTAGGAAAAGTTTATGAGGCAGAACCTTCTTGGATAAAATAATCTAAAAACATTAAGCAGCAAATCCTCATGTAAACAATTACACTGCGCCAAGTAACTATGATATAGAAATACAATAGTGCTGCAGGGAGAGGTCAATCTAGGAAGACGTCCCAGAGGAGGGAGTTCTTGGCTTATCTCAAAGCAGATTTGGGGGTAGGACTGGAAGAAAGCTAGAACGAGGACAGGAAGGAGAAGAAATGGTGGTGGGGAGTTCAGCAAGTTGTAACGGGCCAGTCATGCCCTAATGCTGTGATTAAGAGGTGGTCCTGTCTCTGGAGAGGGAACCTTCAGTAGCTGACATGTCTCGGTGTCTACAGGCAAGCGACAAATCAGAAATCACAGTGTGCGCAGTTGAGGACGTATTATGATCATGTCAGGGCCGGGCATCTGCCTAAGTGATACAAATGTTTATGAATATTAATAACCATTTGTTCCCAAAGGACCACAAATCAGTTAATTAGGGCCCTGTCAACCTGTTTATATTATCTATAAATGAAAACCCGGCAGCAGCCAAACATGAAATTAAGCGAGCCATGTGTGGGCTGCCACCGTCTCTGGATAAATTACAGTGCCCGTTCCAATGTGAGCCCCCACCCGTGCAGGGAGGCGAGCATTTCTCTTCACCTCCCTCATTTTAAGCAAGTCCATGGTTACAGGAGGCACCAGAGTTTCATCGCTGCATAGGGGATGGGGGGTGATTTAAGGCTGTCAGGAAATTAGCTGCAATACAGAATCCTGGAGCAGAAGAAGGACCATAAATCAATGTTCTGTGGACGGGTAATCAGGCCCCTGTTCCAAGCACTGATTACCCGGGGCCCAGGGTCCATCCGTCTCATCTTCGTGGTGTGATGGAGCCAAGGTTGGGGCCCCAAGTCACGTTAGTACCTGGACAGTTCAGCACCTTGGGCCCAGGCATCTCAAACTTGTGGAACAAGCCCCAGCAAATCACAGGATCCCAGAGTCAGAGGCAGAGAGAGAGAGAGAGACAGAGACAGAGACTGAGGCAGAGTTAGAGAAATTCAGTCCTAGCCCTGTGCTGGGAGCCAGAGACAGACAGAGGAGCAAGACACTAGAGAAGCAGCAGGTGACAGGAGGAGAGAGACACAGACCACGCACGTACTGACCCGATCAGGGAGAAACCCAGTCTTCTACCTCACTGCACCGTGATTTCTTCCCAGAAACATCCTCCTTCCTAAAAACTGCTGTGGGGCAAATTCTTGGAATATTTTTCCCTTAGAGGAGAGTAATTTTCTGACCACCTGGGTACTAATACAACACTACATTCCTCGAAGGTTCATGAAAACGAGCACAATTGCTTGAAGAGTTAGAAGTTGTTATCCCACTACAACCCAGGCAGACACGGTCCCTTTGGCTGAGAAGAGAGAGCACAGATCCTTGAGTATCTTCTGGCTCAAATCCAGACTCCACCATTCATGGGCTGCATGACCTTGGGCAAGTCACGTGAGCTCTGTGTGCCTCAGTTTCCTCTCTGTAACAGGAGGACAATAGCAGACTGACCTCACGGCAGGGTTAAAGCGTTCGTGCCTGTGAAGTGGAACGTACAAGCTGTCTGGTCATTTTCCATGAGGAGATGGAGGTAAAATGGTGAGTGGCCCACAGTCTAGTTCCATCATAAACCACGGTGAGCCTTGGGAGATTACCTGAGCCATCTGCTCTTTGCCTCTATTTCCCCTAATCAACCAAGTTTGGCCGTACAGATGAGGATGCCACTCTCCCACCCGAATGGAAGCTCTGGGGCGGGACAAAGTCTCACCTGCCTGCTGCTGGGTCCCGAGAGCCAACTTTATGGGCATGTGACCGTCAGTCGCTCAGTGCCCATGCTCAGAAGAAACCCCATGCTGGGGCCAGCAGGTGGTGCGGTGGATAAGGGTGCTGGATTCCCACATGGCCAACCATGGTTCAAGTCCTGGACCTGGTGGCTTGCTTTTTCACTTTCCCTTTCTCACTCTCTCTCTCTCGTCAAATAAAGAAAAAAAAATAAATAACAATAACAAATGGAAATAAATAAATAAATAATTCTTTTAAAAAAAAAAGGAAAGAAAAAGAAACCCCATGCTTGAGTTAATGCATCACCATTGCCATCTTGAAATTCTTATACACTTTTGTACACTGGGCGCATGTTTCCATTTTGCACTGGGACCCGTGTGCTAGGGAGCTGGTTCTGCCCACACACAGGTAGTAGGGTAGTCCCAGTGGGTGAGCGAGGCCCAGGCAGGAAGCCTCTTTCATCCCTTCCAGAACACCCGAACCACGTTTCCTCCTGTGAGCCAGCAGCTCCATCCCTTCCCGTGGGCAGGGAAGCTCCCGGCTCTAGCAGTTTACCTTAGAAGGAGCCCTCTTCTGCTCGCAGATATGGTGTGGGGCACAAACGCATTTCCCCACCAGAAAGCACTTCAGAGTCACCCCGACATGTCCAGGACTGATGCACCTGGTGGTGAGCCGGGTCGGGGGTGGAGAATAGGGTCCAGCTCAGAATCTGCCATCCCATCTGCTGGGGTCCTGTGGCTGCTGCAATTGATAGGGACAAATTCGGGGACTTAGAACAACACACATTCATTCTCTTGTGTTTCTGGAGGCCAGAAGCCTGGAATAGAGGTGTCGGCAGGACCGACAGGTGTCAGCTCCTCCTGAAGACGTGAGGAAAGAATCCACTCCTCGCTTCTTCCAGCTTCTGGAGGCCTCAGGTGCTCTCGGTTTGAGGCTGCATCTTCACGCAGCTGCCCCTGTGTGTGCACATGCCCTTCTTCTGCCTCCTACAGGGACACTTGTCATTGAACCGAGGGCCCACCTGGGTGATCCGGGAAGATTTCATCCTGTGCTCTTCTACTTAATTATTCTGCAAAGACCCTTTTTCCAGATAAGGTCCCATTGACAGGTACCGGGATTTAGGACATGGTCATATCTTCTTGGCGATCACAGTTCAACTGACTTGCCAAGCCCAGGTGCAGAAGGAAGGCCAAAGGCACACAGAAGCAAAGCAATGACCTCTCGCACTGCCCTCGTGGGTGTATGTTGATAACTTGTCCCAACTCTTCAAGTAATCGCGTCCATTTGAATGCTTTCTGCATGCCAGGAGAGGTTCCAGTTGTCCTGCATGTGCAGTAACTCATTAACTCTTCACAGTAGCAGGTTCTGGGATTATTCCCATTTCACAGATGAGCGAATCCAGACAGCACAAAAATAAGTCATTTGTCTCAAGTCAGAGCTGGTGGTGGAGGCTGGCAGGCGATGTGTCTGCCCACGGAGTCTGAGCTTTAACCTGCTGGCTGTGCTGGGGGCCAGGCTCTCGAACCAGACAGTACTGCACCAAGCAGGTGCCATAGAAGGAAGAGGAAGTGGCGAGGACAGGACCAACTGAGAGAGAGGATGGGGTGTTGTGCTAGCCTCAGCCAAATGCACGGCTCTGCACTTTTCCTGCTTCCCAAGAAGAGTTTAAAATCCAAATTTTTGTGTGGAAATTCCCAGTTAGTAGATTTGGTGGTTTGTTGATTTTTGAGACCTCAGAGAACACGTTGGTGGTCTGCAGCTCAGCTGCCACCTGCAGGGCATGGGACAGGGCCTTGGGAAGTCAAGAAGGCAGGGTCTTGGGGGTTGGATGGTGGTACATTGATAACACGTGACGCTCTGTGAGGCTGACCACATAGGAAAGTTCTAGGTTCGTGACTGAAGACCTCCCAGAGTATGCCACGTATATGCATGCCCAAGACTCTGTAAAGGGTGCTGTCTCTCTGACTACAGAGAGAGGGGTCCACAGTCTAGATCCAGCATAAACCAGCTGTGGGGACCAGCAACTGGCGTAATGGCCATGTTGCTGGACTCCCATGTAGTCAACCACAGTTCGGGTCCCGGACCCGGTGGCTTAAACTCATGCCCGGGCGTGTGTGTGTGTGTGTGCGTGCCCAAGATCCTGAGAGGAGAATGGAGGAGAAAGGATTGTGGAGCGGCCATCACCCCTGGGCGGGGGGGGGGGGGGGGGGGGGTGATTTCTCACTTTCTGTCTGTCTGTTTCTGTCTTTCTAGCGAGTGCATGTACCCTATAGCAAAAACCTCTCCAAAATAAACAAAAAACCAGCTGTGAGCCTGACTCTTCCTCTCTTGCCTATGGGAGAAAATAATTAAAGAAAAGGACCATAGGGGTGGTCCTGCTGTGGCTAGGGGACTCTAGATCCTTCTGTAGCATAGCCACACCAGGAGGAGCCCTCAGGCCCTTGCTGCTCCACGATCCCAACCCTCCAGTTTTACTCTCACCTGGCCCTAACGGAGCCATCAGAGGAGGTGACAGCGACCGTAATTCTGTTTTTATGATTATGGAGCGACGGTCATTTCTGGCTGAGTGGTGCTGAGTGATGGGTGGTGATTTAAGGACCTTGTGGAGGGATTAGTGAGGTGAAGTTAAATGCATTTTCCTCCGAGGCGCGCACGGCCGCAAACAAGTTTCTGTGGAGGATGCTGATAAAAAGCAAATTATTTTATTCTGCTCACAATCAATTCCAACTCCAGACTGCAGAGTCCCCCAAGAAATAAGGTATTAACACTTACTGTGCGAAGCTGAATTCTTCAAGGAATAGTGATCCTTAAGCAGACGGAGGAGACATCGTTCGGGAACCATTAAAATCCAGCGGCGCGCACCGCTCATCCTTCTTCTTAAGGAGCAGTGTGTTGTCTCGACGTCGCGGGTGTGCGAAACGAATCCAAATCATATTTCACTGGCAAGGAAAGGGTTGCCTCCAGGGGCTCTCATGCTAGGAGTAGGAATTTCCAGTTTATTTATTGTATTCGGGAGAGAGAGGAAAGAGCAAGGGCATGCAGGTGAGAGAGAGCCCCCCTCGGCGGGTCTCCTGCCATGACCCCCTTCCCACACCCTCCCGTCCATCAGGGTCATGGGCACACACACATCTGCTGTGTTTTCAGGTCACCTTGTGTGTGAACCCCCAGCTGGACACGTGGCTTCCAGTTCAGGATGCTGCGGGCTGCACCACGGAGGCCGGCTGGAGGGAGAGACTTTTGCCATGGGGTCTCCAGCCTGTGTCATGGACACCAGTCCTTCTGAGTCTTCCTCGGGTGATGTCACCCTGGCTCTCTTTTACGGCAGCACCTCTCCCCGTGCTCAGGACTCCCAGTGGCTCCAGGGAAGGTATGTGACTTCGCCATGGCTTGTCCACTGTCCGGCCTCAGGCACTAGTGGAGGTGGGATTAGGTAGGTGAGGACAGGGTCTGAGTTGGCCTGCTCAGCCAGTCCCTGACCACTGCTGCGACATGGCAGAGAGGCCTCTTCGCTGTGGCAGTCATGCTGAGGACAGAGTATCAGTTGGGGTTGCTGCTTATCATCTCTTCCATCCCTGCCAGCTCGGTGGTGAGCCAGCCTGTATGAAAGCAGAGCTGAGAGACAGAGCGATGGGCCAGCAGGTGGCCTGGAGGTTAAGGTGGATGGATCCCACATGTCTGACTGCAGAGTTTGAGTCCTGGACCCAGCAGCTTGAAAAACACATTGAGCTTGTATGCATGAGTGCCAAAAATCCTGAGAGGAG
This sequence comes from Tupaia tana, assembly GCA_026018925.1. Lineage (NCBI taxonomy): Eukaryota > Metazoa > Chordata > Mammalia > Scandentia > Tupaiidae > Tupaia > Tupaia tana. The sequence continues at coordinate 16,684,321 of JAKSZU010000015.1, read as the reverse complement.
AATGGAGGAGAAGGGATTATGGCATGACCATCCCTCTAGGGTGTGATTTCTCACCCCTCCTCAGACAAGCACACGCTCCCTATAGCAAAAAAAAAAAAAAAAAAAAAAAAAAAACAAAACCGAAAAGAAAAGAAAAGAAAGAAAGATGGAAAATAAATGGATCTCTGTTTCCCGAGTCCAGAATGCGGGTCACTTAACCCCTGGACCCAGATGCACCTGAACCCTAAATACCTGAGCTTTTCTTTACATAAACTAATGTATTACTTTCCCACTTCGGTCTCCTTGGCATCGGTTTCTATTACTTACAATCAAGAGTCCTGGTGCATACCTCCTGGTGAGACTGTCCCCCCAAGCCCTGGCCATGGTCAGAGCTTCCCCCAGAGGTGACAGTACAGAGACCCCGTCCTCCCCCTGCTCAGAGTCATCCGAGGTCCTTGGGCTCATGTGGTTTTATAGTCTCTGTGAAATAATCAACATTTATTGAACACCCGATAAATGCCTGAACGCTTGAATTCAACCCTTCTCCCCAAAAGAGGACTGTGAAGAAGGTGTAGCAGGGTGGGTGGCCAAGGACATGGGTTCTGAAGCCCAAGTGTCTGGTTCAAATCCCAGTCCCCACCATCCCCCTGCTAAGTTCCAGTGGCTTTAAAACATGTCTGGAAGTTCTGACACTCTCTCCACAGTAGTTCGGTTTCCCTTCTACGACTATAGGTGAGCTGTTCTCAGTGGTCGAAAGGGTCAAGTGACATTGCAAATCTCCATGGCTTGGTCAGAAAAGGCAGATCATTTTCTGCCTCTTTCTCTCTTTTTGGACTTATGTCTTCCCAGCCCTGAGCTAGTGTGTGAGAAGTCTAGCCACCCTGATGAGACACTGTGATGAGAGACCACACAGAGATAGAGAGACACGATGGAGGAGCCCCAGCCATCAGCCTTTAGAGATGATCCCCAAACCATCCCCACAATGCAGATGGAGCAAGGCAAAGGGACCGTCCCCAGCCTGTAAACAGCTGACATGTGAGCAGAGTAGATGTCCTTGTAACTTTAGGCCACTAAGTCGTGCAGTGGTTTGTAACACAGCGACAGACAACCTGAGCACTGCACAAAACTGGAGAAGCTGTAAGCCACAGTCCACCACTTTCCTCACCTGTAATATGGAATAATCCCAGTCCCTCCAGCATAGACTTCCTGGGAGAATTCACTGCATAACACACAGTCCTGGACACAGGCAGAGAGTACAATGGTCATCAGAACGAGCCCGGCAGTGCAGGACGAGGAGCTCAGTGGGCCTGGGCGTGAACAACAACGTGACATTCAGAGGGCAGACACCCCTCTTTGTTTCCAGGGCCTACAGCCCAAGATCCAGAGCCCTCAACTGAAACTGTTGGGAAAGACTGTGAGCGAAACTTCAGGCCCAGCAGGTCTCTCCCTGTCTGCGGGGTCCTTGAGAGTGAACTTGAACCTCGTCCTGCAAGCACAGGCTCCTCTCACCCAGGTGGAGAGAGGGAGACAGAGCCAGGTGGGAGACGACGTGGTTGTGCAGAGAGGAAAGGAACGAGGGGCTCACAGGGGCAAGCCAGGGTCAAAGGCAGCTGCAGGCAGGAGGAGGACCAACGGCACAACTTGAACCATTTCTGGTAGCTTCCCGTCCAGCTCCTGAGACAGTGGCCCCTCTTGGTGGTTCTATGTGGACCCAATAAAGGAACAGAAACAAGACACATGCACAGAGAGAGGCACAGAGAGACAGAGAAATGCACAGAGGAAGACAGACCGAAGGACAGAAGAACAGGGAGGGAAGGGGGACGCCAGAGCTCCAGAAAAAGCAAAGGAAGACGCAGGAAGAGCGTGACTGAGTCCAGGGCTACCCACAGCTGGAGACGTCAGGCTTCAGGGACCCAGAGTCCATTCCCGACAGAAGCTGCTGCTTCTGCCACCCAGGAACAGGCCCGCAGCTATTCATGCTGCCCCCCACCCCAGCCCAGCCCAGCCCAGCCCTTCCACCTCCAGACTCATTGACGCCCTACGTGCTACGGCACATTCGACCCACAGGCGCTCGTTCCCCCAGGGCCCAGCTCGTCTCCGCCCTGTCTCCCAAGCTGTCCGCCTCCTGGACAGAACAGATGTGCCTTCTTGCTCATCCTGCCGTGGGCAGAGGGGCCCAGCCAGGGAGGTGCTCACCCGGAGAAGGCATCAGGCCCCCGCGCTGTGGATTCAGAGAAGACTCCCTCCCTGGGAAGTGAGAGGGAACAGATGTGCTTCTCCGGTCTCCATAGAGACTGCCAGTGAGGCAACTTCGATGGACAGCCTACCCTCAGGGCTTTTGTCTTTGCAAAGCTTTTCAGTGATGCAAGCACTCAGAGCAAATCTGCCAGGCACCCAGAGGGGCCAGGAGTCCCTCTTGGCCTCATGAGGCCTGGCTGACCAGGACCCCAAAGCATGGGCAATGGATGTGTAGGGCCCCTGTCATCAGGACCATAGGTACAGATTCTGGTTAAAACACGCTCCACCTGCTGTTACTGAAACACACAGGTGCCTGCTCTAGTTTCAGTACAAAGGCCAGACGGGTCTGTGCTGGAGGGAAGAGAAAACACCAGCACCCCTGGCATGTCTTGAACCGGTGACAGAAAGCATACTGCAGAGGTAGAGGCAGATAGCTAGAAAAGTGCATGGCCCAGCAGCGCAGTGGCTCAGAGCTCACCGTATTCAGACTCTAAGGCACTCACCAGTCCAAACCGTGCTCACCCACTCAGGAGGCGTCTGGGCTTCATGAGGGTGGAGCTACAGCCTCCACCCAGGAAGACCTCATGGGACCTCCTTTCCCTTTCAGAGAGCAGAGATCAAGGCCAGGTGAGGGTCGAGGGCTGCATGGGTCCCCTGTCAAATGAACTCATCCACCAGTCTGATACCAGGTGCTGTAAGGCCCTAAAACCACTGGGCAGGATGGCCAGTACTTCTACAACCAGCAACACCTCTGCCAGCCGTGCGTGGCTGTACCTGCATCTCACCTGAGCATTATTACAGGTGTCCCTTTGAACCAGCTTCAGGCAGCTCTTGTGTAAAAGTTAACCTGGTCCTGGGGCCAGCAGGTGGCATAGTGGTTAAGGCTCTGGACTCACATATGGCTGACCATGGTTTGAGTCCTGGACCTGGTGGCTCAAAAATCATGCTGGGTGCGTGTACATGCATGCCCGAAATTCCAGAAGGAGAATGGAGGAAAAAGGATTGAGGCATGACCAACTCCACCTTCCCCTGGATGTTGGTTTCTCACTTTCCCCCTCTCTGTCTGTCTCTCTTTGGTGAGCACATATGCCCTATGGCAAAAACCTAAAAAAAAAAAAAAAAAAAAAAAAAAAATTGGTCAGGTCCCTGAGAATAAGGCTTGTGATATTATTGCTAGTTCTTTTTCCTGATAGTTACTAAAATAAGAAATGTGCATCTGGTCATGCCTGAAATCTGCCCATCATGACACTTTGGGAAATATTCTAGTTCAGACCCTGAGTTTCTGCACAACTAAGGCCCAGAGACATGAAGGGATTTGCAAAACCACATCATTAGCGGGCCCCTGCCTTTCCAACTTCCCTTTGTCTTCTGGGCTGGCTTATTCCCAGCTGACACTCAGGATAAGGCCCTGTGGCCCAGGTCGCTCTGTTCTCGGAGGGTTTCTCTGTCTGAGCCATCTCTTTCTCCCTCTGCCTCTCCCCTCCTTCCTTTCTTCCCTCCTCTCCCCTCTCTATAGCACAGAAATAAGTTACCAAATAGCTTTTTGAACCTCAGTTCTGCCTAACTTATCTAAGCTGCTCTTTCCAGTGAGAGAACCAGTAATTTCACCAAGACAGGCCAAAAGATCCGCATTCCCCATTGGGATCCTACGGGAGGACTGATGTACGCGCTCATTGATTGGACAGATGTCTGTTAGAGCTCAGATGCATGTCAGATCCTGTTTAAAGCAATGAGCCAAACGCAAACCCTGCTCTGTTAGAGCTGATTCTGCAGGGGAAACAATAATTGACGAAGGTATCATTTAAAGCAAAATGAATGAATGAATGAGTCATTGGTCTTTGTGACTTTGCAGAGGCAGATTTTCCCCCTTTTTTTCAAAGAGAGATTTTTGCTATAGGGCATGTGCGCTTGCCAGAGAGACAGAGAAAGACAGAGAGACAGAAAGCAGAAATCACCTCCCCCCCACCCCCAGGGGAATGGCCAAGCTGCAATCCCTTCTTCTGCATTCTCCTCTGGGGACCTTGGGCGTGCACACACACACACACACACACTCACACATACACACGTGCCTGGTGTGAGTTTGAAGCCACCAGGTCAAGGACTTGAACCACGGTCGACTACGTGGGAGTCCAGAGACATAACCATTATGCCATCTGCTGGTCCTGACAGATCCCTTTTCACCTTTCAAGGCCTGGCTTCACTCTGCTCTCTCCTGGCAGCCCTCCCCGGCTCCCCCGTTCCCTGAACATCTGGATGCGCTGTCCTCTGCCTTCCCCAGCACACGACACGTGGCCCTACTGCGAATCGCCTGCAGCTCAGGAGATGTTTGATGAATAAAAACAGATGAATGAGCATGTGTTTATGTTCAGGAAGGGTGATCGGGGATGTGCTTGTGTTTCTAAGCCTTGGAAGATGTGAGGGTGCATCCTGGAGCTGCCAGTGGGGAGGCTGTGCACGTGGGTGTGTGTTTGGAGGCGGTGAATTGTGCGTGTGGACGGGAACGATGCCACCTTCAGCGGGGCAAGGATGCAGTCTGAGCTGGGGGCTCGCACGTGTGTGTGTGGCATAGGCTTGTATGTGCTGTGTGTTTTATAAGGGAATGTGTGTGTGACAGTGTATTTCTGTGTGTGTTTGTGAGTGTGTGTCTGCCAGTGTGTGTGTATGTCATATGTATATAACATATGTGTGTAATTTGTAAGTGAATATGTGTATGGAAGACAGTGCAGGAACGTGTGTGTGTAAGAGTGTGTGTGTGTAAGTGTGTGTGTATGTGTGTGAGTGTGTGGTAGGCACAGGTGCCCAACTAGCCATTCCTGCCTGAGTGGCAAGTGTGGTTCACAGACCACACCTATTTCCTGGAGACCCAGAAATGCTGGCCTCGGGAGGGGAGAGGGGCGTAGAGGGACAGAGATGCTGGGAGCTGTGTCCCATCTTCTGGGTCCCTGGTTCCATCATGAGGAGGGCAAGTGCAGGCCGAGCCCGGTGTACCTGGGCTGCTCAGGCTTTTCTGCCGCACTCCCTCTCAACCCTCTTTTCTGTGAAAGGCACCTTAAGACTGTGGATCGTTTGCCTTTGGAAAGGCCGTGGGTCTGAACTCGGCTCCCCCATAAGAGGCAGCTGCAGTAGGGAAGAGCTGGGGCTTGTGCCAGGCCACAGGCCCCCAGAGCCCCTGCCACTGTGCCAGCTCCATGGGCCCAACGTCATCGGGCAAACTGCTGTCTTCTCAGCTGCTTCCTCCCATCCTGGACGTGCGCTCACCGCCTGGCTCAGAGGCTGTGGGGATGAGGGCGGGGGCTGGCTCCTGTAAACACTTTCCAAGGCCCTGGACAAACCCAGTTCGTGGCGGCGTTGGCCATGGCTCTCAGGCCAGGCTTCCATGCCCTGGGCCCCACCCTGTTCCAGCACCGCCCCCCACAGGGCACCCAGTTCCTCCCCCTTCTCTTCTCAGTTCCCCTGACCTTTTCCTTGGTCTGGTCTCTGTTTCCCCGCTGCCACCCCACTGAGGGCTGGCTTTGGTCCCATGCCGGAGATTTCAGGGGCCCCCCGTACCATCTGCTTAGGCCACCCTGGCAGCCCCGCCTGGCTGTGGCCCCCTGACTCTGCTCCCTCCATGGTCCCACTCCACCCAGTAGGAGCAGGTGCACAGTCTGTCCTCTGTCCCCAACATGTCCCACTGCATCATAGGAGGCCTGGCCACCTGAGGGCGTCCCCAGGTCCTGTCCCCTCTACTGACTTCCGAACAAGACCGCCACTCCCTCAGGAGAGAAAGCAGGTGGGAGGGAGGCAAAAATCAGCAGTCGAATTGGGACCGCCAGGTCTCACTCTGCACTCCCCACACACAGGGTCCTGGCCAGCTGGCTCCCGTTGGTCCCTTTGAGAGCTCGTCTTCCTTCCTCTCAAAGCCCATGGCTCCAAATGGCTGAGATTCCAAGTCAGATAAATCCTCCATTCGCGCCTGCCCTGAGGTGTGGCCGTAACGTGCCAGAGAAGCCAGATCTTACATGGTGAGCTGGGTCCAAATCCCGGCCCCAGTCAGTCTGAAATATGCCGGGCGTATGTGCACTCGCCCAGCATCTGACAGGCGGAGGACCCAACAGAGAGCGTCGCAAGTGACCACAGCTGGGGTCGGTGCTCCTGTCTCCCTCTCTGTCTCGTGTGTGAGCGTACATACTTTATTACGAATAGATGAAAAAACTTAATGGAAAATAAAAGAAAAAAACTCCCCAGCTGAGCCCTCAGCCCCTTCCCTTGTCCCAGGGCAGGCCCCGTGGATGTAGCTCGGCACACAGCACCTGCTGTAACCCGAGCAGCTAAAGTGTAGGCACCGGCCCGAGTGGCCGGTGGGTCAGAGCCCAGGCCCCCGGCTTAGGAGACAAGAACCCCCTCTCGAGTCCGCCCAAGTCCCAGCCACAATGAAAGGAGCCTCTGACGCACTGCTCTGGGGACGTGGGGTGGGGTTCCACGAAGAATCCAGATGCCGTGGTCGGTGCAGGAGGCTGCCCCAGCACCACCCCCCGCCGCCCCGGGTCCCGTACAGACATCTATTGAAGAATTCGACCCAAAAAGACAAGGAGCGGCAACGGCAGGCAGTGGGCCAGGCCTGCTGGTGCCAGAAGCCCCCGCCCCACCCCTGCCCAGCCCTTACTTTCAGCTGCCCCGGAAGCTCGCACAGAGGCTGCCGTGCAGGTGCCAGGTGCTTCGAGTTTGTGTTTTCACATGAAAATCCAGCTCTGCTTCCCTCCCTTGTAAAGCCCAGCCCTGGTACCATCGGGCTGCCACCCTCCTAGGTGAGCGTCCCACAGGTAGCAGCCTCCTTTGGGGGCGGTGTCTCCAGGAGCCCCAGAGCCCAGCTGGGCCACCCTCTGGCTGGAGCTGCCTGCCTGGCCAAGGCAGGAACTAGAAATGCAGCATCAAGTCCACCCTCAAGGGGGAAAACCAAGCAGACAAAAGCGCAGCACCCCGAGCCTGGCCTTGAAGCCTCAGTGGTGGGGCCTGTGCTCATTGTCCCATTTTCTTAGATGAGGTCCCACAGCAGGCACTGCCCTCCACACCCGCTCACCTTCCAACCTGTGCCTGAAGTACCTTCCCTACATCTTCCACCTCTCCTCCAGTCCAACAATGACCGCCTCAAGAGTAAGCGTCTAGCCCCCTCCTCCGTGAAGCTCTCCTGGATAGCGGATTTCAAAATACTTGCTGGTGCGGTGTTTTGGTTCCTTTGTGAAATGAAGAAAAGGGGGTCTCCAGGCCCCAGGCTTTTCTCAGCCCTAGGCCTGGGCAGGCCTCTTACTCCTGCCAGACTCTTTTTTGCCCTCTCCCATGAGGAAGTCCACACCCAAGGTCCTCCCAGGTTCTGACCCACGGGCTGGAGCCTCGAGGCCCTGGGCCTGACAGCCTGTGGCAAGCAGGGCTCTTGATCTCGGTCACCAGAACAAAAGCCAAGGCCACTAGTGGTCTGCAGAGGCCGCCGTTGGCTGTGGCAATGGAGTTGTGGCGGCAGTAGACTGTGTTCAGGGGTTTTATAACATCGGTGACAGTTAGGGGACAAAGCCCTGCTCAGCTGCCTGAAGCCACCTAGAGGCCAAACCAGCTGGCATGAAGCAGGTTGTCACACCCCTGAGGCTGCCCTGGGAGAGACTAGCAACAACACCGTGATTTGCCAAAGACACTTCCAGACCGCGGTGGCAGGAACTAACCAGGCCTATCACAAGACTCTCAAAGTAGCGACTCCCAGTCACAGGTCTTCTGACCTTCCTGCTCCGTCGCCTCCTGACTGTGTGTCTTTGGGCAAGTAACTTGGGCTCTCTGTGCCCCATTTCTCCCTGGGGCCACAGGACGATCCATACTGGGTTTTTTATGGGGAGGGAATTATTTACGGCATTGAAAGGCATTTAGAGCAGAGCCCGGCCTAGAGGAAAAGCTCAGTAAATGCTTATTATTATTTTTATTCTCCCAACAAATCGGCTAGAACTGACAGCTTCCAACCTCACTCACTCACACCTCTGCTTCCTGGTTGTCATAATATCAATGCCTGTCTCTAGTTTTATCTAGTGATATTTCAGAACTGGCACACGGTCTACCTAAATATAACCAATGAGGAACATAAAAGAGATGGCCAGGCTCCTGTCGCATTTGAAATGTAAAACCGGGGCCCTAAATAGAAGAGGAGGGTTAAAGGAGGGTCAACGGCAACGTCCCCGCCCTGTAGTGGCCTTCATGGCTCTGTCCTGCAGAAGGAGGGGCGGGCATGTGGTGGAGGGTGTTAAAGACAGGCTAGAACGAGAGGAGACTTCCACAGAGAAACCAAGGGAACAAAAGAAAACCACTAGGGAACCAGCAGTTAGCGTAATGGCTATGTCGCTGGACTCCCACGTAGTCCCGGACCCGGTGGCTTAAAACTCACGCCGGGCGCGTGTGCGTGAATGCCCAAGATCCAGAGAGGAGAATGGATTAGAAGGGATTGCGGCATGACCATCCCCCCTGGGGGGTGATTTCTCGCTTTCTGTCTCTATGTCTCTCTCTGTCTGTCTGGCGAGCGCACGCGCCCTATAGCAAAAAAAAAAACCTCTCAAAAGAAAAAAAAAGAAAACCACTACATCGCTAGACTCCCACATTGCCAGCTGTGGTTCAAGTCCCAGACTCCATGGCTTGAAACTCACACTGGGCACGTGTGCATGTGTGCCCAAGATCCCAGGAGGAAAATGGAGATGAGATTGCAGCATGGCCATTCCCCCCTGGGGGAGTGATTTCTCACTTTCCCTCTCACTGTCTCTGTTTTTCTCTCTCTCTCTCCCCCCAGCGAGCACATACACCCTAAGGCAAAAACCTCTTAAAACGAAAAAAGAAACAAAGAAAGCCACGTGTGTAGCTTGACATCTCTGTGTGCAGCTGTCCTGTTTGTCCCTCACACCTCTTGCATTTCTCTGAAAGTCCCTCACGTCCCACGTGGCTCATAGGCTGGCACGTTAGGGAAGGCAGTGTGGACCGATGGGCCAGCATCCTGGTCAGAGTGTCAGGCCTGCGTCGGGGCAGCCCACGAACTCATTTACAAAACAAACCAGACCGTATCATTCCCAAGCTTACAATTTTCTAATGATTTTCCATCTTATTCCAGGTAAAATCAAAACCTTCCAATGGCCACAAGGACTCCTGAGGACAACCCCTCCTGCCCAGCCCTCCAGACCACACTGCCCACTTGCCATCGCCCTAACACCCACCACGCCCTGCCCAGGGCCTCTGCACTCGCCGATCCCTCTTCACGCCATGCTTTTCTCCAAATGTCTCCAGGACTCACTCCTTACTTCCTCCAGTTCTTTGACCAAGTATCCCTCTGGCGAGGCCCTCCTTCATCCCCCAATTTGAAACTGCAAGTCCGCCCAGCCCACTGGGTGGCCCCCGTTTCCCTCCCAGCTTGCGTGCTTCCCCCTCGTCCTCACTGCCACCCAATGCTCTGTGTATTTACTTCTTTATTTTGCTCATTGTCAGCCTCCCTGGTGTCATTTAAATTCGACGAGGCAGGGACGGTGCTCTCTGTGTGTCCACAGACCATCTCCCCTCTCACTCTGCCTGGACTCTGGGCTGCAAAGACCACCTCCCCAGAGGGGCAGAAGGAAGCAGCAGGTAAGAGAAAAGTCCTGGCACCAGACCATCAGGGTTCACATCCCGGCTCTGTCAGGAAGCAGCTGCGTAACCTTGGGCAAGCTGCTTAGCCTCTCTGTGCCTGGGTGTCTTCATTTAGAAAGCTGGCATGAAAGTAACAGCCCCTCCTGCAGAGGGCAGAGGGGACTAGCTGGGTCAGCACGGGTAATGGAGCGGTGCTGGGCCCTTAGTGGGCACCCTGCCAGGTTCCCTGCTGTTTCAGCTTGTTTTATTTGCAGGCTTTTAATTCTATCCCAGCCAGGGCCTGGGGAGAAGCAGGTAAAACCACACCAAAGAGAATGTGGCTGCCTGCCAGAGACAGAGATGCTGGCTGCCAGACCAGGGACTGAGTTCTTTCCCCACAGGACAACCCCCCTCGGTCACCAACAAGCCACAAGGACCAAAACATGGTCTCAGCCTCAGACCAGAAAGAAGAGCAAATAACTGAGCATTCGCGATCACACTCCAACACCCTGCAAATTCAAACAAACAGCACTTTCCCCTGGGGAGCGAGATCCTGGCTAGTCACCGGGCCCTGAAAAGACCCACTCTGTCTTCTCCTCCGAGGGCTGGGAACTCGAGGGACAGCGTCTAGAGCAGCTGCTGGGCAGGATTCCGAGTGAGTCTTCATCGCCCTGAACTTTTCTCTATGAAGTAGAAAAAACTGTGTTCGACAACTGAGACTTAGGCCAGCCTGTGGTCCCAAGTAGCCCGGTCCCCACACGGCTGACCCAGTAGTTTTTTTTCTTTCATTTTTTTTTTTTTTTTGGAGAGGTTTTTTGCTATAGGGCGCGTGCGCTTGCCAGACAGACAGAGAGAGACATAGAGACAGAAAGCGAGAAATCACCCCCCAGGGAGGATGGTCACGCCGCAATCCCTTCTCCTCCATTCTCCTCTCGGGATCTTGGGCACGCACGCACACGTGCCCGGCGTGAGTTTTAAGCCACCGGGTCCAGGACGCGAACCGCGGTCGACTACATGGGAGTCCAGTGACATAGCCATTACGCTAACTGCTGGTTCCCTGCAATTTTTGAGTTCCAGATCTGAAAGCTTGAAAAACATGCTGGATGCTTCTGCCTGTGTCCCCCAAGTCCCAGAAGGAAGTAGAGATGGAGGAGAAAGGACCATGCGGTGACCAGGCCCCAGGAGGGTGCACTCTTACTTCCCCTCTCTTTCTCTCTGCCTCTCTCTTGTGAGTGCATGTGCCCTCTGGCCAATGAAAAAGCAGGAAAAGGAAAGAAACAAGGCTGCAGACTGGCTCTGGGGAGAGACACTGCGGGAACAAGAGAATCGATTCCCCCTACTCCTGCCCTCACCAGTGATCTCGCCAGGGCTGCCTGGCACAGGCTAGAAGGCCTTTCTCTTTAGAGCCACATCGCCTTGTGATAGATGTGACAGGGACAAATTTGTGATTATGGACAAAGTGGCCCAAAGTCCTGGCTTAGTCTCAGGGTTGAGCCTGGGGTCATGTGGATGATCATTAATGAAAAATCAGGGATCGAGGCTGAAAAGGGAGACCACCTCTATGCTGTTGGAACCATTATTTTTTTTTTTACATTTTTCAACATTAGGAAATTGAACCAACACCCAGACACATGCATGATCTACACTTGCCATTATTAGCATGTTAGTATGGAGGGGACATCAGGTGCCTTGCCCACCATCACAGAAGATGGAAGCTTTTGCTGTCTCCTTGCTAAGTCACAGCTTTCTCATCATCTTTGGACTTGGGGTAACAGTTATTTTCCTCGGTTTTAACACCCCCCTCAGCCTGCTCACCTAAACAAGCACTGTGGTCTAGTTTGGCCTGATTTTAGACTTCTTTTAAGAGGGATTATTCCTTATACATGCTTTCGGTCTAGTTTCTTTTGCTGAATAGTGTGTTGCATGCAAGGCCATCCTACTTTTCTTTTGTTAAGCCTATTTATTTATTTCTTCCATGAGCAAAAGAGACAGAGACAAAATGACACACACACACACACACACACACACACACACACAGACAGGGTCTTGAAGCTGTCATCCACCCCCAGCTCTGCCAGCCAAGATCATGGGCACACCAGCACCTGGCACACTCAAGGAGGTCTTTGGATGCAAACCTGGAACCTTCCCCTGTGGTCAGTCTCTCAGGGCTTCCCATTTTACTGTGGCAGCATCCAGGCCATCATCTTTACTTTTGTGGTGGGGTGCCTCTGGGCCAGCATACCACAAGGCATTCACCCATCCTGCTGCTGGGGCCTGCTTGCTGGGGTTACTGTCCCCAGGGCAGAGGGGCTGCTCCCATGTCACGTAGGTGGACATCATCTGATAGGCGTGCTGCTGCATGTGTGGCATGCATTTCTGCTGTGAGACACCACGAGTGCAATTGCTGGGCCACAGAGCTCCACTGCTTTGACTCCACTAGATGATACCAACCGCTCTCCAAAGGGCTGGCTCCAGCGTCCGTGGCCCCAGCTACACGCACGTGTCCTCAAAGACACTTGGCACTTGGCACATGTTCTCCCTCGGGTTCATGCCCTGGGCCAGAGGCTGGCCCTTAATCACAGAATGAGCCTCCCAAGGTGGGAGTGGGGAAACTTCACACCTGGGTGTGTCCCCTATCTGCCTAGTGGTCTGTGACCCTGGAACTCATACCCAAGCTGCCCCTCTTGCCACCCAAGCTATCTAGTGATTCAATTGGTCTCCCTGAGAGGGAGCATCATGTTCTAAGGATGGCATAGGCGACCACAGTGGGACAGGGTCGGCATCAGCTGCGGTTTCCTGTATCCAGACACATCATCTCTCAGGAAGTCTACACGAAATTTCCCTCCAGTGCTGGGACAGACATCGATTTTTCTTTTTAGTTAAGTCCCAGATGAAGGAGTGGGGTGCCTTTAGGCTAGTCATATTGTAAGAAAAATTGTGTATCTTTAAGGAGCAGAATTGCATCCACTTGGTGGGGTATTTAGCCTCAAGTAGAGAAGGGGTTGGGGATAGGTGGAAAAGCAGAGTTTGGGCTTCTAGTCCATTCTCCTCCCTGGCCTGTGGCCGGGCTAGGAGGAGGGGCTGCGGTGGCCAGCACTGGTCTGTCCAGTTCGGCAGAGCACACACAGGTGACATGGCCTGAGGCCGATGTGCAGCTGAGGACTTCCTTGTACTCAAAACAGGATTAGGGGCCCAGGAAACAGCACTAGATAGTCCTATAGCCCATCCAGCATTGGCCCTTTTAAAATTCATTTTCAACCTTTTAACTGTATCAAGGAGGACGTTTGTGGTTGGTCCCAAGGAGTCCTTAACCACTAAGTGCTAACCTTCCTTTTGAACAAAGAGGAAGCCAGCCCTGCTCTGAGCCTCCAGGGTGCCATATCTTCCTGGAATATACTAACAGTGCTTGTTGTTCTTTTATGTTTAGGATTCTCTGCTCTCTCCTGGCCAGCACGGATGAGCTGGTGGCTGGGCGTTGTGCCTGGATCACGAGTCTCTGCAGCTAATCTGAAAGTGAGATCTTACAGAGTGAAAAATCTGCCTCAAAAACCCTGGAAACTTCCCAGGGAGCAGTGCTCATGGCTTCGCGCCTTCCCTCCGTGTGGTCACTGTATGAGCACCTGCCCCTGCATGGACGTCTCAAAGCTCCACTTTAGCAAAGAGGCTGTGCTCAAAGTCCCACGAGCATTTCTTTATAACTATTATGTGTCGGTGTAACCCACCCTCCATAAAATCCACTCTTTTAGAAACAATCCCCTCTCCCGACTTAGGAAGCACACCCTATGCACGTCCTATGCACCCTACGCACGGGTGCGGGGCTTTTAGTAGAAGCACGAGGCTGTGCAACCACCACCGCCATCTAATTCTTGAACAATCTCATCCGGTCCTGGAGGGTCCCGAGCCTTTGGGCAGTTGCTCTCTTTCCTCCCTCCTCCCAGCCCCTGGCAACCTCTGATCTACTTCTGTTTCTGCCAATGTGCCCGTTCCGGATAGTTCACAAAAATGGAACCATACAAAACATGGCCTCTTGCGTCTGTTTTTTTTTTTTTTTTTTTTTCCACTTGGCACATTGTGGAGGGTTATCCATGCTGGGCACGCGGCAGTCCTTCCCTCTCGTTCATGGCTAAACAGTATTGCTTTGAATGGACACACCACAGTTTGCCCTCCCGTTTCTCATATATTGGTGTATTTGAAGGAGAGAGAGAGAGGCAAAAAGAGAGACGCTGGGCCAGCAGGTGGCGAGGAGGTTAAGGTATTGGCTCCCACAAGGCTGACAGGGCTATTCAAGTCCTGGACCTGGTGGCTTGAAAATCACTCTGGGCACATGTGTGTGCATGTCCCAAACCCCGAGAGGAGACTAGAGGAAAAGGGATTGTGGCATGGCCATCCCTCCTGAGGGGTTATCTCTTGCTTCCCTCCTCTCTAGTGTCTCTCTCTGGCAAGTACCTGCAAAAACTAAAACAAACAAAAAAAGAAAGAGACAGAGGCATGGACACACACCCAGCATGTTTCTCAAGCCAACAGGGCTTTGAACCACGGCCAGCGATGTGGGATCCAGCTCCCTTAACCACGAGGTTACAAGGCAGGCCGTTCCACATATTTCCACCTGTCAGTGGTGTCCATCATCACACCAAGTCTGTGGGTAGGTTCTGTTATTATCCCCATTTCTCAGCAACGCTTGTCTTAGGATTTGAACCCAGGTAGTCTGGCTCCAGGGTCCACGATCTTACTGCTTCGCTAATAGTACAAAAGTCACAGATGCTGTTCCCATTTCAAATGATAACTTTCTCAGTCTTTCTCTCTGCGTGTTGGTGTTTCTTCTCGTTGTCTCTGTGTGTCTCGTTTCTGAAGACCACGTACAGTTGGCATCTTGTCTGTGAACCAGGCCTATGGCAGGAGACCACGGTGGGCCCGGAACCCCCCCTGTGCCGGGCCAGTCCCAGCTCTGCCTCCAGCAGGTGTGAGGCCCTGGGTCATCCAGCCACCAGCTGTTTCCTCATCTGTAAAACAAGAGGGCAGGGCGGGAGTGGAGTCCAGCTCGGGTTCCTGAGGCCTCAGACGGCCTCAGTCATGCAGCCTGGCCCCTCCCTCTGCACAGCCCTCCCTGCCCCTCGGGACTCCCCCTTCTCTCTTCCTGTTACTCATTTCACCTCCCAGAATCTTCTCTCGTGTCCTGGCCATGAGTCTCCACAGAGTCTTGTGGCTAGGTCCCTGGAGAGGGCCACCCACTGGCCTCATCCAGAACTCTCCAGGGCCTCTAGACAGGGAGTTGGGGGGGGGGGGTGAGGACCCTGAAGACAGCAGAGAGGGGCACATGCTGGGAGCCATGTCACCCCCGCCTCGTGGGCCATATGCCACTGAAATGTGACTCGTAAGCATTTAGTACCCAGAAGCCATCTGCAGAGTCTAACAGTGAGAAGCTGGGTACTATGGGTGACATATGGTGTTTACTGACTGTGTGCTAATTACACTCACATCTAAACAAACTGCATTCCTTGAAAAAGGGGTGTGAGGCGGTGTGGGAATAAGGCCTGACGGGGCACCTTCCTGGGAGCCTGCAGCCAGAGCCAGGCCTAGAGAGGCTGCAGTGAAGTCGGGCATGAGCGAAGCTGCCAGGAACCCCAGGGCTCTCTGGAACTGGAGGCTGGACGTGAGACTGGGAGTGAGAGAGGGACTGAGGTCCAGCACAGAGGAGACAGAGGACTGAAGAAAGTTGGCCAGCATGAGTGATGTCGAGGAAGAAGGGCTTCTCTGTGAAAGGGCCATTCCAGCTCTTTATATTCCTTCCCTCAGTGTTCACTGAGCACCTACTGTGTGCTGGCCATGGTGCTGGGATCTACCCATGCAAGATTCCCAAGGTCCTCTCTACAGGGCTAATGATCTGACTTGGGAGGGCTGATGGGAGTAGACAAGAAGACAAGACACCAAGCAGAAATTCACACTGTGACTGCGTGTTGTCAAGGTGCTCCACAGAGGTATCAAAAAAAGAGTGGCATGATAGTCAAGTCACTGGACTCCCACATGGCCAATCACAGTTTGAGTCCCTGACCTGGTGGCTTGCTTTCTCACTTTCCCCCCTCTCTCTCTTTATCTCTCTCTAGTGAGTGCACATGCCCTAGAGCAAATTAGATAATAATACATAAAATTAAGTAAATAATTTTAGAAATTATAAAAAGAAAGAATGTTCTGAAAGTAGGGGTTACTTTTGCTTGCGTAGTCAGGGAAGCTTCTCTGAGCAGGTGAATGTGAGCAGAAAGAGGAGCTATAATAGTAAAGCTGATGATTATAATAATAATAATAGCACTCAACATTACCACATGCCAATTACTGTTCTAAGAACTTTACTTTCTTAACGTTTTTATTCTTGTGGCGGAGACATACTCATTAAAGCAGGTTCTACCCCATCCTGGTCAAACAAAAATCACTTCCCAGCCCCCTTTGCAGTCAGGGGCTGCCATGTGACTGAGACTGGCTGGAGGTAATGCAAGCGTCTCACGGGTCTGGCCTAAAGAAACCTCCACGTCAATTTCCTCTTTGTCTCTCTTCTTCCATCTGCCAGTTAGAATTAGAGAGTCTTGTGGGAGGACTGTAAGGCCCTAGGGAGTGGTGGAGCTGGATAAGATCGGAGCCTGAGTGCCCTAGTCACTGCACGGGTGACCACCTCCACCAGCCGCATCAGCAGAAATGGACTTCTATTATTTTAGCCTTGGAGACTAGTAGGGTCATTGTTCCAATTTGCCTGGAGTTGGTTTTAGCAATGAAAGTATTGCATCCTGGGGAACCCCTCAGCCCCGGGCAAATGGTCGCTCTAGATTTAGGGATCATTTGCTGTAACAGGTAGCTGCCCTAGCGGGTAAAATCACCACACCAATCTTATAAGATATTATCCCCACCATGTAGATGGAGGAACCGAGGCTGGGAAAAGGGTAAGTCATTTTTCTGAGGTCGTTTTCCAAAGAAAGTCTGTCCCCGAGTTCCAGCTCCTGACCATAAGGTCACACTGTGCTTTCAGGATCCCAGTGAGAGAGGAGAGAGGGAAGAGCCGGTGGAAACGCATCCCAAGAGCAGCCTAAAAACTCCTATGTATTCTTCAGAGCCCATCTGTCACATCTGCACCTCCTCACGGTTCCTGAGTGTCCAAGGCAGAAAGAAGCTGTCCCGCTTGGGGAGTCCTCGCAGAATCTGTCCCTCAGTCATCACGCTGTACCTTAGCTGGGTTTTCCTGTCTGGATCGCAGAGCCCAAGATGGCGCCCCTGTTGTTTCCACTCCTGCGTTCCCCTCGGCCCAGCAGAACCTCTAGCCTGTAGATGCTAAGAAACGTTCATTGTGAGGCCCAAACGTTTACTAAGAGCAGAGGCAGAGAACAAAGGAGAGAGTGAGGGAGAGGTGAGCAAACAGAACATAACACAGGGAATACTTGGAGAGGCAAGAACCACATGGAGAGCCACGGTCAACACCAGCCCGGCCTGTCCACCTCGCCCTGAGCTGGCAAGAGAGGGCTTACCGTAAAGTGAGTGTGTGATCCTGTCACCAGCCCTCTGGCTCCTGGGGCCTAAGAGACCAGCCTGTGAGTTCTCTGATGGGGCTGCAGCAGTCAGAGACGACTCTGAGCGAAGGCCTGGTGCTCCCGGTGGGGGGCGATGAGAGAGGGTCCTATTGAGACCTGGTGATCTAATTAGGATTCTTCAGGGACACCTGGCCACCTGGTACCTCCTGGCCCAAAGCCACGCTCTTCCTTTTGAATAAGAGGATGCGTCTCTGTGACCCCCTGACGACCTGGGAGGCCTCCTTGGGTGCAGCAGGGAGCTCTCTGCAGTCTGGCACCTCCGGGAGCTCCCCACTGTGTGCTTGGAGGGTGTCCTTTTATTTCCTCCGGGAAGGAGCCAGCAAGGGAGAGAGCAGAGAACCTGACTGATGGGCGCAGGGAGGAGGAAGGATTTGCTTTATCAGCAAGTACATGGGCTCCTTCCCTTTCTGGAGACGTGGCTAAATATAGAGAAGGCTGGGAGCCACCTCTGTAGCTCAGCAGTTAAGGGAGCTGACTCCTGTATGGCTGACTGTGGTTTGAGTCCTAGTCCTAACAATTTGAAAATACACCAGACGTGTTTACCCGTATGACCCAAATCTGGCAGGATGAAGAAATGAAGGAAAGAGGGATTGTGGCATCACCACACTCCACAGGGCTTTTTCTTTTCTTTTCTCTTCTTCTCTCTCTCTGGCAAGTACGTACACCTTATAGCAATTTGTGAAAATATATATATGGAAGGGTCAGCCGGTATTTAGCTCACCAGCTTCTTTCATTTATGTTAGCCCTTGCCTGGGTGAGCACGTGACCAGTCCTTAGACTTCTGTAAAGACTTGCTGAAGATGCTGATCCAGGAGGATCCAACCTATGGATGTTGGGGTCATTTTTGTCAGTTTAAGGACAGAGCCTGCCAGACAGTGAAGCCATGCAAAGGGAAGCCAAAAGGCAGTGGTTTCCCAAATACATTGTTTAAGCCCCTGGATCTAGCTAGACCTGAAGCTGATGTCCTTGGACTCCTTTGTTATTTGAACCAAGAAGTTCCCATTTGTACTTCAGTCAGTTCAAGTTGCCATTTTTGTCACATTCCACCGAACAACAACGGAAGACTATATTTGCTCTATGTCAGCCAGCACTGCCACGAGGCCAGCTTTATGGGAAAAAAATAGCCTCTTCTAAGGAGAGGGACTGAAGGCTTCTGAGAGAATTGTTTCAGACTACTAGGATTCAGATGCATATGGCTAGGCTGTCCCTATCGTACAGTGATGAAGCACCGTGCACTAGGAGCTGGATGCTGTATGGCCCACCATGGTTCAAATCCTAGCTCCGGTGGCTTGGAAAACACACTGGGTGAGTGTGCATGCATGCCTTAAGTCCCAACAGGATGGAGAAATGGAGAAGAAGGGGTTGTGGCACGACTGTGGCCCTTGGCAGGGAGGGTTGCTCTCTTCTCTGGCAATTGCATGTGCCCTGTGACAAAAGAAAGAAAAAGAAAGGAAAGAAAGAAGGAAGGGAAGAAGGAAAAAGAAGGAAGGAAGAATGCATTTCGAGCGAGGCCCAGCTTCTGAAAGACCTTGTTATGTAGATGGTCTCATGCTCTCTGTGTGCCGGTCCACCAGTCACAGGGCGTGTGTCCTCAGATCGCCTGGCTGCCCGTCCCCACTCCCTGTGTCACGGGAGCTGACCGCTGCTTCTGCAGCTCCTTCATCTTCGGGCGTTGGGCCGGGCTTGGCCATTGAAGGCAGTGCTGGAAGACAGAAGGGCAGAGGAGGGGAGAAGCCAGAGCATTTCTCACCCCGTCTCTCTGCTGGGGCCACGGCTGTGCCTTTTCTGTGGTTCTGGCTGCCCCGTGGTCCCTTGGGTCAACCCCGGTCTGGCCCACTCTGCCCAGTCTCCAGCTTGGCCTACAGGTGGCCGTGCCATGGTGAGAGATGACTGGGAAAGGAGTGTGAAGGGGAACTGTGCATCCTTGCTGCCAGCTTCAGTGTGGTCAGGAGAAAACAGTTAACCCATTGAAGAGCAAATATTTTGAAGTCGAACTTGTTGGAGATGGGGCCAAGCAGGATGCCATCCCAGAAAAGCAAACACGGTTCAGTAGCGTCCCCACAGACTTGCCATTTAGCTGCTAAATGGAAAAGTGTCTGCTAATAACATTGGCCTTCTGGTTATTGGGAGAAGTCCTATGCAGAGGAATTTCCAGGATGAAGTTTCCAGTATTTTGGTTACTATGCATATTACAGGTCAGTTATAATGATCTGATAGTGTACCCCAGTGTACTCACTGGGGTACAAATAAATGTGAAATACAGTTATTTCTGATGCCTGTGCAAGATTAACAGCAGAAAGCAGAACTCCTCAAGGGCTTTTCAGAGAATCTCTGTCCTCGTGTGCCCTATTTGCCATACTTAGATTCCACAAAGATCACATGCAAAGAAAGGCGGGGCATACGTACCGTTTTTATTCCAGAACAATCCTTTGGTCATGAGTCCCAGTACCTTTTACCTCCTGATAAGCTGGATTGATTGCCTCCTCTTTTTAATTTTTTTTAAAGATTTTAAAAACTAATTTAATTTATTATTGTTATTTTTAATTTGCTATAGAGGATGTACACTCACCAGAGAGAGAGAGAGAGAGAGAGAGAGAGAGAGAGAGAAGGAAAGCAAGAAAGCAAGCCGCCAGGTCTAGGACTCAAACTGCAGTTGACTATGTGGGAGTCCAGAGCCTTAACCACCATGCCACCTGACAGCCTCTAGCCCTCTCTTTTTAAGTGGGACCTGGGCCTACGAAGAAAATGAGAGAGAGAGGAGAAGAGAAGAGGAAGGCTGCAGGCAGGCAGCCTGGCCCACAGTCTGAGACCTGGCTCCAGAGTGGGAGCGGTTCTGGGTTTCAGGAGGAACCTGTCGTTCACTTCCAGGTACCCGTTTACTTAAAGGGCAGTTGTCTCCTGCCCACTGGAGGCCACGGCAGGTAGAGGTCCACGTAGGCTCCTGCAGCTCCCTTGTAGCCACTGTCTACCTCCTGACCCAGTGTAGCAGGTGATAGTGTAGCCACACCCATCATCTTGCTGCAGGGGGGCTTGGGAGCTGGACACCCATGGGCGGCAGGTGCTCTTGCATGACCCACGTGCCCATGAGGCTCAGCTCGGCTGGAAGTGGGTATACCTGGCTTTCTTCCTGTCCATTAGCATGAGTTTTTCCAACTTGAGCCTTTTCACAGCAATAAGCTCAAGGACTGACTTCTGTGATCTTCTAAGAATGGGATTCATTCCCAGGTCCTACCTCAAAGTTCTCTCAGAAGGAAGTGAGAAAGGGATACCGCAATATTGCAATGCCATTCGGCCGCTGCCCACCTGGAGCCGGACGGCAAGACTGCCCTGGCTTGACCCACTGGCTGCAAGTCACGGGTCCCTAGGCCACCACGCTTCTGACCAACCAGCTATGAATGTAGGGATTCCTATGACCAGCTCAGGTCCTGTGATTCCCTAGGACAGATCACAGGAAGGTAATACAGTCTCCATTATGTATTAGGTGATTAATTGTAGTCACGAAGACAGTCTTATTGTAAAGGAGGCCAACTGGGACCAGCCAAAGGCAGAGGCACCTAGAGTGAGGCCCACAAGGTCACACGTGCAGTTTATATTTCATCACCTCCTGGAACCAGGACATACCCTCTTCTCCATCATGTGTTCACCAGCCAGCAATCTCTCTGCCAGAAGCCCAGGACAAAAACTGGCACATTCTTTAACATGGAAAACATGGCAGATGGGATCCTATTTCCACATGGCAACCCATCTCTCCTCCTACACCACCCAGGGGTCTCCTCTCAGGGTATGGTCCAAAGCTCACAAGCAGGACAGACCAGGTTTAGAGCACTTCTGATGAACAGATGTTGTTTTGCTTGTGCTTTCTCCATTTCTCCTTCTAGCTAGGATAGAATCTTTGGAAACCAGCTGCTTGGTTGTCTGCCTGTCTCTCACTCTTGGCCCACTGGGTGTCCCACACAGACTCTAGGTGTGAGCAGGTGACCCCTGCCTGGCCAGTCAGAGGGTTGGATCCTCTGGTTACCTGGATTAGATCTGTGTCAGTCCACTGAAAGGCAATTCTTTTTTCTTTTTCTTTTTTGAAAGACAATCCTTAAATGCTATTGAGATTGTTAAATAAAGAGACATTATTTTTATACTAGATTTTATGGTGTAATAATATAAGCTGAGAAATTCTCAGAGATACCATCTGGAGAGAATTTGCCTGCCTGCAAAGTCACGTGATGGAAACAGAGATAACACGAAAGAGACCGAGAAGCCATGGCCTGACGAAAGCATGTACGCCAATGTATCTAGCCAGGCCTAAAATCCACCTGATTCCCTCTGGATATTTCGATCATACGTCCAAAGAACTTGAATCCTTCATTTTCTTTAAATGCCAATAGTTTTACTTGAAGCTCATGTTGGTCACTATGCTCAGGATGTAGTATGCTCTTTCTATAAATAATTAGAAACCTTTTTTTTAAATTTTAGGAACATTTTCTTAAATGATAGCTTTTAGTATTCATTTGAGTTACTATTGCTTTCTCCTTGCCCAGAAGACCTTTGCTTTCCTTTTGATAAAACACCAGACACTATGGTTTCAACTCCTTTCCATTTCTCTCCTGCATTAACCGTGAAGGGGTCCTCTAAACTCTAAAGCCCATTCTTCATGTGCCCAGCATAGCGGAGTCGACCATGGCACCCACCACCCTCCCTACTATTTCTCCTCTAGTATTTTTTACCTTCTCTTCTAATTCTGTTTCATCAGATCCTTTTTCTCACCTACTCAGTTTTCTGTCTCCTAAAATCTTTGAATTAACTGTTCCATCGATAATCCTCCTCTCTCCAAACGACTCTCCCAGCAGGCCTTTCACTGACTGGTCTTAACTAAATGGGACTCTCTCTGAGGACAAAGTATTCCTCTCAAAGGAAGTTCTTTTGGTTTTCCTCACAATTCAGATGCTCACGGCCAAAAGGCAGGGTCAGTGCCCTCTCTGGTTCCCATGCCTTTAATGTAGTCCTTCCTGACTTCCTATTTCTAAAGTATATCTTGCTTGACTCTCTTGCTGTGTGTTTACCACAAGAGAGGCAAGCAAGATGTACTTCAACAGGAAGCCAGTGTTCACCCACCCAACACTCTCCACCTTTTCATCTGGAAGCATCTCACTCATTCTTTGTTCAATGAAGCCTTAAACTCTTAACTCACTTTCTTTTTTTTTTTTTTTTGTTTATTTATTTCATGAGAGAAACGTCGAAAGAAAGAGAGAGAGACAAGGCAGAACTCAGGAAAGTGTTCTGGTCACCATGACAGTCTCACTGTAAAGGATGCTATCTGGGACCAGCCAAAGCCAGAGGCACCTGGGGTGAGGGCTGCGAGGGTCACACACACAGCTTACTCAACAAGCCCTCGTGCAGTGATCCCTCCAGGCTCTCGGCCAGCCAGGATTGCGGACATGTATGCACATGTGCCCAGCATGTACAGGTCAACCGAGGAACCAAACCCTGATCTCCCCTGTGGCTTCCACAGTGCCACTTCCACAGGCAGCATTGGGCCACCACTGTGCCACTGTGGTTGGGCCATTCTCCTGTTTTAATTCTTTTTTTAATCTCACTTAAGGCCTTAAAACCCACCAGGGTTTGAATCCTGGCACCATTATTTATCAGATGCATTATCTTAGATAAGGTGCGTAATTTGCTTAAGCCTCAGTTTCCTGATTTGCAAAATAGAACTAATGATGGCCCTTATTTTGTTGTTCTAGTGATTAGGTTAGATTAACTAGAAAATATGCAGGACAGTAAATGTCAGTTTTTATGGGTTATTTATTTCCATTCTTGGTTTTATTTTTAAATCATAATAGAAAGCATGTATGTGTGCATGAGAAAAAAGAGAGAAGCATATTTGACAGGGTCTCGTCACACCATGAGTCCCCCTCCCGAGTCTTCTAGCTTGTCAGAGTCTTGGAAGGCTCACATGCTCAAGTGCATTTCTGGCCAGTCACACCAGGGACCTGAACCCACGGCCAGTCATATGGCGTCTAGCACTATTAGTTCAGTATACTACTGTCTGTGCCCTATTCTTGTTTTCATCTAGCTTGCTGGAGGGGCATAAGTAGGCCCTTAGCTGAAATGCCAATACTTATTTTTACATTCTGTGTTTTAATTTTGGTGTCGCAGAGGGTAATATCTCAGAGCTATGAATTCACAATCCATTCTAAAGAAATCACGGTAGCATTTACCTTGATGTAGGAGGGCTTATTTATCTATTTTATAGGTAGACTTTACTGTTGCCTATTAGTGACCAAAGCAGTTCACCATCAGCTCATGATTAAGTAATAGGGGAGAAGGAAGAGCATTTGCTGCATGAAGCTTCGTGATCCCCAATGTGCGAGATCTTTCCATCCCTACACGCACACCGTGCCCTCCTAGGGCATATTCAGGGTTTCATACCATCACATGAGCCATTTTCTGAAAACTCCCATGCTCCTCCTAGAGGGGTCTACCTGCAAATACATCAATGGGAGGAGCCTCTTCATTAACCACAAGATGATTCATAGGGCTCCATGCAAACATCTGTAAAAAGCAACCTTTATTTTCCCCCAAACAACATAAAACCATCATTAATCACTCCACCCAACTCCTATCCTGAGTGACCTCCTTGTTCATTTTTTTCTTCTACAAATTAATGTAAGAAAAGTCAGAAAGTCAGGAGAGTTGCCCAGAAGACCTTTGCCTTCCTTTTGATAAAACACCAGACACTATGGTTTCAACTCCTTTCCATTTCTCTCCTGAATGTAACCATGCAGGGGTCCTCTAAACTCTAAAGCCCATTCTTCATGTACCCAGCATAGTGGAGTCGACCATGGCACCCACCACCCTCCCCATAAAATCTTGCTCGGACTGACTGGGGTGCGTAATCAGGCCACCATATGGAAGATAATGCTCTTGTCTGGGAAAACAATCTCCATAATGTGCTGGCCCATCAGAAAATAGACTGAAATTATATGTCGAAGCGCAGTGGAAATTTTCTCCTGCATGTTTTATGTAAACAAGTTCATTTGTTCATTCAATGAATCCACAGTTCTTCAAAGGCCCTGTTTATATTAAAAGAAAGAAGCAGAAAAATTTGGATTGGCTGCCAGCCAGCTCCACACCTACAGAGTTGTCAAGCTGTTAGAGCAACATTCGGGAGCTCAGATGTTTATGTTGAGATGTGCTCTTAAGCCAAAAGTAAAATATTGTTTTTGGATGCAACAGCCAGATATGTGAGCAATAGACTCACAGCTTCAAAGACAAAAAGACCAGTGTTTTGTGAGAGTGCAGAGCTAAGCTGGGGATGGGCCTTAGACCTTGGACAGGCCTGAGGACTCACACTTCTTATGCCCCTGGAGCAACGTACAAAGGCTTTTACATTAGACTTTAACACCAAAGAGAACGAGTCTGAGGTCAGGACCATTACACACTACAGTCTCTGGTCTACTCCCTTGAATTCTAAAGGGAAAAAAATCTACCCATTAAACCCCTAAAAACTTGATCCTTCCCACGTTCAGGGTTTTGTATTTACTGTTTACAAAAGTGAGTATTGTAGTACCATGGAGAGAATTCACGAGAAAAAGGGTCTTGGATTCTTTATTGTAAACGGCAGAAAATCCAAGTCAAGTTGGATTAAGCAAACCAAAGGTTTCACTGAATCACAAATTTGAAACAGGGTGAGGATTTTTGCTTTAGGTGTGGCTAGATCCAGGAACTCAAAGGACTTCACCATATGAATCTCCTTCTAATCGGTTTGGCTGTGTTCTAGGGTAGATGTTGTCTCCCTACAGTAAGATGGCTACAGTGGCTCCGGCTCAACACCATAACTTCTCACCAATAGCTGGAGAAAGTGAACACTTCTGCAGTGACTCTAGCTGACATCTGAGAATCGGCCTTTATTAGCTTTCATTGGGTCACTTGCTCATATCTTACCCAATCACCATGGCAGATTTCTGATCGGCCAGACCAGATCATGCGTACAACTCTGGACCCAGCCAAACAACCTGGACAGGAAGTAGAGGAGGGATGGCTCACCAAAGAAAATAGGATTAATTATAAGAAGAAAAGTAAGTGGATTTGAAACAAGGGCAACCTAGTGTGAAAAATATCAGTAGCAGAACAAAATGGAAGGAAATGGGTGGGTTTGGTTTGAGAATCATGATTATGGTGAATCTCTACAATCTTAAAGTTGGAAGCATCCTCCTAAATTCATATACTTTCCAACCTATTTGTCAAAGCAACAGACCTCTTCTGTCAAGTGAATTCTGAAGTCTGTGTGAATGCCCAGTGTGCAACTGTGTGGTTAAGAGTAGAAAGGGAGAAGGGAGTTAAAGGCTCCTTGTCCTGCACTCTTTGCTCTTCGATTCTGATGTTTCTGCTTGGAGACTAGGGAAGACACCTAAGCACTACTTGGGGTTCACAGATGACTTTTGGGGTTGGATCAACACTACACTAGAGTAATACAGACTCATACCAAGGAGCTATTCTTCGTTGTTCAATTCATGTTCAATTTTGTTGATTTTATCAAGGAAGAAGTCAAAACTTAGTGCTAATATATTTTAATCAATGTCATAGCTCTTGCCAATATTCATTTGAAAAGAACAAGGTCAATTCTTCAGGCCCTGTAGGTGACAAGATTAGGTTGGAATTTATTAATACTACAAATATTTTGTTTCGTGACTTTTTTTTTTTTTACTATTTTCTTCTATTTAAGGAAATGATTTTGGTTTTCCATGTATGATGGTGACATTTGTGTGTATATTTTCTACATATTATATATAACACAAAATTTACTATTTTAACCATTTTTAGGCAGGCAGTCGAGGGCATTAAGTGCATTCACACTGTATTGTGACCACCACTACCATCGGTCTCCAGAACTGTTAATCTTCTAAAACTGAAACTCTGTACCTGTTAAATAGTAATTCTTCATTCCCCTGCCCCAGCCCCTAGCATGCACATATTTATTTTAAATACATGTATATCAGTAAACCACGTAAGTGTATGCTAATAAACATATTCAGCAAATTCCAGTACAGATGGGGTACAGAGAAAAGATAACGTTGTGAGGGGTGTCTGGAAACACTGGTGGGGCTTAACCCCTTGGATGATAAACCTGCCCACAGCATCCCCGCAAACTCCAGCCCTTCGTTTGAACCCAGGAACAGCAAAGCTCCCTTCTTTGCAAGAACCAATTCCACCAGGACAGCGTTAGCTGCCAGAAAGTTCTTTTATGGAGTCTTGACCCTTTGGCCTAAAGACTGGTACTTACTGGCACTTTATAGATGGGTGGTGGCATTTTTTTCACAGTGCAGTAACACGGATATTCGGATATAGGTTTCATGGCCTCTTTAAAAGTCTCCTTGGCTAAATGCCCCCACATTTGCTCAAGAATGTACAATGTGATGTTGAGGGTGTAAGTGAAGAGGCTCAGCCTCTCAGGGTGCACAGCACCCATCTTCTAGCCATGCCAGCTGCGTTTTCTTCTGGGAACCGCCCCCTTCCCTACTGTCATTCATGTTGATTGATGAGGCTGACTCCACCCCCACGATCCAAGGCTGTCCTATCAGAGCAGTCCTTTGCTGAAGCCACAATGACGGTTTAAGGATGAGCACTTGGTCATGGTCAAGCATGGCAGTAAAAGTCACCCATGTGCCCACACCTCGCTTTACCACCCACCATGTATAGGCAGCAGCCTAGGAGTTCATCAATCTCCTTTTAATCAGTGGTCTTGCTCTTTTTCATTCTGAAAACATGACTGTTTAAAAAGCAGGGCTCTACCCATGACTTCAGGAGCAACGTGCCAGACACCTTTCTAACTACCTGGCAATATTTAATTCATGCAGTCTTCAGAACTACCCTGTACGGTACATCCTGGGACTTTATTTCCAGGTAAGGAAATGGAATAACCTGTTCTGTGTTCCACCGGTGAGTGCCTGAGCAGGGATTTGAGCTGGGGCAGCCTGGCTCTGAACCACGCCCCGCCACTCACAAGGTGGTGCTGCGTGTCATGAGCAGAGCCATGAGCAGAGCCAGCGCCGTTGCTTCCCCTGTACAGAGTCCCCCGCTTTCATTAGCAGCTCATGCTATTACCAGTCGCTCTGCAAAGTCTCTCAAATCTAACACCTTTAATCTTGATTTGTTTTTCTGGAAGCCCCTGAAAGTCTTGGAGTCCTTCTTCACTAGGTCCTGGGAGTCCTGCAGGTGGCCGTATCTCCAGCCTCGCAGCCCTGCTTTCCTGTCTCCCCCAGGGCAGGAATCCAGCAGTCATGATCAAGCCCTTCCTCCCTCTGGAAAGCAAGAGACAGGAACAAAACCTAAGCCTGGTGATGTTGAAAATTCCAGCCAGATTCTAGCCAGGGGGCCAGTGAGGCCCCAGACTGGAGAGCCCCAGTTCTCAGGAGAGAGTTGGGTCCTGCCCTGAGATAACATCACGTCTCTGCCTGCAAACACAGAGAGATGTAGGGCTTAATAATAGCTCTTAATCTGGGGCCCGACTTGACTTAGCGAGCAATGTGCCCAAACCACGCCACTGTTCAAGACCTGAGCCTGGAGTGTGAAGAGTTCCTGTGCATTATCTCCCTGGATAGTTCCCTCTCCATCATCTGGGGCCCTGGGAGAAAATATCTCTGAGTCAGGCGGCTGCCTCTGCACTCACTCTCCTGCCCCCAGGTACCTTACTGATTTCCCCAGCATCCGGGTTAGCTAAGGTTAGCTAAGGCCCTCACAGTGTCCCTCCAAAGCCAGGGCCTTGTGGAAGCAGTGAGGACTCTGCAGAAGCTGTGGCTGGGGGGAGGGGAGTGGCTCAGGACATTCTGGCTGGGGCACTGGGAAAAGTGGTGCGAGGACAGTCGAAGTCTGCTGTCCTCATCAGGAGGTCAAACTTATGGAGCCCACTCTGCTCAAGGAGGTGACATTCCCCATGGAAGTACTTGCTCCCTCTCTCTCTCTCTCTCTCTCTCTCTCTGTCTTTTTGTTTCTCTGACATGCACACGCACCTTCTAGGAAAAGTTATATATATATATATATATATATATATATATATATATATATATATATATAACTTTTATATAAATATATATATAAATATATATATATATTATATAAATATATATATATATATAACTTTTATATATATATATATAATTTATAATTCTATCTCTCTATCTACCGAGTGAAGGAATGAATGAACCAATGGGTGAATGAGTGAACAAGTAAAGCAAAACTTTCCACCTCTTTCCAGCTGGGCCTTCAGCAAGTCAGCTCCCCCTTGCTGAGACTCAAGTTGTTCTTCATTTGCAAAGTGGTGCTACTCTTGCAAAGTGGTGCCTACTCTTAGGAGAGTTTAGGTTCTTTTCCTTCAAAATTTGAATGAAGAGAAGCTTTGTAGAACCATGCATTGTCACACAGAGCTCATCTAAGCCAATTAAATTAGGCGTTCACACCAGCCCTGCAGGGAAGCTTTCCGGCTCATTCTCAGGGAGTGGGTGGGGTCTGCCCAACGTCATGGAGCAGAAGCTGAGGGCTGGCTCTGGGGCTCCAGGGCTCTGGGGTTCATCCTGCCTTACACTGAGGCCTGGAGGGCCATTTACTCGGAGGCGTTGACTGAGCATCCATTACGCGCTAGTCATTGACACTGACACAGAGGCTACAGCAGGGAAAAGCCAGACACCTCTGACTACCTGACTCCAGGAGCTCAGTTTACTCAAGACACGGGCACTGGGATGGTGTGAGGAACAATGCCACGGAGGAAACACCCCTGAGCCATGGACATGTCAGCCAGGACATGGGCATTAGTCAATTTTTTTAAATGTCAGTATTGTGATACAAGGAGTCTTAGTCCATTTTTGTCTTGATAACAGAAATGCCTGAGGCTGAGAGAATTTAAGAGACTCTGGCAGCTGGAAAGCCCAGATGTAGGCCTACACCGGCCACAGATGCACAGAGGAAGGCACGTGCAGGGGGCACTGGGCAGCGCTCTAACTCTCTCTCTCTCTCTCTCTCTCTCTTTCTCTCTCTTTTTAAGATTTTTGCCATAGGGAATGTGCACTCACTGGAGAGAGACAGAGAGAGGGAAAGTGAGAAATCACCCCTGGAGGGATGGCTACGCTGTAGCCCTTCTCTGTTTTCCTCTTGGAATTTTGGGCACGCACACATGCCCTGCATGGTTTTCAATCTGCCGCATCCGGGACTTGAACTATATATTTGGCCATGCAGGATCTAGCCACCTTAACCACCACACCACCTGGCTGGCCAATGAAGGTCTTCCCATGTGCTCATTGGCCATCCATACCTATTGTATGGAGACATGTCTGTTCCTCTGTTCCCTCTGGTGGCTGCCGGCCTGCAGCTTTGGCAGTCACTCTAGCTGTCAGGTGGCAGGTTTTCAAGGCTTCCCCAGAGCTGGAGAGAATGAGACGGTTAGGGCAAGAAAAACACAAAGCTTGCTGCTCTTTCGGAGGCTCAGCCATTTTCTTATATAGTTGTAATCCTTTACATAATATCCAGAGTTCTGGAAAAGTTGATTGCAACAGGTGTTTGGGGGCCAATGTTATTGTGTAATATAGAAGTGAATTTTGCAGATCTTTACTCAGGCGTTCTGGAAGTGCCTCTAACTGGAATATCAATAGGAGTAATGACTAAGAGTTTCTATTGGCAATTAAATGCTTATTTACATATTTTGCGTAGATAATGCCTCCACAATCCCAGGAGGATGATATTCTATGTCTGTGTTTCAGATGAGGAAACTAAGGTATTAAGTCACTAAGGGCTGGTTAAATGCCATCTAACTGGTAAGCCGGCCTGGACAGAAAGTGGCTAGAGAACCCAGGTCTTGGGGAGGTGGACACTGGCGTGGGTGTCCTCCTTTCCCATAATCACCTTCTTTCCCCCAGCACTGTCCTTTGGGCTAAGTCCAAGGCACTTCTATGGTAAATCAGGGAACTGGCCATTGAAGCTACACCGTTAATATGGACACCAACTAAAGGCCTCCAGAGAGCCGCGACAGCCTGGACAGCAGGCTTCTGGCTACACAGCCTGTGCTTTGACCCCCTTTCTCCCTCTGGCTGTCTGCTGAGTTGGGAGGCATCCAGGGACTGCGGGGCTCTTCCCCTGGGGGAGCCTTTGCAGCTGGGAAGAACAGACCAGAAAGCTCCCACGGTGCCTCCCTCACTCTGCTCAGCTGGGCCGTAAATCCTGTGAAGGCGCCCTGACCTTTCCCTGGGGGTGCGCAGGGTGAGGAAGGCAGGGTGTCCAGCTGGACCGTGAGTGGCAATCTGCCTGGGACACAGCTCCTTTCCCACCCCACCCCCACCTCAGTCAGCCGCCAACAAACCGGCCACCTCCTGGGTCTGCGGTAGCCCCAGGGGCTCCGAGGACTCGGGCTGTTGAGAAATTCTGAGAGCATCTTGGTCTGAGCCAGAAAGGGTCAGGTTTAGGAGTCTAATCAAGCCTTAATTTTAAGAGTTTTTTATTGGGTCCACCAATGTATGGTGGCCCGAATCTGCTTCTCCAATTTCATCTCTTACCACTGTCCCTCTAGGTCACGCTAGCTGACATTCAAGCCCTAGATGATTGGATGGATGAATGGATGGGTGGTGGGATAGATGGATGGATGGACAAATGGATTTGATAGATGGGTAGATGAAGGATGAAGAGATGAACACATGGATGGATGGATGGATGGACAGAAGGCAGCACGGGATGCTGTTATTAGTCACGTGAATGAGTTTATAAACTCCTCGAGAGAATGTTTTGTGAGCTGAGCTGGAAGGCGTTTTACAGACATTGAACACCAGTGTCAGGAAGGAGGGTCAGGTGACCACATTACTGTCACCTTCTGAGATTCCCTCAGGAATAATGGCAGGTGAATAATGAAAATCCTGCCCCAGGAACATGGCTCTTGGGGTGACTTCAAGAAAAATGACACAGACACTTCCAGGTGCTATGAAATGGAAAAGCCAAGGAACTGATCCCCGTGCAGCGTCAGACAGGCCGAGCTTCTGGGGCTGTTTCCGCCTTTGTCAGATGGCGTTCGTAACAGTCACCGCCCTGCACCTACACCGGACACAGGACATTCAAGCGTGAGGATGGGTGGTACGGCCTCGGGGCAGGGCTGCTTGGGTTGGAATCCCACTTCTGCCCTTAGTGGCCTCGTGGCCTTGGCTCACTCTGAGCCTCAATAAGTACAGCTCTTACCTCCTGGGACTGAGTGAAGGGCGGAAAGCTAGTCTCTGGCCTGGCTGGCTGTCAGCTCTCCATAAACATTAGTTCTCACCAATGCTCGGAACAGGGACTGCCGTGCAGCAGGGGCTCAATACATTTCTGGAATGAATTAAATAGAAAAAGTGGCCATAGGCTTGCAGGTTAAGTTCTATCATTAGTACCATCTCCTAGGTGGGAAACTGAGGCTCTGCTATCTTTCTAGTGAGACACAAGTACCCAGAATTCCACAGTTTGCCCAGCTCACTCAGGGCGGCAACTCACATCTAATTCACAGAAACCAGAAAGTAATTTGAAATTTTCAAATTCATGGCTTGGGGGCATTGCACACAGCTTTCCCCAAATTATTCTAAAACATGTCCCTCCTTTCAAAACCCTGAGGCCTCTCCGGAGGTGGAGACTGGCTTCTTGCAGATGGCCCAGGCTGGATGATTCTCAGAATAGCTGCCTCTTCGGATCCTCCCGCTCCTGCCATCTGGTCCTAACCAGGAACCAGGCTCGCCCCAGCTCTGCCTCTTCCCTCTGGCCTGGGAGGGATTTATGGCTCCCAGGCCTCCACCGTCTGGCCTCTAGGCCATTTAGCTGGTGCCCATGTTAATGGTTTCTCAACCTCAATGGCCGCTCTCTGATTTACCATCAAACTGCCTTGGGTTTAGCTCCAAGAGTGGTGCTTGCAGATAGGAGTCATCATGGGAAGATCTATGGGTGCTGGAGGCCACACCTGCTTCTCCCCTCCCCCAAGACCTGGCACCCTGGAGCCCACTACCTCCCCACCCTCCATCCCAACCTGCCACTGGGACCTCCGACCACACACTGGTATCCCGCGGGAGCTCATTCCCACCTCAGGGCCTTTGCCCACTGGTTCCTTTGCCCAAGCGCCCATGACTGGCTGCTTTTGCTCCTTCAGGACTCAGCTCGAGTGGCCGCTGCCCCTGTGGACACCCTCTCCCAGTGCCCTGTGGCACTGCCTGTAGAGCACGCTCACTGGCTGGCATTTCCTTTTTCATGTGATTCCTTGCTTGGGTCTGGGTGCCAGGTCTGGGAGGGGACGTTGTGTTTGCCGTGCCCACTGTAATTTGCCCTGTACCTTGAACCATACCTGGCACAAAGCACACACTCAGAGGCCACTTACAGGGTGAGAGGATTGATTCACTCACTAAGAATCAATTAGCTAAGCATGGGCTCACCCAGACAATCACACTTTAACAAGGAAATAATAATCACAATGACCAATGCCCACAACCTGCTCACTCTGTGCCAGGCCCTGCTCGGAGAGCTTTATGCGTAGTAACTCGTTTAGTCCTCCCACCATGTGATACGTCATGCATGACCGTGTCCGTTTCCCATCTGGCCTCTGCATTTGTGCTTTGAATTCCTGTGGGTGGAGCCCGTCAGTGCCTTCCTACTTGGGTGTGTGAGCCGCCTGGAAGTGCTCTCTCATAGGCCTTGTCGACAGTAGGAGGTGCCACGAGGAGATCTCTCCTGCAGAGGTCTGGGTCCGGCGTGGTCTACTCATTGTTATTGTGGGCTTCCATCTGTCTTTCCATCTGTATAGAGCCGAGGTTGCTTTGGGGAGCTTTCTGCAGCTAAAGGTTAATAATTCTTTAAAAACACACCATATGGGGCCTGCAGATGCTGTATATCACTGGACCCCCACATGGCCAACCTCAATTCAAGTCCTAGACCTGGTGGCTTGAAAATCATGCCAGGTGTGTATGTGTGTGCACGACCAAAATCTCAGGAAGAGAATGGAGGAGAAGGGATGGCAGTGTGGCCATCCTCCCTGGAGGGAGTTGATTTCTCACTTTCCCTCTCACTGTCTCGGTCTCTCTGGCAAGCACACGCACCTCAAAGCAAAAAACTCTTAAAAACACAGCACTTAGGATGAGCATGGCATTATGCTAAGTGCTTTAAATATGTTCATTCATTTCATTCTCAAATGTCACCGAGTCCTTGCTAGGATTATCCATTCCTTTAGACGAGAAAACTTAGGCACGGAGCAGCTGAATATCTCGTCCAAAGTGGTGGAGTCATGCAGACTGGCTCCAAGCCTGTGCTCCTAACCACTGCTCCACACTGTGCCTTGACTAGACTTACTCCCCACTGGATAAGAGGGAGGGAAGGCAGAAAAAATCAGGAGGAGAAATGACAAGTCACCTGTAACGGCAGCATGTCAGTTAAGACTCGTTCAGTTTCAAGTGGCAGGAAACCAATCCCACCTGGCTTTAGCAGAAAGGAAAAGTCAGAAGTTGCCTGAGGGGGATGGGCAGGTGGTATGGTGGTTAAGGTGCTAGACTCCCACATGGCTGACTATGGTTCAAGTCCTAGACTTGGGGGCTTGCTTCCTAACTTTCCTTCTCTCTCACTCTGTCTCTGGTGAGTGCATGTGGCCTGTAGCAAATTAAAATAATAATAATAATAATGATAAATAAAATTAAATAGACAATTCTTTGGGGAAAAAGTTTTCTTACTTTGGGCATGGCTGGATCTAGAACCCCGAATAATGGTCTGAGGACTGAGGCTCTTTTACAGTTTAACTCTGATTATTTTTGTCTTGGCTGCTTTCTCAGACTCCATAAGCTCAGCTTTAAATTCATCAGGAAAGAACCCTTTAAAAAATATTGACTGATAGGGACAAGCAGATAGCATAACGGCTATGTCGCTGGACTCCCATGTAGTCGACTGTGGTTCGAGTCCTGTACCCAGTGGCTTAAAATCACGCCGGGCGCATGTGCGTATGTGCCCAGGATCCAGAGAGGAGAATGGAGGAGAAGGGATTGCGGCGTGGCCATCCCCCCGGGGGGGTGATTTCTCGCTTTCTGTCTCTCTGTCTCTCTCTGTCTTTCTGGCGAGCACATGCACCCTATAGCAAAAACCTCTCTAAAAAACAAATTGATCAACTGATTGATTGATTGATTGATTGAGACAGCAAGAGAAAGGTAACTCAGCAGAATCTTCACACTGCAATCCACCCCAAGTCTCGGCCACCATGGATCCCTGCAACCAGGTGTGTTGTGAGGTGCTCCCAGAGATTCCAGATGGGAACCCAGGACCTTTTCCTACGTGGGTCCAGTGGTGTTGCCACTGCACTCCACCTGGCTGGAGAGAACATTTTAATCTCAGTTTTAAACCAGCCAGTAAGAAAGAGCCTCCCCCGCCCAATCCCTTCAGTGGAAAGCTTGAATGTGATTGGCTATCACTGAGTCAGGTGCCCATCTGTGAACTAATCATGGTGGTTAAGGGAATAAAGCAATTCTCTGATTGGCTAGTCCTGGGCATTATGTCAATGCCGAGAGCCAGGTGCGGACTCAACTTCACCTGAGACACATAGTGACAGGTGGATTCTGGAACAGCACTCCTGCCACCACCCAGCGATGGGGACATAGAAAAGAGGGAACAGTTGTGGTCACCGCAGATACTTGATCGACTCGTTACTCACTCTGCTGTACTGTGCATGCTGGCAGAGGCTTTGCTATTAATAATTTTTGTATTTTACAACATTCATAGAACCATGATGACATATACTTACATTTTTCTCAGATCCTCACAGCTCTCTCTGTGAAGGCCGAAGCAGAGCATGCATGGTCCTTCTAAGAGCTGTGTGACTGACGGGGACATTTCAGGCACTGGGACAGCGGTGGAAGAGAGGAGGAAGTGTCCAAGAATACTGGGGTGATGAATATCTGCCACCACTGGGCTAGGAAAGACGTAGATTTGGGTTCTCGCAGAAACCAGGAATAACACTGTTACTGATGCATCCGTAGGTCAGGTAGTGCTGGTCGGACACTCTGAACTGTGCTGGCACTCTTCTAAGCTCTGATCCTGCAGCCTCTCATTCAAACTTCCCCCCAAATCTCGGAGGCATCATCACCATGTTTCAAGTCAAGGGACCCCAGGCACGCTCGCTTCTCCCCAGGACACTCACCATGGTGAGGGCGTATGGCCAACACGGGGAGCCTCTCCCGAGCTCTTCCTCCTGCTGCTGGTGTCCTGGCCGCAGTGACAAGCCAGACGTGCTTCCTGTCTGCAGACTCAGCTGCAGGAGGACCAGGAACACCTTGCCACCCTCACCTGTGCAACCTCCTCTGTTCCAGTTGGGTCTGCTGGATCATGGAGGCTCAGAACGCTTGAGCCAGAAAGGACATCAGGGAAGGCCAGCCTCCCTCTCCCAGTTCACAGGTGAGGGGGCCCCAGTGTGCAGCGGGGACTGAAGAGACACTTCGGTGTGTGGCGTGGTGGACACCTACTACGTGCCAGGCACAGTGTCCATACACTGGACTCATCACCCCATCCAATCCTCCCAGCAGCCCTGTGAGGAGCAGTTACAGACCCTCCCGTTGTGGACACGAAGGAGGTGAAGGCCGAGGGGCTCCCCCAGCACACGCGGTTGAGGAACATCGGGCCCAGGGTCTGAGCTCCCGGTGTCTGGTCCCACGTCCTCGCTCCCAGCCCCTGTGCCCACCTGCAGCTGGCAGAATGGGAGTCACGGAGGGAGACTCAGGACACTTCCCCCGTGGGAGCTCCTGGTATATCAAAACATGAAGAGATGCCCGAACAGGGTGACGGCCCCGGGAAGGTGTGGGCTCAGGGCTCGTGCTCAGGTGCATGGCTGGGGCAGCTGGACTTCCGGTGTCTGGATTCCCGGGTACGTCACTTCCTTGACTGTCCCGTGCCTCAGTTTCCCCATCTGTAGCATGGGCTCACAGCGGCATTCCTCGGAGCGCTGGGGGCAGAGGGCTGAATGAAGGTGAAGCCTCGGACCAGCCCTGGGTTCCCAGAAACTGCCTGGATTCTGGCCACGGTTCCTGGGTGGCAGAGCCCCCGGTTTCTCTGCGACTGTAGACGCAGCCTCATCTGGAGTAACGGTGGAAGTTTAAGATGCAGGCTGCTGTGGAAGCCGCCCCAGCCCCACACTGATAGGCTCGGGCCCTGGGGACGGATCGTATCCATTTATTTTACAAAGAGGTGTGTTTATCTGCATTTTCCACCTCAGTGCTCCAGGGAGACGCTTGTAAGGATGCTGCTCCCAAAATAACCCAGATTTCATTTGAGGAGCTAATTAGGCGGAATCAATGGGGTCTACAGAAAAGAGGGGTCCTTTCCAGACAGGGACCCTGAGATGAAAGGCTGAATACTGCTTCGAATGCAAAGTGGGCGACTGCACAGACCCTCTGCCCACGGGCATCATCGGGCCTCCAGCCCCAGGAACTGCAGGTCCCGAGCTGTGCCAGGCTCTGATGCTGGCCCTCCCCAGGCGGGCGCCCTCAGGGCTCACGTGGCAGAGGACACAGAACACACAGGCCGTGGGCATCGCAGTGCACGTACCTGCCCAGTCCTCAGTGCCGCCCAGTGCCCAGCGTGACCTCAGCAAGAACCCCAGATGGAGTCGGGTGGGCCTCGGCTCACGCCATCTCTGCCGCTCGCTGCTGTGTGGTCTCAGGTATATGCATGACTACTCTGAGCCTCAGTTTCCTCATCCATAAAATGAAAATAAATAATAGCACTTCCCTCCCAGGGTTATGATGGGGCTTGAAGAGGTTATTATCTTAAAATGCTTAGCAAGTGCTTGTTACACTCTAGCTAGTATTATTGTTAGAAGGAGAATAAGAATTAAAAACTTGTATGCACATGTATGTGTCCTGCTGCTGTATCAAAATACCACAGACCAGGTATTTATAATGAACAGAAATGCACTGGCTCAGAGTTCTGGAGGCAAGGAAGTCCAAAATCCAGGGGCTGGCATATTGGTGAAAGCTTTTCTCACTGTGGCAGAAGGCAAGGCAGTGGGCCAGGAGAGGGCAAGAGAGAGCAGAAAGGGGGCCAAACTCGCCCTTTATAAGGGGCCACCTAGGACCAGCAGATGGCTTAATGGTTACGTGGCTGGACTCCCACATAGCTGACCATGGTTTGAGTACCAGATCTGGCAGCTTAAAACTCAAGCTGAGCATGTGTGTCTTTGTGCCCAAAATCCCTAGAGGAGAATGGAGGAGAAGGGATTGCAATGTGGCCATCCCCCACAGGGGATGATTTCTTGCTTTCTGTCTCTCTCTGTCTCTCCAAAAGCACACATGACCTATAACAAAAGCAAACAAAACAAACAAACAAAAACCTCTATCAGGAACTGCCCCCCCCCCCATGATTGTGCATTAATTTGTTCATGAGGGTGGAGCCTACATGGCCCATCACCTCTCATTAGGCCCTACCTCCCAACAACATTACACTGGGGATTACATTTCCAATATACTTCGTTGGGGAGACACCTTCAAACCATAATCCATCCCTAATTGCTCAAATTTATATATTTATATTCCTCAAATATGTCATCCATACTATATAGGTTCTATGAGAAAGCCCAAGCCTGGAGCACACGGGGTGCCAGGCAGCACAGCTGTCCTTCTCCCGGGCTGGGTC
This sequence comes from Tupaia tana, assembly GCA_026018925.1. Lineage (NCBI taxonomy): Eukaryota > Metazoa > Chordata > Mammalia > Scandentia > Tupaiidae > Tupaia > Tupaia tana. The sequence goes on along the minus strand of JAKSZU010000015.1, from coordinate 16,646,300 downwards.
AGTCCCAGCTCCTGATACACCAGTCAGTGCAGGCCGGGTTATGCTGCAGTGACGACAGCCTCCCAGTGCTGGGGCTCTCGCCATAGAGGTTTCTTTCTTGCTCAAGCTTCAGGTCGGTGATCGGGAGCTGCTCAGCTTCTCACTTACCACCCGGCTGAGGGACACCACCCTCTCATATGTACCCCTGCCTGGGCAGGAAGTGAAAGAGTTTTGGGGAGAGGGTCTCACTCAGGCATTTGTGTCCAATCCCTGGGGTCACACATCACCGTGCTCACGGTCACGTGGCCCACCCGGCCCCAAGGGGACCAGGAGGTGCAGCCCAGTGGCCTGCCTGGAGGTAAGAGCTGGAAATATCTGGTGACCACCCACTATGGCCTCCAGGCTTCCAGGAACTAGACCTGTGCAGTGCCTGGACCGGGTCAGTGGTGGACGATGCCCGGCACCGCCAGTGCCCGGCACAGAAGCAGGTCACGTGGGCGTGCTTGGTCCTCCCTGTCTGTGGACCAGGCTGAACAGTAAGTGCTTCGTGGAGAGCAACTGCCTGGAGCTGGTTCTCGCTCGGATCCTCTCCCCAAGCCTGTAATATCGGAACAGTAACCTTTGTGAGAAAGGTACTAACGGGACGTGTTTGATCTTAAAAAAGCACGCTCTGTCTACATTGAAATTCCCAAAGAGCAGTAAGGGCTCCTGTCTTAATTACACAGTTACTAAGTAACAGTCTCACTCGTGGATGTGAGTGTGTATGTGTATATGTGTGTGCATTCGCGTATGTGTGTATTTATGTACACGCATGTGCATATACGTATGTGTTTCCATGTGTCCATATGTGGATATATGTATGTGTATATAGTAATCTTCAGAAAGTTTACAGATAATGTATACTATAAAAAAATTATTTGTGAATTTCAAAATTCTTTGCATTAAAATGAACTCCTTTTTTAAAATTCCATTTTCCATTAAATTTCTGAAGTATACTCATACATGGGTATGTATAGGTGCACGTGTGTATGTGCTTATATCTATGTGTAAGCATGTGCATTATGTGCATGTATGTGCATGCATGTGTGTGTAACTTTCACAAGCCATCAAAACTCACACAAACCAGCAGGTGGCGTGGTGGTGAAGGGATTGGATTCCCACATGGCCAACCATGGTTTGAATTCTGAACCCAGCAACTTGAAAATCATGCTGGGTACATATGTAAGCATGCCCAAAATCCTGAGAGGAGAATGGAGGAGAAGGGATTGCAATGTGGCCATCCCCCCTGGGGAGTGATTTCTGACTTTTTCTCTCTGTGTCTTTCTTAGCTCTATGGCAAAAGCCTTAAAAAAAAAAAAATAGTTTTTTTTAGAAAACAAAGTTCACCCAGACCTCCAGTAGAGCACACCCCCCAATCCTCAGAGGCCTGAATGAACAGTCACAAGATCCATCCCAAGAACAGACACATTCAAACAACTCTAGATTATGGAGGTTTCTTATTCCTGCTCTCCTTCTGGGGCCTCTCAGGCCAGTTGCCCCCAGTTCAGGGTGTGCGGGGCTGGCCGTCCCCATCCCTGACGGCACGGGGACTGCCTGACAGAAGTCCACCCTCCTCCTCATTTTGATAATTGCACCGAGGACATAAATTCAGCAACATGTGCTTGGTCAGCTGCCCCGTTTTCCTCCAAAGTAGCAAATTTATGGGGCACACATGCACACTGGTGATTATTTCTTGATAGTTTATGGTATCAAGGCTCCTTTATTTCCCCCCAATAAATCTAATTTATATGGATTGGCAGATCAAACAGTGCATTTCCTGGCATCAGGAGCTGTGAATCGCTCACAGTGATTTAGGAAACTTGGGGAGATTAAGGTTTTGCATAATGCAAATCGGGATGGAAACATATTTGCTCTGCCTCACTGTGGAGGCAATTAGAACCATGAGCACCAGGAGAAATTCATTTTCCTGGGACAGAGGACGGTCTGCTTGGTATGCAAAAGAGCACGGTTATTTGCCACACAGGAGCCCGGAACGTGGTTAGCAGAGCACCCATGACGGCTTGATTTGCAGCTTTAAAGAATTCAAGGATGAATAAAACATTGAATTAATTGCCAAAAAACTGTCGCCAGGCTGCATGAGATCTAAGCACCTTGGAAAGCACATGTTCTCCCCCCCCAAAAAAAAAAGCCCACCAAAAACAAAAACAAAAACAAAACATAAGACTGGGCCCGTGGTGCCTGCTCTGGGCTCCAGAAACGCCACTTGTTTTTGAGTAATTGGTCCTACCTGAAATTTTCATTCATCCAGACTCTGTGGCCCTGACTCTCATCCCAAGTTCTCGCCTCTGGAAAGCCCCAGGGTGGCTTCCAAGTCCATCCTTCACAGAGTCCGTGTGCACCTACTCTATGCTGGGCACTCGCAGCCCAGAGAGCTGGGAAACAGCCGTGAGCAAACCAGGTGGCAACCCCTGCGCTCACGGCTGCCCGCCTTTGAGGAGCAAGACCGAGAAAGCCTTGTATCGGGGGTGCGAGTTCCACAGAGGAAACAAAGTGAAAGGTGGAGGGGCTGGAGAGAAAGGCAGGAGGTGATCAGCTGCAGAGGGAGGCGGGGTGCTCAGGGAGGGCCTGCGGTGGTGACATGTGCAGAGACCTGAGAGGGGTGGGGGAGACATGAGCACCGAGGGCAGGAGTGTTCCCCGGTATTGGGAGACTGGCTAGGAGCGGGACAGTGAGAGATGAGCCCAGGTGAGCCAGGCCGAGGTCATACAAAGGTCTTCTATCCTTTCAGCTCCCAGTAAGTACTCTTGAAGCCCCACTGCAAGCCAGGACTCAGGGTTCTGGATACTGAGAAGCCGGCAGTAGCATGGGGATCCCCACTCCTATTAGCTCACGTTCTGTGCGGAAAATGGAAAATAAGAGCGTAAGCAAGGAAATACGGTAATTTCAGAGCGTGATGGGAAGACGTGAGAGTGACGTGGCAGAGAAGGTGGGCAGGCAGGGAAAAGGACTCTGCCCTCAGAAAGGACACAAGCCTGAGGGGCCAGCAGGGGGAGCTGCTGTCCTGAGGAGGGCAGGGCAGTCACGCTGACCTCCAGGTCCAGCTCCTCTACGGGGGCCTGGTGTCACTCTAAACTGAAGGCCCCCCTCAGCTTGCCGGGCCACTGGACACTCACCGCTGGTGTTCCAGGCTGTTCTGCAGAAGGCCACCGTGGGGGAAACAGGTGCAGGTTCTGGGCACAGAGGATGGACAGGTCTCAGGGGACTGAGGCCGCAGGGTGGGAGGTGCCATCAGAGGCCCTCGTCCGGGGCCTGCTGGTTGGACGTGGCCTGTGTCCATACTGCCCAGTGAGGCCAGCTTGGTGGGCACCTGCCAGGCCATGCCCCATTTTCATGTGAAAGGCAGGCAGATATGACACAGCCGGAGCTGCCATCTGCTCCCAGAGCCGCATTGTGCCGAGAGTCACGTGTGCCACTGCCGGGGTGGAGGGCCAACTGTGGGTAGGGGTCAGGAGAGGGGGTAGCCACGGAGGCGGATTTCAGGGCTGCTCACACAGAGGGTGGGCTCGGGAGGGCAGGGCGGCTGTGGCAGCTGTTGCCCTCTGTGCCCTCCCTTCCAAGGAAGCTCTGGCTCACCCAGCTCAGGAGTGCCTCTGCTCACCCAGGGACAGACTGTGGGACACAGCAGGCACCCCCCTCTCAGCTGCTCAGCCACAGACCAGGGGCGGAGCCAGCCCCTCTGCCTCCAAGTCTGGGCCTGGAGGACCCCTGCTCTAACGCTGGGCGGCCAGAGAGCTGCAGTGGTCCCAGGCCACACCCCAGGAGGCCCTGCTGTCACTCACCCTCCTGGGCCTGGACAGCCCGGACACCCCAGCTGGAGGTGGTCTGGATGGGGTGTGGGGAGAGCAGGAGGGACAGGCCCACGGAGCTGACAGTGCCATGCAGACATGCATCACCATGAAGGGGAGAGCACATCTCTCTGTAGAGACTTAACACTGGGTGGGCTCTCTGCTCAGTCCAAGAAGCCCCCAACTCAGGATCACCTGCTGCCTCACTGCGACACCTGAGAGTGGCCTGAATCCGAGGCTGATGTGAGGTGACCACTGCCCTCCAACACGGGCTTCAGCGTGACCAGTCTTCCTTGTCCTGATGGAAACTTCACACGCCCCTTTGGAGCTGTTTTAGGATCTGGGAGGAGGCAGCTGTCAGGGTCGGGACCTGCCGTCCCCTGGAGCAGAACCACTGGAACATCAGTGGGGTCTGTCGAGTGACAGAGCAGGTAGGTCACCTGGACACAGGCTCATGGCTTTCAATGTGACCAGTAGGGGCCATTTGCTGGAAGCTAGCAGGGCGGCTCCCCGGAGTTAGAGGTGCTGGGGACTGAGCAGGAGCCTCTGGGCCTGGCCAACTCAGCTATGGTTACCTTTCTCCCTGCATGCCTGACCGCGCCCACTCAGAGGAAACACGCGGATGTTCTGCTAGTAATTAGAGAGTAATTGAATTATCTGCTGAAAACGAGCTTCCAGAATTAATACTGAGATGCATTCTGGCTGGGCTGGATGGTGTCTTTCTTCCTTGGGTGTTAGAAACTTAGAGGATCTCAGGAGAGAGGACCCCCAGAAGAACCTTGGGGTGGTCCTGGCAGCTGTCATAGGTCCGAGGATGCCCGTGAGATGGGAGTGCATGAGTGTGTGAGCGTGGGGGTGAACGAGCACGGTGCGGGACCTCAGAGCCCCGAGGGCTGTTAGAGGCAACGCCACCCACCAGACGCAGGCCCCCCTCTCCGAGCCTTGTCCTCCCACGTCCCTCCCACTTACGGAGTCCACTAAGTGCACGGGGGTGGGCGGGCACAGCAGTAGAAAGTAGCGGCAAGGATCCCTGCCCTCCCGGAGTTTATGTGTCAGTGAGAGGAGACAGGTGTGAACAAGTACACGGTCAACTGTAGAATGTCAGATTGAGGGAAAATACAAGTATTAGAAAGAAGGTCAGAGGAAGGGGATGGGGAGTAAGGGAGTTCTACATCAGCAAGGGGTCCAGGGGCCTTTGTGGAAGGCAGTCTTAGAGCAGAGACCTGAGAAGGTGGGGAGCCAGGTGAGCACAGGGGTGGGTGGGGTGGGCATGGGGGCGCTAGGCAGAGGGAACAGCAGGGAAAAGGCCCAGGTGGACACAGCCTGAAGGGTTTGGAGGACTACAAGGGGGTGGGTGTGGAGGCACCAAGTGGGAGAGCTGGAGCTGGTGACCCCTGAGTCCTGTTGGGGGTTTGGGAACTGGAATGTCCCCACACAGGAGCGACAGGACCTGAGTGAGGTTTAAGTCTCCCTGGGACCACGTGTAGAGACAAACTGTGAGGGCCAGGGGGAGGCAGGAGCCTGGGGAAGGAGATGCCACTCCTAGGTCCAGGGTAGATGGAACTGCACCAGGGCTCAGGCCTGGGAGAGGCGTGGATGCAGGGGAGGAGGGCACAGGGCCAAGCAGAAAAAGAGGGGCTGGAATGGGGTGGGCGGGGCGCGCCCCCTGCTCTGCTTTGGCTTCTCTGTACTAGTCTCTTTCCTCCTTTTCAGGAGACCAAGTTCTTCTGGCTCACCAGGACACACCCTAATGCCCATTGGTCAGTCACGGATTGTTATCTGCCAATCACAGGCAACAGGCACGTCCTGCCACAGGCTGAGCCTCTGGGTGATGGAGCCTGAGCTGGCTTCAGAAGGATCTGGGATCTGGCGGCAGGAAGAGGGCTGGGCAGTGGGGAGAGACACACACAGTGTGGCCACAGCCTCAGTATGAGATGCAGGACATGAGAGTTACTGGGCCTCAGTGTCCTTACAATGGGGACAGTGTCCAGGTAGTTGCTGCCCTCAGAGCTCAGCCAGGGCTGCACTGGGTCACCATCCACAGGAGGCCGGTGGGTTCCAGGGATCGAGGGGCGCCGGACGAGGCCAGGCCAGAGCGATGAGGGGGACATCCTCTAGGGCATTCATAAGTCACCAGAGTAAACTGACGCTCCTGCTCACTACCTGAGTAAAGGTTGGGAAGTCATTTGCCAACTTTGGGGGCCGAGATGGTAGCAGAGCACAGCCCAGGTCCTGACTCGCCCTGGGGTCTCTTCCTGGGCCCACATTTCCCAGCCCCCACCTCTGCCTTCTGCACAAGCCCCCAGGTGCTCTGGCAGCCCTGGGAGGACAGGCTCCTGGGGCCGAGTATCATGGAGGTCGTGCAGGAAGCCCGGGCAGCTCAAGGCACCACCATTCTCTGGGTTGATCAATATCCTGTCTGCTGAAGCTTCTCGGCAGGGGACCGGTTCCCGGAACTGGGCTCTTAGGACAGGGCTGTGATCGGCAGAGAAGTGGGGGACTGGCTTCCTGGATGCCCTGGCTGGTGGGGGACACGGCCCCGCAGTGGCTCTGAGAGGAGCTGCACCCACCTGCAGGCCCGTGAGGGCAGGACCCAGGGCTGACACAGCGGGCCCCGGCAGGGCAGCACTGCTTCCCGAGCATCCTGGCCCCTGCTCACACCTGTGGGCTGGATTTGCGTCTGGCACACCCAGCCGTGACCCCTGCAGTGGCCCTCTGTGAGTATCTGTTGAACTGGTGGGACAAGCCTGTCCCGTGAGGCCTGTCACGGGGCATGATGGGCCCGAACAGCTGCCAGAGGGCTGGATCGCTCAGGGCCCCCAGCCTTTTCTGTTCCCTGTCTCTCTCTCACTTTGCTCCCCTCTCCTCCTTCTCTGGTCAGACACAACTGACACTCCAGCCCCCGCGGTCTGGAGACTATGGAGTCTGGGCAGCCCCTGCCAGGGCGGAGGGACTCCCCAGCAGCTGCTGTGCCCAGGCTCCTGGGGGGTTGTTCCAGCTCCCAGCCTCGGGGGAGGGTGCAGCCCCCAGACCCTCTACCTGGCACAGGCCACGCAGAGGCTGCTTAAGTTCACTCCTGCTGGGGGCTGCGCCGGGTACTGGGGACTCAGGGAGGAAACAGACCCTGTCTCCACTCGCGAGGACATCCCAGTTCTATAACAATGAGGGATTTAGTTAGTTTGTTTTTAATGCCAGAGGGTGTGTGTGTGAGAGAGAGACAGAGAGAGAGACAGAGAGAGCGAGCGAGCAGCCTCCAATGCTTCCGGTCACACGGACATCACCTTTCCTCCCATTGTCCATCCTGCCAGGATCCTGGGCACGTGCACATGCACCCAGCACGTGCAACTGTGATTTAAAGTCAAGCTGAGGACTGACTCTGGTCCTCACACTCTGGTGAGCAGATGAAAGGGGACTTCAAAACATTCATGGGAAATAGAATTCAAGTACTAATTTATTTTGGTGCACAAAAGTTTTAGACTCACACAAGGATGTTCATAAGAAGCATTTTCCATGAACTCTCCAAAGACCCTGCGTACATGTCTTCTGCTCTTCCCTCCCTCCCATGCTATGGCCCCTCCCAGCCAATAGTCATGGAGAGGTGAGGAGGGGCCACTTGGGCCACATGTGGACTCCCTCCCAGGGTCGTTTTATAGTCAGGTCCTGACCAGGACAGATGTCAAGTAGGCAGGCGTCTCTCTGTCTCTCTGGCTTCTCATTGCCCTCGGCTCTCTGAACTTACAGGGACTGCCTTCCTTCCCACACTTTCCATTTTGAACGTCTAGCAGAAAGCCCTGCTGGCTACTGCCCTAAGCCATCGAGGCTGCTGTAAGAAAATGCCACGAGCGAGCATGGTGGCTGTGAAGCTACAGGAGTCTATTTGTCAGAGTTCCGGGGAACGGCAAGTCCAAGTCAGAGGCCCCGGTGATGGGGTTTCTGGTGTGGACTCACATCTAGTTCACTGAACGGCTCCTCTGGCTATGTCCTCGCGTGGTGGAAGGGGTGAGAGAACTCTCTGGGGTTTGTCTTATTTATTTATTTTTATAAAATAGGGAACATGTGGGCTCTCCAGATAGAGAGAGACAAGAGAGAGCGAGCACCCCACTCAGTGGGGCATGGTACGCTGTGGTCCCGTTTCAGCCACTTCTCCCCCGTCAGGGTTTGGGGCACGCGTACACTCCTGGAGTGTTTTTCAAGTCCCCAGGGCCAGGACTCAACCATGATGCACGGCGCTTCGACTCCAAGGCAGACCCCCTTTGTACCCCTCCCTGTCCCCTCTGAGCTGGAGCCAGTGTCCCTTGATCTCGGCAGTATGGGCAAGCTGAGCAGGAGCTTCCTTGCAGCCTTGTGCCCCTGGGCAGAGTGGACCTCAGTGCTGTCCCCTTGGTGGCTGTCCCTCAGAGTCAAGGGCTCCAAGGAGGGTCTGAGCAGGAGGAGATGTCTGGGGGCGTCTGGGCCAATGAGTGTCCGTTGATGTCACTTCCTCAGGAACACACTCCATGCCGCTCCCACCTATGGTGGGTCCCCCGTTTCCCCTGTTGGTTCCCCAAACACAGCACTATTTATTTTCCTCAGACTTACCTCGTCATCCAGTTACCTTTCTCACTTCCCAGCGGACAGTGCTTGGTTTCCTCTGTCTTTCCTCTGCCATTCTAACTTCCAAATCCCAGAGGTCTAACACAGCCCATCTTAAGGGTCTAATAAACCTCACGTGTTCGGTAAATATTGACTGAATAAATAGAAGAATTAAGGAACACAGAGCACATGGTGTGCCTGAACACACACACACTGACGCCCACACCCCACCCCTGCACACTCACACACACCTCTCTAAGTTCCTTTGGGACTCTTCTGAGCAACACACAGCACCGTTCTCTGGAAGATGCTTCTACGGGCCTCACCATGGAGCCGGCCCACCACAGAGCCGGCCACACCCTTGCCATCCCACTGACACCTGCAGAATCAGCCCAAGACATTTGCAGAGACTCCCTCCTCAGGAAGAGATCGTCAGACCTCTGTGGATGTATGCCTTGTCCTGCTCACGTCTCCACTCCAGGATGTCTGGAAGGACTTCCGGGGGAAATAACGAAATGAAATCCGAATTCCTTAGAGCTTGGGGGGCATTAACCCCAGCATCTTATCAGGGGAGAAAACTTCATGATGTCAACTGTCCGAGTTGATAACTGGTCCCACGGGTTCCCTTGGAAAGCTCTGTCCCCACCTCCCCTGCCCTCCATCCCACAACTCCTCCATCCCAGCTCATTCCAGCCTCTTCTGAGACGTCTCCTCTGGGCTCCTGAATCACAGGGGAGAAGTGTCTCAGCCCTGAGGCAGCCCTGCCCACCGCTACTTCCTGGGGATTATTCCCACTCTGGACGCTCTCCCTCCTCCCCTGCCCTGCCCCTGGGCTCTGCCCCACCCAGGTCCTCAGATCTGCTCATGTCTCCAAAGTCTCTAGGCTCTCCTGGGCTTTTTTGTTTTATTTTGTTTTTGTTTGTTACCTAACCAAGGACTTCAATTCAAACAAATCACAGATAAGATCACATTGTGTCGCAATGTTCCATAAAAACAAAGATACAACTTGACACCACTGTAAATATTTAGAAGTAATGAAAGTATACTCCGAGTCTCACGAAATGTTCATTGTCTCAAGGGCCCCTGGAACAATAAAAAATATACACAGATGCATTAAAAAGCCAACTCTGGAACCACAACTATGACACAAAATTACTAGATGAGCTGAGATAGATATTACAACTTCTGTTCACACTAGCTTTGCTTGTCTTTCTGGAGTTTAGGAGGCTGTTCTGAAATGATTTATTTGGCCCGAGACTGTGACAAAAGCTGATGCACACCCTGGGCTTCGGACTCGGTCAGAGTGCACAGCAGGTCAAGTTTAAGGCTGGACTGAAGAGCCAGGTGACCTTGAAAGAAATGCCAGACCCTCTGCTTTTCCTCCTCTGCAAAATGGAAAAAGTGCAAGACTCTCCCTTGTGGGTTGCCTGAGGATTCAGTGAAAAAATGACATCGGGAACAAGTGCTGACCTAGGTGCTGACCCAGGACCTAGGGACCGCTCATGACATCAGCAGCTTCAGTTGTCATTCAGTTATACAGGCACCCCTGCAGGGGCACCCCCAGTGCCCAGGCACTACTGAACTCCTGGTCAGAGAGGCCTCACTAGAGTTTCATAAACAGGTAAAGTAATAAAGATATACTCCTAGACATATTTTAAAGAAAACGTGTTGATTACACCATCGGCTTTCACATATAAGAAGTTACATAGAGCAGATTAAAAATATAACTTTCTCTGGCCCATTCATTTGACCTAAAACTCGTACACCGAACATTTCATTTAAGCTGATTTGCTGGATCTCAGAATGTGGAGCAATGTCTGGTGACACTGGTCACTTTCCGCTGGGTGATCCCGTTCCCTGTGGACATGTCTGTCACCCCTCATCCCCCACCCTCAGTGAGGTGCTTTCCACCAGCTCAGGACTCGGGGGGACTCACCCAGTCTGTGCATGAATATGTGCCAAGGTGCTAAGGGCTGGGGATGGGATGTTGATGGGAAAGAAAAACAGTTCAAATCACGGCTCTCTTGGAACTTTGAGTCTAACCTGCCGAGATAAAGAGGCAGAAAGAAAGGATGGGAGGAAGGAGAAGGGGTGGAGGAAGGAAAACAAAGGCCAGTGTAGCACAGGTCTGCTCTGCACTGGGCGTGCCTGCAGCTCCGTCTCACCGACGCTCACAGCAACCCAGGAGGTGCAAGTGTGTACGTGCCCATTTTACAGATGAGAAAACAGGCCCAGAGAGGTTAGCATCATTGCCCAGCGACACCCAACTAGGAAATGGCAGAGGGATGAACTGAACTCAGGTCCACCTGGATTGCAAGCCTCTCAGAAGTCTGGAATGAATGACGGATGCCCAGAGTGAGAGAGTGACTGATGAGCAAACACATACCCTAGAAGGTGTCTGCAAGCAGAGATCCCGTGAGGGCTTTTCCAAACCCGGGGAGAGTCTGGGCCTCTTTCTCCCCTTCTCTGCTTCCGAATTCCCAAGATATTCAGGAACGAGGAAAGCACCCTTCACCCGCACCCCAGCTGCTGTAGAAGGCCTCCGCCTGGACTGTTGTAGTAGCCCACAACCACTCTGCCCGATTCTGTCCTCCCCTCAGCTGCTCTCCACTCGCAGTCAGAGGGGAATGCCCAAGTCAGACCAGGCCCCCACCCTGCCCAGAGCCCTCCCCAGCTCCCGCCTCAGTCCCACAAAGGCCAAAGTCCTCATAAGGACCCCCGCAGGCCCGGCATGCTCTGCCCACCCTCTCTGGGACCCCTTCTCCTGGCACTGTCCTCTGCTCTCTGCAAGTGACAGTGACCCAGTGACCTCCTCACTGTGCCTCCCAGTCTTGCTGTAGAACTCGGTCCTTGCTCTTGCATCTGCCTGGAAACTTTTTCCCCAGGTGTCCACCTGACTCCCTCCTTCACACCCTTAGGTAGGTCTTCGCTTACATGCCTCCTCCTGTGAAGCCCACCCTGACCACCCAATTGCTAACCGCAGCCTCAGACCCCCTTCTCTTGTATCTTCTCCTCCATGGCCCTCGTAACCCTCTGACGTGTTCTTGTGTATCTTGGTTGTGGCCTGTCACGCCCACACACACAAGTCAGCTCAAGAGGGCGGGGCACTGCCTTCTAGCCTGACCTCAGTCCCCTTTCTTGGACCCCTTTTATATCATTAAAACTCAGATCAGACGTCAGCAGCAGAAACCTTTACTTAGCATGTGTTTGGTGCCCGGCAAAGTGTCTGACTCTGTCCTACCGAGACTCTGTCGGTCACCAGCCGGGTCAGGCCTCTGCTGGTGGCTCTAGTCTTCTCTGTCTCCTCTGGTTTCTGTGACCGTCACTTCTCCACATCACTCTACGAGGACCTCATGTGAATAACCGGGTCCTCAGAAGCCAGACGCTCCTTAAGTTGGTGGATGTCTCCGGCATCTCTTCTGTTTCCCAGAGGGCCACAGACAGCACTAGGAAGCCAGGGGTTTGCCTGTCGGGCTCACTTCGGTACTTTCCGCACCTAGACAGTGGCTGGGATACAGCGGGCACTTACTGAACACGGAGGTCTGAGTGGACGTGAAGCGATAAGCAGCCTGCCGGTCGGGGAGTCACATTTGAGCTGCAACATGAGGGGTGGGAAGGAGCCACAGGAAAGGTGTGGGGACTCCGCAGTACAGAGGAGCTGGGGCAGAAGTGAATTACTCACTTGGCTGCAGTGGAAACGAGCCCGGGAGAGCTGGGGGGCATGAGTCTGAGAAATCAGCAGGGACCAGACCGTGCATGGTGTTGGAGGCATGATGGATGGCTTGGGTTTTATTCTAAAAGCAACAAGGAGCCATTGAAGGTATCAGAGCAGGAGAATAACATGATTTGATTTATATTTTTTAAAAGCTTGTTCTGGCCACAGGGGGTAGGCATGGCTGAGGGGGCCAGAGCGGACACCAGGGGCTAGAGAGGAAGCTGTTGCAATTATCCAGGAGGCCAGGATGGATGTGGGGTTTGGCTAAGTAAGGCATGTGGGCGGAATCAGGCACACTCCAGAGATAGACTCGGCATTCCAGCTTGGCTGCGTGGAGTCTAAGTTCCAGTTTGGGAACAAAGCCCCCACTAACAGCGGGGTGTGTCGGTGTCTGGTAATTCCTTGGTTCTCTGGACACGTTTACTAGGGGACATGGGAAGGAGAGGTGACTGGACCCCCTTCCCTGTCCAAAATTGTTGTTACAATACTACCAAAATGGCCCCCAGATCCCACACCCCCAGATGCTCCCCGTGGGGTGTATGCCCCTGGGCTTCCCTGCTGGGCCTCCCTTATCCGAGGATGGCCCCACTGGAGTTTGCACGCAGCCTAAGGTTCATGTTTGCTTTTGCTAATTGATATAAATGACTTGCCTTTCACAGCCGTGCAAGGCACTGAGCATGTCCACATTAATTGCGTTGGAGGAGAAAAATTAGGTGCTTCAATTTGCCATTTTTCAAGATGAGAAATGGGAAAGGAGAAAAATCACTCAGCTGAGAGATAGGAACTGCGAGGACCCAAGGCCTCCTTGGGGAGGGTGCAGAGACTGCCCCACGGAGGGGTCTGGATGCTGAGGGGAGCATCCCTAGACAAAGGAAGGACAGGGAAGCCACCGCACCTCCCGCAGCCCCTCATGTGCGTTAAGCACTTGAGCAGAACAGAACAGCTCCGGAGGCAGGGCTTATCCAGAGTTCCTGGCTGCCCTTGAGGTACCACTCCCCGACCTCGGGGTCGCATTAGGGTCTACGGTTAACCACGACAGAAAACTCAGCTCCAGCAGATTTAAGCAGAAAGGGAATGTAACAGTTCACAGAACCCAACGTCCCTAAGCTGATGTGGCCTCAGGTAGGGCTAGATCCGGGGATCCCAGTCAGTTTCTCCCAGCCTCGTAGGGCTTCTCTCTCCTCTTCCCTCCCTGGGGGAGATGCCACCTGCCAGCTCAGCAACTCCAGAGAGAAGACATTCTCTTCCTGGCACCTGAGGGTTTCTCAAGATTCACCTGATTAAACCCACCCTGCCACTTGTCCATCCGTGACCCAAACACTGGTCAAGGTGGTGGGGTTTGCTCCTGGCCAGGGTCCCTGAGGTTCCTTAGTGTGCATTAGGAAAGGGTGCCCCTCCCTTTCAGGAGAAGCAGCCCCTGCCAGGACACAAGCGTGGTGGGCAGGGCTTCAGCCCCTCGTGTGGGTCTCCCCTGCCAGGGTGTACCTGGTGGTCCTGGGCATGCTGATTGCCAGGCCTGGATCCTGTGCCCTGAATGAGTGGGTGTGGGGTCCCCCACCACAGCACGTGAACTGAGAGTGGAGGACAGAGGTTCCCCAGGGACAAACGGGCGCTGCACAGAGAGAGAATTCTCGCATTCTTCATCTGTTTACAAAATGCTTACTGGGGGTCCAGCAGACAGCATAATGGTTATGTTGCTGGACTCCCACATAGTCAACTGCAGTTCAAGTCCCAGACCCAGTGGCTTAAACTCACGCCAGGTACATGTGTGTTCATGCCCAAAATCCTGACAGGAGATAGAAACAGAGAAGGGATTACAGTGTGACCACCCCCCAAGTGGGGTGCTTTTTCTACTTTCCCTCTCTCTGTCTCTGTCTCTCTCAGCAAACTTACATGCCCTCTGGAAAACTTAAAAAAAAAAAAATACCTCCCATGTGCTGAATTACTGCCCCATGCCGGGAGCTATTCCAACCACCTAACACACATGGTCTCACTCAGCCTCTCCAAAGTCTGATTTCAGTGTTTTCATTCCTACCTTCCATTCACGGGAGAAAAAACTCAGGCACGATGGGGTGAGAGACTGGCCCGTGTTGTGGGCGTTGCTGTTGGCACCAGTTGTGACCAGTTAGACAACCGTCCCTTGGCAGCTGTCTGTCCTTGTGTCCCGTTGCAGTGGTCTTTGTGCAAGGCTGCCGTTCTTGCTATCAGGCATGCTCGTGTGAGAAAACACCTCCTCCATGGCCCCCCTCAGCTCAGTTAGTCAAGGTGTAACACAAGTTGACACAAATGATCCCTTCTGATTTTGACAACTTCCACAGTTACACGAGGTGGTGAGACAGAGTCCTCATCCTTGAGAGCACGTGGTCCCAGGGAGGAAGGTGTGTCACGGATCTCCTCGGTGTGGATGGAATATGCTTATCAAGTGGTCTGAAGAGTGTTCAAGTCTGGGTGTTCAAAACCATGGCCTTCCAGAAGCCAGGGACCATGACAATTTAAAAGTCTCACTGTGGGTCTCACCACCCAGCACGGATGACACAGCTGTGGCAGGACAGCCTGAGGCAGTGGGGGTCAGTATAGAAAGATTCAGTCCTAGATTAATTTCTGATGTAGAGCTTAGAGAAGTTATTTTACCTCTCTGCATCTGTTAGTTCATTTTTTTAAAAAAGTTTACTTATTTCTTCCATAAGTGAAGAGAGACAGAGAGAGAGACAGACAGACAGAACCCCTAAGAGGGCCTTTATACCACGATTCTCCTCAGCCTCAGCTGGGTCAGGGGCACACATGGACCTCGCACACTCAGAGGGTCTCCGGATGTGAGCCTGGCCTCTTCCCGGAGTCGGCCTCGCAGAGCACTGTATTTATCAATGTGCCACATTGGGCCACTGTTACTCCATTAAAAAATATATATATTGGGACCAGCAGTTGGTATAATGGCTATGTTGCTGGACTCCCACGTAGTAAACCATAGTTTGAGTCTCAGACCCAGTGGCTTAAACTCATGTCGGGCACATGTGCGTGCATGCCCAAGATCCCGAGAGGAGAATGGAGGAGAAGGGATTGCGGCGTGGCCATCCCCCCTAGGGGGTGATTTATTGCTTTCTGTCTATGTCTCTCTCTGTTTTTCTGGCGAGCACATGTGCCCTATAGCAAAAACCTCTCCTCCCCCCAAAAATTATTTATTTAATTTTATTTATTATTATTATTATTATTATTATTATTATTATTATTATTTTAATTTGACTAGAGAGAGAAAAGGAAAGTGGAGAAGCAAGCCAGGTCTAGGACTCAAACCACAGTCAGCCATGTGAGACTCTAGCGCCTTAACTACCACACCACCTGCCAACCTCTGTTACTCCATTTTTAAGATGGCTATGCTAATAAGTAGCACCTGCCTCATGCGGTGATAGCAAAATGTACATGAGATAATAAATCAATTGTGCCTGGTATGTCATAGTGAGAAAGACAATAAAAACTAGCCATTATTGTGGTGTGTTGCTGCTAGTGTTACTATGAACTGGTGACCAGGATCAGAGGACCTAGCGGACATCACAGTATTTACTGCTAACTCCTGGGGTGAGTCTCCACTCCGTATAGACTGTGGGGGCTGGAGAGACACCTCCCTGGGCACTATGGGTCTCTGGGGAAGCCTGAGGTTGTACTCTTTGCCCTCATTTTTCTTGAGAAGCAGTGAACAATGCCTTGGGGACGGGAGCCATGCCTTTGAGCAGCCTAAATCCCCGTCCCTCCCCCTGAAGGATCTCCAGGCAGCAGTCACTAGGTGAGGAACCATGGATCCCGCCACCGCTGTTATTAGGGGTCTACTGCCATGCAGTGTCGCTCCCTTCTGAGGAAGATGGACAGAATAACCCGATTGCAGTGGCCAGCTCCATGTCCTTCTCTGGCCACCGTTCTTCATGTCAAGGTCAGCTCAGGTCTCCTCCTCCAAGTTCTCCCTGAAAAATGGGCTACGTGGTCCAGAGCGAGGGTCCCCACTGCCACCCCGCATGCCCCAGCTACCCGATCCCTACCCTAGCTGGACTTCTAGCCCCCTCGCTCATCTTCACAGGTCCCTGGTCCCTGCCTTGATAGATGTTAGCTGGATATTGCAGACAATGTTTGTCACCGGGTACCCTCCTAGCCCCCCATGTGCCTCAGCAGCTTGGCTAAGGCCCTTCTTTGTCTTCCAACACCTCACTCACTTGCTATCAGTGGAGGCAGGGGTGCTTGCAGGGGGAGTGAAGTCAGGGAGGGGGTACTGGGGTTCTGTTTGCAACAGCCAAGTCTGAGGTGCTCATAAGCCTTTCCAGTGGGGTTGTCCAGAAGGTAGAGAGAGCAAACCCCTGGCCTCGTGGGGTGTGGACACCAGTGCTCCCTAAGTTCCTGTGTCCCAGGCAAGCACAGGGCAAGAGAGGAGGACCTGTTACTGTTTAAAGGAGCCCAGAGCCCAGCGAGCCCAGCGGGAATGCTTCTCCACCTCTGCCACCCCACCTCCACCAGCCACGCTTTCCCCTTCCCTGTCTGCAGTGCTAAGTGCACAGCTTGTTTGTGAGAGGCACTAACAACCCACCAGACATCACATTAGCAGCTTCCAGCTGGGAGTCTCCTTCTTCCTCTCGGGGTGGCAGGCACCCAAACACAGCTCCCAGCACCAGGCTGTTAGCACACCTAATTACCTGCTTCCAACAGGGAGGTGAGAGTGCTTCCTGAAGCTTCCACAGACTCGGAATTGCCAAGATGGATTCCAGAAGGTTCCCCTGCCAGGCTGGTCTGGATGCTCCCAGAGACTTCTAGGACCAGCCAGAGCCCCTGGTCCCATTTGACAGAGGCGGGGCCTGAGGTCCAGAGAAGGGTTGACTGCTCCCGTTCTGCAGATGAGAAAACTGAGGCACAGAGCTGTAAAGCGATGATGCACTCAAGTCCAGCTGGGACTAGAAGCCAGGCCTCCTGCCGCCCGCCTCAGCTCTTTCCAGAGCTCATTTCGCTTCTTCTCTGCCGGCTCTCCTCTTGTCTCTGTCCACCGCGTTCTGATCATCCTCTCACCCGTCCTGGACCTTCCTTCAGGAGGCCCACCTGCTCCCAGGGCTCTCCCAGTGTGGCCATGGTCGGGGTCCCCAGATATCTTCCCTGAGCAGTCTCCAAGACTGGCAGTCTCCTCGTGTGAGTCCATGGGGCTGACACAGGCTCCTGGGGCCTGGGCTGTCAGCACGCACTGTGTGCTCCACTTGAGGGCATGGTGACTGGCCAGACACAAGCACGTGTCCAAGTCAGTCCGGTGCAAACGTCCTGGAATGAGGGAAAGGGAAGCACTCCTGTCTTTGAGTTCCCCTGGCTCTGTGAGAATGAGGCACGCCTGACGCTGCAAGGATAGGCAGGGTGGTGTCACTGGGGAGCCTGTGTAGGAAGCCAACCCAGACAGCACTGCTTGCCATGACGCTTGGGTTAAAAGTGACAAAACACCTGCTCTAACTGGCTTAACAGAAAGAGAGGGCTCATGTCAGCTGGGAAAGCTCAGCCCCCACCCGGCACTCTGAGAATTTTGGCAGAATGCTCTACTTCCCACCTCTCAGCTTGCTTTGCTTTTCTGACAGGTTCACTCTCAGCCTGAGGCTCTCCAGGAGGTGGCAGGGAAGGTCTCTCTCCCTCCGAGGCCACCCCAGCAGAAAGAGGGCACATACATCCCAAAGGTGAGGCCAAAGGCCTGGGGCTGACTCTATCAGGACCAATCAGGATGCTACATGCAGCCCTGAGCAAACACCATAGTTCAGGGAACAGGATACTCTGATTGGTCAGATCTTGATCACATGATAACAGGGGCCACCAATGATTTTGCTCTGCCTTCCACCCCCATGATTCACTGAGAACAAGTGTTAGTAAGTTGCTTCTCAACCAACCCTGGGACCTTTTCCTGCACCCGGGATTGGGAATGCTATGCCAGTGTCATGGACGCTGACTTATAGGGATCCTTTAGCAGCAGAACTTCAGCTGGCTGTGGCTCTCTGGAGTAGAAGACTCAGGGTGATCTTGGTTCAAATCCCAGAAGTGACACTCACGATGAGACCTTTGGCAAGTTACCCCATGTCAGTTCCCGCTTATGTGAAATGGAGCTAGCGACACTGCCTGCGTGTTGATTGAGGATCAAATAACGTGATTTGTGATGGTGACTTCAAAGAATACCTCACAGCTGTGGCTCAGTAGAGAGAGCTGTGAATTGGTATCAGAAGAAGATGTCCATTTCTACATCTGGGAAGGATCTTCTCCCCACTTCCCGCCACCTTCTCAGTCCCTCTCCACCTGCCCACCTCCTCTATTACTTCCTCCATCTCCCAGGTAGCAGGAGGGGGCAGGTTTCTAATGTGGACATTGCCCTAGGCCATATCCTCTCTAGAAGATTCTCAATGATTCCTCATGGCTTTCAGGTCTGGTTCAGACTCCTCCCCCTGGTTTACAAAGTCCTGTAAGATCCAGCCCCTGCCCATGTCACTTCCCACCACATCGGGCCATTTTTATTTCTAAACACACAAGCTCATTCCAGCCTCAGAGCCTTTGCTCCTTGCTGTTCCCTTTGTCTGGAATAGGCTTCCCCCAAATATTTCTGTTAGTAACTCCCTCAATTCATAGGGGTCTCTTCTCAAATGTCAAGTCCTTGGAGAAGCCTTCCATTAGCATCTGATGTAGGGTACATCACCTCCTCCTTGTCCCCTCTGTCTCCATTAGCCTGTTACTCATTTCTTTGTGTCATTGTTCATTATCTGGAATGTTCTTACTCTCATGTTTGTGCTCTTACTGCATGTGAGGTATCTCTGGGGCTTGAAGGGCATGATCCAGACAAGGTCAAGTCTTAAGGCACAGACTGGGTTCCTCTCACTGATGTCCAAAGGTTGCTGTTGTAGGCAGAGTCTTACTGGACCCCATCGAGCCAGTTGATGGATCCTTGAACATTAGTTGTCTGCTAGAGAATTTGCTAAGTAGTCCTGGATGCTGAATCCTTTCTCCCACACCTTCCAGGCATTGGAGAGTGAATGGAGCTGGCTGAGAAGTAGCCTCAATAAATGTCTGGGGAACAGTGCAAGTCAGTGATGATTGAGCATATGAACTTTGAAGTTAGACCTGGATTCGAATCCCACCTCACTGCCAAAGCCACTACTTATCAAGGATCTATTAGGGGCCAGCCCCTTGCTACACACCTTGCACAGACTCTCATGCACATGGACAGCTCAGGCTGATGTCTGTACGTGTCCACCCTCCACAATCATGTCTCCTGTTTTCATTATTGAGGAGACTCTAGTTATTTTCTGAGAAGAATGATGGACTCTTAGGGTGAAGGACATTGACATTCATGCTTTTAACTATAGCAAATTCCTTCCACTACTCAAAGTCAGCACTCAGGTCTCCTGTGAACCTGCTAAGAAAACTCTCGAGTCCTTCCATGTCCCATCCGTCCATCTACCAGGCAGGGCACCCTGGGGACACAGATAAGCCCTCTGTGTCATTGGAAAGCTCAGATAAGTGTATCTTCCCTGTTAGCAAGGCCTTTCTTAGCTGGATGTATAGCCTGGTGGTTAAGGCAGCCAGATCCCACAAAGCTGACCATGTGGTTCGAGTCCCAGGCCTGGCATCTTGAGAAACATGCTGGGCATGTGTGTCAGCATGCCCAAAACCCTGAGAGGAGGGAGAAATAGAGGAAAAGGTATTGTGGCATGACCATGCCCTATGGAGATACTTTTCCCTGTCCTTTGCTATCTCTGGTGAGTGCACGTGCTCTCTAGCAAAAATAAAATAAAGGCCCTTTCTCCTCCAGGCTTTCAGTCTCCAACTCTCAAAAGATGCACCTGCTGGTCCATGCTCATCGCCTCCACTCACACTTCTACACTGCAGGTGACTATCCATTTTACTGAAATCACCGAATGATGGTTATTTGAGTTTGTTGCCTGTTTGTTTGCCTAAGTAATGTTTTTACTTGACTTACACTTTTTTAAAAATAATTCTTTAATTTTATTCATGATCATGATCGTTATTATTATTATTTAATTTGACCAGAGAGAGAGAGGGAAAGTGAGAAAGTAAGCCACCAGGTCCGGGACTTGAATCAAGATCAGCCATGTGGGAGTCCAGTGCATGTAACCACCATGCCACCTGTTGACCCCATGACTTATAATTTATATACTGTGAAATGTACAGATTTTGAGTGTACATTTAGATGCCTTTTAACAAATGTGTGAACCCTTACCATGCCAGTTCTTATCAGGTTATAGGTCATTGTCCTCACTCCAAAACTTCCCTTCTGCCCTATTCTGATTGTTCTGCCATGAGCTAGCATTGCCTATTCTAGACGCATATCCATGGAATCTATGGCAGCTACTCATGTCTAGCTTCTTTTCCTCAGCATACTGTTTTTAGATTAATCCACGCAGCTGAATATTGGTGATATCTTTCTTTTCATGAGTGAGTAGTTAGTATCCTTTTCATAACAGAACGTCAGTTTATCTACTCTCTCTTCAAACTTAGCGTGCCAAGTTGCCATAGTTCAAATGATGGTGTCTCCTCCAAAAGTCATGCTGAAACTTGACCCCCAATGCAACAGCATGTAAGAGATGTGGTCATTGGCTGGTGACTAACTCACAAGGGTTCAGCTCTCCTGAATGAGAAGAACACCCTTACTGAAGGCATCAAGGTCAAAGGGAGCACTCTCTTGTCCTTCTTTATCTTTTGCCATGTGAGGATTTAACACCAAGGTGCCAGCTTAGAAGTGGGAAATGCCAAACGTCACACATCGTGAGCCTGGATCTTGGACTTCCAAGCCTCCAGAACTACAAGGAATGCATTTCGATTATTCATAAATTACCCAGTCTATGGTATTTTTTTACAGCAGCACACATGGGCTAAAACATGAGAGCATAACAAATGCTCCATAAATACTTGTTAAAGAAATGAGTAGGGGGACCAGCAGTTAGTGTAATGGCTATGTTGCTGAACTCCCATGTAGCCGACTGTGGTTTGAGTCCTGGACCCGGTGGCTTAAACTCACGCTGGGCGCGTGTGCGTGCATGCCCAAGATCCCGTAGAGGAGAATGGAGATGAAGGGATTGAGGCGTGGTCGTCCCCCTGGGGGGTGATTTCTCACTTTCTTTTTCTCTGTCTTTCTGGCGAGTGCATGCGCCCTATAGGAAAAAAATAAAAAATAAATAAAAAAATAAAAAAAAAAACTCTCCAAAAACAAACAAACAAAAAGAGTATGGCATAGTAGGGAGAATTGATCTTTGGCTACTGTTTATAACAAGAGGAAGGAGAAGGAGAGGTAATAGAAACAGCTTTGCTCCTTCTCCAGAAGGAGTCTTAGTGGTAAAAAGATCAAATGCTGGCTCCCACCCCACCTGTCAGAACCTTCTACAGACACACAGGGGAGGCTGCCACCCAGCGAATAATTCACCTGCAGTCAGCAGCCCCGAGTGCCGTGTTGGCAAAAAGGAAACAACCCGAGGAGCTGTTTCTTATTTTTAATCTGCTCAAAACCAGAGTCTCAAAGGGCTTACTTTTCCGCCCTACCAATTTGGGAGGCAATTAGTTGTTGGGTGTTCTTGGTCGCCGGCTCCCTCTTGGGGTGTCTGCTGTTCAATGTGCTCACCCTGCCCAGGTATGCCAGCTGTGGAGAGCTCGGTTAATCTAAACTACGATATCTAACAAGCCTCGTAAATGATGGAGGCATCTGAGCATGGACAGCACATGGCACGCCTCCCCTCGGAACTCTAACCTGAGTTATTGCAAATGCTGTAACTACCAAGCTTTATGTATCAACATCTTTAATGCAAAAATATATGATCTCATCTCCTCCCACAGCCCTGGCTCTAATGCAGACTGACAGCTCTGATGGGATGTAAGGACCTGAAGACATCTCTGTCAAGGGCAAAATAAGCCCGTTTGAAAATCTTTTAGATGCAGCTAGGTCAGCCAACCCAAACGTGTTTTCTCCAAATTAGCCTGGGGATATGTAGAGAAAAACAGACCTGATTTCTTTCCATGACCAACGCTTTCCACCATGCCGGGCTGTGAGTGAGGTCACCCTGACACCTCTCTGTGATTCCAAGGGGCTGAGGCCACCCCAACCGATGAACATAAACTCCAGTGCCCAGACACTCAGCCTGCCAGGAACTCTGCATTCCCCAAGTGTCTCCCCCTTGTGACTTATTCTGCTTATTGGTTCACCCCTGTGTGATTATGTAGCCAATATTGTTGAAAGATGAACTCTTTCTCAGTCAGAGCTTCAAACCAAGCAACACTTTCTATGTAGTTGTAGATTTGCTGTGTTAGTTGTAAATGTTTTTCTTTAAAACTTCCAAGCACAGAGAGTGTAATAATGCTTGCTGGCATGCCAATACGATGGGTGTTCAATGCAGTGCACCTGAGAAGTGACACAGTGGCTCCATGTTCTACACCGGGTGTGTGTGCGTGCATGCCCAAGATCCTGAGAGGAGAAGGGATTACAGCGTGGCCAGTCTCCCTGCAGGGTGACTTTTCACTTTCTGTCTCTCTGTCTTTCTGGTGAGTGCACATGCCCTACAGCAGAAACCTCTCCCAAAAAATAAAAATAAATAATAATAATAAATAAAATAAATATTTAAAAGACAATTATACTGGGGGGCCAATAGGTGGCAGAGTGGTTAAGGCACTGGACTCCCACATGACTGATGGTGATTCAAGTCTTGGAACTGAAGCCTGAATATCAAACTAAGCATGTGTGTGTATGTGCCCAAAATTCCAAGAGAAGAATTGAAGAGAAGAGATTGTGGTATGGCCATCCTCCTGTGGGATGATTTCTCTCTCTGTCTCTGGTGAGTGCACACCCCCTATGGCAAGATCAAAAAAGGGAAAAAAAAAAGGCAATTCTATTCTGTTTTTTGAAGAATTATTTTATTTAACTTTATTTATTTTAATTTGAGCAATGAGGGACAGAGTGAGAGAGAGAGAGAGAAAGCAAGCTGCCAGGTCAGGGACTCAAACTGTGGTGGGCCATATGGGAGTCCAGCATTCTTAATCACCATGCAACCTACTGGTCCCATGGCAATTATATTCTTCATGTAATAAAAAAATATTGGAAAATGAATGAGAAGAGAAAGGAAAAAAGCTGCCTAGAATCAAGCATATCTGCACAAGAAGTAAGATGGCTTGGGCCACTGCACATGGAAGAGGGGCCGTCACAAAGTCTGTGGAAAATGCAATTAAAATATGCATTTTGGTACAAAAGAAGAAGGCTCTGTGCAGAGTTTTTCATACTATGCATTTTTCACGAACTTTCTGAAGACCCTTCATAATGGCACGACCTGGAATGTTCTGGTCAAGGCCCTTGGGCAGGAAGCTAACTCTCTCTGCAGCATCACAAGGAACCCTGAATGTGAAACAAGAAGTCACGATGACGCATGGGTCCAAAAGAATGTTTTGGTGGGTATTTACAATCCTATCTACATGAGGAGATGTCACATGAAATCTAGATTTCTGCTTCCTCTTGATGAGATGAGTAGCCACGAGCCACTGAGAGGCCACCATGTTCTCTGGCTGGGGCCTGGGCTCTCCCGTTCACCACGGTCCTCCTCGTTCCCTACTGTCTCTTCAGCCCTAAGATTGAGTAAAAGTTACCTTTTTATTATTACCCTCAGGTACAAGGGGACTTCAAAAAGTTCATGGAGTCAGTTAGTGAGATGTGCCTGTAATCCTGGTGACTTTGGAAGCTGAGACAGGAGGATCAGGACATGGCGAGACTATCTGAGATGAAAGAACAAAGAAGAGAAAGACTGTGGAACAAGTGAAATTAGTGTACAAATTGGTCTGCGTGCAACAAATGTTTGAAATGCATGAATCATTTTTTTCAAATAACGCCATTTCTGTGAACTTTTTCCTTATGTTTCTCATAGAGTTCAGAGAAGCCAATCTGTATATTGTAGTCATGTCTTTATTAAAAGTGGGAAAATTAAGAGAGACTAAGAGGGCCACATGACTTTCGAAGAATGGGAAGACCAGGTGTTTCACACTTGGCCTGGCGGGCTGGCTCTGAGCCAAAGCCTCTCAAAGCCCATGAGTTTGCCGGATCAACCAGCCAGAACAGCAACAGGGACAAAGGAAGTGCAAGCTCATTTCCTGCGAGTGGCCCAGAACCCGGAAACACCCTTAGCTCTGGCCCCAAATTCACCTGCTATGGTTTCCTTCCTGTGCTCAAACTTTGCAGGGCATCCTGGCCCAGAACTCCTAAACTGTGTTTTCTCCTCTCCCTTGGGTTAGGGAGCAGGACCCCAGGGGCAACCTGACCAGAAACAAGCTGAGGAAGAAGGAGCCTCACTCAAGCCCTGCTCCTTCCCTGGAGCAGCCCCCTTCCCTGTTCTTTCATCGGGGCTCAACTCACTCTCAGTCTCTCTCATTCCTGCTTGGTGGCTATGGCACTGCCTATATCTCTGTCTTGGTCTCTGTCTCTCAGAAAGACAGAAACATGCTCTAGACTGAAACCCCAGGTCCACCCTCCTCTTTGTACCTGGATTGAGCGTCCAAAGAATGTGGCAGTGCCCTACCCCTTCCTCTACCATGGACAATTTTTTCGTCAATTGGTCACTCTTCCTTATCTACAAATACATGTATAGTGGGTCCAAGATTTCTTTTAACTACAGAATTCTAGTATAATTCCCAAATATTCTAAGTCTCCAGGCTCAGGATGGTGGGAAGATCAGAGTGTGGACTTTCAGGTTAGAAGAGCTAGGCTTGAGTCCCGACTTGTTAACCCTCTGTGCACTGGAATAACCTGCCCGTGCTTCAGTTTCGTTGTCTGTAATATAGGAAGAGAAATGATGCCTCCTTCTGAGATGGTTCTGAGTATCGTACAGGAGGCAAAATGTTACGCCTTCCCTCTTAGTGCTTCCTGACTAGAGCTGAGAATTAAATTTATGTAAGACAGATCGACAGGAGTTGAGCATACAAATTTATTTCATGGAAGTTTTACACAGCACGGACCCTTCACAAGAAAGTGAGACCCAAAGACACAGTGAAACACTTACATACTAAATTGAAAAAAGAGTAGTAAGTTGTGAAAAGTGACAAAATTATGTAGGGAAGCTGAAGGATGATAACAATTATTATTATTTTAGTTTGCTATAGGGAGTGTGCAATTGCCAGAGAGAAGGGGGGAAGTGAGAAATCACCCCCCTGTGGGGAGGAAGGGATGGCTATGCCAGTCTCCTCTCCTCCATTCTCCTCTCAGGATTTTGGGCATGCATGCATACATGCTTGGCCTGTTTTTTAAGCCATCAGGTCCAGGACTCAAACTGTAAAGCTGGCCTTGTGGGATCCAGCTGCCTTAACCGCCGCACGACAGACTGGCCCTGGTAGAGTTACTTTAACAAGGTCTGTGTAGAATTCTGTCCCAACTTCTTGTCCTTAATGATAATGCTACTTTCATTCTAGCATAGGGAGTTCCTTTCTTGTTTTTAAGAAACAGAATAGGCCAGTGGGTGGCATGGAGGTTGAGGTGCTGGAACCTGCATGGCTGGCTGTATGGTTTGAGTACCAGACCTAGTGGCTTGAAAATCACACCAGATGTGTGTGTAGACATGCCCAAAATCCCTAGAGGAGAATGGAGTAGGGATTGCATCATGGCTATCTCCCCCAGGGGTAGAGGGTGATTTCTCACTTTCCCTCTCCCTGTCTCTCTCCACCAAGCACATGCAACCTATGGCAAAAACCTAAAATTAAAAATTAAAAAAAAAAAAAAAAACTTTAGAATTTAGCTGTCAGTTTGTTTGTTTGTTTGTTTGTTTTGTGAGATTTTGCTTCTGATTCTGCTTGGTGAGTTGGAAGACCTGCTCATATTCTCTCCTTTCCAAGTGAGGACGTCAAGGAGGAAGAGCATGTTGAGGACCGCTATTCAGAGTAGGCACCTGCTCACTGTCCCCATGATCTCACGCTGCCCTTCTCTAATTTGCGTTACTCTCTCCCCTACAGACTCAGAGTTTGCAACCTCTGGCTCTGGCTCAAGAGATCGGATACACCTGGAAACAGAACACTCGAATGGCATAGAGACAAGTTCCCAGTGAGCCCGCAGGTGTTCACAGGAGGAAGACAGACTGCAGGTCTGGGATCATGAGGGGTTGTCTTGGGTACAAGCTGGGGATGGGTCCCCAAGTGGATAGGCAGGGAGTGGAGGGCCATGAGCTCAGGCCACAGGTGGGGAGGCACCATGTCCTCTTCCATTCTCTGGCTGATGGCATCCACTTGCAGGCTGGAATTCACCTGGCAGCCCTCACCTGGCCCTGGAGCGTCCATGAATGCTGTAGTGACACAGGATCAGTGTGTGAGCTGCCGCCCAACCCCACGGCAGCACCAATGTGACAGCTGCAGCAGGTGGGGCCTCATCAGATCTGACCAACTGCCCCCGGAATCGCTCTGTCCCCAGCAGGAGGAGTAGAGAAAGGCCTGGGGGACAAGCAGCAGCAACCAGAGGCGTATCTGGGCACAGGAAAGCATCGTTTTCCACGGATGACATGCTCACCCCTGCTCTGCCAGCTCTTGCTGTGCCTATAACTCAATCCAGAGTCATTGTGCTGGATTCCTGCTTCTCCTGATGGTGCAAAGGGGAACCGTTCCTGATGCTTGAATAAAATAAAGTCAAATGTTATTGCTGGTTTTAGCTACAAAAAGGCAAGGCTCAAAGTTGGTTCCTAAACCCAAAATCAATTAAACAGATGTCAAGGAAGCCATATTGAATTTCGTTAATGAACACTGGATTGAAATAGCAGAAAAATCATTTGGTAAATTTTTTTCTCCTTTGCCTTCTGTTGGTTCTGGCTCTGGTTGAAAAAGCTTCCATGAGAAAATTCTGACCTGGTCATTCTCAATAGCGGGGGGGAGGCAGAGGAGCCCCTGGGAAGGAGAGGGTATGGATATAATCACTGGACCTTGGCAATCAATGGTCATTTCCTTTATGAGAAGTTCCACCCAGAAATTGTCCTTCCTTCACTATTTTACTTGTGGCTTAATGACACTCTGGCCTGGTAGCAAGATTTCTGTTCAATGAGGCATAGCCTATAAGGCATGATTCCAAGTTTGGGGAGTCAGCCACATAGAGTCAGTGGCCCAGCCCCTGGCCTGGTAGACCATGTCTGCAAAGTAGCTTAATGTCCTCCCCTTCCCTCTCCCAGTCTGTCCCTCCACCCCCTGCCTCCCCAGCTCTCTGCACTGCACCACCATCTGCCCGGATGCTCAGCCAAGCACCCGGACTCACCCTCAAACCTCCCCTAACTTGCCACTCACCCTTCATCTTCCAGCCCTGCTGACCTTAACCACAAAGAGAGATCCAGCCACTTCTCTCCCTGAAGCGTTCCCGCCAGCTCTCCACTACCAGATCTCAACCCTGGACCACTGCAATCTCCAGTTGGTATCCCTGCTCCTGCTCTTGTCCCTGGACCACCCTGTCACCACCCTTGGCCAGGGTGAGCCCTTGAAAATGAGAAGAAAATGTTGCTCACCTGCTTAGGAGAAGTCAATGGCTTCCATTGCTCTTAGAGTCACATCCAATCCCTCTTGCGGGGCTTCCTAGGCCCAGAATGACCTGCCTCCATCGCCTTCTGCCTTTCTGTCACCCCTTACTCTCCTGCCTCCAGGGATGTGTACCCGGAGAGCAGTGATTGACCAAACCTGGGTCACAAAGCAAGTATATATATTGGGGTGCTCTTGCTTAACAAAATTCTGAAAGGCACACAAGTTATTGCCTTTAACCTAGTTTGGGGGGGGGCACCCCTAACATGCAAAAGTCTTAGGTGATCTCTAAGCAGCATCTCATTTCTACCTGCTGAGGACCTTGAGGAAAATGAGCAGTGGCAAATCCACTCCTGATGCCCTGGGGTTGGTGGTCCCATGGTACCTTTCATTCTCAGACACAAGAGCCATGACCCTGTGGCTCCCATGGAAGCTCAGCCCCAACACACACAGTACCTGAGAACTCTGCTCCCGTTTCCAGTCTCCATCCTGCCCGCTAAGTCAAGGAGAAGTTCTCAGGAGCTACTTCACCTCATGCCTCTCCTCCGCTCACTCTCACAGACGAAGCGTGTCCACCACCGGGGGAGCAGCAACCTCAGGAGTTTAGTAACTATTTGCTCTGTCGTAGGTTTTACCATGACCTTCGATGTCAGGAAATCTTGTTTATTACTCAGAGCTCAAAGTTATTTAAGCATAAATACAAAGTGCAATTCAGAAAAACCCCAAGTAATAGTAGAGAGGGTGGGACCAGCAGATAGCACCCTCTGGTTATGTTGCTATAGTCAACTGTGGTTCAAGTCCCAGACCTGGTAACTTAAAACTCAGGCCAGACGCATGTGCGTGTATGCCCACAATCCTAAGAGGAGAATGAGGAGAAGGGATTGCAGCGTGGCTATCTCCCCTGGTGGGGGGTGACTTCTCACTTTTGGTCCCTCTATCTCTGTCTCTCCAGCGAGTGCACACATCCTATAGCAAAAATCCCTCTCAAAAATAAGTAAATAAATAAATAAATAAATAAATATTTAAAAATAGTAGAAAAGACACTGGGTGATTGCAAAAACGGTGCAACTATGTCTGCATGGATTTGGGGACCCCTAAGCTGTACTAGCTACTCCGTGAGGTCAGGCCCTGGATGCCAGAGTCTAGGAAGTGGCCAGTTATATCGCTAAACTGGAGCAAATTTAATCTAGAGACTGGTTAAATAGCACAGTCATTAAGGACATGGACTCTGGGTGTAAATCTTGGCTCTTTCATTTATAATATAAGCATATTTGCATACATTTACATATATACATATCTATCATATACAAATATATGCACTCATATGTAGATAGCTATTCAACCTCCCATGGTTTCCCTGCTTTGGTCTCCCCCCTCTGTCCCCATTTCATCTGTAACTTCCTTTCCCAAACCAGCATATTCTGTTGGTTTTCATCAAGATCTACCCAGAAAAAATTACAATCTAAGCATTATATTTTAGCTTATTTCATTTTTATTAAAAAAATGTCTTTTTGGAGAGGTTTTTGCTATAGGGTGCAAGTGCTCGCCAGAAAGACAGAGAGAGACAGAAAGCAAGAAATCATCCCCCAGGGGGAATGACCATGTCACAATCCCTTCTCCTTCACTCTCCTCTTGGGATCTTAGGCACACACGCACACGCGCCCAGTGTGAGTTTAAGCACTGGATCTGAGACTCGAATCGCAGTCAACTACACGGGAGTCCAGTGACATAGCCATTATTACGCCAACTGCTGGTCCCCTTATATTTAGCTTATTTCAGTTACAGCTTTTACTGTCAGCGTTTATTGATCCTAAGAGAGAAGTTCAGAGTTGGTGGTTCAGATAAAAATTCTACAGGCTTCTTGTCTTTCTGGCTTAACCTCAGTTCCCCCGAGCACACTTCAGCCCCTTTTCTCACCATCTCCACCACGATGGCTCCAGCTCTGAGTAAGCTCCGTCTCCGCCTCTCACCTGTTATGACTATGAATTCCTCAGTGTCCTCCCAACTTCTCTCCTTGTCTCGACAGGCCGTCCTCTACATGAAGCCAGAGGAGCAATCTCACTGGAACCTGGGTCAGATGGTGCCCTTCTTCTGTTTCAAATCTGATTATGTCCTTAGAATAAAACCCAAATCCTTACCATGGCCTATGAGGCTCCTCATGCATGGCCCTGTTCACGGATCTAAGGTCAAGTCTTCTTTGCTAAATTCTGCATAGAAACAAGACTCACTCGGGACCAGCAGATGGTGTAATGGCTATGTCGCTGGACTCCCATGTAGTCACCCACAGTTCGAGTCCCAGACCCAGTGGCTTAAACTCATACTGGGCACGTGTGCATGTGTGCCCAAGATCCTGAGTGGAGAAAGGAGGAGAAGGGATAATGACATGGCTGTTGCCCCCAGGCGGTGATTTCTTGCTTTCTGTCTCTTTGTCTTTCTGGCAGATGCACAAGCCCTATAGCAAAAATCTCTCTCAAAAAAAAAAATTTAAAAAAAAGGGGGGGAACCAGCAGTTAGCGTAATGGCTATGTCGCTGGACTCCCACGTAGTCAACCGCGGTTCGCGTCCTGGACCCAGTGGCTTAAAACTCACGCCGGGCGCGTGTGCGTGCGTGCCCAAGATCCCGAGAGGAGAATGGAGGAGCAGGGATTGCGGCGTGACCATCCTCCTGGGGGGTGATTTCTCGCTTTCTGTCTCTCTGTCTCTCTCTGTCTGTCTGGCGAGCGCACGCGCCCTATAGCGAAAAACCTCTCCAAAAAAAAGAAAAGAAAAAAGAACGTAAGAGAAGAGAAACAAGACTCAGACTCACCCTAACAGTGTCCACACCCAGTGGAAATGCCCACCCCCGCTGGCTGCTCTAAGCAGAACCATTCTAAGGTGCCAGGTTGTCAGGGCAAGCCCTGGGAGCTGATTGCTTCCTGGCTGCAAATTCTTTGTGGAAACTGCCTGAAAATCATCTATATTCATGATCATTAACACATACTGATATATGAGGAGTGACTTGGTTTTATACAGATCAGCCATTCTTGGCAGCTAAAAGACTGATTCCTGTTTTTAATAACGTATTCGAAAAGGCTACAGATGACAATTGGATCATCACCAATCTAGGAGCTGATTTCAAGCTTGATTGCCAAGTCTTACCTAAAGGACCTGATCTGGACTGCCAGCAATGATATTCCAAACTCTGCTACCCTTGATGAGCAGAAGCTAAAGGCCTTCCCTGCAAGTGATCAATGATTAGCACTCCTCCCTCCACCCACAAGAGCCTCCAAGACCCTGCTTTTCTCTCTCTCCAGTCTTGTGTTCTGCTCCTTCCCTCAGGCTCACTAAATTTGAGCCACTGCCTTCTTGGTCCCATCCCAGGGCCTTTGAACATGCAAACACGGTTCCTCTGAAACCTGCCTTGTGGGTGTTAGGATAGGACACCAAGTTTCTGTTCAGCAGAGAGAAAACAGCTGCAGAGACCAAACAAAGCAGGAGCTGGGGAAGAGGGATGGTTCAGGGATCTGCTGCTTCTTTCAGGATGCAGGAATTATGTTGCACTGTTTCGTTTTCCCCATTGACGCTCTATTCACAGATCCGAAGGTAAAGAAGCAGGTGGATGTTTACACAGAGGCAGAGCCAGCGCCAGCGCTCAGATAATGACTCGTATAGTGTCTCTGGCATGAACAATGAGAGTCTCTGAACAGCTGAAGCTTTAGCAGGGCAAAACTTAGCTCTGCCTGAGTCAAAAGAAAAATATTTGCAATTTGCTTGGTCAATAGGCTGGCAAAAAAGCCTTTTGAGGCCACTTGTGCGGACAGAATTTCTCCCCTGGGCCCAGCTGGAAGTATTGGTGGCAGTCCAAAGCCCAGGTTGGAGAGTTAGCCTGGGTCTGAACAGCCTGTCCAGTTATTTTTTTAAATAGGTTTTTAAAATAAAAGTTAAAATACGCATTACAAGAAACTGAAAAACACGAGAAGTAAAGAACAAAGTCACCCCAAATCACAAGCAGTTTACACTTTGACATGTCCTCTAAGCCCTGTTTGTGTGTACACGACACCTGATTCCATGTGATTGTGATTGTACCGTATAGCATATGTCACGCCCCTCCACACGTCATGAATATTTACCAAGTCAAAGTTCCTGGTGGATAACCAAGAATGCACTACACCAACGCCACAACCTGCCCAGTCCAACAGGGAGATCATCCCAGGGAAAGGACCAGCAGCAGTGTGGGGTGCAGAGGTGAGCCAGTGGGGTGCAGAGGTGAGCGGTAGGGGGCAGGGAGAGGCGAGACTGTTGTACATTGGATGAGGAGGATGGATTGGGGGTGCAGAGGGGAGCAGGAGCAGAGGTGAGTGGGTGGAGTTCCAGTGCACTAGGAGTGGGAGGTTGAGAGGAACACTAGGGTCTGGAAATTGTATATATTTAGGGCTGGGTCAGGCCCAAGTCCACCACTTCTCAGCTCAGCTTACCTGTGAACAAGCCAGAGAGGAGCCTCAGTGTCTTGTCTATAAAATGAGGACACATGACCATTATAAAAACTCAACCCAGGGACCAGCAGTTAGCGTAATGGCTATGTCACTGGACTCTCATGTAGTTGACTGCGGTTCGAGTCCTGGACCTGGTGGCTTAAACTCATGCCTGGTGCGTGTGAGTGTGTACCCAAGATCCCGAATGGAGAAGGGGGAAGGGACTGCGGCGTGACCATCCCCCCTGGGGGGTTATTTCTTGCTTTCTGTCTCTCTGTCTTCTCTGTTTTTCTGGCAAGCGTATGCACCCTAGAGCAAAAACCTCTCCAAAAAAAAAATTCAACCCAATGGCCATGTAGGCAAGCCCCTTGTCAATGGATCCCACAATAAAACTGATTCCTCTTAGTCTTAAATCAAAATAAGAAAAACAATTTTTTTTTTTTTAAAAAAAAGGTGGTTAAAGGGCTAAATAAGCAAAACAATTAAAAAAAAAAAAAAAGTGGTTAAAAGACTAAAACGCATAGGGGAAGAGACTGTCGCAATCTACCGTGACACCTGATCCATAAGACGGGGGCGAGGGCAGTGGGGACAGGAATCTGGCCAGAGCAGGTCCTTCCTCTCGCTCTGGCTTTGCTCTCTGTGGTTATTTTTCTGCTTCTTGAGGAAATGAACCTTCAGGTCCTGTCCAGATATAGACTTTTGGTCTCGCGGATTTTAAAGCAGAGGAGAAGGTGTGGGGAGGAAGCCTCATGCCTTGGAACCCAGCTGTGTGACTCTGACCTTGAAGGAGTCTGTCTGCCCCTGTTCTCCAGGAGGGACAGTGGCCACCACCTACAGTCCGGGCTCCAGGATTGCAGGCATGTGGGGCTGCACGGTCTCTGGGGGACAGCAGCAGGCTGTGCTAACAGGAAGAGAGGAGGAGTCGGCAGTGCCCCCACCCCTTTGCTGGGCTCTGATGCAGCCCGGACTGTGCCCTGCTCCTGTACCTAGGACCCTCGTGGGCACTTCACCTGCAGCTGCAGCTCTCACTGGGATCCAGTAACTCACCTAGGCCCCCATGTTTCCAGTCCTTGGGCTCCTAGCCCTGGGAAGGCTACGTCATTGCTCTCCACCTCAGGGTGCTCACTTGGGTAACCGGGACAACAGTGGCACCTGCCTCACAGGTTATTGTCATGATTAAATGCACTAATGCATAGGAAGTGCCTACAACGTTGCCAGGTCTATGAGAAGCACCATTATTGTCATTGTTTTATTACCGTTACGGGCAATTGTGATTTCAGCCCTGCCGTTCTCTGTGTTAGGCAATAATCTAACAGCAGCAGAATTCCTGAAACTCCAGAAAACAGAGAAGAATATTGGTGAGTAAAAATAGGTGTAAATATAATAAACTATTTTTCACTGCCTGAGTTTCTTAAATCAGATATGACAGTTGAAGTAAAAATAATAGCATCGCGTGATGCAATGCGGATGGATGAGAAGCAACACTTAATAAAATCATATTTTCAAAGCAGGAAGAGGAGAACAGCCTAAGTAACAGGAAGGCCTCAACACTTCGCTCTCAGTGTTAAAGTCTGGTGGAAGTATCTGTGATAAGCTATGGGTGCTTATCGTAACACCTAAGCAACCACTGAGAAAGCTACACAGAACAATCTACTCTAAAGCATTATAAATTAATCAAAGAAGAACTCTATAAAGCATTCCAGAACCCACAGGAAGACTAGAAAAGAAACAGAAACTAGAAATAGAGGGGGAAAAAAAAAAACCAGGAGATCAATAATAAAATGGCCCTACTAGATCACTCATTACTTCCAGTGTTAATATTATAAATACAGGAGGCACATCTTTAAACTGAATAGCTGAAATCCAGAATGCTCCCACACCTGAAGCTTTTTGAGCATTGTCATGATGCCACAGGTAGGAAATTCCCCACCTGATATCACATGATGGATCAAAATACTGCAATACAAGGGCATTGTATAAAACCCCTTCAGACTACGTGCAGAAGGTATATAAGAAACATAAATTCATTTTGTGTTTAAACCCGAGTCCTAGCCCCAAAATAGCTCTTTGTATGTATGCAAGTATTTCAAAATCCAAAAATCCCCAATCCGAAATACCTCTGGTTGCATTTCAGAAAAGGAATCCTATATACCAATTACAAATGAAGGCATGGCAGAGTGAATTGAAAACTACAAGCCAGTTACTTGCTGTATTCTCTCCAAACATAATGACATAGGGAGGCTGAAAGTAAAAGAATGGGTGCAGTTGTATTATGCAAACATTCATTTAATAAAGACAGGAGCAGTTATATTAATACCAGATTATGTAGACTTCAGAACAAAGAAAATTACTAGGGTCAACGATGGGCATTATATCACAATAAAGGGATCGATCCACCGAAGAGATAGAATGACCCTACATGTACAAACACCAAACAACAGAGCTTCAGAATACTGGGTTGTCTGGAAAGTCATGATGCATCTTTGCATAGAAAAACAGAAACATATGTCATGACTTTCCCAACAACCTAATAAATGAAACAAACAGTGAGAGAGCTAAAGGACCTTAACACCTACCATATCAGTATTTGACACTCTTTATCAGCAATTGACACATCTAGGAGATAGGTCCACCGGGCAGAAAATCGGTGAGGATAAAGTGAAGCTGAGCGGCACCATAAATCAATTGGACTAATTGACATTTATAGACTATTTCATTCAGCCACAGAACATACATTCTTCCCAAGCTTAGATGGCATGCTCACCAAGGTAGATCATATCCTGGTTCATAAAAAAAATACCTGAGCAAATTTAAAAGAAACCATAAAGAGAATGTCCTCTCACTGTCATGAAATAGAGTGGAAATCAATACCAGGAAGACAACAAGAAAATCTTCAAACATATGAATTTCAAGTAGCACAATTCTATATCATCCATGTGATATGATGCTCAAAAAGAGCATCAGATACTGGAAAAGAGGAAGTCTCAAAGGCAATTTAAAGATAAACAGCACGAGAGTCTGCTGGCAGCGTGGCGGTTGAGGTGACTGGACCCCACACGGCGAACTGCACAGTTCAAGTCCTGGACCGAGCAGTTTGAAAAATATGCTGGGTGTGCCCAAAATCCCAAGAAGAGAATGGAGGGAAAAGGAATCTCACTGTGGCCATCCATCCCCCCAGGGAGAGTACTTTCTCACTTTCTTTCTTGGCCTCTTCTTTCTTTCTCCAGCAAGCACACATTCCCTTGTAGTCAAAAAATAAAAATAAAAAAGAAGAATTCTTCCAGTAAAAAAAAAAAAAAAAAAAAAAATACATAGAACTGAATGGAAAAAAAAATACAACTTACAAAATATTTGTAAGACACAACTAAAGTCATATTGACAGAAAAATTTAGAATACTAAATACTTAACATTAGAAAAAAGAAAGGACCAGGGTCAACAGATGGTATAGCAGTTATGTTGCTGGACTCCCACATGGCTGACCACGGTTCAAGTCCTGGATCCAGTGGCTTGAAAATCACCCTGGGCACATGTGTATGTGTACCCAAGATCTCTAGAGAAGAAGGGATTGCCACATGGTCGTCCCCCCTGGGGATGGTTAAGGGACTGGATCCCACATGGCTAGCTGCACAGTTCAAGTGCACCCCCTGAGGGGTGAGTTCTCACTTTCCTTCTCACTGTCTCTCTGGAGGGTGCATGTGCCCAATGACAAAAACCTAAAAGAGAGAGAGAGAATGCTATTTACACTCATAAATTTACATACATTTATAAGAAATAAACCAATTCTTTGAAGAACACAAACTACTAAATTCAGTCAAGACAGATTACCTCAATAGTCCTATAAGTGCCTAAAAATGACATCCCCAAACTCAGATGGTTTCCCTGGAAAATGTTATCTAACATTTAAAAAAATATGAATTTACATCAATTCTATGCAATATCACCCTGAAAATAGAAGAAGGATCGAGTTCCAGCTTATTTTATGAGGTCAGCATCATCCTGATTAAAAAAAAAAAAAAAAGTACAAAATGGAAAACTACAGACAAATAAAAAGTTTTTTTTAAACTTGTTTTTTAATTTCATTTTTCACAAACTTTTTTTTTTTTTTTTTGAGAGATTTTTGCTATAGGGCACGTGCGCTCGCCTGACAGACAGAGAGAGACATAGAGACAGAAAGCGAGAAATCACCCCCCAGGGGGGATGGTCATGCTGCAATCCCTTCTCCTCCATTCTCCTCTCGGGATCTTGGGCGCACACACACACGCGCCCGGCGTGAGTTTTAAGCCACCGGGTCCGGGACACGAACTGCGGTCGACTACGTGGGAGTCCAGCGACATAGCCATTACGCTAACTGCTGGTTCCCTTTCACAAACTTTTTTTTCAGAGAAACATTACCTTTTCTTCAAAAGAAACTGTAGTTACATTTTAAATATACAAATAAGTTGTAGTTCAAATTTAATAGGTGTAAGGGAGGTT
Source organism: Tupaia tana (assembly GCA_026018925.1). NCBI lineage: Eukaryota > Metazoa > Chordata > Mammalia > Scandentia > Tupaiidae > Tupaia > Tupaia tana. The sequence continues at coordinate 16,609,757 of JAKSZU010000015.1, read as the reverse complement.
TATCTAAGTAAGTGTGATAAGGCTAGTCATGATTTATAGGGTAAAACATGATATATTTTTGCATAGAAAAACATAGAAAAATACGTTTGTGGGGACCAGCAGTTAGCATAATGGCTATGTCGCTGGACTCCCACGGAGTTGACCGCGGTCGAGTCCCGGACCTGGTGGCTTAAATTCACGCCGGGCGCGTGTGTGTGCGTGCCCAAGATCCCGAGAGGAGAATGGAGGAGCAGGGATTGTGGCGTGGCCATCACCCCTGGGGGGTGATTTCTTGCTTTCTGTCACGCTGTCTCTCTCTGTCTTTCTGGCGAGCGCATGTGCCCTATAGCAAAAACCTCTAAAAAAAAAAAAAAAAGAAAAGAAAGAAAGAAAGAAAGAAAGAAAGAAAGAAAGAAAGAAAGAAAAATATGTTTGTGACTTTTTAGATAATCCAATAGTAAGTCACTGAGCTATAGGCAATTTGAACAGTAGCATGGCATCATTTTTTAAATTTATTTTTTATTTGTTATCATCATAATCTTGTTTATATTACATTGAATTACATATAACTTTACAGTGTATTACATTGCTTTTTTAAAAAGGAATGCCATGCATGTCAGTCAATACAGAGACATTAAAATCCCCCACTTCATTATTCAGTATCTTTTCATTGTTTTTCTCATTCATTATTATTATTATTCTAATTACTTTTTTAACCAGTCAATCACTATTTCTCATTTTGCTTGTAAAAAGACTTTACCCATGGGACCAGCAGTTAGCTTAATGGCTATGTTGTTGGACTCCCACGTAGTCGACCACAGTTCATGTCCGGACCCGGTGGCTTAAACTCACGCCGGGCGCATGTGCGTGTGTGCCCAAGATCCCGAGAGGAGAATGAAGGAGAAGGGATTGCGGTGTGGCCATCACCCCTGGGGGGTGATTTCTCGCTTTCTGTCTACAGAGAGTCTCTGTCTGTCTGGCGAGCACATGCGCTCTATAGCAAAAACCTCTCCAAAAAAAAAAAAAAAAAAAAAAAAAAAAAAAAAAGACTTTACCCATCATGTGAAATACTTTTCAGACCCATCCAGTTGAGAATACTATACACGTCATCATCAACAGGTAATAAGCCATATCTATGTCCCACTAATGTCATGCCTCTCTAACAAATAAAAAGGTTTAAAGAAGCCCAAGCAAAACACTTACTACTAATTTCTTGCCAAATCTGTTTCTCTGAAACTGTATCCTCTCTCTCTGGAAACCTCTTTTATAAAGACCCACGTGCATGGCCGTAGGTACCTGGGGTCCTAGAAGGGTTGGTTAGCAGAGAGAGTAGAAAAGGGGGTCAGTTTTTAGTGCCTGACTCAGTGGCAGTTCATGTGGCCCCTGACCTACCATAATGCACTCAGAGAATTTTCAACCTTCAGTTGCTCAGCGGCCCCTCTCTATCCTTTGAAAAGCCTTCTGAGGTGCTCAGCACAAACCAAAGATGCAAACGCACCACCCAACAGTGACCGTCCCTGTGGCCTTCAAGCATAAGGTCGTTAGTGAAATTGTATTTAGATAATGCTCAAAAATGCTCTACAAATGACAAATCAGCAGGTGGGTTTTGGGCATCGTGGGGATCCTTGGGGCTGGTTTGCAGCCACACATTTTACAGTCCTAGGGGTAATGGCAGAATGTGAGATGCGTCCTGGGCAGATAGACACACAAAGGTATGTACACAACACACACACACACACACACACACACACACACACACACACTTACACTGTCCTCCTCCCGGTCATGCCTTTCACAGTCACCTCATGGATTAGTCAATACATTTGGAAATTTAGTATGTTGTTAGGGTTTGGGGAAAGGTGCTGAAATCCTAAATTCAAACAAAATGTGTGTGTGTGTGTGTGTGTGTGTGTGTATGTGTGTGTGTGTATGTGTGTGTGCGTGTGCGTGCCTCTTACCTGCTCACCTCTTAGCCACAGCAGTATGCCAACACCATGACTTTATGCCCATGAACTTGGCTAGGGAAGGAAGATCCTTCATATGCAAATGTCAGCGTGCCATCCGCCCAGCCCACCACCATCACCCTTCGAACTGCTTGTTAGAAACTGAATCACACACCGGACAGGCTGCCCTGAGGGGTGCTCTCGTCTCCACGACTCAGGACAAGCAAAGCTGGGACCATGTCCCTTACAGGCCCAGAGGTCTTCAGTCTGCCCTCCCCACCCCCTTTCTGTAAATGAAAGGCTGTAATTTAATCGGAGCCCTCTGCTGGCTCTGTAAGGGGAGGTGGCGTGGCAGTAAGAAATTCCCTTCACTATTAACTATAATATGAACACGTCCAGGAAGAGAACAAATCCGGGGGTGACCTCCAGGGAAACCCACCTCGCCAGCTCCCTGTCAGCCCCAGAAAGCCTGCTGCAGGACAGCCTCCAGACTGTGCTGTGGGAAAGAGGCAGGGGACAGATGGAGGGGTGTGGGCAGGGGTCCCAGCATGCACAGATGAGCAAACACCCAGATTCAAACGTAAGCTGAATGTAATTACTTGGTTAATTAAATATTGACTTTTAACTCAAAGAGTGATTAAAACAAGCTGCAGGAAAGACTATCCAGAGTGGGGGCAGGGAATGAGTCGAAACTTTCAAGAAGGGGGAAGAGGAGGGCTTGGTTGTTACAATGCAGCTCTGTGCTTATTCTTCCTCCCGTGTGCAGAAGACGCAGTCCTTAGTCTTTCACCAGGAATTGCAGACAGAGGCTCCCGCGAAAATAAGGACAAAGAAACCTTTCTCTTGACATTTTTCCTCCAAGACCACATCTCTTTTCCTAATTGTTGTCTGAGGGGACCAGGAGTTGTGGGCAGGAACTAGGTACTGCTTATTCATAGCCCCCTGGGATGAAATGCTGGGCCTGGCACAAGGTGGAGTTCCATAAGTGCTTGTAAAACAGATGTAAGAACTACTACATGGCAACGCATGTGTGCACCTGTGTGTGCACACATGTGTGTACCTATGGGTGCATGTATGTATGCACGTGAAGCTGTATGTGCACATGAGCGTGTATTCACTGTGAGCAAGCACTAAGGATCTTGTGTTTTAGTCTGGACTTAACTCACCAGCTCAGACACCCATGGGGTCTCAGTCTGCAAAGCACCCTTAGGCCATGATTTTTCTCCTGTGACTCCCAGCAAACCCGGTGGTCATCTGAGTCCAGGGCCTCAGCCTATTTTTTTTTTTTTTTGAGACTTTTTTTTTTGCTATAGGGCACGTGCGCTCGCCAGACAGACAGAGAGAGACAGAGAGACAGAAAGCGAGAAATCACCCCCCGGGGGGATGGTCACGCCGCAATCTCTTCTCCTCCATTCTCCTCTCGGAATCTTGGGCACGCTCGCACACGCGCCCGGCGTGAGTTTTAAGCCACCGGGTCCGAAACGCGAACCGCGGTCGACTACGTGGGAGTCCAGCGACATAGCCATTACGCTAACTGCTGGTTCCCACCTCAGCCTATTTTTCAGGTTCCTTCCAGGCAGGTGGGGATCCTGGCTCCATTTGGGAACTCAGCATCTTCATGGGAATTGGGAGGGGTCTCAAAGGCTCTGAGGTCCCCCCACCAGAGCCAGCCAGGCCTATGTGGCGCTCAGGGACCTCCCGATCCCCCAGCCCTGCTGCCTCCCACCACTGCCCGGGGCACCCCTTCCTCTCTCTGGTCCCTCACTCCTGATGACATTGCTCACTGTGATGGTCCTGGCTCGACCCTTGGGCCTTTCTCGCTCCTCACTGCTGCCTTGTCTCTCCTCATTGTTGGTTTAACCTCATGGGGACCTCTCTCTCAGCACCTCCTACCCCCACTCCTCGTTTCTCCATTCTGTGGATTCCTGGGCAGCCCTTTTGCAGTCGGTCCTAATACCTTGCAAGGCCGGAGAAGCTGTTTTATTTCCTTAACTCATACACAACAACAACAATGAAAACAAAATCACTTGCTGCGTGTTTCTTTATCTCCATCAAGAGACTGAAATACAACCTGAGCCATTTCTGTCTGAGCACTTTCTGGAGAGTTTGGGCTGGAGCAGATGGGGTTTTATGAGGGTTGTAAAAGTCAAGCTTTCAGCGTGTCAAACAAATCAGCATGTGAAGGAGGAACATTAAAAGTAGGAAAAACGGCCGCAGACAACGATGCCGTTGGAGGGTCTGCAAAGCAGGGTACAACCCTGGAGCACAGGTGGTTGCCACATTGGCCAAAACTTGCTTCTCAAGAACAAAGTGTTGCAATTTCCCTCAAAGGGTTGTAATCCAACATCTTAGCTCCTGAGTGGGGACAGTGGTGCCCAGGTTTTAAAATGCAAATTTCAGCATCATCTTGCATTTAATTCTGCTTGAGTTTTCATTCAGACATGAGCTGTCTTGTATGCAGTAATGCAATTGGCATTAAGAAAAAAAAAATCTGTTTCTATGTCTTGAGAAATTATGATAATGAAAAATAGCAACATAAACTACCATTAAGTCAAAAGAAAGATAATTACGCATCACGCCATCTCCCTGGGCCAGCCCACTGACATGGAGATGGATTTACTGCAGCAAAGCGGGGCTCATCTTTGCAGCATGGCACCTACTTCCTCCCTTAATTACAAGTAATTGTATAGTCTAATTTATGCTAATATCCATGCAGCACAGAGCACCTTGGCAAAGGGGAGTTAGTTTAGGAGGTAGGAGAATTACGAACCGGCTTCAATGTAGTCATTCTTGAGTTCTGTCATGTGCGGTTTCTGGGAATGATGATGCATCCTCTAAATTCTCACTAGTGAAGACAGGAAGGCCAAGACCAGATAATACCGTAGATAAAGGTGACTATTTGTCTGTTTGTTTTATCATCTACCCACAGCTGGATAAGCAGGCAAGGAAGATTAAACCTGGGGGTTTCACTGCACGGTAAGACTCAGGCCCACAAACAGCATGAAGGCACGTGTAACTGAGTGTGGAGGTGAGCGAGGCAGCCCAGGCAGTCCAGCTGCAGATCTCTATGGGTAGTGGAGCTCACGGAGCGCTGGGGCACCAGAGTTTTCGTAAAAGGAAAAGCAGGATTCATTCAACCATAAGTGCAATTCAGTGTCTGGGACGGCACACCTGGTTTCATCATCCCTCTCCAGAAAATGCATTTAGGAGCCCGTTAATGGTAGTGGTGATTTAATAAAAGCAGAGCAGCTCTAGAGTCGAGGTTCAAACCTGGGCTCTATCCCCTCTGGCTGGGGACTTCTCGGCTGACCTCGCCAGACTTCAGTTCCCTTCTCTTAGAGAGGGATGACATCAGTGGCACTGCAGGGCTGTCAGGTGGACGAAGTGAGATGAGAGAGCAGCATGAGCAGCACAGGCCATTCTGATCCGCCCACGTCACTTCAGAACATGGAGAGGAGCCTCCCCACGGAGGACATGGAGAAGGAAGCGCTTGTGAGAGCTTGCAGCGGGTGCTTTGATCTTGGTTATCAGAAAGAGAAGCAGCCTGGGACATCTCTGATGAGACTCCTGCTTGTAGATCATTCATTGATGGGAATTAGTAGGTTAAATACCGGGTCAGCAAACACAGGAGTTACAAATAAGATATGCCACCTGCTTCACGGGGCTTAGCATCTAGGAGATGAAACAGACATAACAAGTGAGCATGACAAAGAGCCCATGGCAGGCCAGCCGCAGGACAGAGCAGCGACGCAATGCTCTGCAATGCCGAAGCCATACGGGAAGGTCCTGTGTTTGCATCCCAAAGTCTCCCGGGGGATGCTAGCCCCTCCTGCCTGTGATCCTGGCTGCCTAGGGCTGGGGACAGCATCATGACATGGAGGCCCTGTTGGGGGTGCCCCTCTCTCTCCCGTTGTCACCTTCCCTCATAGAAAAAATAAACTAAAAAAGAAAAAGGAGTTTCACACAGAAACTCCAGGTTGCTCACCTCTTCTTCACTAACGTAAAGTGGAGTGGGGCAGCCACGTGTCACAGTGGACACAGCAACACTGACAGGTAAAAGCTTGATCTTACTAAAAAAAAAAAGCAGAAGTTAGGAAAAATGAGGAAACAGGGGCCCATTTAGCTGTGATGTGAAGCAGTGCAGACGCAGCAGCTGCCATCCTCTCAGTAGGAAGTATGAGAACACTGCTCAGAGCAGGAGACTGGAGGACTCGGGGTTCTGCAGCTCGCTGCTGGCCTGGGCAGCCGCGCACCGGCCTTGCAGAGTTCGTGTGGAGCCGGGGCAACCTCCTCTGCCCATCCCGGAGTAGGCCGAGCAGCCTTAAGCTCTGCCTCTGATTGGCTACTCATGGCCTTCAGCTCTGCCTCTGATTGGCTACGTGTAGCCCTGCGAGGAGACCAGGGCCCTTGGCTCTGCCTCTGATTGGCTACATGTGGTCCAGCTGTCGGGACACGTGCAACACAGAGGAATGGAGAATGGAGAATGTCATTCTTTTTTATAGACATGAGCCTGGCGTCACCCCTGGAAAGGGCTGACTTCACGAGTATGCAGCCTGTGTGGTCTCACGGGTCGCACATTTGATTTAATGTTCTTCCCTCAAGATTTCTCGTCCGTTTTGAAGGAGGAGCCTGGTGTTTTCATTTCGTGCTCACCTCTGCTTGGAAACTGCCTAGACACTGTGTTTCTCATTTTTGTCTCAGATGCTCAAACCCCTTTCTCAGACCTCTCAGAGGAGAGGCCTGCCTGGTGCCATTCCCAGGACTGTGATGTGGAGGGGTGTGGGTTCTCACAACAGCCTGGATGAGAATGCTACAGACGTGAGCAGGCCTCAGAGGAGGCATCAGGACTAGGTTGTCCCAACCTCCCGGACAAGGCCCATCTTCCAAGTAGGGAGACATTGTTTACCCAAGTGTAGATAATGTGAGGCATAGAATAGGAACTGCCCTAGCCCCAACTCTATCAACAGAGCAGTAGGGTTCAGTGACACCCTGGTTAAACCCATCCTGAAGCAGAGACAGGCGGGAAAGGAAGAAACTAACAAGCAGCCCCCTGGCTATGCACCAGTGATGTTCTACTTCCGGCCATGTGCATCGCAACTTGGCAACCTTGGGGACACTCTCTGGTCGGTGTCATACGTAATGTCATGGGTGGAGCCAGGACTGGGGTGTGGCCCGTGGACAGTGAGGCCTCTGCGTTTCTCCTTCCTCCCGACTGCCAGGGGTGGGGCTGCTCTTACAGGAATGTTAGGGGGGCAGTGGGAGGGAGAGGTCGTGGTTCTCCCCAGGACAGACACCAGGGCTGGGGCTTCCTTGCTCAGAGGCCTCCCGTCCTCCCGTGACCCTGGTACAGAGGACAGGAAAGCAGTAACGTCTGCGTCCTTCATAAAGTTGGTCAGGAGAGACCCATGGCACAGTGATGGCCTGCTGAGGACCCTGGTCCTAGTCTACACACCATGTGGCTCTGCCCTGGCCTGGCCAGTGAGTGCATCATCTTATTGTCAGGTTGTCCTGCCCCTCAAGCTCTTTATCTTTTTTTCAGTTTCTTTCTTTCTTCCTTTGATGAGTGAGAGAAACAGAGAGACGGCACCCCTGGAGTCTCCGTGACTCAGTCCTGCTTCAGCCAGCTCAGAACCATGGCACTTGCACTCCCAGCGTGTTTGGGGAGGTCTCCTGATGGGCACCTGAACCTTCCCATGTGGGTCGGACTCCCAGAGCGTCACGTTACCTTCCCACTGTGCCGTGTTCCAGCTCTCTGCTTGCATGTGGCCACACATGGGCAGCCCTCCGGAGACACTGGGCTTTCTCCTATCATTATTTGCCTATTTCTGTAACAAAAGCTGGGTTCTGGACTGAGATGCTAACTCCTGGGGACTGCATGGAAATGGGCAAACACTGGCTCAGCTCTGGCGAGTTCTGGTCTAACCTGGGCAAGAGTGTCCCAAGGGGCAGGGATGGGGGCGTCCACCCTGGTGGGGAGGAGTGTGTTATTATTGGTTTTAAACTTTCTACAGATAATGCACACCGCTGCTGCCTACACCTGAGCAGACTGCCCCTACCACTCCACGTACTTACTACTGCCCTGGATGAAGGAGCCCTGGAGTCCGTGGTGGTTACTTGCTATTTCTTCGATGGTTGAAATGAAGTCCTGCCTCAGGGCCTTTGGACTTGCTGTGACCCCAGCCTGGAGCTCTGTCCTCGTGCAGAAACTTGGCTCCCTTCTTCCCAGCCTTCAGGTCTGTGCTTGACGGTCACTTCCCCGACAACCTATAAAAACGCCACCTCTCCCCAGGCTGCCCTATGCCATTTTAGTTTTCCCCATGGCCCTGTTCACCTCCTGGAGGAGCATGGATCCTGTCTTCCTCAGCACGGCCCCCTCAGTGGGGGCTTAGGTGATCATATGAATGCTGTGTCTCCAGGGTCTGCCCCTCCCAGGAACTCAACAAGCTTTGAATGGGCGAATGGATGGAAGAGAGCTCTTAGGTGCAAATCTTGCTCCTGCCCTCTGCCAGCCATGTGACCTTGTGTGATTTGTCCTCTCTGCGCCTCAGTTTGTTTATTTGAAAACAGAAACTAGGCTGGCCACAGAGTAGCTGAGCCAGTGAATCCAGGCAGGACATGTGAACACCCGTCCCTGGGGGAGCTGGTCAGCATCACCGCCCTCCTCCTTTCTCCCCGAAGCCTCTGACTTGATGCTTGAGCGAGGTAGGGGGGGCCTCCCAGCCTGCTCAGGTAGCCACAGGAGTCCACTCCACTCCTCATTCTCGGCCTGATCCCGGAGGCTCGCACAGCGAGCAGAGAAGGAAAACAGGAAAGATTTATTTCCTGCCTTCCCAGCAAAACACTCAAAGAATGTGCACATCCATAACCTCATCGCTCTTGTGAAGGCCGGTGACAACCCAGATGGATGGAGATGTGTGAGCTTCTCCGGGTGCATGAAAACCCAATCCCAAGCTTTTGGGGGAGAAGCAGGCACTGAAATCAAGGGCGGGCACCCCCCCCCCCCCCCAGATCACCAGGTCTGCAAGGACACCCTGGCCCCTCCCGAGAGAGCTCACATGCCGTCAATTTATTTATTGAGCAAGGTGGCCCTGGAGGAATATAGAGGATTGGAAAGAGAGAAAGAATGTTCAAGAGAATCTAACCAAACTGCTATTTTGGTTTATCCCAGGATGTGAATTGCAGAAAGGAGTCTTTCCGCCTCTGTCCACTAAGGCTTCTTTGAATGAATTGCAATATTCTAGGAGGTTCTTCCGGAACCCCAACCTGCTCACACACTGCAGACGTGTGTTAGAATGGTGACTAGCCTTCCCAGGACTGAGGGGGCCCCTGGGGGCAGAACTTCAGAGTCAAAACCAAGAAAGTCTTTGATAAATAAGAACCAGCTAGTCCCTCTAACCACGGTACAGTGGATTGAATGGTGGCCCCCAAAAGATATGCACATATCCAATCCAGGGAACACATGACTGTGACTTTAGTTGAAAAAGGTCTTTGCAGCTGTGATTAAGATCATTCTGCATTACTAGGTAGGCCCTAAACCCAAGAACAAGTGACAGAATGTAAGCGGCAGAGACAGAAAAGGAGACACGAACACACAGCCAAGAGCGCTGTAGAAGACAGAGGCAGAGGCTGCAGTGCTCTGGCCACAATTGGCTTGGAACCACCAGAGCTGGAAAAAGATAAAGGATTTTCCCCCAGAGCCTTCAGAGGGAACACGGCCCTGTCGACACCTTGACCTGGACTGCTGGCTTCCTGAACCCCAAGAGAACAAATTCCTGTTGTCCGAAGGCACCAGGTTAGTGGCAGTTTGCACAGTAGCCCTGGGACCAACATCCTAGCCAGAGGCTTTATTTCTGCTTTTTTTTTTTTTTTTTTTTTTTTTTTTTGAGAGGTTTTCGCTATAGGGCGCGTGCGCTCGGCAGACAGACCAGAGAGAGACATAGAGACAGAAAGCGAGAAATCACCCCCCAGAGGGGATGGTCACGCCACAATCCCTTCTCCTCCATTCTCCTCTTGGGATCTTGGGCACGCATGCACACGCACCCGGCGTGAGTTTTAAGCCACCGGGTCCAGGACGCGAACCGCGGTCGACTACGTGGGAGTCCAGCGACATAGCCATTACGCTAACTGCTGGTTCCCTCTTTCTGCTTCTTGACTTGATCAGGCCTTTCCCTCCTTCAGGGCTTTTGCACTTGCTGTTCCTGCTCCCAGAAATGCTCTGAGGGCAGTTCCTTTAGCTGCCTCTTTCTTCAGTGTCGGGTTAAATGTCCCCTTCTCAGAAGGACTGTCCTTGACCTTCCATTCGAAGTGGCCACTCGACTTCCACTCTAATCACTTCTTGCCCGCCTCAATCCCAGCACAGATAGACCCTGTGCACTTGTTCCTTTAAGATTTCTTACTGCTCTGTCGACAGTCTCTAGCTTTACCAACACGACCAGACTGTGAAGGCAGGGACATGGCCACCTCACCAAATGCCAGATCCTCAGTACTCGGAGCAGTGTCTGATAGCTGGGGGCTCACAGAGATGAGCTGAATAAAGAAGTAAATGAATAATTAAGTGTGCAGGCCCAGCCGCCGTGATGTAGTTGGAAGTGTACTGAATGGCAAGGTTAGAAGCCACAAGGTGTGAGCACCACCGCGATCTTGATGAGCTGGAGTGCTATGGAAGGGGGTCCCAGCATGATGAGACCCTATGGAGAGTGCCTATCTCTTTCTTATGTATGCATACACACTCTCTCATTAATTAAAATAAAATCACAAATGAATTGCATTCTGGGTTTAAAAAGACAAAAAAAAAAATGTTAAATTACTGCCCTTGGGTTCCTCAAAGTAGAATTTGAAAACTCAGCGATTCATCGATTGTTGCCAGCCCCACCCAATGATTGTAGTCAGCACTAATGGTCACACTCGCAGGTCAGACTGTGTCTTGGCTGATTCGCTGGGCTCCCTGCAGCTGGGAGAGGCTGCGGGCTGTGGATGAGCCCAGGTCTGCCCTGTGTGCGTGCGCCCCAGGCTTCGTCTACAGGGACAGGTGCTCTTCTCCTGGCAGCTCCCTGGGATCAAGAGCAGCCCAACTGCATGGGTACACCTACTGCCTTTGATCACGTCCCTTCTGCTGACATTCAGCTGGTCGGGGTGAGTCCTGTGGCCAATGAATAGTGTAGGAAGGGGAGGGCCCTAATGTTTGCCGAATAGCAATGCAAGTCATCCCAGAACTCGTGACCGTGGGCAGAGATTCAAGAAACCAAAGCTGAATGGAGGATGGTTTGTGACCTGGAAACTCTCTGAACACAAGGGTTGAGTTTGTCAAAAAGAAAGGGAGAGAAAGAGAGGGAGAATTTGCATGCATTATCCTGCAGGGAGAGAACCTTGGCAGTTAATGCAAACACACCACACCATTGCCAGAAGCCTCCATTGTCCAAGAGGGTAGTGACAATGTTGGGCAACTGACCCTAGGGCAGTGCGATTCAGGGGTGCAAAGCAAGAGATCACAACCTTCATCCTTCTCCCCACCATTCCCCACCTCCAGCAGGTGGATCCAGACCAAGTTTTAACTCCAATTTCAACTTGATGTTGCAGCTGCTGTCGTTGCCTGGGGACCCCTATCCTTTTACATGTTATTGTAGATCAGTTGCCCGCTGCTGCAATAAAGAACTCTCAATGGGTTGTCTGGAATTTCTAAATCAGCGCTGCAGAGAGCCTGGCGGATAAAAAAAACAAGACAGGCTGCCCTTCAAGGGTGATAAGTACTAGACTTAAGCAGACCACCTAAGATCAGTCCCCTCCTAAATACCAGCTCCAAGAGGGAATCCACTTCTGCCACCATGAGGCCAATGCAGCCCCTGTCTGGGCTGCCCCCACAACCTCACCCTTGGCGGTAAGACATTCACCATTGTCAATGACTTCCTACTTCCCAACACTGCTTTTGCAATTATGGGGTGGAGCAGAGAGGGGTACATGGTCAGCTCTCAGATCAGTCATCTTCAAATTAGACTACTCAGGCCCTAAGGATACAAGGTAACTATATTTTTTTTGTTTGTTCAATTTATGTCTTTCTTTCCACATGACAAAGGGACAGAGAGGAAGAGAGTGATAGAGAAAGAAAGCAAGAGATGGTCACTCCCAATAGCGTCTTCATGCCACCATCCTCCCCAGGTCTCACCTGGCCTGCATCACAGGCACACAGGGGCACTCCTGGCTCAGGGAAGTCCTGGGAGATGAACCCCTTTCCCATGAGGTCCGGTTGTATGACTGCTGTACCTTGCCTGGACCCTCCATGATGACTTCCTAAGGATTCACAGGCATGGACAGCTTTAAAAGTCAATTGTCCTCCGTGTCCTCGGTGGACCTTCTTTTCCATGTCCTGTTCCGTCAGTGCTCTCCTCCCACTGTGAAAGCAAAGGCTGAGCAGTCCCTTCTCCAACAGGGGGAGGAGCACCACTCCTGTGGCCCATTGGAGGGCAGTTCTGTAAAGGAGCAATTTAAAATCTGTGGGCAGGATGCAGGGACATCACCACGGGACAGCGCAGGGCCCAGGCTGCAAACAGTGGGCTCTGGGTGGGTGAGGGGAGGGAGGGTCTGGAATGTGGGAACAGAGGGGCTCTATGGAGTGGGCGGCTGGACAAGGGCTATGACCTTCTGGAGTGGATGCAGACAGCCTGGGCTAAGCCGTGGTACAAGCCAGCTGGATGAAGTCCCTGACGCCCTCCTCGCCTACCCTACCACCCCTGCTGGTTCTCTCCATCCACTGGAAAAACCCAGTAGGAAGTCAGAAAATAAGGGGGCCTGTTTTGGTGGAAGGCACTGAAAAACTTGAAAGGCACACGACAGAAGCTCTTCAATGCCCATCTGTTTTTTGTTTGTTTGTTTGTTTGTTTTATATTATTATTATTATTAGTGATAAATATTTGAAGTGTGTTTCTTTATTTTTTCCATGAGAGAGAGACTAATAGAGAGAGAGAAAGAGAGAGAGACAGCACCCCCAATGGGGCCTTGATGCCACAATCCACTCCAGCCTCAATCCGCCCTGCATCATGGGTAAGCATGTGTCTGGCATATCAGAGAGGTCTCTGGTTTGAACTGGGGACCTTTCCATGTGGGATTGCCTCACAGAGTTCTGCATTTCACTGTCATACCACCATCTGGCCCCCATGTCTGTTCATTTTTATGAATGAGTTACACATGGTTGCATTGACCAAAGCAATTTCTAAAAAGAGGGGACAGTGTGGATGCTGAAATCTGACTCTTTGTAATGACAAGCAATATTTGTTCATGAATACATGCATTAATTGAAAAAAACAGCCCCACAATAGTTACATTGTTTTGACCAGCCCTGAACCACTCACCATTGTAATGGTAACTACATGCAGACCCACGTATTTAACATTTAAAACTGGACGGTCACAGAAAATTATAAATTTTCTGTTTTAATTTATACATGTTTTTGTTGCAGTGATGATCAATAAAGGGCTTCCAAGCATAAAAATATGATACATTCCCATCAGAGTTTTCTAGGGGAGGACAAGTTGAAGGAGAAAAAGGAATAATGCAAAATTTCCAGCCATCAGAACAGAGTTTTTCATGTGTGCTTTAAACCAGTGATGGTGGAGACCAGTTACCATGGCAGTGAGTTTCCACTGTACAAACTCTCAACATGAAGCAAATTTTCTTTTAGAACATGAATATTAAGCATTACTGATACAATGACTTAAACTTATCTTAAAAATTAGGTGTTAAAAATTTGGGGGTAGGGTGTGCAGCAGAGGGTGTGGTGGTTGGGTCGCTGGACTCCCACATGGAAATGTGTAGTTTGAATCCCAGACCTGGTGGCTTGCTTTCTCATTTTCCCTCTCTTGCTCTCTCTTTCTCTCTTGTCTTTCTGGTGAGTGCATATGCCCTGTAGTAAATTGAATAATAATAATAATGATAATAAAATTAAGTAAGTAATTACTTTAACTAATGTAAAGGGGGTAGATGATTTTTTTAAAGAGGTTTTTGCTATAGGGCACATGCGCCCGCCAGACAGACAGAGAGAGACAGAGAGACAGAAAGCAAGAAATCACTCCCCAGGGGGGATGGTCACGCTGCAATCCCTTCTCCTCCGTTCTCCTCTTAGGATCTTGGGCACGTACGCACATGCACCCGGCGTGAGTTTTAAGCCACCGGGTCCGGGACGCGAACCGTGGTCGACTACATGGGAGTTGGGTGACAAAGCCATTACGCTAACTGCTGGTCCCTAGGGGTAGATGGATTTTTGGATGTGGGAGAAAGGGAAGGCTAAGTCTAGGAAATTCATTCATCAGGGGCCGATATTTCTGTGGGAATCAGGGGATGAAATAAGATGAAATCTACAAGCTGTCCAGGACAGCATCAAAGACTTAATGACAAAGCAGTCACTTGCTGTCAGAAGAGGAAGAGATTGCTGGTGGATCAGGGTTGCTCTTCTAGAGAGGATGGAGACTTACCCAGCTGGTGGAGAGGGATGTGGAGATGTGGGAGAAGCTGCCAGAATTTTTCGAAAGAGGAAATTTGCAAAGCCCCGAGAGGCTCATGTTTGCGATCAACAAAACAATGTTGCTCCCCTAATCATTCAACCCTTCTTTCATAAGGCAGATAAGTACAGATTACCAACTAGGAACTGGGCCCTGTGCTAGCTATCTTATCAATGAGTCCGAATGTCGGAGAGCCCTCATCCATGCTGATCTTGTGGCGTGATTTAATTCTCCCTCTGACTCAGGAAGGAGTGACAGCTCCCCTTCCTGGGGCTTGGAAGGTAGGCCCATTCTCTGCTTTTCTCCCTTGTTCTCCAGTCTTGGGGCACGCTCCCACATCCACTCTGTCCTGTGGGTCCCATAGTATCGGCCTCAACTCAGAGCCCTGTCACCTCCTGTTCCACCCACCAGGCCCCGGCCAAGGACTTTTGTGCCCTCTTTCTAACCACCTTCCTCTCCATTCTCTCTTCCTCTGCTCTAAGTTTCAAGCTCAGCGCTGAGCAAAAGGGTTTGTGTGAGTTTCTGCTGTGAGTTTCCAAAAAAGAAGTGCGGAACTTTAAATAAGATAAGGGTTTCTCTCAAGTAAACATGGCCAGCCCAGGGCTAGTACTCATCATGGTTCCCATGACAGCAGGGACCCAGGCCCCTTTTGTCTTGTTGCTCTGTCTTTCTCAGCATAAGGCTTCTCACCCACGGCTCAAGTGTCCGCTCCCGGTCGGACACCTGAGTCTGCTCCCAGGCAGCAGAAAGAGGAAAGTGTTGGAGGCAGAGAATGCTCTCTCTCCACAAGAGGTATCATCACAGGCTCATCTTCCACTAACTGGAGCTTAGAGCTCCAACCACGAGTACCTGCGAGGGTGGCTATGATGCGCTCCGACTAGCTGGACAAAGGTCAGCAATGCTGCAGAGATGGGGAGACAG
The DNA here is from genome assembly GCA_026018925.1 of Tupaia tana. Taxonomy (NCBI): domain Eukaryota; kingdom Metazoa; phylum Chordata; class Mammalia; order Scandentia; family Tupaiidae; genus Tupaia; species Tupaia tana. Next base: position 16,594,426 of record JAKSZU010000015.1, on the reverse strand, counting down.
CCAGTCTGCCTCCTACCTACCTTCCACTCACAGGGCCCTGGCTTTTCTTTCTCCAGCCTCTTCCCTCTGGTCCCACCTTTCCATGGGGTTTTGAGACCTGGTCTGGGACCAGCCTGCCTCCCTACCCCAGGAAAATCCTGTCTTAGTAGTTGTATCAATACTGAGGATTTTCCAGGGTCTTCTTGTTCCCCAGCCGGTAACATGTAGAAGTTGTGCGAACACATCCGCAGATGGACTCTCCATGTTCATCTTTTGAAGCAAAAGCAGCTGTCCCCTGCTCAGTGTGTCAGCTGCTGCAGAGAGGTGACAAGAGAAGATTCTTCCCCATCAGACACTCGGGTGGTGGCGAGGTGGCACCCGCCAGCTGTTCCGACATGGAAAGGATGAGTCTGGTATCAGGGTTCCCTGTCACCAGGGTTCACTGTGGCTACTGAGGCTGGGAAGAATTCAGTTCACAACGCTCGGGCCTTACAGACTCTCCAAGAGAGACAGCAAAGCAGGCATCTTGGAGCCCATGCAGCCGGGAATAATGTCTGAACCACACTGCGGCGCTCTCCAGTGGAGACACGCAGCCTGCTGTGTGGAGCCCGAGCCCTGGCTTCCGGCCTTTCAATCATGGCTCCCCTGAGACAAGACGTCATTAGGCCTTGTCACCAAACCAGCTTCCTCACCGAACCTTCCTGACCTCAGGAGCTCCTTAGTGGAAGTTCCCATGTGGGTGCCAATTAGCCAACGCCAGTCACATGAGTGTGTTCTAACTACAGGGAAACTGAGAAAGCAAGTCTACGGAGTCCACGTTGGAGACGGGATGGCTGCTAAGGTGGGACATTACCCCAGGCCCAGGAAGTGTGTTCAGAGATGCAGGACAGCCAAATCCACACCAAGGGGCTCCCACAGACAGGGCTGTACCGATCTCGCCCAATGTTCTCAGTTCCTAATTAGGAAGAATTCCTGATTATTTCTCAAGCACATTCCATTACTATATCCTTAGGATTCTCTTTCGTTTCCTTTTTTTTTAAGCGAGGTTTTTGCTATAGGGCATGTGTGCTCACTGAAAAGACAGAGACAGAGAGACAGAGAGCAAAAAATCACCACCACCCCCCCAGGGGGGATGGCCACTCCATCCATTCTCTTCCATTCTCCTCTTGGGATCTTGAGCACACATATACACGCGCCCAGAGTGATTTTAAGTTGCCAGGTCTGGGACTTGAACTGTGGTCAACTACGTGGGAGTCTAGCAACCATTATGGCATCTATGCCACTTGCTAGCCCTTCTAATTCCCTTCTTACTCTAGAAGTCCACGTTCTCTAAAGCCAGTATATGGAGACCTACATGGGCTAGATTAGGAAGCTGGCAAAACAACCAGTCCTCCTGTGTTCTCCTGTGTTCAGGCTCAGTCTGACCGTCCACCTCCCAGGAGACGTCCATCTGTCCTTCTCCAGGAGTGCGCCTCCTGCTTGCCCTCAGATGCTTTCAGTGCCAGCGGGAGGTTCATGGATGGGAAGTCTCAGGTCTTAGAGGACATGGGGCAGCCTCTGTCACCCTACAGGGAACTGTCATTTCTGCTCACTGCTGAGGAGCTATGACCTGGGGCAGAAAACCCTGAGAAATTGTAAATTTAAAACACACACAGGGAGCTTAACTGAATTAGAACAATTTTTGTCCTTGGAGTCCAAGTTGGGGGCATTGATGAACTGCCCAATCTGGTAGTGATCGCAAATATTTAGTTAAAGAAGCAGCATAAATACCCATGTCAGCAGTATTAAATCCAACTACTATCACTATTTAAAAAGCCATAAGACAGCTTATTCCTATCACCCGCTCAGACCACAACATACACCCGCCATACACGTGTGAGCTGTTCATAAGAAGGTACACAGAAATTAGCAACATTAAATTAGGTGTCATTTTAGTCCCCAAGCTACCTATACACCTGCTTTGCACTGAAATTCTCCATGTTTACCCACATTGTTTCTTTCCAAGTAAAACTTATTGCACAGATTCCTCAGGGCATTTTATTTTTATTTTCTGGCTCTGGTTAAATATTGGTTTTATTTTCTAGGTAATTTAAGAGGAGGTAATGCAGCTCTGATTTGATAAGTACAACCATAAAGCATTCAGAGTAAATACACTTTAGGGGTTCAATTAGAACTTACTTTTTAAAAAATCAAGATGACCAAACAGTGATTGGCTACCATGGGGATTTCTGGGTGGGCTGGATGGGCATGCCGCTATAAGTAATGTTAGTAATGGAGAGACAAATTGTCAAAAAAAAAATTAATATTGAAAGCTGGGGGGGCTCTTCCAAAAATCTGTATCAGAACGCATACAGCCCCTGGAGTTCACGTTGGAGCAAGAATGTGTTTTGGGGACAGCAGATAGTGAAATGGTTACGTCACTGGACTCCTATATAGAGGACCGCAGTTCGAGTTCCGGACCCCACAACTTAAAACACACCGGGCACGTGTATGTGCATTCCCAAGACCCCTGGAGGAGAATGGGGGAGAAGGGACCATGTGGTCATCCTCCCTGGGGGGCAATTTCTCACTTTCTGTCTCTCTGTCTCTCCAGTGAGCCCATGTACCCTATAGCAAAAATCTCTCTAAAAAAGAAGAAAGGAGAAGGAGAAGGAGAAGAAGGTGTTCTTTAAAATGGATTAATTCTGGGTTTCTTAGGATCAAAGTAAACTGTAATTTTTTGAAGAGACAACAGAACTTATCCTGGAAGGACAAGAAAAGCTGCCAGTGTATTTACAGAGTGGCCAACCTACTCCCCACTCTATAGCAATGACCATCAGTCTTCGAACAGGTACTTTCTAGTCATTGGGGTGCGCTTGGCTGTAAGTGCCAAGAAACCCAAGTTCAATGACTTCAGATAGGAAAAGAATTTACTGCTCATGCCAAGGAAGAGCTGGTGATGGAGCTGGAGCTGGGCACGTCTAAGTCCAAAGGCTAAAACTTCATGATCAGGATTTTGACTTTTTTCTCTTCATCTCAACTCAACTTACTTTAACTTCGCACTGAAGTACATGCCCTCCCATGACAGCACCAGATGACCCACCATCCTGGATCCCTCTGCAAAGACCTCTCCTCCCTGGCCCTCTGCCAAAAGCCCAGGATTGACTCTGATTGGCTCCAACTGAGTCACATGCCATTTCTGAACCAGTCACACATCTGGGAAGTAGTGGAGTCAGATAGAGATAGAATTGACCTTTTTTGTCCTAGAAAGTTGAGGGTGCTGGTCATGTGACCTGCTCTGGCCTGTGGGATACGACAGGAAGTGTGTGTGTGCGTGTGATTCTGGAGAGGATTCCATTCAGTACATGTTTTGCTTTCTTGCCTTAGTAACTCATTCTAGATGATGGATGATCTGCCATCAAGAGTATATTAGTAAGAGTATTGTGAAGTTGAGCTCCCTCTGCCCTGAGAGGGACACAGATTTGAACAAGAAATAAACATTGTTGCTTTGAGCTACTGAGATTTGGACTTTTCCTTTTTATGTTACTACAGAATAACATCAGATATCAAAGGGGACTTCAACCTCATCTGCATGTGTTCATTATTTTTAATAAAGGAAATGTATTCATGTATCGCTTGTGTGATTAAAACAGCCCTTAATAAAAAGAAACATAAGGTATTGTAATGGCAAAATAATTCATTTTTACCCTGAACCCAAGTAAATTAAAGCATTCTAAATATCCGTGTATTCTCAGTGGTTAATGATTGATAAATAAAACTTCAGGTCAGTCGATGACATGGTGATTAAGGTGGCTGGATCCTACCTGGCTGACTGTGTGATTCAAGTCCCGGACCCAGTTGATTTTTTTGCAAAAAAGAAAAAAGGTTTGGTCTGCTAATAGTGACTGTGGAATGTTTTTTTCTTTCCATGAGGCATGTGTGCTCACTGGAGAGACAGAGATAGTGAGAAAAAGTGAGAAATCATCCCCTGGGAGATGTCCATGCTACAATCCCTTCTCCATTCTCCTCCTAGGATCTTGGGCACTCATGCACACATGCCCGGTGTGATGTTTTAAGCCGCCAAGTCCAGGGCTCAAACTGTGGTTGGCCACGTGGGAGTCCAGAGCCTTAACCACCACGCCGCCTGCTGGCCTTTGACTATGGACGTTTGAGGCACACTGTGGCAATTTGGTTGGAAGCGGGCTTGAGAGAATTCTTCCTTGCTCGTGAGCATTATTCCTCTTCCAGCAACAGAGGCACACCACCTCCCCTCCACTTGAAGCTGGGGTATAGGAGGCCAAGGGGCTCATTCTGAACAATTGGAGTGGGTGGAAGAGGCATCATGGGGCACTCCAGATGGAAGCCTTTGGTGACAATTACACTGCTCCATGACCGCAATGGCAGAAGCCCATGCTGCCAGGCTGATGCTTCAAGATGGGAGCTGCCTGCGTGGCTGAGTCCACACAGAGTGTGCTCCCTTGTGAGTCACCGGCTTTAATGAACTTCACACGAGAAGATAACATAAACATAAAGCTCAGGAGATAACACACAAATGTGTGATGTGATTACCACTGAGATCTCAGGGCCATTCTTATTTTAGCATAGCCCAGTGTCACATGTTGGATCAAGGACCATGATGGTGGGTGGAGGACACTTGTCTGGGAGCCGCCTCGGCAGAGCATTCAGTTTCTACTTCAATAAACATAACGATGATTTTATTTTTACTTTACGTGTATGTTTTCTTGGGGCACCAATGGAGATACGGAGTGGGCTGGCCAAACTTCCCTTTCTGAGCCATTTCTTGGCACCATCACTAGTGAAGAATATTAAACCAAGAACTCAGGTGTTTGGGGATCTCTTAAGGGCCAACTCTTATTGCGACTTAATTAAGAAGCTCAGCTGAGAGGCATCAGGCTATTAAACCGAGGCTGACGGGGCCTGGGTTGATTCAGAGACGCAGCCTTTATTAGTCTTCTCTGCTTCTATGAAAGCAAAGTAGGTTTGTGTTCCACTTGGGGACTAATCCATTAGTCACTGCAAAGTCTCGGAGGACAGGCAGGTCCATTTCAAACCTAATTTGCAGTTGGCTTTTCATTTTAGTGGTTTTGGAATGGAATTCATCTGCCTAAACCCTGGAGTGTTTGGTTACCTCATGCAAATATTTAATACCCATGGCGAAATTTCAATATAACACTAACAATTTGTTTTCCTCCACACCAGCCTCATTTGTCAAAACTATTGACCCAGGACCATAAAGAAATGCCACTCTTGCCCCCCTTTGTAATGGTTTTATGCAAATAACTCTCAAGACTTCATTCTGCGCACATGTTTGGAGAAAAAGAAGATAGAAGAGAAGCTGGATCAACACTGGAGATGAACAGAAAGATGGAGGCATGGACGATACAAGAGAAGAGCGAGGGTCATGGAGGGAAGAAAGAAACGAGTGGCCCGAGCATGTTAAACCATGGACTTTCTCAGCACCACAAAGGAAAAGGGGCAGGGCAGGGGAGATCAACTCCTGCCCTGTGTGCTCAGCAGCACGACGGTGTGGAGGTGAGACTTCTGAGAGGGCAGATACAACTCATGCCATGTTGGCTACTATTTGAGCAGAGAGAGAGAAAAGCCAGAGCAGGAAGTAAGATGGCCTGATAGAAAAGGGTACACTTGGAGGTTGCAAGGCTTGCCACGGGGTCTGGGGGCTAGGACAGCTCATAGCGTCCCACCATTCCCATGCCCTCAATGATCTCAGGAAGGGCACGCTTGCTGTGTGGTCAGCCTGCCTACTCTCTTCCGCCCTCCCTTCTGCCCAATTCTCCTTCTCTCATCTTGCCCAAGAAAGGCGCCATTTCTACCCATCCTAAACCTCCCCTTGGTGCTCTGTGTCCACTTGAGCACACCTGGGCATCATACAAAGGGGTGACACTGAACTCTGGGACCTGGGCCTGGACCCTTTGGTCAAGAATGCATGATGCTGTCCGTGTAGTTCTCAGGGACATGCACATCCATTAGAAGGAGTCTCTTCATAGTGAAAAATCATTACCTGTTGCTCTTTATTTAATATTGTTTTCATCAATTGGGTACTTATAATAATTCAATAATAATTCAATCTGAAAAAAATGTGTAAGCCCTTAGAGGTTTATATTCACAGTAAATTTAATACTATATATTCATACTATTAGGTGTACCTATAAGCATACACAAATATGTAGATACACACATATGCACATATACACACACGCATGTGTTTGAAGACCGCAGGCACAGAAAAGCAGCCAGGTCTGGGGTACTTGAGTAGTCCCCGAGCATCTAGGTCAGCCAGTAGGCTGGGCGGGCCCTGCTCTCTGTGTGCAGTGGATGCTGACTCCAGGAACCACTGGGGATCCCCACATTTGTAAATGATTCTGTGGCCTTAATGTGCGCCTCATAAAATGCAGTTCTTTCACATGCTGCCTCCCCACGGAAACTGTTTAATAAATTGTTTTTTAAGCTTCCATTCAGCACATATTCATTTCCTTAAGCTTGGTTACATCTGCATTTCACTGTTTCATTGTTTCCAAAAGAACCATTTTCTGGCTAAGACCATGGAATTCTGAGTCTTCACCTCTCCTGCTCCTCCTCCTTTTCCTCCTCCTCCTCCTCCTTCTTCCTCCTCCTCCTCCCTTTCCTTTATTCATTATAGACTGTGCATGCACACATGACAGTGGGAGAGAGAGGAGTACCCTCCACAGACGGGTCACACTGTGACCCCCTTCCTTCAGTCCTGCCGCTCGTTGGGTCTGGAGCACTCACCTGTGTCCCGGTGTGTCTCAGGCCAACCAGACTTCTCTATGCCACGGAGCCAGTTCAAGATTTCTCCACTTCTAGTAACTGAGAGTTGCCAAAGATCATTGTTCACCAAAAATCTGAATTTTAATCAATTTATTGTGTACTCAAACCCAACAGGGATGGGAGACAGGCTCAGCCCTTTCTGGGTCTCTAATGCTGAGTGGGGAGTGGGGGCCAGCCCTCCTCACCGGCTCAGAGCTCTTACCCACCCTCCAGCTTTGCTGCAGGAGAGCAAAGTCAACCCCTCAGCAAAGCTCCACACTGCGGTGTGTGATGGAGTATGGTGGGCCTCGGTGCTGTCTGCCACGCTTCCTACTTTCTGGTAGAAATGCATTTCCTGCCACCTTTGACTTTCAGCATGAGGAAAAGCAGTGTATGTCACCCTGAGCCGGTTGTTAGCCATATCGGCCTCCGCCTGCCATGGTGATTTTCTTGAGACACGTCAATATGAAGCCCGAGTCTCTGAGAAATACAATTGTGCAGAAACCTCTGGTGTCACGGAGGTAGAAATGCAGCATTTGGAAGACCTAACTATTTCTCACTTTAAGCTACTGAGATCTGAGGACCTTTTGTTACTGCAGCATAAGCCAGACTCTCCTGACTAATACAGAGTCATTTATAACTAAAAGCTTCAGATTATAAGTCATTTATAAGTTAAAGCTTCAGGTGTGAAATCTGTAAATTAAAAAGATCTTCTATATGCATCTCACTTTGCTAACCGTGTGTGTGTGGTGTGTGTGTGTGTGTGTGTATATGTGTGTATATATATATATATGTATGTATGTGTGTGTGTGTGTGTGTGTGTGTGTGTGTGTGTATCTACAGAGAGAACCTTGGTCTTTCACCAGGTTTGAATTTTACATCTGTCTTTTAGGACAAATTCCGGGAATTCCAAGCTTGTGTTCTCTCTCTTTGGAATTTGACTTAAGGCAGGCCCCAGGAGTTTACTCCCCTGACGTTTTCTGCCATCTGCCCTAGCTCTTCCAGCACTAGGTTTGTGATTACTGAGCTAATTCTGGTGACCATGACCTCTGTGACATTTCTCAGAAATCCCATTTTCTGCTTTGACCCAGGGTCAGAGACACTGGTCAATAAGCAGGGCTGGTATCTATCAATAACTTCTTTAAGTGAGAATGTAAACGGGAAGATCTTTATAAAAGCAATACCATGTGTAGCTAATGGAGACCAGAAAAAGAGTCATTAGTCCAGGAAGCTCAGGAAAACTGATTAGTGAGACCGAAGGCCATGGCCTGAAATCCAGATAAGCAGTGACAGACTCAGATGCCATTGTGTGTGTCACTGTATCCTGCATGAATACTGCACCCTGAAAGCTGCTGGGATCCTTCATCCCTGTAAGTCGACAATGACAACAACCGCAGCATCAAAACTCCCATTTAGATGATCATCGGTTGCAGGGCATTAAAAATCTCCTTGTAACCAGAAAGATACTTCCCTCTCCATCCATGTCATTGTCTCCCCAAACCCCATTTGTCTGAGACCTTGGAAGATCAGGGATCTAGCATTCTTAAACTTCGACTGGATCTAGAGCACCCATCCAGCATCAAAATCCTGGATGACGTTGGCTCCTCCTGAAAAATTCTTGAGAGTATGTATCATTGCATTCCAAGATACCTGGCTTTAACTCCCCCCTCAATTTTTCCACTGCAGCCCTAGCTGAAATCACCCAAGGCTACTTGGGTGCTCTTAAAGTTACTGATGGACCTCAGGAGAACTGAAGGGACAGAGCTGATCACTTGATGACTCTTCTTGCAGAACAGCTGAAGGTAGAGACTAAGTGCCACCCAGGCACCCTGTGTGAGTTCAGAGCCTCCCTGTGTGCTGTCGCCCTCCTCCTGGGCTGCCGTGGCCTGTGAGCCTATCGTTACTTCTCTTGCAGGCTGAGACACAGAATGGTTCTTTTAAAATAAAAGCATGTAATGGAAAGACTTGATCAAGCCACTTTCTGAGAGAAGCTGCTGTCATGGCTGCAGGACAGACTAAGTCCAGTAGGAAAAGCCTGCCAGGCCCAGCAGCTGCAACAGAAGTCTCAGCACATCGCATTGGCCTGGAGTGTGTCAAGTGCCCATCGCTGGACCAATGAGAGTGGCCAGGGAAAGGATCTGTGATGGTCTTGGTCTACCTGCCCCAGAGGGTTGGTGCAGTCACTGGAGGAGAGTGGGGGAGTGGTTACCCACGTAAACTTGGATTTGGTCACCCAAGGATGATGCATTGAATTCTGGGTATGAAAAAAAAAAAACAAAAACAAAATTATATACTGCAATGTAAACTCAAAAATACAGAGATTTATAAACTAAAATGGGACACATAGAAAAAGACCTTCGCTATCCTCCTATCTGAAGGTGAAACCCATAAACTTATTTATTTCCTGGGGTGACTTCTCGGATTAGGTATCTGTAACCTTAGAGAAATCCCCTTAGTGTTAGTACACAGAGCAGGAATGTTTGGGCTGTAGAAAAGAACGAAAAGGTCCTAAGGTGGAGAATTCGAGACTGAGGATGGGTATTTGGATGGTCTAAACAGTAACTAGAGGGAGTGCCGAGCCCCACATGAGTTAAAGTGTTGTGGGAGGCAAACAGCAGATACCCCCAGTCCTCATCTCTTATGTGAGAAGATGGTATCTTTTCTGCACCTGCCACAGTGACTACATAGTCAGTGATCTTTGGTTACAAGCAACAGAATCCAACTCTGATCAACCAAAGTAAAAACAAATTGATTGAGGGTTCCGAAGCCCAGAAAGAAAGTCTGAAGGAACATTACCAAGAACAGGAATTGAGTCAGATCTGGAGTTCTAGGGAGAAGTAACTGAGGGGCAGTCTTTTTAGGATACCAGTCAAGACTTCAACGTGTGCCTCTCCCCCACGGATCCAAATTCCCAGCTGAGAGGACATCTAAGTTTCCTAGCTGGGATCAGGTGCATGCCCCGGGCCAGGGCCAAAGATGGGAAAGCCATCCTGATCAGGATCCATCAACACAACACCCAGTTGGTTTAGGAAGCAATTCTCCAAAACAAAATCAAAGCACGGGTATCAAAAACCTGGTGTGGGGACCAGCAGTTAGCGTAATGGCTATGTCACTGGACTCCCATGTAGTCGACCACGGTTCAAGTTCCGGACCCAGTGGCTTAAACTCACGCCGGGTGTGTGTGCGTGCATGCCCAAGATCCCAAGAGGAGAATGGAGGAGAAGGGATTGCGGCGTGGCCATCCCCCCTGGGAGGGTGATTTCTTGCTTTCTGTCCCCCTGTCTCTCTCTGTCTTTCTGGCGAGCGCACGCGCCCTATAGCAAAAACCTCTCAAAAAAAAAAAAAAAAAAAAAAAAAACCTGGTGTGTGGGGCGGGGGGAGAACAGAAAGGAGGTGGGGTGGAGTCAAGGCATAGAATCTGATTTCCAAACCAAAATTCCAGATGTAAACCAAAATTGACCACTGGTCACTTTGGCCCCGGATCACTGTCTCTATTCTCCAACTCTTCTCAATTGGCCAAGCAAAATCTGCAAAAGCAACCCCCTTCCTTTCACCCATATAGACCTGAGAGCTAGTCTTGAGCATAGCCTCCAGAATGTTCACAGCAGCTTCGTCTGTGAGAGTGCAAACACAGAGCCAACCTGGCTGGCTTCAGCAGGAGCGATGGCGTGAAACACCACACAGAGGTTCAAACAAGCTGCACGGGTGGGCGTGTATGCAAATACAATGAAGGTAGAAAAGACGCACATGAGCACAGCCAATACCAAATGTGGGGGGTGGTTCTCAGAGGGAGGAAGATAAATATGACAACAGAGGGTCACACAGAAACTTCCACTCTACTTGCAAAATCTGATAGCCTCATGGAGCGGTCCATTGCATAACGCTTGCCTAAATGCCTAAAATGCTTTTTAAAAAATCAAGCCAACTGTGTCCGACCCATACCTAGTGCATCATCTGCTTTGCCCTGAAATGATTTCTGTTGCTTGTGAACCTGTACATCTTTGCAGGATGATCTCAGAAATGCAAGATTCTCGGCTCGCTCTGCTCGGCATCAGGCTTCGGCCTGCTCTATCTTTCTGGATCCCTTTGCTTTTTATCTTTTTTCTTTTCTTTTCTTTATTGGAAGTATTGTGGAGAATGAAGACACCCTCCTCCTCCCACAGTGCTTCATTGCATTGTAATTTGTCTATTGATCGTCAGTCAGGATTCAGGAAGAAGCTGCAGGCGCGACTGTCTCCCTGTGGGGCCCTGGACACCCTCCAGCTGCTGGAACCTGGAGATCGATGGTCAGGTGCGATTCGGTGCTGGGATCTGAGTGGAGGGGCAGGTCTGTGCAAGAGGATGCAAAAGGTGCATGACACCGAGTCACAGCTGGGGTCCTGTCTGCAGCTCTGTGCCCGGCTCTGCTGGATGCCCCATCCTTCCTCAGTGTCCGGGTGGGGTGAAGCTGCCCGGCTCCCCACCAGCCTGTCCTGGGCCTGGAATCCCAGCATCAGCGACTCCTTCCTGTTTGGTTGCCATCATTCCCTTGAGTAAAACCACAGCATCTCCCAGGTGGGTCAGCTGGTCGAGTTGTATCTGTCTACACTGTAGCAGTGGCTTCTGACCTAGGTCTATCTTTGGACAGAGTGGGGAACAGAGCAGGGGTCGAGGAGGAAGGAGAAAGGCCCTGTAGGAGACTCAGCACAAGCCCCCTCCTCCTGTCCTCCCTGCAGTCTTACCCAGGTCCATGCTGGTGGGGAGGCAGAGCAGTGTTTTAGCTCCAGGAGCATGGTCAACATCACCTCCTACCACTCGGCATTCTTGCTCCAATGCTAGACAGTGGTTCTTACGGAGTCTTTAGAGTGAGCAGGAGGTCCCACAGGAGCCCAAGCTGGCCCTGAATGTCAAATGGGTCCTCCCCAAGCTTACCCAGACAGCACTGTCTTTTGTCTACTTAACAAACTGAGTTTTCCCATAAGGCTTCATTTAAAGAAAGTCTTCACACCTAAGCACCTTGAGAATGGCTGCTTTGGACTATGCTGAGACCATCTGATTTAAAAACTGCCAAACATTTTTAGCAGGGAAATCCAGTCAATAATCACAGTGGTCAGGGTCTTACGCCCACGAAATTTAGCTATGTGTGCTAGTTATCATTGCTGGATAGCCAGTTAGCCCACGTTTTAGAGGCTTAAAGTAAAACACAGTTATTAGGGTCAGGAACCTAGTTGACTTAGCTGAGTCCTTTGGCCTTGGGCACCTTCAATTAAAGTGTCAGCTGGGAGCCAGACACAGTGGGATAGCAGACGCACCATCCTCCACAATGCTGAAGCTATAGGCAAAGTCCTGGGCTCGCAGCCTGAGGCCTCCTGTGCCCACCGGCTATGCACGTACATGCCCAAGGTCCTGACTGGTGAGGCTGGGGTTGGGTCATGGTGTGAAGAACCTGTCGGAGTACCTCTGTGTGTGTGTGTATGTATGTCTCTCTCTTACAGAAGAAATAAGTGGGCTTTTAAAATGTCATCCGGGGCTGTGGTCTCATCTTAAGCTCACCTGGGGCAGGAGGACCTGCTTTTGCATGTATTCCAAGAGCTTATTGGCAGCGTTGAGCTCCTCACAGACTGGATCTGAGGGCCTTGGTTCCTTATGGGCTGTTGGCTGGAGAACCTCCCTCAGTTTCTTACCCAAGGGAGCCCACGACTTGGCAGCTGGTTCCTGGCAATGAACAGGTGAGAGGCCAAAAGAGAGCATTCCTGAGACATTAAGTTCCAGCCTCTTTTTCTACTCGAATTTAAGAAGTGGCACACCATCGCTTTTCTGTTAGAAGAAAGTCTGTAGGTCCAGCCCACACAGTAGGGGCGGAGGGGTACAACAGGACTTGAACACCAGAAGGTGGGGTCATCAGGGACCCCCCAGAAGTTGCTCACCACACTGCATCTGGCCAAATTTTGGATAGTTATTGATGAAACTGTGAATAAGGAGGTATTTCTCTCGGAAGTAGCTCTTGTTCACACCACAGCTGTGAACAGAATTCCTTGTTTGGGTGGCCTTTCTCTACCAGAAAATTGTGACATTTTAGACAAAGCATTCCTCATTTTTTAGTTGAGTTGTGTCTTATTTTTTTTTTCTAACTCAAGATTGTATGGAATGTTGATAAGAATAGAGAATTGGAATTGGATTTCCACCCCCTTTTTTAGAGAGGAAAACTTGGCTAGAGTTGAACATGTTCTAATCCCCAACTGGAATCTGACATTTTCATTTTGCCTTTTCACCCCCTCTAATCTTCTTGCAGCCTGAGGTGGAGGTGCGGTCCTTCCAGCAGAGTGTTACCATAATCCACCCAGCAATAACAAAGGCATCCCCGGGGGTTTCAGTGGAGACTGAAACGTCCCAAACTCCTGTCCTCTCTAAGTTGATCTGGGCTCCGAACCAAATGCTACTCACCAGATTCCAGGGGCATTATCCACGGAGCCTCCTCCTGTGGGTGGCACTTGTTGGGGATGGGCTCCCTCGAGGGAGCAGGAGGGGTCTAAGCACCACCAGGCTTAGTGGATTCGGGACCCCGAGCCGTTCCTGGCTGGGCCCACTGTTTGGTTCTGGCAAAGAGCAGGGAACCATGGAGACAGGGAAACAGACAGGAAAATGATTCATCTGGCTCAGAGCCCAGAAGATGTATGTTAATGCCTTCATCAGACAAAAATAAGATTATAAAGTGATTGAGTGCAAAAAAAAAAAAAAAAGCCAATCTTAAATGATACTTGTCTTAAATCCATGCACTTAGAAACCCAATAATTTGCTGAGATTCAAAGTGTCAAAGAGAGAGCCATCCCATCAGTGAAGTTGTTTTTCAAGTCCATTCTTCCCTCTCCACAGCTAATATTCCCCTAGACGTCAGCAGCACTCACCACCAGGCTGGGCCCATTTCTCCCAGTCCCACAGGAGGGTCTGGACTCCCAACCCTTGAAATCATGTGTGGACATATCTGGCGTGACCCAGGAAGTCTGAGAGGAAGTGTCATAGGCTGGTGTCAGGGAGAATCATGACAGAGTGGGGATGCAATTTTCTAAGGTCTCTTTCCATGGTCATAAGTGACCATGGCAACATGTATTGAGATGGTGACATTGAAAGGTGGCACCGCCTCTGTCAGCCTGGAACTCTGAGAGATGAAAAGGCACAAGGCCTCCCTCACAACCCACGTCAGATATATGAAATGCGCTTGTTGTGTTAGGCCGAGGGATTTTGTTCTTGTCTGTTGTTGCAGCCTAAGTTTGCATATCCTGCCCTGCACCCCAATGTACTAAAAGCTTACAACTGCCCCTAAACTCAAATCAAATGGTTCTCGGGCCCTCCCAACAAAAACACAGAAGTGTTACAGACAAGACAGTAGCTGACTTCAGCAAACAGAAATGACTGCTCCTGAACTTGCATATAATGAAAGGGAAAGGAACATTTAAGAGCTCTGAGACCGGGGACAGACACTTTAATGGTTCTGTCAATGGAGATTTATGCTTGAAAATAGCCAAGTGTACACTTTTCAAGGTCTATATTTCAAATGAAATGACGGGAGGAAGAGACCTGTGGGACTTAGGTGCCTGATACCATTTGGGAATTATTTGAGCTAAATAATTGCTGTCATACACAGTGTGATGTATATTTTATTTCAATCTTTTAAGAAATAGGAAGGAGAAGGAAAGAGAAAGTCTATTTTGCCCAAGACATTGGACAATTAATCATTAACCACAGCCTCAGGAATCAAAAGGAGCTCATATTGCTTTGTTCTCATCAGAAGTGAACTATAAAAAGATGTAAGATGGTTACGGAATTGTAGGCACAGTAGAGCCCTCCTTAATCTGAGGTTTCACTTACTCGGGTTTCAGGTACCTGTGGTCAACTGTGGACTGAAAATGGGTGAGGACAGTACAGAACAGTAAGATATTTTGAGAGAGACCACCCATAGTTACGTATCTTTTATTACAGAACATTGTTATAATTATTCTGTTTCATTTTTAGTTATTATTATTAATTTCTTACTGTGCCTAATTTATAAATTAAACTGTATCGTGTGTGTGTATGGGGTTTACGGTGTTCAGTACTATCTGTGGTTTCAGACATGTGCAGGGAATGAGTCCTCCATTGATCAGAAGGGACTGCTCTCTAAAGCCTTAAAACTGTCTTTCTATTATGAAATAAAACCATAAACTCAGCATAGTAGGCAATTGTTGCTTTTACTCCTCTTGTATTCATTCACACACACAAATTTTTAAAAAATTACCAGAGAACATGTGTGCTCACCAGAGTGAGAGACAGAGGCAGAGACAGAGAAGGCACCCTCCCAATGGGGTGTGGTCACACTGCAATCTTTTTCTTTCTCCATTTCTCTATCCTATCAGGATTTGGGGCACACATACACATGCACCTGTAGTGTTTTTCAAGCCACTGGGACAGGATGCACACTGTGGTTAGCCATGTGAAATCTGGCTCCCCTAACCATTGGGCTAGAAGGCCAGCCCCATGCAACTTTTAATACAATTATATCTTTCTTTTATCTTCCTGGGAATTCATCCCTAGACCACACTGGAAAGTACTGATTCTGCCCTCAGCCAATTCATTCTGCCCAGTCTTGGTAAAGGGCTCAGAGAAGCACAAGGGGCCCAAAAGAACTTGTAACCAGCAGCCCAAGGATGTGGATGGGTTATGAAACAAATGTATACTTTTCTCACTGCCAAGGCTGCAGGACAGCTGGGCATCTACCCTTCTGACTTTAGGTCAGACTCCTCTGCACAGGTCTCCATCCTGAATCCAGATGCTCAGAGCCTGCCCTGCCCATGCCCACACCACGGGGGCAGAAGCCTAAGACTTCCCCACGCTTATCTGAAGCCTCTTCTCATGCCACACCCACTAGTGTCCTATTGGCCAAAGAAAGTTGCATGTGACCAAAGTCCTTGAAAGGAGGATGTTCCTCTGTCTACACTGCAGGGCAGCCCTGCAAACAGAGGGAAGGGATTGGGAATGATTATCCAGCGTACTGCACCCCCGTGGCTCCTGGCCATTTAGCTACAAGTCAGTGCCCTTCCTTTATTGCTGAGTTGAGTTGTTATGTTAGTTGCAAAATAGGGGTGCTGATTGAGATTCTTAGTGGGTCCCTCAGCTCCTAGCCACGTGTTAGACACAAGAAATGCCCTACGTGAAACCAGATGTTAGTAAAAGATCAATGGCAGATGACAACAGAGATGAGGATAAAATTCTAGGGTTCAGCCCCTTCTTACTTCCAAGGTGGTGTTTGGGCACTGGTTTCCAGCTATGAGCAATAACACCAGAAAAATAATAAGTCTGGGGCCAGGCCACCCCAAATTAGAGGAGTAACAGACCAAACATTTACAAAATAAAATGAGTTTCTACTCCTTTCAGACGTCCACGGTCATCAGAACACACAGTCCTCTTGTCCTCTTGTTGACTCAATTAGTGTGTGGGCTCGGATCAGACAGCTGAGTCATGCCTATAAAGGGAAAGCGCTATTGATCATCTCTTTCCATCTCTGAAAACGTTCTAAATTTAAATGGAGTGAATCTAATTGACAGCTCTCATCCCCCATCATTGGGGGTTCAGGGAGAACCTGCTAGAGAGACTGAGAGCATTGGACCCCAGCTCTATCTCTTCCGGGCTGTGAGATCCTAAGCAAGAGACATCATCTCTCTGAGTCTCAGTCTTCTTTGCTATAAGAAGGGCCCATCACCCTCACATCATGTAACATGGCTAAGAGCACAGACTCTGGAGCCAAAGTGCCAGGGTTCGAGTCCCAGCTCTCCCACTTCCCAGCCATGTGGACAAGTGACTTCAGCTCTCTACTCCTCTATCTCCTCATCTGTAAAACTGGGGTGCTAACAGCTCTGCCTTACAAGGTTACTGTGAGAATTAAGCAGATTAAAAAGTAGAAGTGCTTAGCTGAGCTCCTGGTGTGTTTATCCCTCAATACGAGTTACCACTATTATTAAAACCGGTAAGTAATATGTTCCTTCCCTTTAAGGAGCTTATAAATAATCAGATTATCATAAGTATATTGACAATTTCATATGGCTCAAGCTAAGAATAACCTTTATTAAGTGAAATTATTCTGTGTGCTTGGCGTTCTGCTAAGCAACTTACATGCATACCTTATTCACTCTCACACTCTTATGATCACGGTGGCAATGTGCGCCCCATCACACCACTGAGGAGTATGCGACTCAGAGATGTTCAATGATCAGTGTCACCCAGCAGAGTGTGTTGAAAGCCAAAATTCAAACATCGAAATCCAGACCCTGCCCCTCCCCATCTGACTATACTGCTTTCATGGAAAAGGAAAGACATTCATAGCTGGTTCATCCATTCAGTTCTTCCCATGTGCCAGGCATGGAACCAGGCAGAGCAGGTGCCTTCACCTACCTACCTATCTGCCTACCTGTGTGTCCACCTATCATTCCATCGTCCATCTGCACACGACACCTAGTAGGTTCAGGAGGTAATGTCTCTGTCACTAACAGTCTCTGTTATGCGTGGACTGAATTGTGAGTGTCATCAGAGGCCATGCCATGCTTACTGTGTCCAGAATCTATTCCTTAGGCCATTAGACTCTGTTCCCCGGATCCTAAGATTCTCACCTCACTCTGTAAAACATGGGCACCCCCTTGAATTCCAGTTGGCCACCAATAGAGTTTTGATGACTCCTCTTGCTGCCTGGGGCTGACCATGGCCTAGCTGTCTATGATCAGGTTTGTCGATCTAGATGCAGGCTGGCCAACTGGGGTACCATGGTCCCCACATCTCAGCATCAGGCATTTTAGCACGTGAGTTTTCACTTTTGGAATAATTGATATGAATTAGTAGTGGCTTAAATGTTAACATTCATTTGGTGTGAATTTGTCTTCTGGGTTCAGATATATATTTGGATCAAGAACTCCTTTGAGAATATTCAAATGAACTTATTTAGTTAAAATCGAATCTTTTTTTTAAGAGAGAAATTTTTGCTATAGGGCTTGTGTGCTTACTGGAGAGACAGAAAGAGGGAGAGAGAGAGAGACAGACAAAAAGTGAGAAATCACTCCCCAGGGGGATGGCCATGCCACAAGCCCTTCTTCTCCAGTCTCCTCTCAGGATTTTGGGTATGCATAAACACATGCCAGGTGTGAGTTTTAAGCCACTTGGTCCAGGACTTGAACTGTGGTCAACTATGTGGGAGTTCAGCAACATACCATTCCACCATCTGCTGGTCCCAAAGTTGAATCTTTAAAGAAATAGACATACTCAATTATTTTTATGTTTATTTCTTCCACAAAAGTCAGATACACAGAGAGAGAGAGAAATCCCCCCCAACAATATCCTCACACCATAACCCACCTCCCCCAGACCCAGCCTGCCTGGTCACAGACAGCTGCGTACATGTGCCTGGCATGTTCAGGGAGGCATCAGGAAGTGAACCTGGGACCTTACCATGTGGGTCGAGCATTGAAGAGCATTTCATTACCACTGCTTCCCTAATGCTCGATTATTTAGTGAGCTGGATCCTGAGGTTGTTTGGGTTTGGTTTTTTTCTTTTTTGAAATCAAGTGTACCATTTATTTTTGACTTGGTGATTGGCATTCCAATCAATTAGCACAGTTCATTTGGGTGTTTGGTTCAACTCAGTGACTAAAAACATTTATATATTTACATATACATATAAAATAGTCACATTTCAAAACCATGGGGAAATGGATGCCAAAAAAAGAAAAAGGCAGTGTTTGATTCATAATGCAGGTTTTCCACTGCAGGGCCCTGAAGCTTTGGATTTTTCTGCAATGGTTATGTTTGTCCCACTGTGTCTTAGGGACAAGGGCCCAGTTCCCTAAAACTGGGATCCCATGTAGTGCCTTCAAGGGAGGAAGAGGGAGAAAGAGTGACAGGAACATGTCGCTTTTATTGGTGACACCTACTAGCATCTCCCGTGACGGGCGATTAAAAAAGAAAGGAAAAAAGGAAGAGGGAGGAGCTGAGGCAAAGAGAGGGGGATGTCAGAAACACTGCCCAATCTCAGAGATCTCTGAGCAGAGACATGGGAGTTGTGTCAAAGACCCTTAGTTGCCCACCCTTCTTTCCTTCTCCTTTTTTAATTTAACCCTAATTTTTACTTCGAGAAATTGTATCCCCAGCTAAAAGCATGTACCAGGCTCTCTTTCATCCTGAGGTGAATCTGCCACGCAGACCTAGCCAATGGTAATTGAACATAAGCCATTGGGTAGGACTTCCAGGAAAACTCTTTAAGAGGAGTTGACAAAGCGCTCTTTGACTTCGTCTGTCTTTTGAAACTTGGTCACATTGACTGGAGCCCTGGCAGCCACTTTGCAATCATAAGGACAGATCCACAATAAAGACAGAGGAGGAATAGAAAGACCGGAGGGATCTGGGTTCCTGGTGTTACCATGAAGCCATCATACCCTCCCTGGACTGCCTGCCTCTAGACTTGTTGAATGTGATCAAAATTAAACCTGCAGGGTTTTGTTTGTTTTGTGCTGTTTTGGGAAGGGAAAGGTAAAGGGTGTTCCTCTATAACGTGTATCTAAAGCCAAACTTTATTCTTATTTTTCGCTGTCCGTAACAAACCATCTCCTAATGCGACAGAATGTATAGTTCTCTCCAGGTGGGCTCTTTTTGAACTAAGATGACAGATATTTCTACCACTTTTCCATTTGCATGAAAAGTGTCAAATTATAATATATCATTTTTCTTTCACCATGCTAAGAAAATCCTCTCATGAAGTCAGTACCTAGAGAACTCATCTCAGAAGTAATTTCCTGATCATCAAATTTTTGAATATATATGTTTTTATTTGCAGCCCCTGCTGGGACACCTACTGGCATCTGTTCTAAACCCTGGGTATCTCATTGTTATTTTTCCAAGATGGATTCAAGGCGGCCCTCAAACAACCTTCAAATGGATGCCTTTGTCTAGAGGCAGCGTGAAATCCTGAGATTAAGAACTGGAAAGAATGTTAAGAGTTGGTAAGAGTTGAGATTTGCATACGGAGTAGGGTGAGTTTCTGGAAGCTGTCAGGTGTCAAGACCCATCCAAGCCTCGTTCAGTCCAAGAAATAACTGTAGTGTTCCAGAGCATGCCCAGGGGAATGGACTTCCTGCCCTTCTCCCCAGATCTTTCAGATCTGAGCTTCTTCAGGTTCCAGTCTTCCCAATTACTCAGTCTGGACCAGTCACAGAATCTCACCAAGGTGATCCAGTAAGAATCAATTCTGGACATTTTGTGAGAGCTACCGTCTTCCATGAGAGAGATATGGCACCCCCCAGCAAAGTCCCCATGCCATGATCCACACTTACCCTCAGCACCCTGGATCACGGGGCACATACATGTACCTGGTGTGTACAGGGAGGCCCCTATGTGTGAACCCAGGGCCTACCCACAAGGGACCAGCTGTGTTACCTCTGGGCCACCGTGTGGTCCCACACCTTGCTTATCACCTACTAGATCTTTCATGTATTCAGCAAGAATTATTCCATAATTCCGTATCTGCATTTTATCCATTCCGTACATGTCAGAATGTAGATAATTCCCCATTTTCTCTTATTTATCCTGGGGTTTGTTTTGCACCAGTCTCCTACAGAGGAGGCTTGGATTGATTCCAGCCTTTGGTCCCCATGAACACCGCCATGAGCTGCAGCATGGTCATAAGTATCTTTTCACACATGCCCGCTGTGTGAACTCGCAAGACTGGGATTGCTGGCCCCAAGACTAAATGCATCTATTGTTTTTATAGGTGTCACCAAATGTCCTCCACAGGGGTGGCATCCTTTCATCCCCACCAGCAACGTTTGCAAATGCCTGTTTTCCTGTAACCTCATAAACATAGAATATTGTCAAACTTTTTGAGTTTTTGCTCACGTATCAAGGAGAAATAATGTACCAATCAAACTTGTTATAATCAAAGCCATCTATAGAGGCCCAGTTGCTAAGATGCTGTGATCCACAGACTGGGGCCACACTGGAGGCTCAAGTTTGACTCCATATCTGACCTAAAGCCAAGTACAATGGTGTGCTCCAAAATCCTAGTGACTCGGGGAGGCCGAGGCAGGAGGATCGTGAGCTCAAGGTTGTCCTGGGCAACAAGATGAGACCTTGTCCGAAAAAGAGCCAGGCATGGTGGCACATGCCTGTGGTCGCAGCTGGGAGGCTAAGGCAGGAGGATCTGTCTAAGAAAACAAACAAACCCATCTATATTAAGAAGATAACTAGGGGGGCCAGCAAGTGGTATAGCCGTTAAGGCTCTGAGCTCCCACATGGCTGACTGTGGTTCAAGTTCCAGATCCAACAGTTTGAAAATCACACCAGGCGTGTGTGCCCAAAATCCCAAGAGGAGAGTGGAGGAGAAGGGATTGTGGTGTGGCTGTCCCCACTGGGGGGATGATTTCTCACTTTCCCTTTCTCTGTCTCTCTCTGGCTAGTGCACATGCCCTATGGCAAAAATCTTTTAATAAATACACACATATATATAAGACTCCACAAATCAAATAACCCCACCTGACATCACCAGTGTAGGAGAGGATGGTGCTGACCCCCCAGAATCTGCCACATAGGGTGATGAAGATAAAATGCCACATGGTGACCTAATCTGGGGCCCCCTGGACTTCAGGGCCCCCTGGCATGGTGGTATTGGTTTGTTAGCTGTTGTGTGAGTTCTTCAGAAGGAGGCAGACCCTCGGGGCTCGGCCTGACCCATACTGAGTGGCCAGCACAGCAGTGGCAGCTGCTCTTCCCAAACGCCACGAGAGGAAAGTGGAGGTGCGATTTCTCTTGCCTTCTGAGGACGCAAGTGAAGTCAAGTTGCCAAAGGGATGTGATGAAGTGCACTCTCCCTTGCCATCTGACAGTGGCCTCGTTTCCTTTCCCTGGGATAATATTGGATTTCATACCAAGAACATCAACAAGAGAACGGCCCATATCTAACAGCTAATCTCTGCAGAACATGTGTTTCTGCCCCATTCTGCACCTTTATTGCTTCATCTGACACTGCCATTCTTTCTGCTGCGTAACAGCTCGATTCGACTCAGCCGTCTTACATCTAATTCAAGCCGAAGTCTATTAGGCAAACCAATTCCTGGCTTCTTTGTGTCTTTTCCTTTTTTTTTTTTTTTTTTTAATAAATTATCGTAGCTGATTGTCTTGCACTACAGTTTTTTGTTTGTTTGTTTTCCAGGAACCAATAGCTGAAAAAAATTCTTAGGCTGTTAAAGAAAACCTCATATTCTTTTTCATGGTGTTTTAAATGAAAGGTGACAGTTTAGAATCCTCATAGGACAATGGGTATCCATCTGACATTAAAAATGTACTGTAATTGGAACCAGCAGATGGCGTAATGGTCATGTCACTGGACTCCCATGTAGTCGACCACAGTTCAAGTCCCAGGCCTTGCAACTTAAAACTCACATGTGTGTGCATGCCCAAAATTCTGAGAGGAGACTAGAGCAGAAGAGATTGTGATGTGGCCATCCCTCTGGGAGGTGATTTTTTGCTTTCTATCTCTCTGTCTCTGGTGAGTGCACATCTCTATAGCAAAAAACTCTCTAAAAAAAAGTACTATAATTTTGTTTTTTAAAGAAAATCACGAAGCAGAAGGTGGCTACCTATACATCCTCGAACATGAAACTCATTCTTTAGAAATTTGTACATTTAAAAATCTACATTTGTTTATTTCACTAGAGGGAGATAGACAGACAGACACCCTCAACAGAGTCTCACACTACAGTGCTCTCCCCGCCCTTCGACCAGCTGGGACCATGGCGTACACACGTGCACCTGGCGTGTATAGGTTGGCCCAGGAACCAACCCTGATCTTTCTGGTGGTACCAGAGTCACAGGGGCATGCTACCACCGTGCCACACAGCTAGGCCTGTGCGTTCCTCATCAAGTTCACACAGCTCAGAATTCAAGTTGCTCAGGCCAGCAACTCCGGTGCCATCTGAGACCACCCTCAATCCCTTTGACAAAAACCCGTGGCTCACCTGCAAAGACAGATCCACCTTTGCCCACTTCTCCTGCCCTCCTGCTACACAGTGGGGTATAATACCCAGCTGCTATTGAGACTCACTATGTTCACTGGTCTCCTGGGGTGCCACTCTCTCCCCAACTCCTTCCCCAAGTCTATTTTTTTTTTCCATTTTCATTTGCTAGAAGGCACATGTGCTCACCAGAGAGACAGAGAGAGAGAAAGGAAAGTGACAGATCATCCCCCAGGGGAAATGGCTGCATCATAATCCTTTCTGGTCCTTTCTCCTCTTGGGATCCTGGCCACGCACGAGCGTGCACACACACACACACACACACACACACATGGCATGTTTTTCAAGTGCCAGGTCTGGTACTGGAACCACGCAGCCAGCCATGTGGGATCCAGCTGCCTTAACCACCATGCCACTGGCTGCATCCCCTTATCTGGTCTATTTTAATAAAATGGTCAGAGCAGTCATTTAAAAAAGAAGTCAGTTCATGTCAGTCCTCTGCTCAAAACAACAAAGTTCTCCCACTTCACTCAGATAAAACCCAAATCCTCCCAATGGCCTACACGGCCCTGACAGTCTGGCCTCCCCACCTCCCTGCCTTCTCTTCACTCTGCTGTGGCCATACCCATCTCTTGTGGCTACTCAAACGTGGCCCTGCCTCAGGGCCTTGGCACTTGCTATTCCTTCTGCCCAAAGCACTTCTCCCCAGCTAACTTGTCCTCTGTGTCATGCCCTCGGGGACCCCACTCCTCAGCTCGGAGGAGCCCTCCCCTCTGTGCCCTGACAGCACCACTTGTCACTGTACCTCCTCCTTCCAGCAGCCCAGTCCCAGTGCGCAGCAGATACAGTGTCTTGCTGATCATCCCAGACCAGAGTGTGAATTTCGTGGTATCAGACCTCCATTTTTGTTCCTCTGCTTTATACTTTGAGCCCAGAGCAGTGCCTGGCATGTAATACGTACTAAATAACTTCCTGAATGAACGAGTGAGGGTTGAGTTGGGAAATCGGGCATTCTTTGGAGTCCCAAATGCCCAGTGGAATGCAATACAGGGACCTCAAGTTGTCCGTATGTGGAAAAGTTCCACGAAACCAACTTCTCTTTCTCTTTCTTTTCCTTTTCCTTTCTCTTTCTTTCTCTCTCTCTTTCTTTCTCTTCCTTTCTTCCTTTCTTTCTTTTTCTTTTTTCTTCCTTCTTTTCTTTCTTTTTCTTTTTTCCTTTTGTCTTTCTTCTTTTTTCTTTCTTCTTTCTATCTTCTCTTTTTCTTCGCTTTCTTTTTTCTTTCTTCTTTCTTTTTCATCCTTTCTTCCTTCCTTCCTTCCTCCCTCCCTTCCTTCCTTTTCTCTTTTGAGAGAACACGTGATGTGCACATGACCCTGTCAAAGGTCTCACTGTGCCACAGTTCCCTGCTACTAGCCCTCCAGCTCGTCAAGATCCTGAGAAACTGCACACACTGGCACGTTTTCAAGGCTACTGGGGATGTGAACCCACAGGTGGCCGCATTGTTCCCAGCCTCGCAGGGCACTGTGTTACTCCTGCACCACAATGGCTGAGATGCCTTTCTTTTTTCTTCTTCCTTCCTTTCTTTCTGTTTACAGTGTTTATGTTTTTTGAAGAAACCTATTAAAAAGAGTTTCAGCCTCCCCATGTTCTGTTGGTAACAGGTGTCGCTTCATTTACCCAGCAGTCACTGGGTCCACTGGAGCTCCTGGGTCCCCCAGACACCATCTGGTCATGGAGTCCTTTGCAGTTTTAAGAAAATGAGACTGGCATGCAATGTCACTGCCTTTGTCGATTGAGGCCAAGATACACATCACTGAATGTCGGCCAAAGATGGGGTTCGTGTAAGAAGGGGCTGCTCAGTGGGGACACTTGGCATAATTGGAAGGCGAGCTCAACAGCAATAAGAAAATCAGCATGGGCATCCAACAGATTAAGAAGAAGACACTGAAAAATAAATACAACAGAGAGCATCTACTGAGCTCAGCTGGACTCTTATTTCTTGAGAGTCAGGAGTCGTGGGAGAAGGGATGTTTGATTCCAATCAAGGGCTGTGGAGTCAGGTCATGGCTTGGTCTGAATGCGGCCACTTGCTGTGCAGCCGTGTGGCTCTTAACAAGGCTCAGTCCTCGACTTCCTTCTTGTGCAAAGAGGAACATTTATAGGAAGCATGTCTGCCCTAGGGAACACTGCAGGGTCTATAACACACAGGAGATGAGATGGCCTGGGGGTTTCCAGGGTACACACTGCGTGGCACTTTCCGGACAGGCTCTGCTCCTCAGGTGCTGACATTCTGCAAGGAAGCGTCGTAGAGCAGCTGGTACCAACCCAGGACGATGTCAGGCCCTCCTCTCCAGATGAGGGAAGCAGGCGTGCAGAGCCGGGCAGCCTGTTGCCCCTGGCCACATGGCCAAAGAGAGGAGCCGGGACCAGACTCGGACCATCCCCTGCAGAGTCCTGAGCTCGTCTGTGACTCCTAGGTCTTCTAAGGACTGTCCCCTCTGAACGCTGACTTGCTTTGTCATCAGTCACATATCTGAGACATACCTGAACCCTGAATCTGGAGTGTCTGAAAGGTGATGCCCAGGTGGCTTCGGGGTGCTGTAAAGACTCTGTTTCCTCTGAGACACCCCCCTGAAGCCTTCTAAGTACCCAGCATGAGCTCAAGCAAAGCCTCTGTCACTGATGGACACCCCGGCTAGGGATCATTGCTCCAGCCCAAGGCAGGACATATCACAAGACACAGAAGACTTGGAGAAGGAACATTCTGCTGAGCCATGGGGTGCCAGTTCCCCCCCATACCCGCAAGAACACAAAGTGTGGGGCATGTAGTTGCCAAAACATGGTATTAAAGGGGCAGAGGAAGAACTAAGACTACATAGTGGACATAGTGGAAGTTTCTCTTTAAGTCCCTAAATTTCTACAAATTTCACCAGCTAAGCTAAAAAAAAAAAAAAATCCTGGCCTTAATAAGCAAAGGAGTTGGACTCTGTCAGCATCACAAGGTCAGCATTTTTCCACTCTTCCGATACTTTGATGAGACTGTTCAGTCTGCTTGAAATACTTGAGGTTGAAGCAAAACAGAACTGTACTGTGCACTCCGAGCGCACCCCTGATGCTGTAGTCATTCGTCCCTGAAGGTCTGTCTAAGATTTTGAGGCCTTCCTTCGGAAGCATTTTCTACCCGAATTTGCAAACTCAGAAATGTCCTTTGCAGGTGAGTGCTCACTACAGAGAGGCTGGGTGGGCCCGGGGCCAGGGGCTCAGAGCCATCTGCAGTGGCATCTTCTCCTCCACCAGCTCATCAGCGCCATGCTAGACCAAGACTTAGGACTGCCAGCTCCTGTCATCAGGGCAGCAGGGACATTATTCAGGAGGAGAAGAGTGTCAACGCGTGCTGCGTCCCACTCTAAGGTCAGTGAGTGGTAAGGAGTTTGGGGTGGAGGGTGCTGAAATGAGGAGCCGCTCCCTGGGTGTCCCTCTCCCATCTCCACATCCTGAGGAAGCTCTGGGACAGTTGTGTCCCTCCTGTGGGTAACTCAAGGGTCAGAGGTGGCAGGAGGTTTTTCCAGCCCAGAATCCACTGCAGCCGTCCTGGCTGAGACCTGCTGGGTCTCGGAGAATCCACCTATGCCCGCTTAGCGGAACCACTGGAGGCTCAGCTGTTGCCAACTCTGCAGACACAGCTCTCCCAGGAGGATCCTAACCCAGGTGCTGGCTCTAGGGAGCTGCACCCACCTTCAGCACTCACTTAGGACACGAGGATGCTAACGGGGAGCCACGAGCTTGACCTGAACTTCTGTTCTATGTTAAAGCCTAAGTCATCCTCTAACTGATGTTCGTGGTAACTCCTGGTGAAGTTAGCAGCGCAATTGAAATATTAAGGATGCTTGTCATTTCATTATTATAATTCAATATAATTCACACTGAGATACTAATACACTAATTAATAGCAAATAATTTCTGCAGAATGCCTTCAACTGCTACATCCAGGTTAATCCCTAAAAGTGGGACAGGAAGGGCAACTGGGAGTGTTGGGGAATTCTCACGACTCTACCTTATTTTACAGGTGACTAAATGATGCAGGAAGTGACTAGCTGCAGGACACAGAGTGAGTGAGTGGCTGAGCTGAGGCTTGGACTGGCCTCCCACTCCCAGGTCCTGCTGGGCAGTGCTAGGATGAGAACCAGAAGGGGAGTCAGGGGCTCTGTGTTCTCCCCGTGTTTCCTGCCCCTCACACACACGCCTGGCCCTGGGCCCTCGGGTAGTCCACTCACCACTAGGCCTCAGTTATACCATTCTTAAGGTGAGAGTAAATGAATCATTGGGTGACATGATTCCAGGCAGTGTTTTATTTTATTTTATTTATTTTTGTTGTTGTTGTTTTTGTTTTGTTTTTTAGAAGTTTTTGCTATAGGGCGCCTGCGCTTGCCAGGAAGACAGAGAGAGACAGACAGAAAGTGAGAAATCACCCCCCCCCCCCCCAGTGGGGGATGGCCACACCGCAATCCCTTCTCCTCCATTCTCCTCTCGGGATTTTGGGCATGCACGCACACACGCATGTCGTGAGTTTAAGCCACCGGGTCTGGGACTTGAACCGCAGTCAACTACATGGAAGTCCAGCAACATAGCCATTACACCAACCACTGGTCCCCCAGGCAGTGTTATTCGAGATCAGTTATTTTAAGACAAGAACAGCTGGGCCTCTAACTCACTCTGGTTGCTTTCTCTAGCTCATCTTCCATTTTCCTTGCCCGCACACCAAAGGAGAAGACAGTAATAATAATAATAATAATAATAATAATAATAATAATGATTACATTCAACCTTTTTGTGAAAAGTTACAGAAGAGCACCAAAAAATTTACCCTGTTATGAAAAAGTCAAGCTAAAAATAATTTTTGTTTAAACAAGCAATATTTAAATGTAGTCTGCTTTCTAAAAAATCAGAACTTTATAAATATGGCCAGTGTCCACTCATGATCCTCTCCCCACCCAGTCTTGGACCTGAGCCCCTCTTCCAGGGTCCCCACTGTGTTGACATCACTGTGTCAACTTTGGGACCTAATCCCAAGTATGGCTCTCCCAGCTATGACTTTCTGTAGAGACTAGGCCATATTCTTGTGAGTATATGCTTACATGGACAGCTTCTAACAGCATGCAGCCCAGCATCTAGCTTACTCTCTCAATTGTAGGCTCCAGACCCGTCCACCCTCTGTATGTGCCTCCCCCGTCATACCCGCCGTGCAGTCTGTATGTGGACAATCCCCGGGGAAACTCCAGTTTATGTGGCTTTCCCTAAAGGACAGACGTCTGGGCTCAGAGCTGGCCACGACTGTGTTGATGAGCAATTTCCGCTTCTCCTCCTCTGGGCAGATGGTACAAGCCACTTCCCTGCACTGTGCTGAAGGCAGTGATGGCCCTGCCATCTACGCGGGCCAGTGAAACGTGAGCACGAGTCCCATGTGTCACTTCTGGGCTGAACTTGAAGGCCAGTCACTACCCGAGTTCTCAAGAGAACGTGAAGAAGGAGCCACTCTAAACCTGCGTCCCCAAGTAGAGCCCCAGCCACCTGACATGGTCTTCAGGGGGAGCGAGAAACTCCCTGTGCCGTTGAAGCCCTTCGTGCTACGAAGTAGCATCTTGTGTGCCCTAATAAATGCGAACCTTCCCAATATGTCTATAACCTAAACAATACTGCGGTGGACATCCTTCTCATCTTCTCCTTGACATAGGCTGCTCAGGCAGTTTTTTTAACTATCATTTTTAATTGTCATACAATAGCTGTACATATTTATGGGTACAGTGAGGTATTTCAATACAGATATACAGTGCATAACGATCTAATCAGGGCAGTAAGTTTATTGATCACCTCAAATATTTATTACTACTCAGAGATGAATTTTGAAAGAAATACGTATCATGAAAAAAAAACCTTCATTTTATTTTTGAAGAGAAAAAATAAACCTAAATTTTTTGAAACTTCTGAACTATCTGAATTTAAATATAGAAAACCACTTAATAATCTTTCACTCCCCGTATAATATAAAGCGCCAGGTAATTGCCACCCATGCTCCCCAGTCTGTATTTTTGTTGAATTAGACACAGTCATAATTTAGAGCTCACCTAGGGATGATGAATTTTGAGCTTCTCGGCCTGAAAGACCTCACAGAGACCCTCTCGCTGAGAAGAGAGAAAGTCAGTCTTCTCCTCCTCCCTTCTGCTCCCTCCCACCCCACCACCCCAGCATTTATGTGACCAACCCTAAACACACACCCTCTGTTATGTGTAGATTGCAGCTGCAGGGACTGGCAGGGCAATCTCCTTGTACGGTGTCCCCGGGTCTCAGAACCTTGATGTCAGTTTGCATTTTGTTCCCCTGTATTTAGCCCAGGAGGGAGTTAGGAAAGTAAAAAACTACCCGTGCAATGAGCCGTCTCCAACCTTCCAACCTCTGCCTAGGCCTGCCTGCACATCCCTGCTCTTACATCTAAAATCACTTCCCTTTTCCTCGTGGTATTTCTCCCAGGACCCCTGAGGTGAAGCAGGCCTGTGAACTAGGCAGGAGCCTTCCACAGCTGGTTTGATTGCTCAGGCCTGAACCAGTCTCTTCATTTGGCCACAAAGGTTAACAGAGCTCCAGCAGCGGATCGATTAATCACTTACGAATGTGGGCGTGTTTTCATCCCCTTTCAGGCCACAGGACAAGCTATAGACGGACTGCCAAGTCCTTTTAAAGCCAGGAACATTCTAATTGCTTCTGGGCTGAGTCTATTCTAGAACATAGCAATTTTGAGCTTTTGTGAAGTTCCGATTCTTCATAAACCAATAATGGGCACAGAGAGAGTAAAGTGAGATTGGATGGCTTCCATTTAGGATGGCGGAGCTGGACACTTAAACAGAAAAATGGGAGTCGTTGACATTCACAGGGACCGCCGTACCTCCAGAGCTGGGAAGCCACATCTTGAAAGTGTTAGTGTTGCTTACTGGGCCCTGAACTTGGCCAGTGGAATACTGGTCAGGTTAGGGTTCCCTGAATTGCCCCCTAATAAGCAGGCCTGGCTGGGGTGTGGGGAGAGGAATGGGCCTTCCAGAGTGGAGAAAGAAGAGCTCATTTACAAGTCCCTTTCCCTTTCCTACCGAGAGGGAGAGAGAATGGCAGGGAAGCTAGCAATTATCCACCATGACCCAGCATTTCACTCCCGGGGACTAACCAGATAGCCATGCTGATGCTTACATGACCACGGGACTTCTCTGGTGGAAACTCCCTAATTTGAGTTTCTGGTACCCATTTCTCCATCTTCTGGTAACCAGACCCTGATAAATAAGCAATCACGTTCTCCTGTCCATTCCTGGGGTCTAGGATGAACTCTTGTCCAGGTTTAAGGGTTCAGCATGTGACCAGGTCTGGCCAATCAGCTGGTAATCCCCCAGACCAGGAAGTGGTTCAAGATGAGCCATGACCCAACATGAGTTAGTCCCTACAGGTGAGTCCTGACTCTGTCTCTGGAGCAGGAACGACTGAGAGAGATGCTTCCTGGGTAGATGCTTCTTATCTCCTGTCCAGAGGCTGAGAGATAGGTACTCAGTTTCCCATCCTCCTTTGCAGTGAGTATAGTCACATGATCCAATGTGGATTATCTAATCCCAGCCTGTGGGATTAGAAGAAGTGTCTGTGGGGATGAATGTGGGGTAGGCGAGGTGCAGGGAGCCCTCGAACAGTGCCTCTTCCATAGCTTCGGCTTCTAGAGAAGAGCCCCTGAGTGACTGTCTTCTCCTGTGTGAATAAAAATGTGCTTGATTGGAGCTATCCCTTCCTACCTTCATTGGATGCTAGGGTGTGAACATCAACTGCTTAGAGGGGTGGCAGCCATTTTTTGTTTTACTTTTCTCATAAGAAAGAAAAAGAAAAATATACTCAGAACTCTTATATGTAGTTATACTCTGCGAGTTAGCTCCTTGCATGGAAAAATAAATGAAAAACTTTAAAATTAAGCTACTTTCAGACAAGATTTTGTTATTTACATTCAGTTTTATAACTAGAGCTACTAGGATCCATGTTGCTACTCCACTGAGCCGACATGCAAAACAGAGCTGAAACAGTGTCCTAGTGGTATCATTTGAGCTTCTAGATCCACCTGTTCCTGAAGTCTTATCTCTGAGTTATTCAGTTATACAAGTCAATGCATTTTCTTTTTGTTAATTCTTTTAGGGTTAGGTTTGTCTCCCAACAGAAAACATCAAAACTTATAGCTTCTGCGTAACAGAAGATGGCATGCACAAAGACAGGGAAAAGGCACCTGGCTCCTGCATAACAAAAGAGTAATTTAATATGCTGTCTGGCAATAAAAAAAATACAAATAATTCAATAGAAAATGGATAAAAGCTGTGAATGGAGAGTTTACAGAAAAGAAATGCAAATAATCAATTAACATATGAAAAGATGAGAATTTGACCTTTAGACAAATGAAAAT
The DNA here is from genome assembly GCA_026018925.1 of Tupaia tana. Lineage (NCBI taxonomy): Eukaryota > Metazoa > Chordata > Mammalia > Scandentia > Tupaiidae > Tupaia > Tupaia tana. The sequence continues at coordinate 16,563,192 of JAKSZU010000015.1, read as the reverse complement.
GACTATAAATTCACTTATCAGATTAGCAAGGCAAATCTTTTTTTGTTTGTTTGTCTAAGAGATTTTTTTTTCCTTAGGGTCCATACGCCTGAGTCAGTGAGAGGGAAAGTGAGAAATCACCGCCCCTCCCAGGGGATGGCTGTGCCTCAATTCCTTCTCCTCCATTCTCCTCCCTGGATCTTGGGCATCTGTACCAGGTCTGGAACCTGAACCATGGTCAGCCCTTCCCAAGCAAGGCAGATCTTGAAAGGCTGTGGTAAATAGACATTCCTATTGGTCTGACTAAATAGGTACAGGCGTTTTGGTAGATAACTGGGCAATAGCGCTCCACTTAAAATAAGAATGCTGGCCCAGACTGGCCCAGCAATAAGACAACTCTGAAACGTTAGACCCACATGAGGAAGTCTTGGGTTCATGCCCCAGGGTCTCCCTCTGTGCACAAGCTCAGAACCAGGTTGGCTGAAGCTGCCGCTGAATTGTGGCATGAAGCTACTTTAGGGGGTGTCTACTTTTCTCTCTCTCTCTCTCATCTATCTCTCTTTCTCTCATGAGAAAAAGTAAGTAAACTTTTAAAAAGTGCTATTCCTTTTGTGTAAAACAAGATCTAGGCAGAAAAACAGAAGTAAACCAATAGCTCGAACATTCTCACTGGTGATAGACTGGAAGCCCGGTGGTCGATGCTGAGGCAAACCAGAGTAGAGGGAAGCTGTAAGCCGGTCTATGGCCAATGAGAAAGTGAGGAAATACAAATCTTAGAATCCAGGGCTGGAGTCACCCAGGCGAAGACAGAGCCACTTACATGCTCTTCTCTAGAAGCTGAAGCTATGGAAGAGGCACGTTTCGAGGCAAGGCTAGAGAAAGGAGGAAACAGCCTTCAGACTTCCACTTCCAAAAAGATGGAGCCAACACGTTTTCCCTATTCATCCTGCCAAGTAGTGCTAAATCCCCTGGAAATGACATACGACAAAGACTCAGAAAGATGGAGAGAAGAAAACGGACCCGTTAGAGACGTCAGCGTGAGAGGCATGATGTTGTGGTGAACCCCTTGAGTTTTCTTTCTGCCTAGGTATCTTGGCCTGGGTACCAGAGAACCCAGCAACCCAGGAATGCCAACAGACAAAGACTCAGAGGAAACCTTAAGGAGAGCCTGCATTTTCTTGCTAAAGAGCCAGAAATGGGGCAGCCTTTGCAAGACAAAGTACTTTGAGACAATAAACACTCATTTCAGACAAACAGAAAAACAGGCCCAGCTCACCCATGCAGGCAAAGACCACAGGAGGAATCGGAGTTTCTACCTCCCAGTGCTAGCCAGGAACCACACTCCACTGGGGCAGGGAGCCTGGACTTCACCCTCTCCTGGTGTAATGAGCCTCTACCCCCAGCTGAGGAGCTCCTGTGAGATACTCTTGCAGCTCCAAGGCAGGGTGCTGTCAGCAGAGACTGGGTAAGAAGAAGAGCCCCACTCCCGTTGTACTGACCACTTACAACAAGGTTGCTAATATCAGGATGGAGCTCAATTTTTTCAGAAGGCTGTCCAGAAACCTGTGGGAACTGGCGAGGACTGGAAAAATCCAAGATGATGTCATCAAGCCTGCACAGTAAACCCCTGGCCATGACCTAAAGTAACCCAGTGAGGTGAAATCCCAGGACGACCCCCCCACACACACACATTGGTCATGCTAAGATTGCCTTTTTTTGAACATGAAATCTATGAAGAGGCATGTAGGCCCTGCTGCTCATGCCCACCCAACCTCCCCATGCTTAAGGACCAATTAGGAAGTGCCCTCAACCACCCCTGCTAACAACAGACCCCAAAATACTAATCTGCCTCTGCCTTAGGGAGAGAAATCTGCGCCGGTCTCTCATTTCCTTAAGCCGCAGCTTGGTAAGAAACCTTCTTCTTGTCAAAGTTCCTGGTGTGCCTGTTTCAAAATCATGTGGACATGCAGGCAAACCCCTTAGGTTCGGTAACACAACCAGCAATAAAGTGGTGTCTCTCCTACTCCAGAGTATCAGTGGAGGCCAAAAGGGAAACTGAGACTTCCACCTGAACTTGTGATAGCCAGGCACTGCACTGTGACTCCTTCCCCTACCAGTACGGTATAAAAGGGGCCTTCTAACAACAGGCTTAAATTAGATCCATAGACTCCTAGCATAACACCCAACACACCGAGGATTCCATTGCAAATCATCCATCTTACCGAAAACCAGGACAATCTCAACTTGAATGAGAAAAGACAATCGACAGCGGTTGACATCAAGGTAACACAGACGTTGGAATGATCTCACAGTTATTTTAAAGCAGCCATTGTAAAAAATACTTCAGCATGTAATTACAAAGGCATCAGAAGTGCAATTATAGAAAGTCTCAGCAAAGAAATAGAAAATACAGTGAAGAACTAAGTGGACATTTCAGAACTGAGAAAACACAATAACCAAAATTGGAAAATCCAAAGTAGTTGGATCAATGGAAGGAAGGAGAGAACAAAGAAAAGCATCAGGGAAATAGAAAATAAAACAGTAGGAATTATTTATTCTGAACAACAGAAAACAAGGAAATGCTCAAATAGTACCCTAAGGCTCATAATGAAAAACCGCAGACTCTGGCCCTTCCAGAGCCCACTGCTGAGTTTCGCTCTCCAGAAACTACCACTTTAATCTCCTCTAGCTGTTTAACGTACTGTCTAAATTTCTAAATAATGTATTTATGTTGCTACTAGTTTATTTCTGCATTTTGAACATTATCTATTGTCCACCTGTTGTAATACAATGAATTTTTAGTTCTTAGGTCCACACCTCTCTCACATTGCCCTTGCCCTGTCATCCTCACAGAGGTATAGCAAGAATTTTCGAGTGTTCACGCGGCCTCAACTGGGTAAAAAGCATCCACAGCTGCCCCATGCAGTGTAAACTTTAATTGCTTTTGCTTCTGCAGCTTTATTGTTTTTCCTTGAAATAATTGATCTTCTCCCACTTCTTTAGTTGTCTACATAGTCATCATGAGAGCATCTCTAAATTCTCTGCCCTGCCCACAGCTCACCTCTCCATATGATCACATTGTCACATGAGGGGACATTTATATTTCAATATCAACGCCCTCCCAGGGAAGGCAACTCTAGTTCTGGATATTTCCTTGGTGCTCCAGATCCAGCCTGGGAACTTTTCACACCCTGTGTCTGGGATTTCACGGTATCCTTCTCTCTCTGTCTACATCCATTCCTAGTTTGGTGGGGCACACCCTCCTCCCACAACTTCCTGAGAAAGAGCACCTGGGAGATGGTTCTCTGTGACTCTCTGTCCTTGTCCTTGACATTGGAAGTATATTTGCCAGGAAAATTGAAGGCACTACTCTATTTGCCAGGAAAATTGAAGGCACTACTCCATTCTGGCTTTTTGGGTTGTATTCTCCATCCCGGTCTTTAATTTGAGGTCATCTCTTCTCTGGAAACCGTTAGGGTTTTCTTTTCCTTTTGGATTTTTATGAATGAATGATGATGTTCTCAGGTCTGGGTCTTTTCCAATGAATTATTCTGAGCATTATGGGGTCCAGAGAGTTGATATATCTGTTAGTTGTGTCATTAACAATGAATCACAGAATACCAAAAATAGAACTATTTTAATAACCTACCATGTTTTATTTATCTTCATAGAGTTCAGCAAAGTTAGCAACCACTACTAACCCCTCTCTTGATTAGACCTAGGACATTGGACCACCATCATGGGAGCTCCTAAGATGCTCCTCCAATCCCTCAACATTCCCAGGAGAAACTCAGAGCCTTGGGCCTTTCACCTGGGCAGCCTGAGTCAGGACAGACCTGTGCTTCCCACCCTGCCTGGCCTCTGCCTGAAGTGGTCCCTATCAGAGTAGTTTTTTGGGATCTAGAAGCAGAGCCCGTCCTTCAAGACTGTCACCAAAGGACCTTCTAACCCCCAGAGCTGCTCTGAGTTCCTTCTTCCTTGGGATATAATCCCTTGTTCTCCTGAAGGTGCTGAAGGCAGAGAATCCTGCAGCAGGACCAGAATCCAAGAAACAAGCCACCTGCATTTGACCCCTGAAACCACAGTCACCCCGTGCAGCCTCAGTCTCTGGGTTCTGTATCAGCAGAGCCTCAAACCAGTGCACAGACACTCCTTAGAGGACCTGTCCTGGACAGATAGAGCCTGGACAGACACAGCCTCACAGCTATACTTAGTCCCAGGCTCCTTATCTCTGTCAGGCTCCAGCCCTTTCTGTTTTTGCTTGAGCTGCATAAATAAATGAACACACAAGGAAATGGATGAACTCCTGTCCTGCTTTGGATTCCTAACGCAGCTGGTTAGCTCCCAAGTTGCTGAGAGCTGAGTAATTAAGATGAAGGAAGACCTCTGCCTCTTCTGATCTGGACCATTTGCAAGAGGGCAAAGGCCCCTAGCTGAAGACAATTATTTCACAAGTTTTTGCATGACACTGATTTTTGTACTTGTATCAGTCCCTTGCTAAGCTCTAAGATCAACAAAAACTAAGTTAATATGTTAACAACTACTCTTTATCTCTAACCCCTCCCATTCTATTAGATAAATTACTGTTTCGGGGCCAACAGGTGGCACGGTGGTTAAGGGAATTGGATTCCCACATGGTCGGCCATGGTTTGAGTCCTGTATCTGAAGGCTTACTTTCTCACTTTCTCTCTGTCTCTCTCACTCGTGTTCTGTCCCTCTCTAGTCAAATTTAAATAAATAAATAAATAAAGTTAAATAAAATAATTCTTAAAAAAAAGAAAGAAAGAAATTATTGTTTTTCTTTTTTTTTTAGAGAAATATTTATTTTATTTTTTATTTTTTTATTTACTTTTTTATTTTTACATTTTTCCACAAACATTTACTTTACATAGCAAAAAATTTTAGCTCATACTCCATAATTCTTGACAGTTTACAAACAACTTTCAAGATCTCAAAATACTGAATTTTAAAGATAATGTTCAAAATATGTCTTATAATTTTGTATAAATTTAAAACTCTATAACAACAGAAGCAGAATGGTTTCAAAAAAATATATATATACACATATATATACAAATATATATATGTGTATATATATATACACATTTAGAGTGCAGACACTCGGTATATATTAAGTGGGGACATACAATGTCTCTCCTTCATAGCATGGCTTGCTTCACTCAACAGTAAGTCTTCCAAATTTATTGTTTTTCTAAGTGTGGTTTGGGGTTTCTTAGAAACACAAATTCTCAAAACCACTCCTAAACAGTAGAAGTTGGGTCCAGAGAATCAAATATCTTTGCTAGCTCTTTAGGTTATTCTTAATCATAGATATCTTTGAGATACTTTGCGGTAGATAAGAAACAGATGTATTTCTCTACAGTTACAAAATAAGACAGGCCCTTCCCTTTTGGAATTTAACCCATTTACATTTAATGTTATTAGTCTTATGACTTAATGTTACCTTACTATTTGTTTCTATTTGTATCACTTTTTCTCTTCGTTCTGTTTATTTTTAATTAGTCAAGTTTTGTTTTTGTTTTTATTTTTGTTTTTATTTGGGGAGAGGTTTTTGCTATAGGGCACATGCACTCGCCAGACAGAGAGACAGAAAGCAAGAAATCACCCTCCAGGGGGGATGGCCACGCCGCAATCCCTTCTCCTCCATTCTCTTCTTGGGATCTTGGGCACACATGCACACGCACCCAGCATGAGTTTTAAGCCACCAGGTCCGGGACTTGAACCGTGGTCGACTACATGGGAGTCCAGAGACATAGCCCTTATGCTAACTGCTGGTCCCAATTAATCAAGTTTTTAAAAATTGCCATATTTTGTAATTTTCCACTTGGTTGTCAGTTTTACTTCTGTCATTCTTAAATGTATATCCTATAGATGACAATGTATATTTTCAACTTATTAGAGTCTATGCAAGATATAGCTTTACCACTTGAACAATAGAAAATCTTCAGAACTTGCTGAAATAATTTAACCTCCTTTTGGCTTTTGTTTTGTTCTTACCAGGTATTTTTATTTTTCTATATATTATTAACCTTCATGGCTAATTACTATTACTGTCTTATTTCATGGTTAATTTAATTTCCCAATATATTTACCCTTTCTATTGCTCTTTATTCTTCCTGCATTTTTCCACTTAGAATAATTTTCCTTCTTTCTGAAGAACTTTATCTAGCAATTATTTTAATACTGACCTGCTGAAAATAAGTTGTCTGATTTTATTTATGTGAAAATATTTACTTGTTAACTGCTTTCAAGGATTATTTTTGTTGAGAGGCTTTTCTATAGTGTGTGTGTGTGTTCCCTGGAAAAACAGAGAGAGACAGAGGGACAGAAAGTAAGAAATCACCCCCAGGGGGAAAGCCACACCACAATCCCTTCTCCTCCATTCTCCTCTCTGGATCTTGGGCATACACACATGCACCTGGTATAAGTTTAAGCTACCAGGTCCAGGACACTGGCAGCTACATGGGAGTCCAACGACATAACCATTACATCATCTGCTGGTCCCATCAACAAACCTGTCTTCTGTTCTGTCTAATCTGCTATGATACAAGTTTATTGTGTTTTCACTTATAGTTATTGTATTTTTAGCTAGCACTTATTCATGTAACTAATTTTTAGATATTCAGTTTCTCTAATACAAAATCTCCATCTTTTTTGTCTTTTTATGAAATATGTTAATAACAGATATTTTAAAATTTATCTTTGATAGCCTCATTAACCAATTCTCTATGAGCCTTTTTCTTGTTGCCAGTCTTTTCTCTTAGTTTGGGTTTATTTAGCTTTCTTTTTGATATGCCTAATATTTTTATGCATGCTGGGAATTTGGTGATGTTATCCTTTCCTAGAGAAAATACACTTTTTTTTTTCTTGACAGTCACTATAATGACGATGGATTATAGCCACCTATGGTGGAGATGGATTACCATGCTTATAATAATTCAAGATTGATTTTTCATCTTCCTTCGATCTGGTTTATTTTGTCTTGTTGTTCCTTACCTAGATCAAGTCCTTTGAGGAACTCAGCAGAAACTATTGTTTCTTTTGAATTGCTCCACCTGTTTTAGTGATCGATCCCTTAATTGCAAATATTGCTGTTCTAGGCATCACAATAGTGGTGAAAACTTGGCTTGTTTTTTTTAGCCTCTGAGCTGAACACTTTGGAGGTGGGGGAGGGGAGTATTGCAGAAAACCAGACTTACTCCTAGGGTTCTATTTGCTCAGAGATTGAGGTCTCAAACACTGGCTTCCTTGGTAGCCCCAAACTTCAAGTTCACTCCCTAAATCTATGAGCTTGCTGTAAAGCTCTCAGTTCCTGTGACTCCACTTTTTTTCTCTCACAGTTTTTGTTTATTTGGTCTTTTTCTGACATGCCTCATATTATTTTTTTAATTGACAGAGGGCGTATGTGCTCACTAGAAAGATGGGGCAGAGAGAAGTGGAGTGTGATCATGCTAAAATCCCTTCTCTTCCATTTCTCCATGCTATCAGGACTTTGGCCATACACCCATACAGGGCTGGCCTGGCTTTCAAGCCACCAGGATTTTAACCATGGCCGGTCATGTGGGAGCCATCTTCCCTAACCAGTAAGCTGTGGGGCCAGTCAATTAATATTACATTTAGCTGTCTTTTTTCTACTGACAAATTGGCAAATTTCTCAAAGGGAGAAGAGGTAAAGAATGTAGGGCTCACTTCAGTGCATTTCCCTTCTCTCTCGGATATGGGTCCCGCATGTCCTGGCAGCCTAAGCTGCTCTCTGATGCTTTCAAATAGATTTTTTGCTTTCCCCCAGCATATTGCTCATCGTTCTGCTGGTCTTTTTGGAAGATGGTATTTACTCTCTGAAGGCCGCCATCTTTCCTAGTGGGCAAACGCTCTTTCCTGTTAGTTACTAGAGCCCTGTTGAAGCACAAAATGGCAATGTTCCAGAGATGAACAAATTCTTAGAGAGCACATAGGCAGAACTCCCCATTTTTTAACACATAAAACCTATTTTTACAGAAAATTACAGGTATTTTAAATTTTGGTTCCTAGTTACTTTGAAACATTGTGTTTGAAAAAAAAAAAAGGAAGGATAAAATATTTGAGGAGCTGTAACCCAGATGTTAAAACACATATTCTGTGTGCCTTTACATCTGCCCAGCAGGTGACCCATCGTAGTTAACCCTTCTTGGTCAGGGTTTCCTGGTCTCTGTAGTGAAAAGGGCACCTATTTTGTGGGATATTTAGGAACATTAGACAAGTTAGTGTACATGAAATGTGTAGAATCTGAGACTGTCAGTGCCAAGAAAGTGTACTTTAAACAAATAGACGAATTTGCAGGACAGAGTCCCTTTTGAACTGATTTCAACCCACAAGTCACCATGGTTTTTTGTTTCATTTTGTTTAATTTTGCTAGGAGGTACATGCACTTGCCAGAGAGAGAGAGAAAGTGAGAAAGCCCCCCCCCCCGACACACACACACACACACACACAAAGGAACGGGCATGCCACAATTCCTCTCCTCCATGTGTCCATCGGGTATTCGGGCATACGTGTACATGCGTGTGTTTCTCAGACCCTCGAGTCCAGGACTCACACCACACAGTCCACCATGTGGGATCCAGCCACCTCAACCACCGAGTCGGCCCAGGTCACCATGTTTAAACATTCATCTGGTTTAATTCGCTTTACTCTACAGACGGGAGCAAATTTGAGATCACAAAGGATAGGGGACCTCCTTGGGGATACACATAACTTGTTAGTTATAAAGCTGAGTCTAGGACTGGAATTTTCTTTTGATTAATTTTATCAATTACATCAAGTGCCCTGTAAGCCAAGCAGCTACTTTCCATTGAAGGCAGAGGGGTCAAATCTCCCTCAAACTATAGCTAATTCTCTAATTGGCGTGTCTGCCCCTGCTTGGTCATGATCATTAGCAGAGCCCCCTGTGCTCCAGCTGTGGGGGGAGAAGGAGGCCCTGGCACGCCATTGCTCATCTAAATGTTTAATAATGCTGCGATCTTCAGATCATTGAAGTAATCAAACCCAAATTAGCCTGATACTCAAAGCCACAGAATAACAAGGGGAGTGAAAGGGATCATGTTTCTTTAATGAAAATTTCATCAATGCAGATTTCTCATTGAATATTAAGGTCATGGTTTGGAGACAGCATCAGAGCTCAGTCTGCGGCAACAATGACCTTTATCCCTTAGAGACACAGTGTAAAGTCAGGCTAGTTTTGCTCATGGCAGGAACACAGCATCTTGGCGACTCCTCCTGGCAGCTACAATGAAGGAAGACTTTGCAGGACTGGGGGAAGGGGCGAGGGGGGGAGCTCAGCCTGGTTCCTTTGAGAAGATTTCTCTGCAGGACTAGGCACCTGTCCCCTCCCAGCTGCTCTTCCCGACCTCCCCCACCTGTCAAAAGGCCCTGTTCTCAGCTGCTCAGGCCACATCTAGGATCCCCGATTTATTTATGCTTTTTCTCTAAAGACCTCTATTCAATCCATCTTCAGAGCCTGTCAGCTCACCTTCACACACAGATCCCAAACCTGGGCATCAGGACCTCCTCTGCTACCTTCCTGCCCTGCCCTCTGTCTCACCTGAGACATGCAGCGACTTCTTCACCTGTCCAGCTAATTCATCCTCAGCCCCCAGTCATCTCTGCTCACTACCTGAAGTCCATCTAGACAAAGCTAGAGCATGTCACTCCTCTATTCAGACTCACCCAAAAGCTCTGGTCCACATAGAGAAAGCCAACATCCTCTCCGTGGCCTGAAAGGTCGCAGACAGATCCAGCCCATCCACTCTGTAACCTCGGCCCCCATGGTCCCCCTTGCCTATCTCCCTTCAGCCACTGGCCTCCTGCTCCCACACATGGGGCATGCGCCTGCCTCAGACTGGCTCTTCCCTCTTCCTTGGGCCATCTCCCCTAGAATCCAGAAGCATCTCCAGAGATTCCTTCAGGATCCCTGCTCCATGTCACCGTCTCAAAGGGCCCTCCCTGTCCAGCCTTTGCACATAGTCCTGCCCTGCCCAGTTGTCCTTCTGCAAATTGCTTCCTGGTGGCCATCCACTGGCCCCTCACACCCCTGGTGTTTTCGTGCCCATTGTCTCTCTCCCCTGCTAACCAGAGAACAGGGTTTTGTTTGCTTTTTCTCCACTGCCTAGAATTGCCCTTGGCATTCTAGGGGCCAGCAGTGACGCTAAATGAATGGGAATGAACAGTAAATGGTCAATATCTTTCTGAAAATGACTCTGCCAGTACCAGCAGAGCACCTACCATGCGTCAGGATGGGTCTAGGTTCAGAGGACACATCAGATGACAAAGGAGAAAGGTCCTGGCCTGTAGTGCATAGGCAGACACTGAACAACCAGCACTCCAGGGAAGAGCTCCCACTGCGGACAGAGCTGGTGGGAAAGCTCTTCCATGAAGGGGCCATTTGAGTTAAGATCTAAAGATCAAAAATAATTCACCAGACTGAAGACTGGGGAAGACATCAGTCCAAGAGGTAAATTACTGATTTGTAATCAAATATGTAAACACTAGGAGAATGCATAACAGCATGTTTATGGATTCTGAATCTTGCAAACTAAAATGATTTTTAAGAAAAATTTTCAAATATCATCACAGTCCCCTTCAAAGGCATATTGTTCAAATGTCTTTAGTAGTCCTGGGGCCGTAAGGGAGTTTAAGCCAATCCTTAGAAAGGGAAAGACAAACTAGCGTTAACTTCTGGTCTTGTTAGGATAGGTAGATAGTCAGACATGACAGAGAGAAGAGGATCTTGAGATCCACTGCCCATGGCATTGCCAAAGAGCAATACCACCAAACCACCCTCTCGTGGTTTTGCAGTTGGGAACATCCTGCCACTCAAGATAGGGGACAGGACAGAAGGGATTACGTACCTTGGAGCATGCTCAGTATTGAACCTAGGGAGCTTGAAGGGACCTTATGTAAGTTGGAGCATGCTCAGTGTTGAGCTTGGTGGACCTCAAGTTCAACCTTTAGCTCATTAGCATATCATTTGCATTGATTCATAAGAAAGCCATTATATAGCAAGGCCCAGTTGAGCATGTTCTGGAGCGAATGGGGAAAGGCTGAGCTATAAAAGCATGAGGCAGAAACCTTGAAACTGATATTCACACTCTGAGCCAGGCTGCTCCTACCTCTCAGGAGCGTACTTTCACTTTTCCCTGCTTTGTACTTTCGTTTTAACCTGTTATAAAGCTTCATTGTTGCACTATATCAATGTCTCTTGGCAGAATTCTTTCTTCCAAGTAGATAAAAATCAAGGTATTCATCTTCACACTAACAATCTCATAATGGAAGAGAAGAAAGCATTTGGACTACAGAAAGGAAGACCAGACAAAATAATACCCATTTTGAAGTTTCAAACTAAGATAAGACTTTTATTTTAATTTTATGCATCTTTCTCTACCAAACATTCATAATTATGCACATTGTGTTTTTTTCTTTGTCTTTTGAGCAAAGATAAATGATAAAGAAGCTAATGAACTTCAGGCTTCATTCAGCTCTTCAGTTCCATATTCATAGGAAACCTCTGTGAGGTATTCTTGATATCCAGTACACCACGATCTAAACTGAGCCCTGCAGAAGTGGGAACCAGGCCAAGATGAAAGCCTGTGTCAGCCTCGATTAAAAGACGATATTTTGTTCTGACCAGAGAGGATGATCTCTGTGAAATCTTAAAGTTGAAGTCTCCAACCAGTAAGATAGTATTCATCAATGCATCTGAAATTTCTCCCAAGTTGGTCTATGTTTTAATCAGACTGATCTGAACACAACTGACAGAATCTAAATAAAAACTACTTTAAAAAAGCAAAGAAAAGTGGAAGGGGGGCAGTTATTAGCTCATGTCATTAAAAAGTCCAAAGGTTGCAGCTTCAGGCACAGCTGGATCCAGGTACTCACATGATAACATCCGGATACGATCCCCTCCCACCTCACGGCTTCACCTCGCCTTTTGTGTGTCCCAGCCTCAGGTGAACTCTTCTGCCCTGTCACCTATTAATACCCTCAGAAGCCTGAAAAGGAAAGATGGCTTTCTGTTTCTTTTCCACAAAAGTCCCAGAATTAAGTCTTACTTCTTCATTCTTCATCCAGGCTTTGTTGTTTAGAGGAGCTGTGTCCACAAAGGGAGTGAGGCTGCATAGTTTCTACTGGGTTGTCAAGAAAGTCATGGCGCATTTTTGCATAGAAAGTCATAGAAAAATACATTGAAATGACTTTCCCGGCAACCTAATACATGGTCTTGATCACTTAGCCTTAGAGGTGACAATGACAAGACAAGTCCACTCACCGAAGGAGACGGGACACAGCCCTATCTTTCACAGAAGGAGTGTCTACACCCATGCAATCATTCTTTAAAACCACTGTACATTGTAGTCAGCTCAAAACACCTCCTGGGGGCAGTCAGTGGCCTGGTGGTTCAGAAGCCAACCTTGTAGTCTGAATCCCAGACCTGATGGCCTGAAAACCACTGGGGACGGGGAGGGTCACATGTGTACATTCTCCATGGAGAGCTCTGTCTCTCTTTCTCCCACCCCACAGCTCTAGTGAGCACATGTGCCCTCTAGCAGGTTTTTACAAAAGAAGATGGGCCAGCAGGTCCTATGGTGGTGAAGGCCCAACATGGTGACTACACCCACATGGGTGACTACACAGTTCTAATCCTAGACCTGATGGCTTGAAAATCACACTGGGTCGTGTGCATGCATGCTCAAAATCCTGGGAAGAGGGAGAAAAGAAGGAGAAGAGATTATGGTGTGACCATCCTTCGTGGGGGAGAGGGTGCTTTCTTACTCTCTCTCTCTCTCTGTAAGTACACACACCCTCTGGCAAAGCTTTAAAAATAAATAAGTAAATAAAACACAGTACATATCTGGATTGTTTTTTTTTCCCTCTTTTCCTATTTCATTGTTTCTAGTTCCCCAAATCCAAGCCCCCAAATAACCCACCTGCCTATAAACTCTTGTCTCAGGCTCTATGGGGAATCCCAAGAGAATATCCATAACTTCAACCTCAAGCACCTTGGACCTTCCAGCCTTATCAGTTATGGTTAAGTTGAGATGAAAATGGGTTCTGCATTGGACCCCCTTCTGTTAGACCTTGTGATTATCTTCAGGAAACACCTTTGGGTCAATTTCAACATAAACACATACCGGGCTTTCTTTCTCAGACTAGTTTATCTTCCACTTTCTAAATCGCTCCCATTAGTGGTTACCTGCATTCCCTCAACCTTGCATTATTTGGAAGAGCTTTTTAATTATCTTTTAATTCTCCTTCAACTTTTGGATGCATCAGCATGAATAGAAGGAAGATGAAAAATTGCTCCCTCTCTTTTATTTTGCTTCACAATTCTTTTATTACAATGTGGCAGAGTCTGGTTTGGCTCAAATTGCCCCGAATCTGAGTAGCCCCATTAAGAAGAAATCTCCTGGGAGTTCAGATTTGCTTTCTCTGCCCTAGAGCTATTTCACCCGCTTCCACCTGGAACATAAAGTTCAGAACTAGAGGTCAAACACAATGCTGGTTTATGTCAAAGTATTCGCCCTTTACCTGTGTCTTTCTTAAGCCCTGATTTTTCTCTTTCCCAAAAGAAGCGATCTGCAACTTTCTAGCCCTAAAGAGCAGTTGGCATACTTAAAATCTTCACTGATTTAGAAGTTATTTCAAAAACACCCTCTGAGAGCCCACCAGTGACATGGTGGTTAAGGTGCTCAATCCTGCATGGCCAACTACACAATTTGAGTCCCGGACCTGGCGGCTTGAAAAACACACCAGACCTGTGTGTGCACGCCCTAAAATCCCAAAAGGAGAGAGACTGGGGGAGAAGTGATTACAAAGTAGCCATCCCTCAACTCTGGAGGGGATGCTTTTCACTTCCTCTCTCTCTAGTGAGCACATATGCCCTATAACAAAATTTTAAAAATTAAAATAAAAAATAAAAACAACCTCTGGTTGATTTATTTTTTTCTTACTTAGAGGAAGCTATTTTTAAAAATAGAGCCTTTTGTGATATGGTGATGAAGGCACTGGTTTCCCACATGGCCAACCACAGTTCAAATCCCAGACCTGACCACTTGAAAATCACAACAAATAAATAGAGAAGTAAAGAAAGAAATGGTTTTTATTAATAGAGTCTTTTTTTAAAAGTTAATGATAGTCCTAGGGTACCCCAGGTCATGAAGACCTCCAAAGCTCCTCCAGGTGACAGGTGAGACACAGGCAGATAGTCTCCATGCCAACTGGATTCTCATGCAGCCACCAAGTGACACTGCAGGTTGAGAGGATGCTGCCTGGTCTATACTTCAGAAAATCTGAAGTTTTTACTCCGCAAGAAACTCTTCTAAGTGCTGATCAGGTATTAACCCATTTATGGTGTCTGACACCCTCCGAGGAAGGTACTATTATCTTCTACCTGAAGCTCATGCAGGAGGAAACTGGAGCCCAGAGAGCTCACGTACCTAGCTGATAGGTGGTTTAGCTGCACCTCGAACCCAGAACTCCAGCTTCAGAGTTTAGGTAATAGCCTTTCATCACCCGTGTGGACACATTGAAAGGGAGGCTGTTAGGCTGATCAGATCTGGCAAATAAAAGCACACATTACCTGCCCAATTATGCAACAATATTTTTCTTTATTTTATTTTATACATTCAATCACCTTACATCACTACAACTTGTAAAATGAATTTACCTAATATGAATACACTTTACTCCCAGGCCAGTTGAAGATACCCCATCCATGTTATCATCAACACATAATCATCCATTTCTGCAACAAATATTTAAATATCACATCGTAAATTTTATCTAGCAACCTTTGATCCCGTTAGCAAGAAAGACGGGCCGGTTGAGAACAGACATGTAGCTGAATCTCCAGTGCTGGAAAATGGCCCAGGCTGTAGTTATCCAAAGAAGACCCAAGATAGAGCAGTGGGCATGGCCGGTGGAACTGATGGTCACCGTAAGGTGGTACAGAGGGTGCTAAGTAAGACCAAGGGAACTGAAGGGGCTGCGGGAAATATGGTTCCTTCTGGGAAGAACATGTTGAGCAGCATCCTTGGAAGGAGCTACGGGTGATCACGAAGGAGAAAATCATGCCACATTTGCATAGAGCTCAGAAAAGTGTTCCAAAACCTTTCTCAAAATGTTTGTCCTATCCATACTCTACTTGTACCAGGACTTACCTGTTTTTCTTCTAATTTGACTCACTTTTTTTTGCATAAACAAATGTATTCAAAAAGAAAGCCTGATTTCACAACTGTAAAAGTAAACAATCACGGGGCTGGCAAGTGGCGTGGTGGCTAAAGGCTCTGGACTCCCACATGGCCGACCACAGTTCAAGTCTCGGACCTGGTGGCTTGCTTTCTCACTTCCTCTCTCTCTCTCTGTCTCTCTCTGATCAAACTGAAAAATAATAATGATATAATAATAAATAAAGTTAAATAAAATGATTCTTAAAAAAAAAGTAAACAATCACTTGCTGTAAATTGAAGGTAACCAACTATAAGGAGCTCTACATAATTTTTTAAAACTCTCTCCAAATAATGCTTTAAACATTGTTTGCTTAAAACACTGTCACAGCAAATGAGTAACACCAGTAGCAATCATTTGTTGAAATAAAGGATATTAGGCATGAAAATTTGTATTAAAGGGTATGAAATATTTATTTCACATTTAAATTGGACTCCTTAGGAAATGTAGTTACAATTTTATTATTATTATTGTTTTATATGTTTAATCGCTATACATCATTTAGTTTAACTCTGCTGACTTATTCCTGAGTAGTCACTTAAAATATAATTAGAGAAACTTAACCAGTCAGAAATGCCTGAACCCAGATGAGTCCTGACAAACCAATATGGCGATTACTTCCCAGATTTTGCCCTCCTTCACAGGTGTCTTAGGAGTGGTTGTCATGGGGACTTTTAGGAAAATCTATTGCATTGGCCCAAAGAGAATCATCTAGAACATCGTCATTCAGGACATCATCACAGCAGTGGATCAGTTATGAAGTGATTTGGGGGAAGGAGGTCCTTGTTGAAGATACATGGGACTGGATTTCTGGGGCATATCTGGCAATTGATACTAATTCCGCATGCCCCTGGGGCAGGGCAAACACTGGTACTTTTTGCCATGCATGTCTGCAGGACTTTTTCATATAAGCAGAGGATGTCCTACACCCTCACTGTGATCTTGGTCATATAACCGGCTTTGATCAATGTGAGAAGACTTTGTATAGACCATGTCTTGGCAAAGATTCTACGCCTGCATGACCTCTGGCCAAGGATACCCCGAGGCAGTTGCTTCTCTTCCAGGCAGCATTCCAGAAAATTAGACACATAAAGTTGATCTGTGACGATCCCCTAGCTTGTGGCCAAGCCCACCTGGTTTACAGCCTAAGCCACAGATGACTGGAGAAGGCCCACCTCGATCAGCCAAACCAGAGTCTACACTACAGATCCGTAAGTGTGAAAATAAATGCTCACTGTTGTAGGTCAACGCATTTGGGGTTGGTATGTTATGTTATTACCATTGTGAAGGTAAATTGAGATACCCTTCTACTTGAAAAGTAGCCTTTCCTGGTCTGTCCTTACTGACTCCTAGGCAGCTGTTTGCCACGAGCAGACAAAAGCACTGGTCGTTGGACACATGGAAAGGGCTTTTCTCTTGCCATCAGCAGAAGAACTTGGGGTCTTGCTGGTTCTAGCAGTCCTACCTCTCAGCAGATCAGCCAAGTTTGCAAACCACCTCTCTCAAGCCAGGCAGTGTCCTGCAGCCTACCCCTCCAGGGGCTGACCCGTGAAGAAGAGGATGATGAAGACGGAAGACCATACTCTCTGGCTCGCTCCTTTCATCTTCCTGCTCTTTGATTTCAAAATAAATAACTTATGAACATTTTCTGCCAGATCATCTGAGACAAAATGGAGATGGCACCGAAATGAGTGTATTGATGAGGCATCATTCACAGACCTGCTTCCTTTTTTGTTAGAGGCTATAATTTGAGCGCTGTGATTTTCAAGTCAGTGAAATGCTAAATGGAAACGCACCAGCCAGTATAAAAGACATCCCCAAAATAACATCACAGGGAATGGATCTTTTGATAACATATTCCCACAGAGTTTTAAGCTACATAACATTTTCTGCCCCCAAATTGGCAGTTGTTGCCTCCAGTTTCTAGATTCCAAACTTCCATTCCAGAATGAATTTTATATTGCAAAATGTGCTTACTGCTTACCTTCCCCCTCTGCTGAATAGTCTCTTTTGCATTTTGCAGTTAATTTTAAACCCAAGATTGATGACTTCTTTAGCGCTGAGTCACTGGAACAGGAATGGCCTAATTTTCACTCTATGTGGGCAGAGATATGGGGCCTGTAACTAGTAGAAACCCAACACTCAGCACGTCCTGTCAGGAAAAAAAAAAAAAAAAAAAAAAAAAACCAAATCCTACTGACCAGATAAATTTCCAAGCTTCTCTAAGAACGATCCTTCTTCTGTAGCTCTTCCTAGCGACAGAGAAAGGGAATATTTGTGGCCACCTGTCAACATCTAGACAAGTCAAGAAATATAGTGTCATGGGAACATTTTAGGGGTTAGGAAAGAAACACAAGAAATCTCTCTCTTCAGGGAACTCACAAGATTTAGACAAAGACAAGATTTTAAAACATACGGGGGTGGGAGGACAGATAAGGGTGCGGCAGTAACACAATACTCTGCAAGGCTGACCCACATGGGAAGGTTCTGAGTTCACACCCAAAGACCTCCCTGAACACAGCAGGTGCACACATGTCTGTGATCCTGGGCTGATTGAAGCTGGGGTAGATTGTGGGAAAACTCTTTAGTGGTCTCTCTCTCTGTCTCTTTTTCTGTTTCTCTTTCTCTCTGCATTCTCTGTCTCTCTCAGCCACAAAAGAAAGAGATGAATAAACTTTTTAAAAAAAATATAAGAAGGATGTCTGCATGATGTTCCTATCCCAGATGAATATCTTAAAACTCAGATTCCCAGAACCCTAGCCCCCAGAAAAGCATGCCCATTACAAATCGTGTTTTAATTGGGTATTCGTGTTTTCTCAGCTCGACCAGAGATGCTACGAATCCAGCTTAATTTTTAACACCTCAATATCATCTACCTCTTCAACCACAGAGTAAGGATGAACTTCAGTCAATGCTGGTCGACAACTTAATGACTCCAGAAGCTGAGAAGACAGATATTGCTGTCGGCTGAGAGAGTTAAAAAGAAGGAAAAGTCTTCATCCACAAGGAATCGTAATGTCCCCTCGCACCAGAGTTGTATTTTCTCAGAAGCTGACATTGCTTTCAGGCATGAGGCCCCCGAGTGAAATACGAGGTACATTTCATGCCAAAGCCCAGTGACCAGAATGTAGAGCTGAGCTCAGCCCGTCTGTCCCTGGGCCAGTGCAGCTGTTGGTGAGTGCCCCATCCCTAACCGTCCAAGAAGATTCGTGACCGCGGCAGAGGAAAAGTGGGGCAATTTTTCAATATTGTAGTTGGAGACCCCTCTACACACACACACACACACATGCACACACACATGCATGCACACACACATACACATATACACACATACATACACATGCACACACACATATACACACATACATGCACGCACACGCACACACACACACACACTCACAAGCATGTCTTCATGCTAAATAATTTGAACAGAAACCCCATGTCCCAAAATCACAGACTTAGTCAGAAGAGGATCAAGCGGACACAGATGAAGCAAGCAGCTAATGCAGTATGAACCTACAGCAAATGGGTGTCAGAGGACAAAATAAATAAATAATAAATGAAATTAAGCTAGTGAATAACCCGTGTCTGGTTCCTGCTGAGCACAGGGCCAACTCAGCGTTCCTAAATTCCTGGGTCCTTCTTTCCACTTCCTTGCTACCTCCTGACTCCCCTAAACCACTCCCCTTCCCCTCTCCTGAGCATGCCCTTCTTCTCCCCTGACTGGCACCCCATCCCCATGCACCCCCAAGGCCTGGGCTGGGTGTGGAAGGGACCTTGGTCCTCTGCACTCCTGCCTGCTGGGCACTAGTGGTCAGAGAGGACAGATGTGCCAGCTGCTCCTTCTCCATCTCCCCTCCCCACACCCTGGTCCTTTCTCTGCTCTCCTCTGACCCGAGCCCAGGGCTCAAGGTCTGGACCCTGAGAACTGCATCTCCTGGACCCCTGCCCTCTGGAGCCCAGATGGCTTCAGCCAAGGGAAGGCTCCTTGGAGATCAAGGCAGGAGGAGAGGGAGATGAGGTGCCTCCTCCCCTGCTTGCCTGGTGACCACGCCCTGGGGCCGCCCTTCTGCTTACTCTCTCCTCTCCTCCACATACCCCTTCAGCCGTGGGGAACCACTGGCCCCCTCTCTTTCTAGGCCCCTCTCTTTCTCCCACACCCCCTTATTAGTTCCCTTAACGTTGCTCAAAACCCTGCTCAGTATGCCTCTGCGTTCCCCTGGGGCTGTGTCTGGTACAAGGACTAGACCAGAGCCCCGAAGACAACCAGGAACCTGTCTCTGACCCACAGTGGGCTCAGCACAGAGTGGGAGCTTGAGTCTGCAGCTCTGCGGGTTCCTGCAACTCTGGTTCCTACATCAAAACCCAGCAATGCCTTGTTGGGCCTCATTAGCCCTGCACATACCACACCCACGGGGCACCCAAAGCCACGCTCTGCCCTGGGACTGGCTCATGCAGTTGGATGTGTCTGCTGAGTGGTGAGGGGCCTGGGCTCTCCTAGGAAACCTGGCTCAGTCCCCCTGAAAGCTGCATGACTGTGGGAGGTCACTTGCCCTCACTGGCCTTAGTCTCCTCTGTAAAATGGGTGTCATGATGGGACCTGTCACTTGCCCTCTCTGGCCTTAGTCTCCTTCTCTGTAAAATGGGTGTCATGATGGGACCTGCCTTGTGGGTACGGGGCCTTCACTGAGGCGCTCCAGCCAGTGCTCATTCTGGGCCTGTGTTGGAAGGACCCAGTAAACCTGAGCTCTGAGTGCTTCCTGTGTCGGATCCACCACGCCCCGCTGCCCAGCCAGCCTCCCACACCCAGCCTCTCTGCAGAACACGGACCTGCACCAGATAGGCAGGTGCTCTCCAAGTGCACTATGGCTCTCAGCCCTCCCTAAGGACATCGGAGTCCTGAATCGGTGTCCACAGCCCCTGCCTCCCCACCCGTGCCCTCCCCAGCACTGCCACTGGCTTCCGAGCCCCGCTCCCGCCATGCCATGTACAAGCTCACCTGCACTCCACGGCCTGGACTGCCCGGTCCTCCTGCCAGTCTGCATGACGTGGCCCGAGACCTCTTTCCTCCTGGCAGAAAGTCCCTTTTGTCATCTTGTCCTCAGGCTCCTAAGCATAAGGGCCCCTCGGGTCCGTCGATCTGCCTTCTCTCCCTCCTGGGGCTCTCAGCCACCCCATGACTCAGGGGCTGCAGATGCACAGACTCCATAATGACAGTCCCGATCACAGCCTTGGGCACCACTGTGTCCATGCGGGTGTCCCATAGGCACCTCCCCCTGACCCAGCAGTTCACCCCAGTGTGGCCTCACTCGGTGTTTCTTTAGGTGACCACAGCTTGCGTCCATCCAGGTGTGGACGTCCATCCTGCTTCTCTCTTCCCTCTCAGACCTCAAACCCCAGTCCCAGTGAGTCGTCTCGTAAGTGTCTCTTGACTGCTCGGTTCCTTCCTCCTCTGTGGTCACTGTTCCTAGCTCATGTGTGACCTCTCACCACGTGGCTGTCTGACCCAGCGCCAGGATCTCCCTGGCCCTGGTCACCCCGTATGATGGCAGAGTGATCTTTCCAACATACAAGCGTGGTCACGTCGCATCCCTGCTTAAACCTCCCCGAGGCACCCCAGCTCCCTGGCAGGGCTGACGAGGACCTGCGTTACCGAACCTCTGTCCGCCCTCGGCCCCACCTGCCTTCCTTCCTCATTGTCCTCAGTCCACACCTGCCGTGCCCATGCCGAGCTCCAGTCTGCTCCTTTACCTGGCTGCACCGTCTGGCCTCTGGGCCTTTGCACATGCCACTCCCCAGACTGGAACTCCTCCCTCACTCTCTCCACCTGGCCCTCCTCTTGCTCACCACAGTCCCAGCTCAGCCGCTCTCACCCCTGCAGCCCTTCCTGGGCTTTGTGCTCCTGCCTGCTCCCCGAACACCAGGGCTGCCCAGACACACCAACCCCCCAACCTGAGGAATCTCTGCTGGTCCCTTTCTTTGCTTCCACATACAAAGGATGGTGACCACCTGGTCCACTGTCCAGGACAGTGTTTGACCCATGGTGGCTGGAACTCAGCAAATGTCTGTTGAGTGAATTGATGAGCTATATTGTCTGGTCACCCAGGCTGGAGCAAGAGCTGGAGAAGGGGACTGGGAGTTACCACTGGGGCCCTCACCCCCAGCTCCCAGTTCACCATCAACTGACCCAGAGGCCGAGACAGCTCCACCTGCACCCCTGCGTGTGTTTCCGTCCCTCTGCGGTGAAAACCATTGCCTGAAGGTGCCATGGAAACCGACACGACTGACAGGCACGGGGCCCTCGGCTCTCCCCCACTCGGAGCTGATCAGGATCAAAGCCGAGGTTATCCACTCCTGCAGAAACTGGAAGGCACCGAAGGAGTTGGGAGCATCCGGGCAAATGCTGCAACCGCTGGGAGTTTCCTGTAGAGCTCCAGAAGGGGAAGCCACTGCCTCTGAAGGGGTCACACCTGAGGCATCCCTAACAGGGAGCACTGCCCCCGCCTCACTCCAGTCTGAATGGGACGACTGGGAGACGGTGCTGGCTGCAGTGGGGAGCAGCGGGCAGGGTGCCTGCAGGGCCCAAGCCTATTCAGTAGCTGTTCTGCGCTGGAGTCTGGGAGTGAAGGGTATTGATTTGTGCCTGGCCAACCTGCAGGGACTCAGGATCCCAGATCCAGGGTGATAACGCAGCCACCTGCAATACCTGGATTTGGATGCTCGGTGACGACTCACTCACTGGCTCTGTGCCCCAGTTTCTTCCTTTGTAAATGTGGAAGATAAGAAGAGGGTCTGCCTTGGAGCATTTTGGAGAGAATTAAATGAGTTAAGGTAAGTTAACTGCTTAGCCCACGTCTGGCACGCAGGGCTCTGTGCCTACTGGCTCGTGCTGTTTCTGCCTGGAGCAGAGGACACACGGAGAGCTGCCATGGAAGCAGTGACATGCTGGGACCGAGAACTGTGGGCTGCAGGCCCAGCTCTGCCTCTCACTCCCCAGGCCCTGGACAAGCAGCCTGGACAGGACCCCTCTCCTGTCTGTTTTCCTGCCTGTGACATGAAGAGGTCACTGGTGACCTGTCTGAGAGGCCTTTGCACTCAGACAGAGCGCAGAGCGTCCAGAGAGATGCCCTCATTACCGTTCGCATGCAGAGGGGAAAACTCAGGCACAGAGAGATCGTGTCATTCACCCAAGCCCCCAGTGCAGATACCAAAGAGTGCTAGTTCCAATCTGGGGGCCTGGGGCTGGAGCTCCCACTCTAAACCGCTAGGCTACGCCGCCTCAGTGAAGTTCCACCAATGCTAACAGAAAATTCCAGACAAGGAAGAGATTCTTGGGCTGCAGGCCAGTGCGGGTAACTTAGCCGGGCCAACTCTTCGGCCATTTCCGTGGGAATTGTTCCCATGCAACGCAAGGTCAGCAGAGACACTGGAGCTGTCCAACACAGGGACACCAGGGTTTTGCTCCTGCAGGGGACATGCCTTATGATGTGGGTCCCTCAGGGACCAGGTAATAGCATAAACAAATGAAGCCAGGTGACTATAGGGAGAGGCAGGGACGAAAGCAAGCCTGGGGAACCCAAGCCCCCTCTTAGGAAGTGCTGGCCATGTAGCTTCAGCCTCTTATGACTGAAAACACAGGCCCTCACATTTTATGGTTTTGTAAGTTTTCAAAGACTGCCTGAAACTGGGATTCTTGCCTTCTGTTTTAGCCTGATTTAATATATGTGCCTTCATCATGTGCCATTAGATTTCTTTTCTCATGTTAAGTGTTTTATTGAGACGTCATGCATATACCCTAAACGGCACCAGTTTGGAGCGTGCTGTCCAGTCGTTTTTCGCTTAGTCAACCCTTCCTACCCATGGCTTCTGCAAATGTAGATTCAGCCAACCCCAGTCGAATTCCTTCCTCAGCCGTGGATACTGAACTCACAGATGGTGTGTGTGTGTGGGGGGGGCGGGGCGGCTAATGGTAAGAGATCAGAGCATCCCAAGTTTTGGCACCCACATGGTCCTAAACCCATCTCGCAGGGATACTGAGGGGTGGCTATACTCACCAAGCTGTACAACCATCACCACTACTTCTAGAACATTTTAATCACTCCCCCCCAAAATAAAGCCCATACCCACTAGCAGTAACCCCTCGCCCCCTGCCCCTGGCAGCCACTAATTTTCTGCCTCTATGAACTTGCTATTCTTGATAGATCACGTGTCACACATGTAGCTTTTGTGACCGGCTTCTCTCACTCAGTGTAATGTGCCCAAGGTTCATCAGTTTGGTCGCATCTATCAGTACGTTACTCCTTCTCGTGCTTGGGGAATGTCCCACTGAACTGATATATTGCAGTTAGATTCATGACTTGTTCTTCAGCTGGGGGTCCTCTGGGTCGTTTCCACTCTCTGGATGTTAGAAACAGCTCTGTTATAAACCTTCCTATGTGGGTTTTTGTGACGACGCATATTTTCACTTCTCTTAGGAATGTATCTGGGAATGGACTCCCATGTAGCTGACCGTGGTTTGAGTCCCGGACCCGGTGGCTTAAACTCACGCCCAGCGCGTGCCCAAGATCCCAAGAGGAGAATGGAGAAGGGATTGCGGTGTGGCCATTCCCCCTGGAGGGTGATTTCTCGCTTTCTGTCTCTCTGTCTCTCTCTGTCTTTCCGGCGAGCACATGCACCCTATAGCAAAAACCTCTCAAAAAAAAAAGAACTTGTCAATGTTCGTGGAAAAGTGTAATTAAAGTACGAATTTATTTTGGTTAAAAAATGAAATTACACATAATTTTCCCATAATATGCATTTTTGGGGCAAACTTTTTGAAGACCCCTTGGATTGCTTGGTTCTGTGATAATTCTATGTTTAACGTTTGAGGAACTAACTAAACTGTTTTCCAAAGTGACTGCTCCATTTTCATTTTAATAAGCGTTCACACTTCTCACATATGCACCACACTCGTTACTATTTCTTTCTTTTTTTTTTTTTTTTTTAGATTTTGCCATAGGATGTGTGTGCTTACTAGAGAGACAGAGAAAGAGACAGTAAGAGGAAAAATGAGAAATCACTCCCCAGGGGGATGGCCATGCCACAGTCCCTTCTCTTCCACCCTCCTTCTGGGTTTATGGGTACACACGCACATGCACCCAGCTTGAGTGTTAAGCCCCCAGATGCAGGACTTGAGCCGCGGTTGGCTATGTGAGTCCAGTGCTTTAACCACTACATCACCTGCTGACCACATTCATGTTTTTATTATAGCCATACTCATAAGTGTGAAGTGGATCTCGTCATGTTGATGTGCATTTCTTTAATGACTAATCATGCTTAGCATCTTCTCATGTGCTTAATATCCATGGGTATATCTTTTTTTTTTTTTCACAAATGTCTCTTTGGTCACTTTTGAAATTGGTTTATTTGCCTTTATTTATTTATTTATTTATTTATTTATTTATTTATTTTTGAGATACTTTTGCTATAGGGCATGTGCACTCACCAGAGATTCAGAGACAGAGAGAAAGTGAGAAGTCATCCTCCGGGGGGCGATGGCCATGCCACAATCCCTTCTCCTCCATTCTCCTCTCAGAATTTTAGGCATGCATGCACATGTGCCCAGCATGAGTCTCAAGATGCCGGGGCCAGGACTCAATCTGCATTCAACTACATGGGAGACTAGTGCCTTAACCACTACACCACCTGCTGGCCCCTTTCTTTTTTTCTTTTTTTTTTTTTTTTTGGAGAGGTTTTCATTATAGGGCGCATGTGCTCGCCAGAAAGACAGAGACAGAAAGTGAGAAATCACCCCCCAGAGGGATGGCCACATCGCAATCCCTTCTACTCCATTCTCCTCTTGGGATCTTGGGCACGCATGCACACGCACCTGGCATGAGCTTAAGCCACCGGGTCTGGGATGCGAACTGCAGTTGACTACATGGGAGTCCAGCGGCATAGCTATTGTGCTAACTGCTGGTCCCTTTCATTTTTTTTTATTATTATTATAGCCATACTCATGAGTGTGAAGTGGATCCCATCATATTTTTTGTGCATTTCTTTAATGACTAATCATGTTGAACATCTTTTCATGTGTTTAATACCCATTTGCATTTCTTGTTTATTTTCTTCCTTCCATAAATGTCTCTTCAAATCCTTGGCTCACTTTTGAAATTGAGTTTTTTGCCTTTTAATTGTTGAGTAGTAAGAGATCTTTTGATCTACTGGATACTGGTCCCTTAACAGATATATGATTTACAAATATTTTCTCCCATTCTTGTCCCTTTCTTCAGGTGTTCTTTGAAACACGAAAGTATTTAATTTTGATGAAGTTTAATTGATTTCTTTTTTTCTTTTGTAGCTTGTGCCTTTATGTCACATCTAAGAAACTATTGTCTGATTTAACACAAAAAAGATTTACACCTATGTTTTCTTTTTAACAGAATTATAGTTTCAGTTTTTACATTTAAATCTTTGATCATTTTGAGTTAGCTTTTATATATGATGCAAGATGGGAGTCTAAATTCCTTCCTTTGCAGGATGAGAACCCGAGTGTTGCTCTATTGAGGATCCCTGGTACTGAGTGAGTTGCTTCTTTTTTGATGCTTCCAAAATTCTCTTCTGGCATTTTTCTTTCAACAGTTTTGGGTTTTGTTTGTTTGTTTGTTTGTTTGTTTGTTTTGAGAGAGAGTTTTTTTTTTTTGCTATAGGGTGCGTGTGCTCACCAGAAAGGCAGAGAGAGACAGAGAGACAGAAAGCGAGAAATCACCCCTCAGGGGGGATGGCCACGCCGCAATCCCTTCTCCTCCATTCTCCTCTTGGGATCTTGGGCACGCATGCACACGTGCCCGGTGTGAGTTTAAGCCACCAGGTCTGGGACTCGAACCGCAGTCAACTACATGGGAGTCCAGCGACATAGTCATTACACTAACTGCTGGTCCTTCAACAGTTGGTTTATAATGTAACAAAGTGTGAATGCCTTTGAGTTTATTCTACTCGGTGTTTCTTAATCTTGGACAGTTTTCATCTAAAGGAATTTTGCAAGGTAGAGGTGTCAATATTTCTTCAAATAGTCTTTCCTCCCCTTTCTTTCTCCTTCCCGTCTGGGACATCTATTACGCATATGCTGGTACACTTGAGTGTGTCTCATATGTCCCTGAGGCTCTGTTCATTTCTCTTTATTCTCTTCTCTTTCTGGTCCTTAGACTGTATTATCATCTCAATTGACATATTTTCCAATTTTCTGATTCTTTCTTTTGCCTGCTCAAATATACTCTCAGTCCCTTTGGTAAATTTGTCATTTCGGTTATTGTACTTCTCAGCTTTATATCCATTTAGTTCCTTTTTATATTTTTAAAGTAACTTTATATCTTTATTGCCATTCTCAATAGCAATCATCATTCTCATGATTTTCTTTAGTTCTTCAAACAAGGTTTCCCTTAATTCTTTGAACATATTTAAATAATTGATTTAAAGTCTTTGTCTATGAAGTCCAGCGTCCAGGCTTCCTTGTGAACAGTTTTTATTGACTGCTTTCTTGCCCCTGACTACTGTACTTTCTTTTTTCATTGCAGATATTATAATGTCTTCATTGAAAACTGGACTACTTAAATAATATATTTTGAAATCAAGCTCTCTCTCTTCCTGAAGGCATGATGCTTTTTGCTATTTGTTCCTGTTGATATTTATGCAGTGGCTTTTCTGAACCAACTCTTTAAAGTACATACTCTTTGTCATGTGGGGAAATTGAAGTCTCTGCCTGGTTAGTTTAGTAGCACTCCCTGGACCTTGGGATGATCACACACTTAAAGACATGCTGTGGCTATTTTCAGATTTAGGGACAGTAAGAGATGCCCTAATGGGGTCACATTGATTAGTTTATATAAAAGCAGTTATATTTTATTCCTATTTCACAGCTGAAGTCTAACCATCGGGTGTTCTTAGATCTGGCTGGGAGGGGAGAGGTTACTTAGCAACAATTAGTTTACGGCAGGGGTGGCGGAGTTGGTTTCATGGAACTGAACAGGGAAACTGGACTGAATAATAATGATGGTTAAAAAAAATAATAATGCTTCTTAGCGAATGATGTGCTGCCAGTTTCTGCCAACATCAAAGCTTCCAGTGCAGATAATTTGGGCCTGCTGCTGGGTAGAGTAATGCACCAGAATCACAAGGAGGTGGTGCTGCAAACCCCTGCCAGGCAGGCCAGACTTCTGATCCCTGTGGCTGCAAAGGTGATGACTAGACACTACAGAGTCAGTGGGGAGAATGTGCCATTGCCTCGGATGTGCTCGTGGTAATGACTTGCACCCTGCCCTGTCCAAGGCCAAGCCTCAGCACAATGAAGCAGAGGTGCTGAGACAGTTGCCCTGCTTCCTCGGCCCCTTGATTGAGTTGTTCTGCATGCCAACAGGAGGCCATGAACTTCCCTGTAGACCGAGAGTGCCCGTCCTGCAAGAAGCAGCTGAGCATCCTGCCTGGGAATGCTCAGGCCCCACGTAGGTCCATAGAACCTTTGCCTTGCATGTGTCTGAACTGTTCTTGCCCCTGGCTTGGCAGAGCTTTGAAAACCTCATTAGCATTCCTTTTATTATTTGAAGGAATTCCCTGTATTTTCCCACCTTTAATAATCCTCTTAAATATGCATGTAAATATAATTAAATTTTCCATTCTGTGTAAAGTGGCCACCTTCAGTTGTAAAATACACACACGCACTTGCCAGTAGTCAAGTGGCATTCATCATGTTGTTGAACTTGAAGAAGCCTTACCAAGTTTTATTTTCAACATTTCTGGCAAATACTCAGCCTCCCTCTCCTTGAACAGTGCAGAGGTGAGAAGTGTACCACCAAGTGCATTTGGGGTCGCAAACTACAATGAAAAAGTTAAACTGAATTAAACATTAAAGAATTGCACTGGGTTCTACAATAAGGAGAGAGGGGCTTCAAGCAGGCTGACTGGCTTGAACTCTATTTTGCTGTGCAAGTCTTGCTCTTTTCCCACTCTGGAGTCTTTATTTCAGCTGGCTTTCTCATGGTCATATAATGGCTGTCACTGGCCCAGACTGCTGGCTATAACCCTTACTCTCCAAATGGGGAAAACGTTCTGTTCTTCCACCATCTATCCATCCATCCATCAAAACTCCTGTCTTCACTTTGATTGGACCAAAATGGTCACATGTCTAGTTCTGCACCAATTCTAGTGACCACGGTTTTCCTGGCATGTTCATTGGCTTAGTCCTGGGTTACAAGCTCACCCTTAAACCAATTACAGTGATGAAGGGAATATGACCCCCTATAGACCCTTCTTCAGATTACTAAATGTTTCCATGATGAAATATTTCTTATTTTTCAGCTGATTTGGCTGTTCTAGACTTGAAATAGTAATCAACCCTGCTCTCAGCTCACCTTTCCATACTCCCAGGTTGTAGGGATGGGATTATAGAATACACAACAGAAATGGGTGCAGAGGCCTGGCCCCCATAACCTCCATGGTAACAGGAGGCAAAATGCACATGCACACACATGTGTGCACATACACACACCCCAATTCATGTACATACATGCACACATACACATAGCACACATACACAAATTGTTGCAAAGCTATTCTTTTTGGAGATTGCACTTAGGGTAAAAGCTGAGTCCCAGCTTCCCTTCCTCCAGCCCCTCAACTTTATTTCCCCTCTCTCTTAGGTCACAGTCCTCATGGGGACTTGCTTAAATACCCAAGCATCTCACCACTGAAGATCCTACAGCATTATTAGAAGTGAGATTGTGTGGAGTCAAGAAGTAGACTGCCCTAGTCTCTGAGGGCTGCGGACAGGCATCCCCCTGTCCCACAGCACATTTGTAGTTAACAGAGAGAATTGCCAATTGCTGAAAATAGGCAGCCCCTCTGGGATTGGCTCTTGGCACTTTCTTGTGCTCGGCTCCATTCATCAAGCCAAGTTAGTCTCCCGGGTGCAGGCCATCTCCAAGTTAGCTTCTCCACTTGCTGCTTCTTCAGTTAGCTCCCTGAAACAAATTCTCTAAAACTACTCTGCTGAGTCCCAACCCAAAACCTTCCCTCATTCCTAAAGGATACAAATTGCCTTAAGATTTTTTCAAATTGGCTACCAGTATTATGTTTTCACAGCATCCACGTTGTGCATTTCATGGGTTTCCAAACTTGCATGCATCAAATGGAAAGACCTGAGCTTAAAGTTGAAGGAGCTGAATTATCGTGTTCTTTGAAGCTTAAAGAACCACTTATTGGGATAATCAATGTACAATAATTCAAGCACTTTTGCAGTCATTTTACTTTATTCACTTGTAAGGACAAAGGAAACTGCTTAGTTGAAAAGTGACTAATTGATCAGTCCATACAGGCGTTCAGCAAGGACTCTCCTGAGTGAGTACTCTGCAAAGCAGTTCAGCATGATGAAGGGTACAGAGAAACATAATACCGTTCCATTAAATGAGGCAAATAATGACGAGTCCCTGCCATGCACCAAGAACTCTGCTAGATTCTGTGATACACGGGCGAGCAAAATACAGATCTGATCGCTGTCAGGATGATTGAGCAAAGTTATACATTCATTAAATGAGTAACTCTAATTTAATAAAGACTGTGCTAAAGAGGGGATGAGTTAACGTTGAACACAGTCTAAGTCTGGGAACTAGCATCACGTCCTGAGAGCTGCAAGCTGCCTGGAGAATGTGGCTATTGGAGGAGACCATGAGCCATGGTGTCCTGCAAGAAGACTTGCTGTGAGCACTGCCCCTGGACCAAGACTCTTCAGGACAGAACCAGGTCTGCCTCCTCCTCACTCTGAATATGTATAAATGTGCCTCAATTTCCCGATCTCTGATGTTGGTGCTTAGCCCATGTAATCCATGGTGAATGTCACAGTGTGTGTAAACTGTGTGCCAGGAACCCACAGGGTAGGAGCAGGTGGCTGCCATTATTGGAAAGTCACAGGAGGCCCCACTTCTCACTGCATTCATCCAGAACTCTGCTGTGTGTTGCAGCCAGCAAGGATGTTTTGAGTACATTAAAAAATAAAATTAAGGGACCAGCAGTTAGCATAATGGCTATGTCGCTGGACTCCCACGTAGTTGACCGCAGTTCACGTCCTGAACCCAGTGGCTTAAAACTCACGCCGGGCGCGTGTGCGTGCGTGCCCAAGATCCCGAGAGGAGAACGGAGGAAAAGGGATTGCTGCA
Organism: Tupaia tana; assembly: GCA_026018925.1. NCBI lineage: Eukaryota > Metazoa > Chordata > Mammalia > Scandentia > Tupaiidae > Tupaia > Tupaia tana. The sequence continues at coordinate 16,532,752 of JAKSZU010000015.1, read as the reverse complement.
TGGCCATCCCCCCTGGGGGGTGATTTCTCGCTTTCTGTCTCTGTCTCTCTCTGTCTGTCTGGCGAGCGCACGAGCCCTATAGCAAATAAATAAATAAATAAAATTAATAGTTCAATAAATAAAAAGCTTTAGACAAATTAAATTTAGCAGTTCATTTGAATAAGAATGATTCACGAATAAGGCAGCCCTCAGAGCCAGAAGAGGCGCAGGGAGCACCGCCCAGCACTGTGAGCCCCCAAGCTTTTGTTTTTTTGTTTTTTTAGGTTTTTGCCATTGGGCACATGCACTCACCAGAGAGGAGAGAGACAGAGAGAAGCAGAGGGCCAGTGAGAAATCACCTTCCTCCCACCAGAGGGAGGGCCATGATGCAATCCCTCCTCTTTCATTCTCTCTGGATTTGGGGCATACAGACACACATGCCTGGCATGATTTTTAAGCCATTGAGTCTGGGACTTGAATTGCAGTCAGTCATGTGGTAATCCAGCCACCCTAACCACCATGCCAAGTCTGAACATGGAAGTCAAGTAGAGAAGTCACCTGACTGGCCACAGGGAAGTGGCTGCCTTATTTGAGCACTACCTGTGATTGGCTGAAACTTGGCTGTTTGTGATTGGCTAATGCCTGGTTAATTGTTACAAAGCATGTACTTCGAAATCAGGTTTTGGTTTCTTTACTTACTAAGTCAGGCTGTGGTGTGGATAGCCTCAGGCTACTGGCTGCCTGCTTGTTCAATTCACTAAGCACACAGGGACCATCTGTTTGGGGACTTGCCACTGCGTCCAGACATGGCACCGACCTGTGCACCCCCCAGCCTAGCACAGGTTCAAAGCCAGCTGTCCCAGTATGGGCTGCAGTGACTTCTTCGCCCTGGGCCATACTGCACAACGTGGACGTGACCATGCAGAGCAGGGTCAAAGAAGCTGCTCCCCTAGCTGGTCACAGTCTGTTTGAGAAGGCGACAAACAGACGTGAAAGTTAAATAAACGGTACGATGCAATTAAATTGCCATGGCAGAAAACCTAGTGATTCAGGTTCAGTAAAGGAGCAGCTGTCATTCAGGGGGATTTCTACCTCAGGGCACCCTTGCCAAGGCCTGGACACAGACTGGACTGTCATGGCTACAGGGTGACTGGGCATGGGGGTGTTACCAGCATCTGCAGAGAAAGGCCGGAGTGCCACTAAGCCCTCCAGAAGGCCCAGGATGGCCCCAGAACATGTAACTGACTGGCTCGGGGTGCCCACGGTGCAGGCCTAGACAGCAAAGCCGAACCGGCTGATGCGTCCTGGAGGGAGAAGGTTCAGCCTGGATCTCAAAGGACAACGGAAGTCTGAGGAACGGACAGGAGGGGCAGCTTTGTGGGAGGGGCACCGTACCAGCGAGGATGGAGAGGGAGCAGCGTGCGAGGGGTGGCAGGCTGCTCCAATGGAGGAGCTGAGCCAGGTGGGGACGGACAGGGCATGTGTCTGCTCGTGGGTGTCAACCTCCTTCTGGTGACAGGTCCTCAGGGCCCCCCTGAGAAGCTCCCCTCCCCGTCCCCGTGCTCAAGGAGGGACCCCCAATGAGACCACATGCCTCTCCAGTCCAAGGGCTGAGGTGTGACCAGGGCAGGCCAAGCCCATTCTCTGGGGTCCTGAATCCTGAACAGAGACACAGAGCCCAGGAACTTGGAATGGACTCACCGTGATGGTGGTACAGGGACTCCAGGGGCTGCCCTAATGCCCCTCTGCCCCTCCGCTGCTCGAGCCTGGCTTTTGACGTTGAATTTCCTACAGTTCTGCAACTTACTCATATCCTTCAACAACTTTCTTCAAACACTGGAGTCCAGGAACCCAAAGGGGTTTCCGTGACTCACGCTCAGAGCTGGACAGGGTCTGTAGCCAGCATCTTCTTAAGTGAGTTAATAGATATTCTTTCTTTTTACTTTTTTATGTTTTTGAGAGATTTTTGTTATAGGGTGTGTGCACTTTCCAGAGAGACAGAGAGATGGAGAGAAAGTGAGAAAGTGAGGAATGGCCGTACCTCAATTCCTTCTCCTCTTGGGATCCTGGATATGCACACACACTTGCCTGGTGTAAGTTTCAAGCGTCTGGGTCCAGAACCCGAACTGTGGTCGACCATGTGGAAATCTAGCACCCCAACCGCTATGCCACCTGCTGGCCCCCGTAAATGTTTTTAACTTAAGCCAGTGCCTGTGAAGTTACAATGCACATCTGAACCACAGGGCCTTGTGAAAAATGAAGATCCTTATTCAGTCGGTCTGAGGTAAAAGCTAGTAGTCCATCTTTTTTTGTTTTTGGTTGCTGGAAGGCACATGCACTCACTAGAGGGAGAGACAGAGGAAGAGAGAGAGAGAAAGCGTCCCTCAATGGGATGTGGTCACACTACAATCTCTTCTCTTCTATTTCTCCATCCGGTCGAGATTTGGGGCACCCATGCACATGTGCCTGGTGTGTTTTATAAGCCACTGGGGCCAGGATTCGAACCACTGATAGAGATGTGGGATTCAGCTTCCCTTGCCCACCAGGCTACAGGGCTATCACCAGAACTCCAAATGTCTAACATATTCCTAATGTTGTTGATCACACTAGGTAGCGAGACTAGCCAATAAAGCCAGATGTCCTGTTTCCAGCTGCCAAAAGCATCCCAACTCATATTACTATTTGCATATTAACCCCTTCCACTGGACAGTGCCCAGAGTCTCCCTTCCCCAGTCAGATTCACACTCCTCCACCTGGGGGAGGAGCCAAGAGACAGGTGGGGGCGGGGGCAGGAGAGGAGAAGGTGGCCTTCCTTCCAAAAGGCAAGGAGCTTCTGTGTGCTGTGAGCCTGGATGAGAGAGTGACGAGGAGGGACGGGGGTGCAGATGGCAGGGACAGAGGCTGGTTTGGGGCTGTTCTGGGTCTTCTGCTGCCTCTTTATGATCTGTTTATGAAACCCAGCTGCCCTTTCCTAAAGAGTACTTTACTATGCTTATTTCCTTTTTGGGAAAGAAGCCACAAAACCCAAACTGTCATCTGCTGCCCAGTTCTTTCTGGTTTCTAGGCATATCTTCATCTTCCACAACTTGGAGGGCATCCTAGGATTTCAAGCATCCTGGTTCTCTAGGAAGATGCCTCAGGGTCACTGCACTAGGACGACTCGGGAGTCCTGGAATCCCTTCCTGGAAGTCAGGGATTCCATATGGCTGGCTCCGACCTGGCTCAGACCTGGCTCAGACCCCGCTCTCCCGTGAAGTCAAGGGCTTTGGGCTGGTCTGCCAGGGAGGCCGAGAGGTACAGAGGAATACCGGAAATGGTTCTGCCACTCATGTGTTCTGTGTCTTTGGGTTAATGACTCCACTGCTCTGAAAACTGGCTTCCTCCTCTGAATGGCAGGAGTTGGGTGCAGTGATTTCGTGGGCCCGGCCTGCCCGAGGTCTTCTGTGGCCCTGCAATGCTCATACACAGGAATTTGTATTGCTGCATGCTCCCCGTCTAGGCTGCCATGCCAGCCACTGAGGAGCTGGGATGAGCCCAGTCAACACAGGGTTCTATTCCAGAGAGCGAGTTAATGAGTCAGGTCCAACTTGAGCATTGAGAATTCCTTTTCTTTTTCTTTCTTTCTTTTAATTTTCTTTTTTTTTTTCTTTCCTTTTAGATATTTTCTGCCTTAGGGCACATGTGCTCACTAGAGAAAGAGAGAGACAGTGAGAGGAAAAATGAGAAATCATCCCTAAGAGGGATACCACGCCGCAATCCCTTCTCCTCCATGCTCCTCTCGGGATCTTGGGCATGCACGCATGCACACATGTCTGGTGTGATTTTTCACACCACTGGGGCTGGGGCTCAAACTGTAGTTGTCCATGGGGAGTCCAGTGATGTAACTGCTATGCCCTCTGCTGGCCCCAAGCATCAAGAATTTCTAAAGCTCCCCAGAGTCATCTGATGTGCAGCCCGAGTGAGAGTCATGGGCTAGAAGAAGAGACTGAGATCACACCTCCGGTCAACAAGTCAGCCACCCACGAGCCCCAAATGGTCCCCCATGCAAGTGGGGGCCTTGCCGCCATCGCTATAGTCCAGCACCTTCCAGAGGACCCGGGGAACGTTGCAATTTCCATTCTTCAGGAATAGCCTTTCTCCCTCTGTCTCTCTGTCTCTGTCTCTCGCTCTCTTTCTCAAGTGGCTCCTGTCTCTATCTCGTGAAAGCACCTGCCACAGGAGTTGCCGCATGCAGTGACCTCCTTGAACAGCTAGGAAGGGAAGAGGGGAGATAGAGGCAGAGACAGACGAAGCCCTGGGTCTCCCCATTTCCTTCTTTCCCATGATGTACCTTACAAAGAAGAAAGAGAAGGAGAAATATTGTGTCTCTAACTTTTTAATTTTATTTTGTTATTTTTTGCTGTAGGGCACATGTGCTCACCAGAGAGAGAGAGAGAGACAGAGAGAGAGCGAGAGCGAGGAGTTACCCCTTGGGGGGATGGCCATGCCGCAATCTCTTCTCCATTCTCCTCTCAGGATTTTGGGCACGTGCACATGTGCTTGGCATTTTGAGCTGCCGGGTCCAGGACTCAAACTGTGTGGTTGACCATGTGGGACTCAGCACCTTAACCTCCATGCCACCTGCTGGCCCTAATTAAGTGTTATCCCTGGTGCTTATGGCGTGCTGAAAAATGCTTGCTACAGTCCAGAGTCACTATAGACTGGAGGGCGCCTGGCGTGCTGAGTCGGTCTGACTCGGCTTTGCTCACGGCTTCTTTGTAAAGTCCTACTGACCAGCCCAGGCTCCAGACAGTGCTGAGTCACACAGAGGCTGAGCCGCCCTGTGGGTGCGGGCTCCCTCTCAGCTCTTGATGGAGGAGAGAAAGTGATTCCTCCTCCCCAGGAAGTACCTCCAGCCTCTGAAGGCTCTGGGCAAGGCAAGCTGAGTGAGGGTGGCCCCCTGAAACCTTGCTGGAGACTCCACTGGGGTCTGCATTCCTGGGGAGCTGCCTTTTCCTTGTCCCTGCTCCATTTCACTCCTGGTGTCCCTCCTCCCTCCTTGACGTGCATCCCAGCAGGTGGAACTGAACAGCACATTCAATGAGCCGTGCTTTCTTCTGCCTCTAGCAAGGCTGTTCCCTCTTCTGGAACCCTTGTTCTGACTTAATCCTGATGAAAAACCTGTGGTCTGTGTAGAGGACACTCCTGAGTATGTGGGTGACACCTTAGTCACTCAAAACAGAGCAAGGAGTGAGGGTGCTTACCCAACCCCTCAGTCAATGGCTGAGGCTGCTCCTAGGGCACGAATTCCCTCGCACCCCCATCTACCATCCATATGGTGAGTGGGCACAGGTAGCCAGAGAAAGAGGTGCAGGTGCCAGCAGTTAGGGTCAGGTGGCCCAGCACTGGACAGTGAGGAAAGTGGGCAGGGCACTGACAGTCTGCTCAAGGAGGTAGATGAGACCTAAGGGAGTCTGGGGGCATCAGAAGTTCCTCATGAACAGATGGCAACATTGCAGGACTTGCCCTTCCTGCCTTACAGGTTCTCAGCTGAGTCCTGGTGCTGAGGCAGCCATCTTATGACCATGAGGTGAAAACCAAGGTCACGATGGAGAGCCAACCCTGGTTGCTAATGAGGTTGAGTTGTGTAAAATACAATTTGTACAACCTGCATCTAAACTTTTTACAAGTTTTTGTCTTACAAGGACAAGAAGTCCTTTGCTATTGGAGCTACTCTGATTAGATCTTTATTTTTCATAGCAAAAGCATCCCAGTGTGCCTGGCTAATCACCATTTGTCCATCAGGTTTCTGCTCCTTAGAGACCTTTAGAGACCCTTTCCCAAGCCCTTTGAGGATGGGGAGCCTGTCCTGGAGGTGCCCACCCACCAAGGTCGACATGGCTGTTTACTCCAGGGTCACGCCCCACAGTGGGCAAACCTCTTGAGGGCAAGAGGTAGAGTCCCCTCCACCCTGTGTCCTCCATGCCTGGTGCATGGCAGGGCAGGGTGAAAGACTGAGGACTGAAGGACTGAGCTGAAGGACTGAGGACTGAAGCAGGTGGGCAATGGCCCCTGAGTTAGGAAAAGACTAATGGTGGAGGTAGGGTCTGTCCAAGGCCTCCCAACCACTTCTATGGCCTTTCCTTCACCTTCATTGTATAACAGTAACTTTACAGTAACTTACCTCCTGATGCACCAGACAGTGATTGGTTCAATGGCTATTGCTTGTCCTCTGGACTAGAAAGTAACCTCATGTGAGCAGGGGCATTGTTTGGTCCCCTGCCCTGTCCCAGAACCCAGAGCTGAGCCTGGCAATGAAAGCAGGAAGTGGAGGGGAGGAAACACCTGTTAGTGAACAACTTACAAATGAGACCTTTTCCTGTGATCTCTCAGTCTACCTTCCTGTGTGTAGTCATGATCTTGAATGTGTTTTCATGCTTCTTCCACTTCTTTGTGTGACTCAGATCATAATGCCTCAGCCCACTGCCAGGCAAAAAAAAAAAAAAAAAAAAAAGCGAATGTTCTGCAGCAGCAGCAGGTGCCCAGGGTCCAGCTATGCCTCATGGCCCTGCAGTGACCGGGTTCATTCTTTGTTTTTCTCCTTTCCTGCTCTCAGCCAGCCAGCAGCTCTTTCTTGCCATTAATTTTCACCCATTTATGTTTGAAAAAAAATTAAAAACAAGTGAAATGCACTTAAGAGAATGCCTTGAGGAGTCAGCGGGCTGCCAGCCTGAAGTGAGTGCACCCCTTTTGGGGTCTTCGTTACTATCAAGTTATTTATTGAATCCAATTAGTTCCTGGCTACACCAAGACAGAAGGGAGACAGGGTCCCTGCTCCAGGGGCTTCCCTGGAAAGAAGGAGAGTTTGTGAGGCTGAAAATGTTCCAGCTGAAAAGACAGTGACATAATGTCCCTCAAGGCTGCTCTTCCTTTATTATCTTTACTTTTAATAGTGTCAATGTCCCTTGGAGAGTTGTCTGTTCAGCTTCATTTGTCCACCTTTGTTTTGTTGCTTTGCTTTACTCTTTTCTTTTTTTTTTCTTTCTTTTTTTTTTTTTTTTTTTTTTTTTTTTTTTTTTTTTTTTTTGACATAGGGTGCACTTGCCAGCAAGAAAGTCAGAAATCACCCTCCAGGGCAGATGGCCATTTTGCAATCCCTTCCCCTCCATTTTTCTCCTGGGATTTTGGGCATTCATGCACATGTGCCCGGTGTAATTTTCAAGCCATAAGGGGACACAAGGTCTGGGATATGAACCATGGTTGGCCATGTAAGAATCCAGTATCTTAACCACCATGCCACCTGTTGGCCCTATACACCTATCTTTTCATTGGATTAATTGTTCTTTTGTGGATAAGCCGCTTGAGTTCTCTGTATATTCCTGTTGTCAGTCCCTTATCTGGGCCTTAATTTGCAAATATATTCTCCTATTCTGAATGTTGTCTCCTAACTCTATTGTTTCTTTTGCTGTGTAGAAGATTTTTAGCCTGATGTAGTCCCACTTATCTGTTTTTGGGATTATTGCTGATCCTACTTTTTTGATCAATAAATTCTAGAAGTTGAGTTAGCCATGTGATAGCTCCCTTAACCCCTTGGCCACAGACCGGCCCTCAACTCAGTTTTCAAAAAAAATTTAAAGACATTAGTTGTTAGCAGAAAATGCCAAGGTAATGTGGGTTGCAGGCATGGGTAGATCCAGGTATAGAATGACAGGACCCATACCCTCTCTATCATTAGGTCTGGTTTCCCAGGTTTGAGGCCCATTCTTGCATCAGCTCTCTAGCTCTGTGGCAAGATGGCTCCTGACAACTCCAGGCTCTTATTCCAATGGCTCCAAATCCAGAATAAAAATTGTTTCAAACCTGCTGCAGACAGAGAGATGACCCTCCAGTGTCTGAACCTGAAACTAGTACTTACTTTTCCTTAAGTCCTAACATATCTGTTTAAAATAAACATGGAAAAAATGACTGTTTAATTATCCCATTATCTTAGTGTGTGACAATTTTTTTTTTTATATACACAGCATTCCAACAGATATCAGACTGGCTTGAATTTACTGAGCACTTTGTCCTCTAAGCCTGGGGCGATTGTTTAAGACACTGCTGCCTTCAGAACCTCTAAGAGAACAAACAGAAGCTCATTGCGGGGCCTTGGTGCAGCCTTCACTCACTCTTGCTCCTGCCTGGACTGGCCAGACCTTCCCTGAATGACAGCTCCCCTTGGACCCCTCATCAGAGTGCACTCTGCAGAGAGGGGCAGCCAGGGGGTGGTGGTGGCTCTTCCCAGCCCATCCTAGAGGCCTTTCCCTGCCTTAGGGCTGGTCTCACAGCCTCTCAAGTTCCTGTGTCTTCAAGGATTGTTCCAGAAACTCTTCCCAGATCCCACCATTCCACTTTATAAAAAAGCACAAACATGCAATAAACTCCACATAGCCTGATCACATGCAGAAAACATTCAGAAAGAAGAGCCTGTGCTAAGAAGGTTGGTGTGATTTCTGAGTGGCACTGGGCCATAGGCCTCTCCTGCTCCTGGTTCATGTGGAGTTCTTAAGAAAATAGGCAAGCGAGGGTTAATAAAGAAGACTCAAGAGAAGCCTTACCTAAGGAAATAAGTAAACTGGCTCAGGTTAATGAAAGGACCCCGATAAAGCCCCCACGATAAGCTTTTATAACAGGGGAAACAGACATTCCAGACCTCCTCTGGCAGCATTCCCTGTGGCTGAGGCTGGCAGACACTCTACATTCCTGAGAAATGACCAGGCCCCCATCTAGATCCAGCCTGCAGCGTCTGTCCTTACCCTCCCCTACAATCCAGATCATAGAGAGACTCCCCCTACCATGAGGTGCAAAGCAGCTCAGGTCTCGCCTGAGATTCTCACCCAGCGCTAGTAAACCTAACTCCTGCTCACATTTCTCTGGAAAATTCTTTCACCACCCGCCCACCGGCCGGCCCTCCTACTCCACTGCAACACTGCAGCTCAGAGCCATTCGAGAGTCACGAATGGGGTTGGGGTGGCAAGGGGACATCAGCCCGGATACTCGGGAGGCTGGTGCAGAGAAGCCACACCCACAGGCTTCCTGAAGTGGCCTCCATGACCAGAATTTGGTTCAGTCCTGACACACCTCGACAGCCAGAGAGACAGGAAAGCTGGCCCCACAGGCCATGGTCCTGGCCTAGAGCTCTGTTCACCTGTGGAGAAGGAGAGGCGACTCCCGCCTCGAATCCCCGGCCTTTGTCCCCCGCCCCGAGCAGCGCCCACAGCTTGGCGCCAGGAGATCCATCTGCGATCACGACTCACTACCCAGGTGGGTGACAAGGCGGAGCATAGAGCAACATGCCCCAAAAGTGCTGAGCTCAGGAGCGACATCAGGCAGAGTCGCCACCTCTGGGAGCAGGAGCCAGTGCCTATGTTGCCTGCCGGGCAAGTGTGTAGCCCACAATGATTGCGGGAACAAAGCAAATTTAATGAAAGGACAGCAGTGGACCCCTCACCCAGGGCTGCCTCCCCCTGGCACATAGCCCTGAGATGATCAAAATTCTAATAGGCTATCAAATTACCCTCTGACGAAGCTGCTAAGGCAGAGTGACAATCAAATTAACAGTCACAACAAGGACAATCTCGTTTGTCCCAGCTCATGGCCTCTTCCCAGACACGGGGTGTTCAGGTTCCTTCCTGGTAGTCACCAGGCGCAGGAGAGAGTCAGGGTGTGTCACAGGAGAGCTGGGCCAGGAGGCGCTTCTAGGACGAACAAGCGAGTGCTGTTTGGAGTGAGTTGTGGGTCATGCTCGGGGGGGAGAGGGCTCAGGGCGGGTGTGTGGGCCCGGGCTCAGCAGCTTGGCTGGTCTCTACAGCGTCCTTGTCCATGGGCTTTGCAATACGGACACACAGCCTTTCCACCTGGTGACCACAGGCAGCGCTGGCCTGGAAGGAGGCGTTTGCTGGGCCTGCCCCTGATGGTCAGTGCACTGCTGCAGGGAGGGCCCGATCCAACACCCGGGGAAAGAACCGGCAATGTTGGAGATTGCTCTGGCCGTCTCTGGGGCAGATTCTTACATAAATTCCAGGCCTGACGTTGTGACTTTGGTTTCAGTCCTGACACATCTGGACCAATTAAGGGTCTCACCAGCATCTCGATCGCTGTTTCCCAGACAGTGTCTGATATTGAGGCTGAAAGGGAAATGGGGCACGTCCCCGGATGGCAGTAAATGGTCTGTTTTAATAACAGCTTCATAAGCCCAAGATGACGTTTATGATCATTTTCTGGGGCAGGGGATGGCTTATGAAGTGGAACCAGAATCAGCTCTGGGCATCGGTGTTTTTAATGACCCAGAAGAGGCAGAGCACTGTCCTCAGCAGTAACATCAAAGCCAGAGAGCCAACTGGAAGAGCCCTGAGTGCCACCACCTCCGTCAGGTGATGGCTCTCCAGTGTGGCTGCTTGGGCACGTGTGTGACCATTATCAGCTCCCTGATCCAGAGGCCCTGGTGCTGCTGGAACTCCAAGCCGCTGGCTAGTGCAAGCTTGAGAGCTGTGGTTCCCAGCCAGGGACAACTTTGTCCCCCACCTCCCAACCAGAAGACACCTGGCAACGTCAGGAGATCTTTATGGCTGTCACGAATGCCAGGTGTGGGCTGTGAGGGAGACTGCTACTGGCACCTGCTGGACAGAGGTCAAGGGTGCTGCTGAACCCTTAGGACACACAGACAGCCCCCAGCAGACTTACCCGCCCAAATGTCAGACACGCTGAGGGGGCGGGGCTCTGATTTAGCGCCACCATGAACCTTTCGTTCCACCCACTGTGCATCACCAGGGACAGGCCAGCTGATGTTTGGGGGTTCATCCGGGCTCTGGGAGCCTCGCGTGAGACTAGAACCATGTGTAAATCATTTTTATTTCTGCTCTGGCTTCCTTCCTACTGAAGTATTTTTTCCTCCCATTTCCATTATTCTGTTACTAAGAAATAGTAAAATAATAAAAAGAGACCGAAGAGTCAATAAAAATCTTGTTTTCTTCCATTTAAAAGGAATTATTTTAGAAAGCAGGAAACTAGTGAAGACAGGAAACATGCGGTCCATCAAAATGTTGATCATTCTGGAAGGAGAGTGAGGAGAAGTCTCGGTGACAGTTGGCAAGTCACCGGGCAGGGCCCATGGTGGGGTGATCCCATAGGCAGAGGCTGCAGGGAGGGCCAGGAGGGAGCAGGACCTGGCCAAACCAGCCCAGAACTTTTCTGGTGAACTGCAGGGGCCTGAAATCGAACCAGTGGGGTTCACTGCATCATGAGGTGTGAACGAGCAACAGTCAGAAAAATTTTAAAGGGCATTGCTTATATCAAAGGTGAATCATGTTTCATAAAATGTTATTTTCATGGATTCTGTGTGTGTGTGTGTGTGTGTGTGTGTGTGCGAGCACGCACGTGCACATGCACACAGACACCAAGCCTTGTTGTAAAATATACTTCTTTCCATGGGCTGTGGTCAAAACAGCCTGAAAACTATGAGAACGGATGAAATAGTGAAATATTGGGGGGGGGGGGGAACTAAGTATCTGTAAGCAAATTTACAAGTTAAAAGGACAAGGAAATTATTAATTCTGGGGGAAAGAAAACACACTCATAATCTAATATATATATGGCTTAGCTATAAATAACACCTACCTAGCCTGCTTTTGAGATCAATAACAGTAGTGACTTACCCATGCCAGGTGGGAAGAGGAGTGACCAGAGGTGGGATAACAGACCTGACTCCTCCTCTGGGTGGCAGACAACTGACAGATAACATAACACTGGACAGCTTCCTGGGCCCTTCCTCTTACAAGATTAGAAGATTAGTTAGGAATGTCTGTAGGAAGAGGTGGACAGGGAACAGGTGGATTCAGTACTGTTTTCTTTTTTTTAAAAAAAAGTAATTATTTAATTTTTCTTCTTATTATTATTATTATTTTAATTTGCTATAGAGCATATGTGCTCCCGAGAGAGAGAGAGAGAGTGAGAGAATGAGAAAGCAAGCCTCCACGTCCAGGACTCGAACCTCTGAACCACAGTCAGCCATGTGGGAATCCAACACCTTAACCACAGAACAACCTGCCGGTCCCTCCAAACTGTTTGATTCGGTGACCCTGTGTCTCTCATTTAAAAAGGGGATCAGGCTGGCCCCATGGCCTAGTGGTTAAGGGATCCAGATTCCCACATGGTCGGCTCTGGTTAGAATTCCAGCCCCAGCAGCTTGAAGAACACACCGAGAGCAAGTGAATGTGTGCCCCAAATCCAAAAGGATAGAGAAATGAAGGAGAAGGGATTGCAATGTGACCCTGTCCCAATGGGGAGGGAGCCTACTCTCTCTCTCTCAAATCAAAAGCAGAGAAAGTGCAGGACCGGTGAGCGAGGCATGGTAGGGTTTTCTGGAAAGAGCCGAGACCCAGGTAACCCTGAGCTCCATCACTCACAGTCACATGACCTTGAGCAAGACTCTCCCCAGCTTTTGGCAAAAGTTGACCTGTCTCTGAAAAACAGAGGCTGGGCCAGATTATTTTGTCCTCTCCTTGGCCCTGTGAGTCTGAGTCTCATTGTGGAGTAGCTGGGACTCTGGGTCACCCACCCGGCCTCACTGTCAAATAATATTGACAGCACGACCCAATGCCTGGTTCAGAGTAGGCCCCAGGAAAGCGCTGGGGAAACCAGCTAGCCTTGGCTCTCCCAGGATGGCAGCGGTGAGGGAAGAGGGAGTCCTGTAGCCACAACTATGGAATTGCTCATCCCTAAGCCCCACACCCATGCAGGAGTGTCAGGACCCTTTCCTAACGGGCATGCGAGGTGGTATGCGAGGTGTTCATCCCTCATAGGACGGTAGATGCCCACCTTCCCTCCTCTTCCCTCCTGCTGCCTGTGACGTGCACCTCGAGGATCAGGTGGGCAGGAACAGCTTCCTGCAGTGACGGGCACAGACTGAAGACGACCAAGCCCCCGGGGGGCTGCCCAGCAAGCCCTGGGCCTCCCTCAAGAGACCATCACATGGGAGAGAGACCTCAGCTCATTAAGTCACTGGCATGTGGAGTCTCTGCATCATCTGGTGATTCTGTAGACCAACACATAGGGGAAGTACAGTTTTAGGGACCAGCATATAGCGTAATGGTTATGTCACTGGACTCTCAAATGGCCAACCATGTCTCTATGACTTGAAACACACGCTGGGCATGCATGCATTCGTGCATGCCCAAAATTCTGAGAAGAAAATGAAGAAGAAGCAATTGTAGCTTGGCCATCCCTCCTGGGGTGGGGGGGGAGGGGGGTGCTTTCTTGCTTTCTGTCTCTCGCTGTCTCTGCAGAGAGTGCATGTGCCCTATAGAAAAAATGTCTCTAACAAAGGGAGGAGTATATTTTTTACTTTAATAGTTATCGATTTGCTTTAATGTATATTAGGAAACACTCAGCGGGTTGCATCAAGGTAAAGGGTGAGGTTGAAGGAGGCGGGACCACAATGAATGAATTTATTTAGACTAAAAGATAAGGGGGTTTGGTTTACAAGAAAATATTAAGATAGCATTTTGGGTACAAAAGGGATCAGAACAATCGGAATTTGGGGAATCCTGTGCCTGGCAGGACCCTCTTGTCCCTTGTCATTCGTGCCCCTCATCCACCTGGGAAAAGTGGCCATGTGAGGGACCTCAGAGGAGCAAAACAATGGTTATGAGGGGTCACAGGCACTATTTCTCAGGAAAACACTGAACCAACCACCTGTCCAGAAACCACGGACCCTCCCCTGTTCACCGCCCTCCTGGCGTGTAGGCCTCAGTGCAGCCTGGCCGCCCCCGCCCAGCTCCTGGGCTCGGCCTCTGCTCGGCCTGACTGCCTCGTGGTGGTGCTTCTTTCCCTGTCTGTAGCTGCTCAGCTCAGCGCCTCTTGCCGGGCTGGGACCTGACCCCGCAGGCACTGGCTAAACTTGCTCACTGCGGCCTGGGTCACAGACCCTGTCCCTAGGCTCCTGGTCTCCCCGGCCCTCCCAGCCACAGTCACATAAAAGGCTCGATTATTCCTCAGGGTCCGACTCGGGCTGGCCCTGGCCTTTGATTTCTGCAAGTATGCACAACTGGCTAAGGGTCAGAGGTCAGCCCCAAGCATCCCTGGCCTTGGAGCGGGGCTCACCCAGTGATGCAAATTCCCATGCCCGAGGGACTGAATAGAGCGTGCGGTGGGCCAGATGCCATAGAGGAGGTGACATCAGCATCTCGGGCACAAGTGGGAGGGGACATTTCACATTCAATTCAGCCAGTCCTTTCCTCCCTAGACTCAAGGGGCAAGGTGCCACCAGGACGATGTTGTATGCTTCCTGGGGATGGCGGGGATGTCCCCAAGAGGCAGTGACCGAGGCCTGCACTTGGCTGAGAGCTGAGATCCTCTCCCTACCAACCTCCAGATCTGCATCTGTAGGGGTGTACTTTCTAGCCAGCGTTCACGCGACCTCAGGCAAGCTCTCCGTCGGCAACGCGGGAACAACGATGTCCTCCCTGTGCCTGTCAGAACCTCGTGGTGCACGCATGGAGACTCCTCAGCTCTGGAGAGCCGGAATGTGAGCTGTGCTGACCTCGGTCATGATTCTGGGGAGCCGAAGGTCATTTCTAGTTTCTGGTAAGAGGAGAAAGAACAAACATCCTCCTGAGCTTAGAGAAAAGAATTGCCTAACCCACAGGCCTGGCCAGGGTCTCTAAGGCAAGGAAATGCATATTACTGAAACCACGCGGAGCAGGGCATAGCCGCCACTGCTGTGGCCCAGACCCCGTGTGGACGTCTCTCTGTCACCATGAGTCACATAGCCTAGAGCCAGTTTGCTGAATGACCAAGTCACAGAGTAAGGGAGGTCACCTCCTGGCAGTTGATCCCTCATGAGGCCGAGTTCTGAAACAGTCACCATGGATACCTTGAGCGGGGTCTACCTGACGAGCTCAGGGGGATGTGGGCAGTGCAGAGGCAGGCCTGACCACAGGGGCGGAGCCGAAACCCTACTGCCTTGGGCGGCTCCTGCTTCATCCATGTCTCTCGTCTCCCTGACAGCACACTGTGAGCTGTCTCCAGGAAGCTGGCCCTCACCAGCTGCCCCGAGTAAGGACCTCAGCTGACAGGACGTCCCTCCTGAGCACCGTGTGACCACCACAGTCGTGGCTTGGTTTCCAGGTTACACAAAGTAAGTGCGTCTTAGCTTTTTCACTCCCTGAGGAGTGAGCACCCCAAGCTTATCAGTGAACAGTCGCGTGACCAGGAGCATCCCCCCACCCCTGTCCTCCGTGTGGACCCACAACCTCGAGGTGTCCTCAGCCTCTCCCAAAGAGCCCGGGACTGCTGAGTGTGTAACAGCTTAACCAAACTGTCTCCTTTTCTGAGATCCTGCTCGCGGGCTCAGGCAGCCTCTCACTGTGCCACCACCTATGACCTGAGCCGGTCAACGATGAAGTCCAGAGAGGACTGTGTGTTTTTCCATGTCCCCTTGTCACTAGAGCCCAGGACCTTGGCAGGACCCAGGGCCCCATGCTGGGTGGCTGAACTCAGCGTCATTGTCCAGGAACGAATTGCTTCCAGGAGGCTGGGGTCTGCTCAGCAGCTGCGGGCAGGGCAAGTGGGCAGGATGGAGGCTGCTGGTGAGGAAGGACCTCAGCATGGCTCACAGCGAGTCCTGGGGACCGTCCCGGGACCTTAGCCTCTTCCAGGGGCCCAGGCATAGCCTGCCCTGCCCTGCCGAGAGCCCCTTCTGAACTGCTACCATCAGTAGGTCCAGCAAGCCTGGGCCAGCCCTCTGATCTAAAGTCACCTTCACCCTCTGCACAGTGGACCTGCTGTCCCAGGCGTGGTCATCTTCTCACCAAACTGGCAGCTGAGATTGTTTCCATGACTACCTTGCCACTGAGCTGGGGAAACACTCCCAGAGACGCTGGGTTAAGGGGACAGAAGATGCCCTGAGACCTGAGACCCCAGCACACAGAATGACACTAATGCATGGAGTCAGCAGCCTCAGTGCAAGAAGCACCCCCGCAGAGACAGCGTTTGTTTAGTGAAGGGTCATTAGCTGTTTGCAAACATCACATGGCTGAGGAAGGGCCTCAGGCTCTGACAAATGATAAATGAGAAAATTACAGGCTTCAGGGAAAATGTAAATATCATCCTTTGTATGTCTGTCCCCTGGCAGGAAAAAAAAGAAATGTTTCCCCACAGCAATGAGGCACTGCGATTCTTCTACCCACCAGGAGGAAGGACCGGCCTTTAGTTTCAACTGATGTTCCTTGGATTCGATGTTCCTTAACTTCATTTCACCCCAAAGGAAACTTAGTAGACATTTTTCCTTACTCACCCCTGTCCCCCCAGCCCCCATGAGCTAGTAATGCCGTGTGCACCGTTTGGAATATAAGTATAAACTTGGGTTCTGGCCACTTGTGGTCAACCTTCCATGCCATCGTCATCCGTCTACAAAGCAGTCACAAGGAGCTTTCTAAAACACAGCCTCAGTCTCGGGCCTGCTCTCAATCTTACTGTTTTCTCCCCGATCCCTAGTCTCCCATCTGCCAACACCAATGACCTGTGATCCTGAAGGTCCCTGTCCCTGTTCACCCCACTCAGCCAAACTCTCCATCCAGGTCCTGGAGCTAAGAAAAGTAGGAGCCCTGAATCTTGGCAGTGGTACTCAAACTGGTAACCAATAGAGCAAAATACACTTTCAGCTCGGTTTGCTTTCGTTTTCGAAGTAAATGAAACTCTGATTACATATATATATATAGCACAATTTCCCCTCTTCTTAACTGAGAGAGATGTAGGCTATAGTCGGAAACACTTGTCAAATTATTTCACTCATTTCTAAGTCATCTGTCCATTAAAAGTCACTGGATGTCATCTGGTGCTTGACACAGTCAACACCAGCTAAGTGACACTCCCATCTGAGCCATGGTGGATACGGGGAGCCTCTTCCACCTTTTCAACCACCTTCTAATTAAAGTAATGGTCATTAGGTCCCTGGTATCAGGCCCTCGTTACAGATGGGGACGAAGGCTGTGTTGCCTGTACATCATGGCCGAGATCCCCTCCAGTGTCCACTTCCCACAGGGCCTCAGTGGGAGGCCTGGCCCCAGCCCATCTGACAACCAGCAATTAAACTCTCAGGGCCTCCCAACCCCATATACGCATATCCAGGCACTGTAGTAGCGAAACACAGAAAACTTCTCTTTCCTGCCCCAGTGAAGTGCCATCTATTCTCCTTCTTCATTGGAGTTATGCTCTATAAAGTCACTGCAAACACCGAATTAGCAAACACTAAACCATTGCTCCTAGAGGAAAGAGAGGGTTAGGTTCCCTTACGCCTGTGGTCAACGCGTAGGCTTGTTTCATGTGTGTTTCCACTTACAGCCAGCTTATTAGTTAACAGGTATTGTCAGTTCACTAACATGCATTATCTCAGAGGCAGCAGGACTACCCTCCACGCCTGAGTCAAGCCTGGCTTACCTACAGTACCCCATAAAGCACGTCCCAGCTCGTCTGTGCTTAGGGACACCAGCCAGCACTTCAGTCCTACTCTTGGAGGTCATTTCAATGGCAAAATCACCAAGAAAACACTCACAAATGTGACAGAGTGGCACCTGTAGCATGAAAGCTGAAACACGGCAGAGCATCGCCGTGTCTGACCCCGCTTGGGAACTTGAATTTTTTGCTGCTCTGTTTCTATCTCGAAATGATCACAAAAGCCCTGCAAGTCTTGATTTGGAGGAGTCTCAAATACGTTTCAGCTAGTAGGTGAATTCGGAAAGGTGGAATCTGAGAGAGTTGAGAATGACCGCATTTCGCTGCTGCACTGGTGCATCAGGCTGGGCTGTATCCCCACCTTACAGCGCGTTTTCTGAGACTGCTGCCTCCACACCTGCCAGACACCTGCCAGCTGGCCTTTGGCTCCCCCGCACACCTGGTGGCAGTCAGAGGCCCTGTATTTGCCTTGCTCCTGCAGACTGGAGACTTACTGAGGGGTTACCTCCTCTAAACAGTCACCCTCTTCTCTGATAAGCCCCATCTTCCCCCACCACCGTGTACCCCACATGATGCTGTAGTAAGATGCCTCTTGTCTCCCTGACCCCATGCCTCCTTCTCACTAGCGGCCTTCTCATTGTTCAACCCCCAATGAACTTTCCACTGGTCTCTGAAGTAATTGTGAACTCCATGAAGGCAGGCTCTATGTGCCCCCAGTTTCTTTCTTTCTATTCTTTTTTTCTTTTTTTTTTTGAAGAGGTTTTTGTTATAGGGCACATGCACTCCCCAGAAAGACAGAGAGACAGAGAGTGAGAAATCACCCCCAAGGAGGATAGCCACACCACAATTCCTTCTCCTCCATTCACCTCTTGGGATCTTGAGCACACATGCACACATGCCTGGCATGAGTTTAAGCCACTGGGTCTGGGACTCGAACTGTGGTCAACTACATGGGAGTCCAGCGCCATAGCCATTACACCAACTGCTGGTCCCCAGTTTCTTACGTCTTTCTAGAGCTCTGTAGGGGCTCTGTACTGCTGAGCAGATGAATACACTCACCCTTGACTATTTCATCTATATTTGGAATACCTATCAAACGTCAGCTAGCAGCCCTGTAGGAGGTCATGAAATTAATTTAGTTGCCCTTGACCACCGTTTTTAAACACAATAAATTAAAAGAAGACATAAAATTTGAAGTGCATAATATGGAGTAAGAGTATTATCTGTTAAAATGTTAGTCTGGACAACCGTTTGTTCTGGGTTTCTAGGTGTGATGGTTCATTTTATGTGTCACCTTGACAGAGCCACGGGATGACCATATGGTTGGGTAGACATTATTTCTGGGTGTATCTGCAGGGATGCTTCTGGATCAATGTTTGAACCAATAGATTGAATCAAGTAGATTACTCTCTGCAGGATGGGTGGACCTCCTCCAACTTTTTGTAGGCCTGAGTAGGATTAGAGGCTAAGAAAGAATCCCTTCTCTCTGCCTGACTGTCCTGAAGCAGGGACATCATACCAGCCTTTGAACCTGACTCAGATGGTAGCTGACACGGTCGGCCCCCTGGTTCTCCAGCGTGCTGACTACAGATCTAGATTCGCTGGCCATTCCTGGAGATAGGGAAGATGTGGGGAGACTGTGTCCTAAAGAGGACCCCCCGGCTGCCTATGAGACATGCTGGAGAGGGAGCAGAGTGAGCAGAGGCCATCAGAGCCTTGCCACAATCTTCCAAAGAAGAACCTGTCTTTCCTTGGAATTCTGTCAATCTTGCTTCCTGCAGAAGGACTGGACCAACAACGTCATGGGAGCCTGCTGATAATACGAAGGAGGGCCATGAGTTGCGTGTAATGAAGTTTATGAAAATGATTCAACCGTCCTGTTACCTATGACACATTTGTATCTGTGAATCATGAGAAATCCCTCCTGTCGAAAAATTGTATTTAATAAACAGGGCATGTGTTGCCACTTAGGCAAGTCAACGAGCTTCGCAAGACATTCGTATCTTCACAGAAGGAGAGATTTGATTTAACTGACGCAGTGATGTCATCTCACCTACAGCAATAGAGTAATTCCAGGAACAAAGAAAAAGGGAGCAAGAGAAATAGCCAAAGTGGATTTTCACCAGGATAAGTAGTAGGGACCAGCAGTTAGCGTAATGGCTATGTCGCTGGACTCCAACATAGTAGGTCGCAGTTCGCGTCCCAGACCCGGTGGCTTAAAACTCACGCCGGGCGCGCATGTGTGCGTGCCCAAGATCCCGAGAAGGGAATGGAGGAGAAGGGATTGTGGCGTGACCATCCCCCGGGGGGTTGATTTCTTGCTTTCTGTCTCTATGTCTCTCTCTGTCTGTCTGGCGAGCGCACGTGCCCTGTAGCGAAAACCTCTCCACATACAAAAAAAAAAAGTAGTAATTCAGCTGAGAGCCCAATTACTTTTGGTGACCTAGAAGTGGGTCATAAAACTAATAGGTAGGAAAATATAGGTGCACCAATAGGGTAAGTATATACGTTATCTTGAAGAGTCATATATCAATGTGTGTGTGTGTGTGTGTGTGTGTGTGTGTGAGTATGTGTGTGTTTGTGTGTGTGTATACGGGGATAATTTTTTTTGAGCATTCTTCAAAATGTTTGCAAGTCACAGACTAGAATACCTTGATGGTTCCATGACAGGGCCTCTCTGTTAGGAAGGGGGTGTACGTCGGCGGTATCAAAGCTGGCTTTCGCTGGCTTTTGCTAAGGAAAAGACAACCAAATTATTTCACTCCAGAAATGTCCCATAATCTAAGGCACGCTGGTCTAGGGACAAATTTCTCAAAAGCAGTACCAATTTCAGTAGTGTTTTCCAAAAGAACGTGTTGGCACGTAGGTAAAGACTCTAGGGAAAAAATGCCAGCCCAAGCAGTGGGGACATGGGACTGGATTGTCAGTGGTGGAGGCCAGTGACGCCTGGAGAGCTCCTTGGACAAGGCGAGCCTTTGTACAGGCTCAGCTCTTCCCACATCCGGGACAGGACCCAGCACATCCCCACCCATGCCCCACCCCCAACAGACCCTGCCCCCAGGCTGGTGTACGTATTTTCAGCTAAGGCAGACTCTGACAGTTTCCCCAGGCAGGCATGGAGCATTCCTGTCTCCTCTCTAGGAAGACGAAACCTGTCCAGGCAGGAAGTCTTGCATTTCTGCTTCTGCTACTTCTTTCCCTCAGGCCCTGGAGGCCTCTCCTGGCGTAGCTGGGGGCTCACTCATCACTCAGCAGACACCTACTGAGACCTGCCCTGGGTGCAGTCCTAGGCTGGGCCCCAGTGCTGAAGGAAGCGCAGAGGCCCCTCCCACTGAGGCTAGACACAGGGATTTCAGGGACAAGAGTGCTGGTGATACTCCACGGGTTATCCCAGACCAGCCCAAAGCTCCTAGGGACAACTCCAGGTGCTCCAGGTTGCTTCTGTCCCTGTGGGGAGATCCCAGCTTAAGTCCATGGAGAGCGGTGGTTGACAGGCGACCTCCCCTATGACCATCTCAGAGGAGGAAGTAGCCGCTCAGAGCCCCGTGTTTGCAGGTCAGCTCCGTCACTGGCCAGAGTAAGCAGCTACTGCCAACCGCTTCTCAAACTCGGGTTCCAGGAGCTTTTCGCTGCCCAGTGACAGATCTCTGCTCCCTCCTGACATGCATCTGTGGACCTCAGCCCCCGAGGAGATCTGGGCTCCTGACGCACCCACCTGAGCTTTCTGAGTCCTGGGGCAGGTGGCTGCTGGGGTTCTGTGCAGACGGCCCTGGGAGCCCTGAAGGCAGCTGTGACAGGAACTGGGCTGGGAGTGGGTGCTGGGACCCTCAGTCCTGACCCACCACTGGGAGCACAGCTGGGGAGACGTGAGCTGCAGGCTGTGTCCCTCGGAGACACAGGTTCCCCACCCCTCACAGGTGCTAGACACAAGCTGGGAAGTGACCGCCCAGCCTCCACCAGGTATAATCCCGAGCCCCTGGGAGGGCACCTGCCCTCCACACGGCCTGCCCGCCCCGACTGCAGGGTCCCACCATCAGCCTGGACAATTTAGAGCTGCATGTGGGGTTCGGGGGGTGCTGGGAGGGGCTCCTGAGCTGGATAGTCCAGGGGGCGGGCCCCGGGAGCTGTGGGAACCTGACGATGGACTAGGGAAACATTTATGGATTTCCCGGATGCTCCAGTCAGCCCCTCAGTGTGTGTCGCCACTGTGGTTGACAGTGCAGAGCTCCCTGACTCAGGACACCGCCTCCCACCCTGGTGTAACAGGACGGAGCTGAATGGCCTCAGGGTAGGAACAGTGTCCGCAGCCCCAGTGCCCAGGCTGAGTCCAGCTCTGCTCCCTGAGCAAGAGTCTCAGCTGCTCCGTGCCTCGGTTTCCCCATCTGTAGCAGGGAGCACTTAGTGGTACGGGGCTGGTGTGAGGACCGAATAGTCTAATATTAATAGGTGAGGGACACGTGAGACACAGCCCGGGACGTGCTCCTGCCACTCTGCAGAGGATGTGTCCGGCCTCCTGCTAGGACTAGCCCAACATTGGGAGGGAATCTGCGGCTCTCCGGGCCCCTCCATTGCTCCTGACTTCAGGCGAGGAGAACTCGGCCTGTTCTTGTCTCCCTCCAGGAGGGAGTCTACCAGGACCCACTCTCAGTGCCCCAGAGGGAGCAACGAGCTCAAAGGGCCCTTTATGAGGAGAATCGGGCGGCTTTGAGAAGGTTCCAAATGCCCAAGCCCAGGGCCTCAGCAGGTCCGTCTCAGGCTGTGCCAGAGACACGAGGAAACAGGAGGAGCAACGGACCCCAAGGGCTGTTTGCAAAGTCGGAACCCACTGAAACGTGCGTCCACAGGAGGGGCTGGCCCAGCCCTGCTCGATCTCCCTCTCTCCAGGAATGCTGGGCACAGTGAGGGATGAGGCAGATCCTCGTGCACAGACGCGGACAGAGCCCAAGGCCACCCTGTGTGCAAAGGCAAAGTGCCGAAATGTACACACACGCACATACACACACATAAACATGCGTGTCTATATTTTAAATCCCTCAAGGGAATATGAATATACACACGTGAGATACATCCATGTGAGCACGCCAATGGCTCAGATGCCTCTGGAGTCCACTGGGAGCCCAGGAGCTGCTCTGACCTGGCCACTGGCCACTCTGATCTCCTGTCTCTCCTCCCTGCCCCTGTCCCTGCCCCTGCCCCTGCTCCTGCTCCCCCGCACCACTGCCAGCCAGGCCCAGGAAATGCAGGGTATCCCCACTTCGGGCCTCTGGTCCTGCCGATGGGCCACTCTGCTGGGCCAGTCCTCCTCCAGTGTCCTCCCGACCCCTCTCTCTGCTCAGACGCCACCTCCTCCCAGGGGCCTTTGCTGACTTCCCACCCCCACCAGTTCCCTCCACCTCTTTGCTCTGTGTTTTATTGTTTACCATCTGCCTCGTTCAGCAGGAAGTCTGCTCCATGGAGTACGGACAGTACTCCGCACCCCAGGGCACTCAAAAAGCATTTGCTGAAGGAATTAATACTTATGTGTCTTGTCCACGTTAAACACGCAGAGGACTACAATGAAAAAGCCCCAGAGAGCTGACAACCAGCCTAAGAGTCATCATGGGGGGGCAGGTGGAAGCTGAGGGGAGATCTATCAACTTGAGTTTTTCTTTGATGTTTTGGTTTTCTTACAGCGGAAATACACTTACATATCACTTGTGTAATGAAATTAATTTTAATTAAAAAATCAATTTCATGCATTATCAATTTCAACAAAGAAATAGAATTTTATTTTTAGTGTCCTTGATTGAGACATTCGACACCAGGCACTCCGTCATCCTGAGAGAAGCAATTTCACAGTAAAGGAACACATTTTGATGCATTAATAACAATAACAATAATAACCTCCTGTGAACAGTTATCTGATTCCAAAGCGCTTTACCTCCCACGACCTCCTTTGAGCCTTTTGATTGGAAGAAGAACGTTATGATTAATCTCATTTTGCAAAGGAAGACAACTGAGTGACTTTCTCCAAGCAACAGGCACCTGTCAGAGGATGGCAGGCAACTGTCCGCCTGGCCCTTTTCCTCTAGCCAGAAGCCTCCATTGGCTTCCTGGGCCTGACCCCGCCCACAGCTTCAGGACTGGACTGTGATTGACCTAACCCAGTCAGTTCTTCCCACTCCTTAACCATGACTGGTTGAAGGACGGGCACCTGGTCTAGGCGCCAGTGATGGGGAAGATGTTGCTGAGCTCCCTGGCTTTTCTGAGATTCCCTATGGACAGGGTGGATGGCGTGCAGCTCCCAGAACCTCTGCTCTGCTCTGCCCTGAGAAACAGCTGACTGAAACCAGCACTGACCCAAGAGAGGGAGGAGCCAGGAGGATGTCAGGGAAGCCCAAGTGCCACAAGGCAGTAAGTGGTGGCTTGTTAAAAAGGCTTCTCAGGCTGACTGTGTGCTGTACACACCTTCCTAAAGCGAAAACCGTCTTCATGCCCAAACTGTGGAGTTAGACAGAAGACCCTCGGGGAGTTTCCTTATACACCAGAGGTCATCCAGTGCAGCCCCTCCTGTAATCCAGGGCAAAGTGAGCCAGGATCACAGGGAGTGGGGTGACAAGGTCTTTGACTGTTGGCTGCTCATGTTTCCATCTGAGCAACACAACCTGGACTTCATCCATCCCTGCAAAGTGTGTATCTGCACATCCAGAATGAAATGGAGAACACCTGTAGTTGTAGACCACTCAGCGAGAAATCCTCCTCTGCTCCAAGGACCTGGATATGGATTTATATTTTTGTTTTTCCTTGCCAAATTGATGACTTAAAACATTTTATTTTATTTGACACTGTTGTTTGGTATACATTTGAAGTGTCACAACGCATAGTTCCTCAAAAAAAAAATTAAAACAGCATAGATCCCATGTAGACTTTTTAAAAGAATTTTTAATTTAATTAGTTTATTTATTTTTATTTGCTCTAGGGTACGTGTTCTCACCAGAAAGAGACAGAGGGAGAGAGAGAGAGAGAGAAAGCAAACCACCAGGTCCAGGTCTCTAACTGCAGTCAGCCATGTGGGAGTCCCGCACCTCAACCACCTGCTGGCCCCATGTAGATTATTAACATGCCTCTCTTTTCTGTCCTCACTCTGTTTGGATTCTCACACTACACTGGGGAGGACAGGGTATTGTATTCATCGTTGGGTTTTATTTTAGTAATTTCTTCTCTCCATATTTCTCCTTAGACAAGGACACATAAGCTGACATATAGCTCCTGGTCACCTAAAACGTCCTGTGACAGATACACCCCAAGTTGGAATTTTGCTGTCCATGGTTTCGTTCAAGGCTGAGGGGGCCAGAGCCAACAGGGACTAGCTCTGCTGGGCTCGGTGTCGCTGTCCAGGTGAGAATTTTATCTCTCTGAGTTTCACCTGATTGAAAATGCTTATCGAGGTACTGGAAGGCTCTTCAAGTCCGTGTTGCTCTTAATGCAAAGATTCTATGTTGAATGTTCATGATAAAAATGACTGCAACTTCAGGCTGCTCTAAAACGCCTCGTGGTTGGTGCTGAGTTATTGACAGCAAGGACCGATGTGATGGATGTGCGGTGTTTGCCCTTCGTCCAAAGCAACTTTGACCTTCTCTTCCTTATCTCCATCCCTTCAGAATGGTTTAATTCAAGAACGCTGTCCATGGTCCAGGGATTAGGGAGAAGGCAAGTCAACATATAAGTAAGGATGAATTAATAAGACAATGATGCAAAACAGACTTTAAGGAAATTTTAGGAAAACCATCTATGTAGTTGCAGGCATATTAAGTAAGACTGGGAGCGCTGGAGTCGGGGAGATCTGTGTTCAAGTCCTGGCTCTGCCATGCACCCTCCATGTGATCTGTGGAGGATATTTACCAGAGCACACCCATCACCTCATAGTGTGATTTACCTGAAAACTCATTTGCCTAGGAGGCCACTTACTGGGGAGGTCACTTACCTGGAAGGTCACTTATCTTCTCTGCATCACTTTCTCACAGCTCAAGGATTGCCAGGCAAGTCCATAGTCAAAATATATTAAAGCTTGGCTTCTTGAGGTGTTGTCTGTAGACAGCAGCCTTTTTATCACCTGAAAACTTATAAAAAAATACAGAGTTCCAGGTCCCACCTCCATCCTACTGAATGGGAGTCGGCATTTTAGCAGGGTCCTCAGGTGGCCTGTGAGCACATCCACATGCAAGAAGCACCTGGGGTCGCTGGGCGCAGGCAGGGACGCCACACGGCCTGGCGCTGCTGTTGGTTCCTACCGTGTATGATGGTTAACATCACATGGCCTGACTGGGCCATGAGATGCCCAGGTAGCTGACTAAATATTATTCCTAGGTGTTTCTGGAAAAGATTTTCATTTGGTTTGGTGGGCTGAGTTCAGTGGGTGGCCCTCCCCTGTATGGGAGAGCTCTGGCTCATCCACAGTGAGCCTGAATGGAACAAAAAGGCTTAGGGAGAATCCTCTCTCTTCCTGACTGCTTGGGTCGCGACATCTATCTCCTGCCTTTAGTGCTCCTGGTTCTCAGGACTTCACACTCGAACTGGAGTCAATAGCAAGGACTCTGGCTCTCGGGCCTGGGGACAACAGCGTCAGCGTTCCTGGGACTCCAGCTTGCAGGTGACAGGTCCTAGGATTTCTGAGCCTCCTTAACTCTGTGAGGCAATTCCATATACATACACTCTGTGTATTCTGCGGGCTTTCTTTCTCTGCAGGATTCTGACAAATATGCAGGGCTGTACTATTCCCACACTTAACAGAAATGTTTTCAGCGCTCCTTCGCAGTTTTCACACGTGTACATGTTACTCCACCGTCTACATGGATGATTTCTAATGTCTGCATGTCTGCACGATAGTCCATTGAGTGGTTAACCATGGCTTGTTCTCCCGGTCCCCGTCTTCATTGTTGTTACATTTTGTTTCTAGAAAATAGCGCCTTAGTGAGCAGCCTCCTACAGCCTTTTTTCTCCTGGTGAAAAAGAAACAAACAAAACAGGAAAAGAGAAAGCAAGAAAAAAAAGGGGAAAGTATACACCTGTCCCTTTAAGTCAGGGGAACTACCACATCATCCAGGCAGTACTGGGGTGCAGTGACAACTGCTGCCGTGTGGGCACATGGCTGCAGGGATGCAGGCTGCCCCAGGGCAGAGGGCCCACCCCTGCATGGCACCAGTGCCACCAGTCACCTCGGGCAGGAGCCATGCTTGGCCTCTCCCACAGCCTGTCCCCAGACAGGGGTGGGGGCACTCTAAGCCCACCCTTCACTGTCCCCAGTCAGCAAGGACTGGCCAGGCCCAGCCTGATATGGAGAGAGAGCCTGACCCAGAGCCAGACACACACTCCACACCACCCCCGCCCCATCTGCTCTGAGCTGCTTCTACGATGTGCGGAGACGGGGCTTCTTCTCCAGAGCTGCTCCCAGTTTTACACGATATAAAATTTGGGGAGAAGAGCTCTCAGCACCCAGAGCCTGCATTCTAAGTCACACACGTACATGAGTGAGGTACCGGGTGTGCGAGGCTGGCTGTGCTATGGGGAGGAGGTGGGGTGGGGTGGGCAGTCAGGGGAGGAGGTGGGGTCCTCACTGCCTCAGTGCTGTGGGCACTAGAGTCAGGACCAAGAGGACGCACGTCCTGGGTGTCCTTTGCTATTGACCTGACCAGGGATAAGGGGGAAATGAGAACAGCCCACTGGTCTCCGGGGAGAGCAGGGCCAAGTGGCATCTACGGGTGGGCAGGCAGGGGGTAGGGTCTGCCAGGGCTCAGAGTTCTGGGCCTCTCTTCCACGTGGGTCCCACAGGGTAAGCCTGGAGGAGGCCTGTCTACAGAGCATCCCATCATCTTTCTGCAGCTGTGGAGTTTCAGGAGCCCCAAGGCTGCCCCATGGACCAAAAGCATGTCCTGTGACCTCCCCTAATCCAGCCGAGGCAGGACCTGGGCCACTTCTCCTGGACGTTCCTTCCAGACGCAGCTGCAGGTGGGTCCTCAGCCCACAGGAGACAGCACCACTCAGCACTCTCAGAAAACCATCGATTAAACGCCATGGAGGGGAGCGGTGGCGTGGACTGCAGATGGCAGCTCAGAGCTGCAATGGGGCCTGCGTGATTTATGGCTTCTGCCTTGATAAACACCCCGGGTCCTGCAACTCTCAGCCCAGTGAGTACCCTGGATACAAGGTAATTAAGAGAAGTGTCTCGTTCTGATGGTCGGTTACCTCTCTCTTGGGCACTGAGGGGCGGGGGATTAAAAACCTCATGAACACCATGTCAAGTTCCAGAGGAGAAGTGGCATGAAGAAGTGCAGCGACACAGCAGCCACCCAGGGACCTCGAGTCCTGACCCCTGGAACCTGCAATGAGACCTTATTTGGAAAAATGGTCTCTACCAATGTTTTGAAGTTAATAATTTTGACATGAGGAGATCACCCTAGATTATTTGGGTGAGTCTAAAAACAGTTACAGATGTCCTTATAAGAGGGGGCAAATGTAGGTAACACAGACACAGGGAGAAGGCCATGTGCAGGTGGAGGTAGGGACCAGAGCCCTACGGCCCCAGCCCAGGAGTCTGGAGGCAGCCACCAACTGGAGGAGACGAGGGGCTCATTCCCCCATGGAGCTCCCAGAGGGCGAGCACTGCAGATGGTCACCTTCGAGCCCTGGGCTACAAGAGAGCATGTCGCTTTAAGGGACCAGCTTGGTGCCTTAGGAGCAGGAAAAGATGCCTTCACTTGACCCGACACACAGAGCGGGAGAAATCCTAGGCACGGGCTCTGTCAGAGGAATGGCACCTGCTACGCAGAGCCCTCAGTGGCGAACTAGTCCTGGGGACAGCTTCACGGTGTGGGCAGTGGGCTAGGGAGGCCACTTGAGACAGAGCAGAAAAACATAAAGATTCGTCCGCGACTATTTGGAATTTAGCAGCCGAGGACCAGATTCTTCTCATGGGTTCAGGAAATAGGGCTTCAGATGCTCATACTGTTCCAGGCACAGTTCTGTGCCTGGGAATACAACCCCCACCAGGACAGACCTGACCCTTGTCCTCAGTGGGCGAACTTTCTAGTACAGGAGACACAATACACAGGTAAATGAAAACCGGTATTGGAGGACAGCAGATGACACAGAGGTTAAAGTGCTGGATCTCACATGGCCACCTGCATCATTCAAGTCTCAGACCCAACAACTTGAAACCCACACCAAGGGTGTGTATGTGCACGCCCAAAATCCCTAAAGGAGAATGGAAAAGAAGGGATTGTGGCATGGTCATCCCCCCAGGGCGATTTCTCACTTTCCTTCTCTATGTAGAGATAGATGGTAGACATACGAGTGTAAAACTGCTCCACAGGAAATACGCCAGGACTTGGACTTGGACAAAGAACAAAAGGAACAGAGGCCACATTAGATGGGAAATCAGGGACAGCCTCTCGGAAGAGGGGGCCGTTGAGCTGAGACTGAACACTAGAAGATCCAGCCAGGCAAAGACCAGCAGGACAGCATTCCAGGCAAACAGCAGAGCGCACGCCAAGGCTGGAGGCAGGACCGGGCTGGACAAGTGCAAGGACAGAGAGGAAGCAGCAGACCGTGGAGGTGAGGAGCGTGAACTTCAGAGAGACAGGAGGGGTGAAGGGATGGCAGAGCCTCGAGGGCCAGGCAGAGACCCTGGTTCCCACGCAGTGGGGCAAGTTTGTCTTGCCCAAACCTCAGCATCAGCATCTGTGAATCGTGAGCCATCCTGAGGTTTCCCTAAGGATGTGATAAGACAGTGGTTCTGGCAAGCCCAGCACAGTGTCAGTGTCTTTATGTAACTCTAACGAGTGGACCTCGACCTTCCCAGACGCACCAGGACCCAGACAGTAACTCAGGCCAAACAGCGTGGCCTACATACTGCTTGTGTAGACCCGGCCAGGCCTTTATTCATGCTGTCTGGACTATTAGGATTCCCTTGCATCCTGAGAACATGACCCCGGTATCGGGATTTCACATTCCAATTTACATCCCACCCGGGGAAAGCGGGCAGCTAATTAAAGTGACTCCACCTTGAACAGAGCTGTGGGGTGAGGCGGTGAGGCTTGGGAGCCAACGCCAGCTTTGTGAGCTCAACAATAACTCAGGCAAGTTTCTTAAATCACATACTCCCTCGATAAAGCAACTGCGTGAATCCGACTCTTTAGAGTTCTGATGCCCCAGGCTGGGTTTAATGGAAACCGACTCTCCTCCTGAGGTTGTCCAATAACATCCACCTGTCCTTCCAGGTGCAGGGAATTAAAATGAGACCAGGAGGCAGCGATGGACAGACCAGGGTATGGAGCATCCCACAGGGCAAGTAACTGCTCTTGGGAGGTCAACAAGCCTTGCCCTGAAAAATAAAGGAGAGGAGACTCCTGTCAACTCAGTAAGACGTTAGAGACTTTACAACCAGATGCCACATGGCCCTTGTTGAATCCTGATTCTCAAAAAAGCAATGAGACTATGACATGTGTGAGACCATTGGAGAAATCTTTCTTTTACTTTTTTTTCTTTTTTTTTGAGAGGTTTTTGCTATAGGGCATGTATGCTCACCAGACAGACAGAGAGAAACAAAGAAACAGAAAGCGAGAAATCACCCCCCGGGGGCATGGCCACGCCGCAATCCCTTCTCCATTCTCCTCTCAGGATCTTGGGCACACACACACACACACACACACACACACACACACACACGCCTGGCGTGAGTTTTAAGCCACCGGGTCTGGGACGCGAACCACGGTCGACTACATGGGAGTCCAGCGACATAGCCATTATGCTAACTGCTGGTCCCAGACCATTGGGGAAATCTGAATGTGGACTATTAAGACACCCATAGGGAGTTTTTAATCTTGGGTCGGAGGAGGTCAGGGTGCTGCAGCAATGCTAGAAAACCTCCAGAGGAGTGTGGCGTCTGCTTCACATACTTTAGCCGAGGAGAGCTGGTGGGATGGGGGCCAGTCCTGGCCACTGCTGAATGTGGGTGGTGGGTGCAGGAGTTCTCTGTATTCTTCTGGTGAAATATCCATGGTGATAGTTTAATGTGCTTGGCTTGTTTTTCGAGGTTGCCCTTTACTTGGGGAAGTTCTGTGGGATATCGCACAACGCAATATCCTCCAGGACTCACATTCTGTCATTTTGACTCATCCCCGTTTGAACCCCATGGACGGAGCATCACATGTGAGCGTGAGCCGCTGCTTCTGTAGACGTGGCTCTCGAACCTTCCAGCCCAGTCCCGGGTGCAGGGCAAGGGACTTGATGTACACTCTGTCTGAAGCTGCCCGCTTGCTCGTTACGGATGTCACCGGCTGACGTGATTTTACGCAGGGCTGAGCACAACAGCCGGGGCCTGTCACCCTGGCTCTAAGCAAAGATTCAGAGGTGTTTCCAAGCAGAATAATGGGCCACCGTGGCTTTTTAAAGAGATAGAATTTATCTCTGGGACCGCGTCCAGGCCGGAGCTGTTGGTGGACACTGCCAGGTGTCCTGGCCAGCGAGGAGGTTTTTAATACCTTGGCTTGTCTGCAGAGGACAGCTAAGGCCTCGCAGGATGACATGGCCAGGAGTTGGGGTGATCAGTGGGGAAGAGGAATCCTGGGGAAAACAGAAGAGCCACCGTTCAGGAGCTGCAGGGAGCGGGGTTTGCACCAAGGGGGTGGAGGTTAGGGGGTTTCTGTGGGACGTGAGCCCCACCATGGCTACTTGGAGTAGCTCGGAGGCCAGGTGGGATGGCTGAGGCAGAGTCACGTGGTTCGTTGCCCTCGTTACTGGGAAGCAGGGATCCATGTCTGGGAAGCTGTGATCGTGGCCCTCTGACTGAAAACAGCTGCTCGTCCACACAGCTCCTCAGCCCGTTAACCAGGCGGTGACAGTGCCAGCTGTCCCCGCCACATGCCCTCCTTTCATACTAATGGGACCCAATGGTCACGAGCTCCCTAACCATTCAGAGAACCGCCCTTTCCCTTTGCCCAGGCCATGTGACACAATTCTAGCCAATGGGGTGGGAGCAGGTAACTCCAGGCTCCTGGGACACTGTGGTTTCCTATTTAAGCCCTACCTCCTGCCTGCCACCTCCTCCTTTCCCAGCTGGAGACAGATGTGGAGAGTGAGGAATGGCAACACCCCGCGCCCGCAGGAGACCACGAGTACAGCTAAGACTGGCAGCAGAAAGACATAAGCAGGCCACCATTCTGTGCAATGTGGCCCCTGGGCTCCTGCGGCGCCGAGCTGAGCGCAGACCTGGCTGGGAAAAGCTCCTCCTGGGCCTTGATAATGCAGGCTCTGGCGGCCATGCAGCCATGAACTGTTCCCACAGCCGCTGGGCCCCTAGGCTCGTTTGTGCTCTGATGTGGACGGAACGTCGCCATCTCTGTACCCAGCAGCCTTCTCTACGGGTGTGGGTTCCGGGTCGGCTGGCACATTCACGGCTAAATCCAGACTCTCTGGAACTTCTGCACCGACCACCTGATTCCTTCAGGATTCCTTGTACGTGCACCCGGGTCATCCCACAACCTCCCTGAAGGGAAGGAACATCCCTGTGGTCCCCTCCAGCATCCACAGCAGTAGGTGTCCTGACAGCACCGGGGTCCCCTGGCCATGGCTCCCCACTTACCTCCCTCCTCCCCTGTGAGCTTTGTGAGGACAGGAACCATCCATCCCAGTCACTCCCCCATCTCCATGCCAGCATGGACTGGCACTTGGACGTCGCTGCTCAGTAAACACCTGCTGGATGACTGAGTAAAGGAGAAGGGGTTTTGAGGTGTCCAGTCTCAGGGACCCAATGACAGACACTGGGGATGATGGGAGGAAGGATGGGTGGCGTCTTTTTCTTGCTGACTTCACCCTGCTTTGGCATCCTGTCCTGGTGATCAGTCACATGGGCAGCTGTTTCCTCTCTTGTCCCTCCCCTCGACAGCACAGCTGTCCACCCTTTTAATTTCCTCCTGGTTCTGCCCATGTGAAACTGTGTGCCCAAGCGTCCTTTTTGCTGACTATTTGATTTTCCCACTGTCTAAATAAAAGATGACAAGTCAAAACATGTGCATAATGTGTAATAATGACACTTGGATTGGTTTAACTGCACCTCTGCAATCTCCCAATTACCCAGGTGTTCAAGAACACTGTTGTACGAGAAGACGCTCTTGAGGGAGAGTGACATGACTGTCTCCTGCAGAGATGGAAGGCATCATCCCCGTCATCTAGTCCTCTGTGTGTCCCATTCTGCAGGTATGCACATGGCAACCACACACGTGTTTGCTGGTCCTCAGGCCAGTGTCCTTAGAACACTTACAACTTTGCACTCATAAAAACACCTAGTGATTGGTGCCAGACAGTGGTGCAGTGGCAAAACACAATTCTCTGCAAGAAAATCCCACCTGGGAAGGTTCCTGGTTCGAATCCAGAGACCCTCCTGAGTCACCAGGTACAGATTCGCCATGACCCAGGGCTGGCTGAAGGCTGGGATAGATGGCAGTATCAAGACCCTGTTTGGGGTGGCTGTCTCCCTCTGCCTCTCTATCAAACCTCTCATCACTCATGGAAGAAAGAAATAAGTAAACTTAAAAAAAAATAATAAAAAGTCCAGTGACGTCAGAGGCACCATGAATCACAATGACGCCTTGGCCTTGTATCCCAGAGACCCAGACCTGCTGCTAAGTCACTGTCCCCACTGTGAGGACAGGCACTACTTACACATCTCTGGTTGGAAGAACTAAATGACATCTAAACAACCCATATTGTGCCCAGCTAATGCCCGGTTACCCTCTGGTTAATTTTCTGCTCCTTGGTGTCCTGGGAACGGGTGGTGTTTACTCCAATCGGACAAACCTTTATTAACGCGCTGTTTGCTGGCTGGCCCTGGATTTTAAGAGAAGTCAGCCTGCTGAAGTTGCAGAATCTGAATAAGGTCCCTTTCTTTCCCCTCTCTCCTCCGCCTGATTTGCATGACTAAGCATTCTGCCTTTTGTTTCTAAGGTATTTGTTTGTTGACTATTGATCTGTCTCCTACTGAGGAACAAATTATTTGCCCACCAGGCAGTGGCCTAATTCTGGCAGAAGCCCAGCCCTGACTGCAGCCAACAGGAGCCAGACAGACACACTTCCGTTGCAATTCCAGGAGAATTTACAGAGCCCAAGGTTGTAATGACCGAAATTACACTGGTCTCCAGCAGTCGCATTAAGGGGAATCTTGACAAAGGAGGACTTGATGGATAAGAAGGAAAGAAAAGCTCCTCTTCCTTTGTAAAATACGGTTCAATGTAACAAGAAAGCTCAAAACACCTAAATGAGGCGGCAGTTTCCCTGAGGAAAGAGAGGATGTTGCTGAGTTTTAGAAATGTGGCTTTCACCTCTTCCAGACCCAATACCACCTTTTTTAAACAAACATTTTATACTTTCCACTTCAGTATTTTGAAGTGAAATCTATTTTAGTATCTTGAAATGAACACATACGGGTAGTATAACCTGCCCTATAAACGCCCTGGATGACGGTGCTAGCGGAGCTGAAATGCAGACCGGTAACAAGCGTGTTGACACCTCGAGGGCCACGAGATACATTTCGCTAGTGAAATATGCCAGGATGATGAGCCACTGTATCTAAACAGCAAAACGTGCACAAGCCCCTTGCCTCATGCCATAGTCGCAGCCCAGAAAGCTCAGTGAATGTTCAAACAGTGCACAAAAAATGATTACTGTGTCCAGGTCATCTGCACGGGGCTTTGGAGCTTTGATCATGTGGATGGTGTTGCCTTACATGAATGTCTGGGGATGTTGGAAACGAGTGCAGCAGTATGCACATGTACATACATGTTCACACACATGCATACACACACAAGATAGGAGAATTTTAGCCCAAAGAGTGAAGTGTTTTGCTGCTTGGGAGAAACAGAACCAGATTTCATCACAGTTAGCTTATTGTAGACTCTCCTTGGAAGCAAAATCAAGCAGACAGCAAGTGCTGAAATGAGGGAGTCAGGGTTCCGGCTCCTCTAGTCCCTGCTTACTGTGTGATTAGAAACCCAAAGCTGAAATTCAGTCACTCACAGTTAGAGCAGGACAACCTCATGGATCTTACCAATCATGCTGTTGACGAGCTGTACACCGACACTCTCCTTGAAGCATGTTTGCTTTCCCATCTGTGAAAGCCCTCTCCAAGGGCCATTGTGAGGATTAGAAGCAGCAATGGCTGTGACGTGCTGAGAGCCATGCTTAGTCCACAGTAAGTGCTCGCTAAATATTTGCTGATGTAACAAATGACCCTGTCAACTCCCCAGAACCAGACAGACTGGCATGCCCTGCACACACAAAAGTCACGACTGGTCTCATGTTTCAAAAATCAGAATGAAATGTCACACGTCAATCAAAAAATCATCTTGGCCTTGGTTTTGCTGTGTTGGGCTGGTGTGATCCAAGGTCACATCACGTTTTTTTCTCTTTTTTTGCCTTTTTCTTTCATGCATGGATCAACCATAAAAGATAACTGCTGCACCTGGATTTTGTGTTTTAATCAATTTAATAATGCACAGGAAATTAGATGGATTAGGGGACTCGGCATGGGGGTGGGGGAGTCGTCACTGTCGATAGACCAAGTAGGAAGAGGAGATTCGAGGGCAGGAAAGAGAAGGGCCCAGGGGTGGGAATAGATTCATTTGATGGCCTTCTGTGGCCCAAATTAAATTAAACATTGTCAGTGCTTTGTTCATATCCAAAGGTTCCAGTTGTACTAAAAACAGGCGCCTATAAGCAGTGAGTTGGAAATGAGAAATTTGGTCCACTGTATCCCCAGTGCTATAACTTGGATATCCCCCCAAAATTTAGTCCTGTTCTCCATCATGTCGTACACTCACCAGAGATTGGCCTCTGGGCCTCAGACCTCCAAACCCTGAGATGAATAAACCTCTATTCTTCTGAATCACTCAGTTGTAGGTATTTCTGTTGGCAACACAGTAGTAAACCATGACATCCGGTAAGAATAAACTCATGCTGGGGCCAGCAGGTGGTGTAGCAATTAAGGTGTTGGACTCTCACATGGTTGACTGTGGTTTACATACCAGACCCAGCAGCTTGAAACTCATGCCATGTGTGTGTGTGTGTGTGTGTGTGTGTGTGTCCAAAACCCAAGAGGAGAATGGAGAGGAAAAGATTGCAGCATGGCCATATCTCGTAGGGGGTGATTTCTTGCATTGTGTCTCTCTGTCTCTCCAATGAGTGTACGTGCCCTATAACACAAATACTTTTAAAAAAAAAGAAAAGAAACTCATGCTATCTGCTGGCCCAACAAGTGTGCACTGGCCCTGCTCTTCTCCTAAATGCATCCACACAGTTGTCCCCACCTCTTAGCTCTTTACCTGCTGTCTCCTCTGCCTGGACATTCACACAACTCCCTCTTCTTCACATTCAGGTCCGGGCCCTAGCAGGGGTCAAGCGTCTCTCTCCCCTGATACTGCATCTAAGGGGGCCCCACACCATGCTAGTCCACAGCTCTGTTGAATTTTCTTTGCAGGCTTCATCACTATTTAAAATGTTTGGGCTACATTTTCAGTGTGAGCTCTAAGAGGGCAGGAACCTAGACTTTCCTGTTCACCTCTCTCTCAAACACTGAGAACGTGTCAGCCACATGGGCTAGGTAAATCCCTGCTAGACGGATGAGTACCTGAATAAAGGAAAAAAGAACATCCTCCCGGTGACAGGTGAATCTTTGTCACTACATCATTTTGCCCAAGAGTTGTCGAGCATTCTTCTTCGAAGCCCACGTGAACCCCAAGCTTGCTGCCTATTTGAATTGGGCACCAAATGCCAATGACATGTGCTCAGCAATCAGCTAGTGATGCCTAGAACATAAATCTTTAATTCTGGTCTCTCTTTTGGAGCCTTGCTAGACTGAGAGCTTCTCAAGGCAAAGGTTGTGTCCTGTGCAAATTTGTGTGTCTCCTTCATGAGGCAGAAGCTCAGAAAATGTCTCAGATGTTACATGACATATCATGCGATGCTGAGTGATGTAATAGGGACCGAAATGCCAATGGTCATCTAGAAAGAAACCATTCTCGGGGTTTCCCAAACAGAACACTCACTCTTCAGCAGCAGATCTCTGGTCTTGCAGGGTTTGTTGCTATGAAATATTTCACACCTATAGAAATATATGAAGAAGAATATAATGAACACCTGTATCCCATTAATCAGCTCTGTGACACCTTACCATATTTCAGGCGTTTACTTTAGTTGTTACTCTTTGAAAATAAAACATGGAGAGTGATCAACATCCATCCCTTCTACCCTAGCCCCTTCTCTCCCTGCCCACAGGACTCCCTCCCCAGTATTCCCGGTATTTATCATTCCCGCACAGGGCTTTCTGATTTACTGCATATATGTTCCTGATTTACTGCATATATGTTCCTATAAACATGACGCTGCAGTAGTGTTTAAACCATACATGAATGGCGAGGAATTTTCTGCAGCATGCTTTTTCTGATTTAAGCTTAACTACCATAAAGCATCCCACTGGACGCATGAGTACGAATCAAATAAAGGGGACAGCAGATGGCGTAGTGGTTACATTGTGGGACTCCCACATGGCCAACTGTAGTTTGAGTCCTGGACCCAGGGGTTTGAAAATCACACTGGGCACACGTATGTGCATGCCCAAAATCCTGGGAGAAGAATGAA
The DNA here is from genome assembly GCA_026018925.1 of Tupaia tana. Classification (NCBI taxonomy): domain Eukaryota; kingdom Metazoa; phylum Chordata; class Mammalia; order Scandentia; family Tupaiidae; genus Tupaia; species Tupaia tana. The sequence goes on along the minus strand of JAKSZU010000015.1, from coordinate 16,495,639 downwards.
GAAGGGATTGCAGCATGGCCATCCCCTCTGGGGGATGATTTCTTACTTCCCCTCTCACTGTGTCTCTCTCTCCCTGGTGAGTGCATACACCCTAAGGCAAAACAAAACAAAACAAAAACCTTAACAAAATTATCATATTACCTTTTTTTAGAGTACCTTTCTATAAATTTTGACACTTACAAAAATTCATGTAACCACCTTCAAAATCAGGATCTAGAACAATTTCATCATGCCCTGAAAATTCCCTCAAGCTGTCAAGAAACCCCTAGCCACTGATAATCTGTTTCCATCGCTGTAGTTTTGCCTTTCTGAGACTATCAAATACATGGGGTAATCAAATACGTAACTGTTCAGGACTGGCTCTGTGCTCGGCATAATTAATGCCTTGGAGAATCATTCAAGTTGTTGCATGTACTGATTGTCCATTCCTTCACAGCTGAGTAGAACTGCAAGTTTCAATGTCCCATTTTGTTTATACATTTATCCACTGGATGGCATTTGGGCTGCTTCCAGCTTTGGGGTTTTGTATCTTTGAGTCATTTTTGAGAATTCACAGAATTTATACTCTGGATACTGCAATGCGTTTCGGAAAAGTACTTTAGATAGAAACTCTGCTCTGAGTTAGAAATACATCCTGCATTGATTAAGACATGAGGGTTTCGGGGAGTAGATTCTTATGGCAAGCCACTAATTTAATAGGATGTTCACTTTGAACAGCAGAGGGTAAAATATTTCCAAGTCCTATTTTTACCAGCCAACTAAGTCCAGCTGCTTCTTTTCACAGTCAATGAAACCAGAGGCAGAGGCTGGAGAAGAAGGGAGTTTATTCTGGAACCAGTTGCAGGGAGACAGTCAGCAAACACCATCCAACTGTCTCGAAAAGCTCCACATGTTTTTTGGTATTATAGGCACCAGCTATAAGCAGGTACAAATCATTCCTCACTGCAATCAAGGTCAATCCCTTCTTCCCAAATAATTAACCTAACTCCTTCAAATACCCACTCCTGTTTCTCATCTGACTTTTCCCCAAATGGTTCTCCCCGTGACTCAACACTTGGTCAGTCTTCTCTTGATTTCAAAATGGCTGCAGTCCTACTGGCTCAGTCCTGCCAGCCCTACACAGACCTTGGGTATAACTTCAGCCCCTTCCTTTTTAAAGGTCTAGACCTTTTTAAATCTAGAGCTATTTTTTGTTTTTAAGTTACTGTATGTTCCGGGCCAGCTGGTGACATGGTTAAGGCAGTTGGTTCCCACATGGCCGGCTACATGGTTCAAGTCCTAGACTTGGTAGCTTGAAAAACACACCAGGTGCATGTGCGTGCATATCCAAAATCCTGAGAGGAGAATGGAGGAGAAAGGATTGCAACATGGACATCCACCCCAGGAGGATGCTTTCTCACTTTCTCTCTCTTTCTCTGGCAAGCACAAACACCCTATAGCAAACTGAAGGGGAAAAGAAAGAAAAAAAAAAAAAAAAAAAAAAAAAAAAACTAAGCTCATTATGTCAGAAAACTTAAAGTGAGAACCAGTCTAAAGATCAAAGACTGATCCTTCTGTTCCAAATAGCCTGCTGAGACTATCTAGAAAATAGAAAAGTCCTGTCCTCCGGTGACCAGATAGAAAAAACTGGCCTCACGAAAGAACCTGCCAGACCTCTCCTCTAAGATCCCAGTCTGCCCTGTTTATAAGCTTTTCCCATCAAGCCTGTTGGGTTTGGCTTTGTGTGAGGTTTAACAGGATTTCAGGCTTGGGGACTTGAGGGTGGTCTTTGTGGACTTCTCCCTTTTTTTCTTTTGATGCTTAGAAATACCCCATGACACCAAAAACAACTGCAGCTGAGAAGACTGGAATTCCCTTTCACATAAATGTGTTGCCCCGGGGCTGTGAATTCCTGGTGCAAGAGTGAAAAATGAGAGCTTGTTTAAATAAAGACACAGACTTAGCTACATGTGCAGCCAATTCTGGCTTGTTCGGGGCAATCCCACATGACAAAGTCCTACAACTTCTCAATGTCTCTTAGAATGGTTCAGTAGCCTGGACACTAATTCCATTTTACCTGAAACCCTAAGTATATGTTGCACATTTTTTATTTTTAAAAAATTTGCCTGGGTGGGGGGGATGGCAGCAGGTAGTATAGTGGTTAAGGCACTGGACTCCCAAGTGGTCGACCACGGTTCAAGTCCCTTACCTGGTAATTTGAAACTCACTCCAGACACACATGTGTGTGGCCCCAAAAATCCCAAGAGGAGAATAGAGGGAAAGGGATTGCAGTGCAGCCATCCCTTCTGGTGTGTGTGGGGGGGGGGGGGGGGTAATTTCTTGCTTTCTATCTCTCTGTCTCTCTCTGGCAAGCACACACACCCTATAGCAATTGCCAGAGGGTAGGTGCACTAGCCAGAGAAAGACAGAGGCCAAGAGAGAGGGAAAGTGAGAAAGCTCCCCCCCTAGAGAATGGTCACATCATAATCCCTTCTCCATTTCACCCTCCTCAGGATTCTGACCATGCACACTCACACACATGCACGTGTCCCCTACTTATTTTTCAAACGGTGGGGTCTGAGACTTGAACCATGTAGTCGGTCATGTGGGATCCAGTTTTTAGTCCCATCACACCTTTTTTGGGGGGGGAAAGGAGAGATTTTTGCAGTAGGGTGTATGTATTCACCAGAAGGACAGAGAGACAGAAAGCAAGACATATCTCCCCCCGCTGGGGGTGATGACCACACCACAATCCCTTCTCTTCCATTCTCCTCTTGGGATCTCGGACACACACACACGTGCCCAGTGTGAGTTTGAAGCCACTGGATCCAGGAGTCGAACCGTGGTCAACTACATGGGAGTCCAGCAACGCGACCATTACACCATCTGCTGGTCCCCCATTGCATCTTTAAACATGTGTCGAATGTGCTGGCTTTTACTCTGCGTCTACACACACACCGCTGTCCTTGCCCCCCGACTGCCTGTGCGGGGCGCTACTGAGTGGCTGGCTTCTCTCTGATCCAGACTCGTTTATCAAAAGGACACACAAACATCTGGCACTTCTGTAGGTCTGCGCGCCACGCCCAATCATTTCTGTGTTGACTGTAAGTTTATTTTGTATAATTTCTTATTTTTATTACAAGTTTTATTTTATAATGCTCTAGTTTCCGTTCTTTTTTCCTTGATGTTACAGGCATCCTGATTTGTTTTTAAGTTATGCATATAGATAAATCATAGTAGTGATGAATTTTAATTTTGAATAGTCAAGAATCCTCATAAAATAAGTCTTCATGAAATGGCTTTGAGGGTGGCAGGGCTGAGAACCACTGTTGCTATGGAGTCCTGCTGTGGACAAATGAGCTCTGAGGCACAGAATCAGGCTTTTCTCATTTCAGGTAACAGCACCCTGGTTTTGCCTTGGGATTATCACCCCAGTGGACCCAGTCTGGATGGGTTGTCTTCAGTTGTCATTCTGTTTTTTTCTATTCTTCCTACACTGTTGTTTTTTTTTTTTTTTTTTTTCTGTTTAATTCATGGGCAGAAGCTGTCCCGTGTCCCTCAATGTTTTCCCCTTCTCTTACACAGTGATATATAACTGGTATTGGTCACCCAGGCTAGAGACTGCATTTCCCAGTCTCCCCTGCAGCCGATGTGCCATGTGACTGTGTTCTGGCCAATGAAATGTGAGAGGAGAGATCTGTAACCTGGGTCCTGTACCCTTAAAGATAACAGATGGGCCCTTCGGCCTTCCTTCTGGCTGGACTCCAGCATGGCAGGGAGACATCTTAGAGCTTGCTCTCAACACCGGGAGGGCAAACCAAGACGGGGAGCCGGGGTCCCTGCCTGTGCCGAGCCACCGTAGTAGCCCTAGGCTTATTTTGAATGCTATATAATAGAGAAATAAACTTTCATCTTCACATACTGTTATTCTGGTTTTTTTCTTTATTTTTCTTTTCTTTCTTTCTTTTTTTTTTTTCTTGAAAGGTTTTTGCCTTGGGGCACATACACTCACCCGAGAGAGAATGAGACAGTCAGTGAGAGGGAAGTGATAAATCAGGCTCCGGGGAGATGGCCACGCCACAGTCCCTTTTCCTCCATTCTCCTTTCCGGATCTTGAGCATGCACACACATATGCCTGGCGTGAGTTTCAAGCTACCAGCTCCAGGACTCAAACCATAGCCGGTCACGTGGGAGTCTAGAGGTAAAACCACTACACCACCTGCTGGTCCCTCTGTTATTTTGTATGAGGCAGAGAGTGAGCTGATTACAGCCCCACTTCTTGTTCCTAAAGTCTCGTGGAGACCACAGTTCCCAAACTCCTCTGTAGTCGGACATAGCCTATGGAATACATACATGGACCACTGCTGCCATGGTGATCTGAGAGCCACATGAGGAGGGTGGCAGAGTCACAGGAGAGAAGGATCCTGGGTCACCCCACTACAGAGGATCCTCTAGCCAGGAACTCACTTGGACTATAAGAAGAATGAACAACAAACTTTTACTTGGTCAAGCCTCTATAATTTTAGAGTCTATCTGATACCGTGTATGACCTTAATTAATTCAAGTTTCTGTCCCAGAAGCTAAATCTACATCCTAATCAAAGAGCCCTGACCACATAAAACAAGAAAAGTACCGAGGGCTTACTGGAATTCCTTCATGAAATATTCATCCGTGAGCCTCTGTGAAATGAAAACCAACAACTAATTTGGTAGAGAGAAGCCCATCGGTCACCCTTTTGTACAGCAAATACCTACTGAGTTCTAACTTGTGCACGGGGATGAGAAAATGGAGAATGAATTTGCAGGGTTTCTGCTCTCCTGAAGAGGCAGAGGGAGGGAGAGGGTGCATAAATTAATATTGAAGGCAATTTCATAAAAGGAGATGTATGAATCAAAATTTTGTAAAACAAATCACATTCCATGTGTACAATGTATAACAATGAATGCTTTCGCATGTAAACAATAAGCCCCCAAACTGTTTGCATCATATTCTGTAAGTTCTGGATTCTTTCGTTCTCCAGTGACAGGGTATCCTTATTTAGCAAAGGATTTTTTTGCAGTGTGTGTGTGTGTGTGTGTGCGCGCGTGGTTTTTTCTTTTCTTTTTTTTTTTTTTTTTTTTTTTTTTTTTGAGAGGTTTTTGCTATAGGGTGTGTGCACTTGCCAGAAAGATAGTAAAGCAAGAAATCACCCCCCCGGGGGGATGGCCATGCTACAATCCCTTCTCCACCGTTCTCCTCTCGGGATCTTGTGTATGAACGCACACGTGCCCAGCATGAGTTTAAGCCACCAGGTCTGGGACTCAAACCGCAGTTGACTACATGGGAGTCCAGCGACACAGCCATTACGCCAACTGCTGGTCCCACATGTGGTGTTTTTTCAGACAGGGCCTTGATATGTTGTAATCTTCCTGGCTCAGCCTTCCAAGTATTTGGGACGACAGGTGTGCACTAGAGGGGTCGGGAAGTGAACCTGGGTCTGCCATGTGGCCTCAGCCTGTCAAGCAGCAGGGCTACTGCAGCTGGTCCTGCACTGAATTCTTAATCTGTCAGAGACCTCAGTGCTAATCAACACAAAAAACTGTCTTCTCAAAGGCTTTTCTCAGGAATTCATAACAAAAGCATGTTCTCCTCTGTTTCCTTTTAGTTTTTTTTTTATCTTAATTTGATTCTTTTTAAAAGTTTACTTTTTTGATGATAGAGATTGTGTGTATGTGTGCACACTCACATATGTGTGAAAGAAAGGGAGAGAAACACAGGAACCCTTGAGAGAGTCTGGAGGTACAGCGCTCTCCCTTCCTCCAGCCCTCCAGTTTGTCAGGATAACTGGCACCAGCACATTCCCAGATCGACCAGGGATCCAGACTTGGTTGCCCGTGTGGCTTCCGGCACTGCAGTTCAGCATGCCATCTGCACCACCAGGCTGGGCCCTGTTTCCATTCATTCTGAGGTCCCTGGCTGGGCCTTCAAGGCTGTTGGTGTCCTGTAGGTGGGCACACATGACCTATGGATATGAGATCTCCATTGTCATGGTCAGATTACGTGTGAGCTCCCAAGAGACGCTTGTAACTCGCTCTTTCTGGAAGAGATTCACCAGAAATGAACTCCCTGCAGTGCCACCAGCTGGCCTGAACCATCAAGTTCTGATCATCTAGGCAGAGGTTGGCTAACTGTGGGCCAATTCTACCCCCACTTGATTTTGTAAATACATTTTTATTAGAACATAGACACACTCATTCATCTATGTATTATCTGTGGTTGATTTCCAAATCCAACAGGCAGAATTGAGCCCACTATTTGGCCCTCTTCAGAAAACAATTTCCCAACTACTGATCTTAATCATTAATTTCCTTTGCTTTGGACCAAAGTGTTCTGATTTGGACAACTCTGTATGTTTGGTCTCTGCTTTCTCCTTACTCTGCATGTCCAAGCTGAGCCTGAGTAGATGGCGCTTCCAGTTGTTTAATGGAACTTTGGCTCAGAAGCAATAGGAAGAAAAGGAAGATATACTTCTGAATGTCTTCATATTTTATCAAAATAGGTAGGACTGAAAATAAAAAGCAACAGAGCTCTGCCCCCAATTTTTACTTCTTTCCATAGCTAGGGTCAACCACTTTCAATAACTTCAGAATTTTTGGTGCCTCTGAAAATCTAAATATTTATCCTTCAACTTCTAGTGCTAATCAACTTTAAACATTGGTTATTGACCATGAAGGCTCCCTTCCTGCCAATGGTATCATTTTTATGTTCTATTTTAAGAGTAGTGAGGCTTGGTAGTTCCCTGCTCTGAGTCTGGATAATTTAAGAGAACAAAGGTTTATAACTCACATGTTTGGAGGTCCATCAAGGTCAAGGGCCACATCTGGTGTGTAGGGGGGGTTCTTCTTGCTGGTGGATGACATGGCAGAAGGTGAGACAGAGCAAGCTCAGGGCAGAGCATGACCTGTCTCTGTCTCTCTCATTCTCTCTCCTTATTAACCCACCAGGATTCAATCATGGAGGCCCCTCTCGGTTCCTAATCACTTCCCAAACGCCCTACCTTTCAACACCACAATTGAAGTAAGTTTCTACCCTCTCGACACCATCAGTATTTTACCAAATTTTAATTTCGTGAAAAATTAAGTGAATTAAATTTAAATGTTAATTTTAACACATAAATTTGGGGGAAGATATAGTCAAACCATAGCACATGTTGATATAGTTAGGTACGTGTTAAAGTTTAAAATCATCATTTGGATATATTTGGGTTAAATGTGTATATTTTAAAAATTCACGTCACTGGCTCTTTTTACTTTTTATTTATTTATTTTTAATTTGGCACCTGAAAGTACTAGGTTACATAAGTGGCTCATGCCATATTTTTATTGAATTGCAGCACTCTTAGAGAGCAAAACAGGCACAGGAGACATATCAAAGAGACATGCCTTTCAAAAAAGATGTGTGGACTTTGCTTAGATCCTAATTCAAAGAAACTGAAAACAAATTATGAGACAATTGGGGAGATTTGAAAACCAGGTGTTTGATACTATGAAAGAAAATTATTGTTAATTATTTTGGGGTGTAATAATTAAGTTACAAAAGAGTCCTTATCATTTAGAAATATTTACAGATGAAATGATTATCTTTCATCTGTAAATATTTGGGCTTTGCTTCAAAGTAATCAAATGAGAGAGCAAAAACAAAGGAGGGTGGGTTGTAGGTGAAACAAGTTTGGCTGTAGGGGTTGAGACTGGGTGAGGGATCCATGAAGTTCACTTCATCATTCTGTTAGGTTGTCAGAAAAGTCATGACATGTTTTGCTGTTTTTCTGTGCAAAAATATGTCATGACTTTTCCAACAACCCAATACTTTTATGTGTGTTTAACTATGCCTCAGATAAGGGAGTAATAACCAGAATACATAGGGAACTCAAATGTCTTCCCTGGAAGAAAATTATTAAACCAATTAAAAGAGGGGAAAATGAGCTGAATAAACAACTCTCTAAGGAAGACATACGAACAGCCAAAAAGCATATGAAAAAATGCTCAACATCCCTCATTGCAAGGGAGATGCAGATCAAAACCACAATGAGATACCACCTAATCCCAGTCAGAATGGCAAAGATTAAAATATATATATATATATATATATATATATATATATATATATATATATATATATGTGCTGGTGGGGATGTGGTGAAAGGGGAACTCTCCTACATTGTTGGTGGAAATATGAATTGGTCCAGCCACTGTGGAGAGCATTATGGAGGTTCCTTAAAGACCTTCAAACAGAACTACCATAAGATCCAGCAATTCCACTCCTGGGTATGTACCCAAAGGACAGGAGCATGCTCAGTCAGAAAAGTGCTTGTACAACTGTATTTATAGTGACATTATTCACGACTGCTAAGACATGGAACCAACCCGAATGTCCACAAACAGATGAATGGGTTGAAAAAGTGTGGCACATATACTCCATGGAATACTATTCAGCCATAAAAAAAAACAAGACCCTGGCATTTGATAGAAAGTGGACAAACATGGAAGATTTGTTGCTGAGTGAAGCAAGTCAGGCTATGAAGCAGAGACATTGGATGTCTCCACTTAACATGAACCGACTCTTTACATTATATGGTAGAGACTAAAAGACTGGAGGACATAAAAGCATTGAAAATTGTTATGGACAATGGGGACAAAGTGGAAGGAGAGTGGGAGGGGGAAGAGTACAGGAAGGGAAATTTGGTAAAAAAAATGGAAGTAAGACATTTGTGGGACACAGATATGGTTCATTGCCTGTTGATGTTGTGTATAGTATTCTCAACTCACCTGATGTGTGGCATATATGATGTTGAGTAAAATTTCTTTATTATCTAAATGATGTATAGTGATTGAATGTACAAATAATAATAATAAATTTTTTTTAATTTTTGAGAGTTCTTGCTATAGGGCACGTGCACTTGCCAGACAGACAGAGAGAGAAAGAGACAGAAAGCAAGAAATCACCCCCCAGAGGGGATGGTCACGCCACAATCCCTTCTCCTCCATTCTCCTCTAGGGATCTTGGGCATGCATGCACACGCGCTTGGCGTGAGTTTAAGCCACCGGGTCGGGACTTGGAACACGGTTGACTACATGGGAGTCCAGCAACATAGCCATTATACCAACTGCTGGTCCCATAATAACAAAATTTTTAAATGTGCAAAAAGCAAAAAAAAAAATTAAATGAAACTGTTAAAATACTAGAAAAATCTACTATGAAAAATTATAAACAAAATCAAAGCAAACTCAGATAGCATGTGTGATAAGTGTTGACAGTGGTGGTTATAAGGGTGAATTTTGAGTGGGATATCCTGGGTTCAGATCCTGGCTCTTCTCCTTACCTGTAAGCTGTGTGACCTTGGACAAGTTACTTACCCTCTCTGTGCTTTAGTCTCCTGCTTTGTAAGTGGGAATAATAATAGCCTCTACATGATTGGGGTATTATTTCCAATGGAAGCTGTAACAGGTTACCATAAATTTAGCAGCTTAATACAACACAAATTTATCATCTATCAGTTCTACAGAAGTCTCACATGCGTCCACAGAACTGTATTTCTTCTAGAGGCTTCTGGGGAGAATCTGTTTCCTTAGCTTTCTACTAGCTGCTAAAAACTGACTATATTGGGACCAGCAGATGGCATAATGGTTACATCGTTGGAATCCCACGTAGTCCTAGTTTCAAGCCCAGTGGATTAAAACTCACACTGGGCATGGAGGAGAAGGGATTGCCATGTGGCCATCCCCCTTGGGGGGGGGGGGGGATGATTTCTCATTTTCTATCTCTGTCTCTCTCCATCTGTCCAACTAGTGCACACACCCTATAGTGAAAATCTCTCAAGAAAAACAAAACAAAACTGACTATCCGGACTCATGTCTCTTCCTCCCCCTTCAAAGTCAACATCATGAATCTTCTCTTCTCTGATCTCCTGCCTCCCTGTTATAAGAATCATATGATCACATTAGGCCCATCTATACAATAGAAGACAATTTCCCCATCTAAAGAAACACAATTTAATCCCATCTACAAAATTTCCTTCCCTGTCTTTGGGGAGGACATTTTTCAGGCTACTGTAATGCAACCATTATGAGAATTAAATACATTGAGCACTTACAAGTGTATCTGGCACATAGACAATCATTAATTATTAACTATTAATATTATGATTATCATGATCATTATTTACATGATATTCATAAAGCAATTCCTAAAGTATTGAACCAGTCAGAATAAACGTTGCAGCCTGATGCGGTTTGTAACTGAAGGAGTGTACATGGAATCTTCCTTAGAAGAAATCTTAGGGACCAGCAGAGGGCGTAATGATTAAGTCACTGGACTCCCACATGGCCGACCACGGTTCAAATCCCCGACCTGGTGGCTTCAAATTCATGCTGGACGCATTTGCATGCATGCCCAAAATCCCAAGAGGAGAATGGAGAAGAAGGGACTGTGGCATGGACATCCTCCCAGGCGGTGATTTTTTTGCTTTCTCTCTCTCTCTCTCTCTCTCTCTCTCTCTCTCTCTCTCTCTCTTTCTCTCTCTTTCTGGTGAGTGTACACACCCTATAGCAAAAATCTCTCAAAAAAAAAAAGAAGAAGAAGAGGAAATCTTTTGTGTGTCTTTTGTCTCTGACTTCATCTCTTTCTCTATCCTGCTGGCTAGACACTAGGTATAATGGTTGAAGCCAGGACTACCATCTTGTACCATGAGGTGACCAGTGAGGCCACTCATGGCAGAGGAACACAAACGAAGAAACGTGGCCCTCTGAGAGCTTGACAGGGTAGAGCCCCCATCCAGCCATGGCTTGCCCACTCTCAGCCTGTCATAAGAGACAAAAATAAATTTATATTGTGCTTAAGCTTTTGTTCTCTGGGGCCTGGGTCACTCATAACAGACTATAATCCTACTGATACTTTAACTTTAATCTGTTTCTTATAAATCATAAAAGATGTCAAATAACGGAGAAGCCATGAAATGAAATAAGAAAAGAGCCTCTGTCTGGAGTCTCGGAGGGCTTTGTTACTCCCTCTTCAATATAGGAGACCCATGGGGGGCCAGTGCAATCCTTCCAGCTGCTCCCAACTGGGGTTTCTACTATTTCTTGCTTTTCTTATCATCTTTTAAGTGTCACGATCCCTGATGCGGCAAAGACAATACAAAAAGAGGATTGAATTCCGGCTATAAAGCCAAGTGTGAAGGGCGTGATGGGTTCAGGTAGAAAGCACCACCTGACCACTTGGACTCCGTGGGGCCTTCTTTCGGCTCAATTCACCAGCTTTCACTTTGGAGTCTCCCCTCATTCCCCTCATATCTCTCTGCAGAACCAGTCTCAGAGCATCCTGGTCTGTTCTTGAGACCCTGACATGAGTGACTCACTCCCAATTCCTCTACCCAAGGAAGAATTCACAAGTGCCCGTCTGGACTCCCGAAGGTACCAGGGCTCAAGGCACAGGAGCCCAGTGAAGCAGAGCAGAGAATGACCAGCCTCAGGGCTGAGGGGCTGGGATGGCCAAAGACCTGGAGTAATCGTTATTTCTTTTTTTTCTTTTTTAATTAGTCTTTATTTTTCAGAGCAGTTTGGGGCTTAAAGAAGAATTGAGCAGAAAGTACAGAGAGTTTCCATCTGCTCCTCCGCCTGCCCGGTTCACATCCTGCAACGTGTGGTACCTTTGTTACCTTTGAGGAGCCAAGAGGGACCCATGATTATTAATTAAGGTTCATTGTTTCCATTAGGGTTCATTCTTCTAATTTTTTTTGTTTGTTTATGTATTAGTTCCATGAGAGAGAGACAGAGACATAGAGAAACAGCCAAACAGACAGAAAGGCTGTCACCTCCAACAAGGTCTTCCCATCACAATCCACCCCCAGCCTGAGCCAGTCCAGATCATAGGCATACACACATGCACCCAGCATGCTTAAAGAGGTCTCAAGATGTGAACCCAGGACCCTTCTCTGGGGGTCCAATTTCATTACTGCTGTACTACCCCCAGACCTAGAGTTTGTCTTGAAATTCTGTGGGGTTTGTCATGTAGTGGCAGAAATCCACTATCTCAGTGTCATACAAAATAGTTCACTACCCTCTAAACCGCCACGTCCTACCTGTTGATCCCTCCCTCCCCAAGCCCCTGGCAACCTCTGATCTTCTCCCTTCACTGTGGTGCTCCCTCTTAGAAGCCTGTCCTTCTGAGCATAAGTGATGAGGACATGGAAAGCTGTAACCACATCTGCTCCGGATCGTGGTTTCCATATATGCCACACGAGTGTGTGAGAGGTACACGGAGAGACAGAGAAGGACCCGGTTCTGTTCGTCTCCCTACATTAATCACCTAGGCACTTTTTAAAAATCTGTTAACCATCCTCAGACCTCACTCCCAGGTACCACGATATGATGGAAAGACAGAGACAACGTCATCAATTACTTTCACCCTGAGACCCAGACCAAGAAAATCTCTTGGGGGGATTCTAGTGCTTAACATTTTAATTACATTCCTATTTCCAATGGATTTCCCAATATAATTCTTGGTGTCATTTATAGGGATTTTTTTTTTTCTTATAAGAGAAAATATGCCTTTGGTGAGATGCTGGTCGTGGTGACGCTCCCCCCCCCGCCCCGCCCCATGGGCTCCACCATGCACACAGTGCTAGACCCACTCCAGATAGGAAGGAGGGAGCCGCTTTCAATATAACTGGAAAACGCTCCAGAATCTCTGCTGCACGTGGATAACGACAGCAGCTTGCAAGTGGGCAGGACTTGGCGGAGAGGCCCCGTCGCAAATCCGCCGCCACACCAACATGCTCCGATGAAGTGCCTGTGAAATCTGCCTTCAGTCACCAATTTCACACTCCAGGGACAGAGCTGTGAACAGCTCAGAACACATAACTCTCATTTTCATAACAGCCTCCTTAACCTTCAGACACCCTTTGATGGCATTTTTCGCCACCTTTCAAAAATTAAAACGCTCGCTTTCTTTAAGGTTAAATACCAGGTTTGCTTTTGCTTAATCATCTCTTTAATTTCATCACTCTACAAATAGCAGGGGTTTTATTTTGTCTTTCGATAGTTTGCAATGCTCTCCCTGCCTGGCTTGCATTTTTAAAAATCAAAATGAATTGTTCACATATTCCGCCTTCATTACTCCCTCTCCTGCAGCTTTCTAAATAATGGAGGTACTTTGGATGCTTCTGTGATGAGCACAGAGTGCATCTGAAATGTCCTGCTAAAATATGCTTTTCATCTCCCTTCTGATCATAAAATGAGTTTTCTTCTCTGGGTTTCTACAGACCTGAAAAATACTATTCTCTTCTAGAATAGGTTATAAGACATGGTCCCTTAGAAAAGAGAAGAGGATGAGTCTGAATTAACTGAACCAATGAGACTGATAGGTGGGCAGACAGCATTTCAAAGAGGGAAATTTGTAAGAATATTGGTGGCTGGATCTGTAAACCCCAAACGGGTCTGTACTGGGAATTCAGATTGGATGGCTCCTGTTACCAGCTGACTTGGTTGCGCTTTCTCACCAGTGACGCGCCCAGACGAGACAACTATTCAGATCAGAAAATTCTGTGATAGGGTAATTCAGAAGATAAGTAAAAACAGTACCGGCTTGTTCCTCATTTAAACCGGTTCACTAGAATTCTTTTAATAAGCCATGGTTCACGTTGTACTTTCTAAAATGAGTTTTTGACATCAGGAAATTCATAAAGTTCATCCTACATTTTAATTGCTGGTATAATTTTCTTCAGGCCTTTGAGACTCTGGGGGAGAATTCATTTCTTGCTTCTACGACTGTCACATTACTTGGCAAGTGGCCAGATCACTCCAATCTCTCTCTGTGGTCACCTTCCCCCTCTCTACTGAGCACTGTCTAATCTCCCTCCATCTCCCTCTTAAGGATACTTGGGAGAGCATTTAGGGCCCACCTGAATAATCCAGAATAAATTCTTCTTCCCCAGGTCCCTAACTTAATCACATCTTTGCCATATAAGGTAATGGTCACGCTTCCTAATAGTCATAGGCTCTGGGAATTAGAGGGTAGACATACTTTGGGGGAGGCACCATTTGGCTCACAACAAAGTCCTTAACCTTTCCCTCATTTATGACGGTAGAGAGGGATGGACCAGGGGTATCGTGCTAGTTTTGTGTTTATGGCTATCACTAATGACCACATACGTAGCAGCCCTGCTTTTTCTTGGTATGTCCCTCTGCCTTTTTTCAGCTCCCCTGTCTGCCCATCAGTGGTGTCTAGCTGGATTTGCATGCCCACACCTCCACTGAGGTATACTCCTCACTGAGATATATTCACTCCTCACTGACTACTGCAAACTCCATCCCAGGCTAATGGTCTTCCCAGCCAAACCTCCACCCCTGATCAATTCTCTTTGCTGTGGAGTTCATTAAAACAGAAGTATTTTCCAGCATGTCCTGTGACTCTCAGGCCAGGGAAAAAAGACAATAGAATGCACTGATCAGCCAGGTTTGGATCAGGAGAATACACCCAGAACTGGAAGCTAATGGGGCCAGTTCTTCCACACAGAGTGAAAAGAGAGTGGGGGAAAGCACCAAAGACGACATCAGGACTGGGCGTCCAGGAGAACAAGGACCTGGTACTGGGCAGACAGGGCAACTGTCATCCCCATAACGTTTGTAAGCAAACAAGGCAAGAAGGAAACTCATGTACCAGGGGTCTTCACACTGTCCATGGAAAATGCATATTATGAAAAGCTATGTGTGGATTTCAAAAATGTTTGCACCATAATAAACTCATACTTTAATTCCACTTTCCTATGAACTCGTTTGAAGTCCCCTCACAGAGTGTTCGGCATACTATGGGAAAAAAGAGGTTGAAAACGGAGGCCAAGAAAAAAAAATGCATTAATGAGAAAGGCCATAGGACTGGGTATTTGGAGGCATTTGTTATTATGGTTTGGTCAAGAGAAGAATCATAAAATGTGTGACATGAAAATCCTTTGCAAGGAAGGAAAATGCTTTGTAAAGTGGGACATAGTAAGCAAAATAAAGGCAACGTGGAAATTATTGCCAAAGACGGAAGCCACTGTATCTTTACATCCCTCTGGATCTCTGGTTTCTATAGAAAGCGTAGGTGTCTCTCTATTTCTGTCTACCTGTTTTAAATATTGCACTTCCAGTTTGAAGCCTTACTTAGTTCTTTAAGAATGCACATGTTTGTGCAATGGGGATCATCACTCCATTTGCTCTAAAGCTAAAGTGCTCTCTAAATCTTTTATCTGATTGGGGGCTTTGGGGAGATGTTTGCTCTCATCCCCTGTTAAATAAAAAATATTATCACTGGGAGAAACTGGCTATAAAGAACAACCTTCTTGGGTAGTTTGCGACAAAACAGTCCTAACCTCTGACAATAAGAATGGACTTTGGGACCAGCAGATGGTGTAATGGTTACATCACTGGACTCCTACAAAGTCAACCACAGTTCAAGTCCCAGACCCAGTACCTTAAAACTCATGCTGGGCACGTGTGCGTGCATGCCCAAAATTCTGAGAGGAGAATGGAGGAGAAGGGATTGTGGCATGGCTATTATCCCTGGGGGGTGATTTCTCACTTTCTGTCTCTCTGTCTCTCTTTGTCTCTCCAGTGAGTGCACGTGCCCCATAGCAAAATTTCTCTTAAAAAAATAAATAAATAAGAATGGACCAAAAAAGAACAAAAGGGTTAAGAATCTGAAAAACCCACTGCGGCTGCAGAAATCAAACATCTCTACTCTTTTGTTTTCTATCCCACTCTACAATTTGAGAAGTGTTTTTATAACCTCATCTCTTTCTACACCCTGCACCCAGACACACTGGCATCATTTCTGGTCCTTCAAATCTCCAGACCTGTTCATCCTCTGAGTCTTTGCACTTGCCCTTCCCTCTGCCAAGCACACTGTTTCCTTAGATTTCCTCATGGAGATCTGTTCTCATCCTTCAGGATTCAGCTACAAATCACTTCCTCTGAGAAGCCCTCCCAAACCACCCAAAAAGAGACAGTAGCCCCAACCCCCATCTTTCTTTATCCCGTCACTCATCTGTTTCCTTTACTGCATTCTTCACAGTCAGAAATTATATTTGTGTGTTCATTGTCCATCCCCCACTAGTAAATTGAAACTTCTTGAGACAGGTGAACCTTGTCTATCTTGTTCACTGCTGTTTGTGTAGAACCTAATGTCTTAATCTTTTGGGGCTGCTACAGCGAAATACCATATACTAGATACCTATTAGCAACAGAAATGTCTGTCTCACGGTTCTGGAGGCTGGAAAGTCCAAGATCAAGGTGGTAGCAGATTCGGTGTCTGGTGGGGGCTTGCTTTCTAGTTTTCAGAAATGGCATCATCTTCCTGTATCCTAACATGGTGGAAGTGGCAAGGAAGCTCTCTGGAGCTTTGTTTGTAAGGGCACTAATCTCATTTATGATGACTTCACTCTCATGACCTAATCACCTCTCAATGCTCCACCTCTAATGCTATCACATTAATCATTAGGTTTCAACAAAAAATAAACCCCCAAACACACAACCAATGATGTTCAATAAAAGCACTAAGAATATTCACTGAAGAAAGTACAGTCTCTTCAACAAATGATGCTGGAAAACCTGGATACTCATTTGCTGATAAATGAAACTAGACCTCTGTATTTCACCACACTCAAAAATTGACTCAAAATGGATCAAAGACTTAAATGTAAGATCTAAAATTGTGAAAAGATAAGAAGAAATGGGGAAACACTTTAGGACATTAGCCTAAGCAGAGTTTGTTGTTGTTGTTGTTGTTGTTGTTGTTTTGGCTAAGACCTCAAAAGCACAGACAACAAAAGCAAAAATAAGCAAATGAGATTATAGCAAACTAAAAGCTTCTGCACAACAAAGGAAACAACCAACAGAGTGAGGAGACAACCCACAGAATGGGAGACAATATTTGCATACTATGTATCTGACAAGATATTATCAACCAGAATATACGAGAAACTCAAACAACTTAGCAGCAAAAATCTAATAACCCAATTTAAAAAGTGGACAATGACTGGGGCCAGCAGGTGCCATGATGATGAAGGTACTGGACTGACGGGGCCATGCAGGCAACACCACCCACCGCTGCCAAGGCTGGTCCCCGGCACTGGACTCACACATGACGAACCATAGTTTGAGTCCTGGATCCAGTGGTTTGAAAATTATGCCGAGTGTGTGTGTGAGTGTGTGTGTGTGTGTGTGTGTGTGCTCAAAATCCCAAGAGAAGAATGGAGGAGACGGGATTGCAGCTTGGCCATCTCCCCTAGGGGGTGATTTCTCATTTTCCTTCTCTGTCTTTCTCTGTCTCTCTCTGGCAAGTATATGCACCCTATGGCAAAAATCTAAGAAAAAAAAGGGAGGGGAGTGGGCAATGACCCACATGAACAGTTCGCAAAAGAAGACCCCTATAAACATGTGAAAAAATGTTCAAGATCACTAAACATTAGGGAAATGAAAATCCAAATCACAATGAGATATCATCTCAACTCAATTAAAATGACTATTTTCAACCCAACCACCAGCTATTTACAAGAAACTATTTACAAGAAGCATATATTACACAGAGATATAAACACATGAAGAGCAGGCAAACCTAACAACACAGGAATCTCAAGGCCATGATGCTGGGCAAAGAAGTCCTTCTTATGATTATAGCTATATGAAATTCAAGAACAGACAACCTATGATCATAGGTTATTATAGAATCAGAATGACAGCTATATTGTTGTATTCACTAGACAAGACTAAAGGAAATTTTTACCAGTAAAGAAAATCATTATCTTGATCTGAGTGAGATTACAAAGATAAATAGATATGTTAAAATTCACTGAGCTGTATATGTGTGGAAGGTTTGTTTTACTTGTGTAAAGTTTATTTCATTAAATGTGCATGCATGTGTATGTGTGTGAATGTGTATGAGTGTGTGTGTGTGTGTGTGTGTGTGTGTGTGTGTGTGTGTCCTCTCACAGCAGTCACTGCAGAGGGGCTTGCCAGGGCTCCAAGGCTGAGATGGTGTTGGTAAGTGGATGGTTTACCGCAGATGTCTCAGACCTGAACCTGTGAGGAGCTGCAGAAGCAGGGAAGACTGGAGGGAGAGGTGGCCAGTAATGCTGTTACACAGAGGTTCTGCAAATTCTCCTGGCTCTCTGCACTGGAATGGCCCTCAGAGTTGTACACAGCTAAGGACAGGGGACCAAGTCTTTGGCCTGACCCTTGGGTCCATCAGCCGTGGGCTCTCAGCTACATCTAGGGAGAGGCTAGAACCCAAGACATGGCATCTCCTTGGTATTGGTGGTTTCCAGGGGAGGACCCCACTTTGAGCTGTAAGCAGCCAACACTCTTGGCTTGCTAGAGAATGAGCACTAGGGTCGTACAGGGGACGGACATCTGGATCACAGTATCCAGATGACCATGTTGGTCCCAGCTGCCAGCCTCGCTTACCTAAACAACTCCAGCAGCACTCCACTTGTCTCTAGGTTTCTTCTCTGGTCCTTACTATGATCTGTTCACCACACTGATGCCAGGGGAAATCCTGCAACCCGTGAACCCCTGCTCAAGTGCCTGCAGTGTCTCACCATCACCTATAGAACCCATTTCTAGCTTGGCCACTCCACTCCAGCTGCATGCCAACTTAGTGACCTTTTGCACCAAACAGGGTGATGGGAGCTTCTAGAGGATCCCCAGGACTTTCCAGTCCCACATCCTGAGAACCTGCTCAATCCCAGGAAACCCAGGACAATTGACCATCAGAAGACTTGCAGATAAATTGACTTGGGATGGACAAGGAATCAAAGGGATGCCGAGGCCTTGGCCTGAAGCCCTGAGTGAGTGAGGGCTGACTGCACCAAGGACACAAGGAAGAGCCAAGCCTGTGCCCGTGCCCAACTCATGACTGGAAGATAGCTGACTCAAAGCGTCTCAAGCCCCCTCCTGAGGTTTCAGCGTGTCTGGTCAAATTCATGTACTGAAGTCTGGTGAGTGACTGTACCAGTGTTGACAGGGTGAAGCCTTCATTCCGTCATAGTGTTGAAAGGTGGGGCCTCTGGGAAGTGATAAGGCATCAGGGTGGGGCCCCCTCGATTGAGTCCTGGTAGGTTCATAAGGAGAGGGAATGAGGCAGACAGAGACCTGCTCTGCTCAAGCTCCTGCTCTCAGCCATGTCACTCACCAGGAAGAAGACTCGCAGGTGCAGCTCCCGGACCTCGGACCTCCAAATCACAAGCTGAACAAACCTCATTAAAAAAATTCTTTTTTCTAGAGGGTGTGTGTACTTATTGGGAAAAGAGAAAGTGAGAAAGCACCCCTCAATGGAGAATGGTCACACTGCACTCCCTTCTCCCCTCTTTCAGGATTCTGGTCACGCACATGCACCTGACGTGTTTCTCAAGCCATTGGATCCAGGACTCGAACCACACAGTCAATCATGTGGGATCCAGCCACCTTACCCACCACACCACTGACTGACCTAAAACCTCATTTTCATAAATCACCCAGACTTAGGTCATTTCATTACTAGCAACAGAATGGACTAGAACAACCCAGTTCCTGGGAGACTGTTTCCAGAAAGCTCAGAGCCCCGTATGAGTGTGCATAGGGGGAAGAAGTATGCCTATGGTTGGGCAGTGATTACTACAGCGTGCAGAGATAAGACTGCAGCCCGTTTACCCAGAAGGAGCTCGGCTCTGTCTGTGTACGGTAATTAGCGCCTGCAGTGTGTTCCATTGACAGAGGACCTCGGAGCGGAGTTCTGCAGGGACTTGCCCCTCCTGGAGCCTAATCCAGCTGGCATGTCAAGGCTAGGCAGTTTTCCAAAGCATGTTTGCCAGTTGTCCCAGGGCCAGCCTCCCTGGGTGTAAACCTTCCTGGCTCTGATATTTGCAAAGAAAGAAAATGGAGGTGGGCGGAGATGAAACAAACTCTCCTATGACCTTTTCTATTTCAAAGATAACTTTGACACTTCAAGTCTTAATGGTGGATGCTATTGGCATTTTGTCCAGGGCAATTTTCATTATGTGAAACTGTCTGGGACATTGCAGGACATTTAGTGTCCCTGGCTCAGGCCCAGTAGAGGTCAGGAGGTCACCTCTTTCCCTAGCCATTATGACACCTGAACCACCCTCACTCATTCCCACTCCTGCAGGTTTGCATGCAAATTTGATACTCAAAATGCCTTTAAAACTCAGTGTAGGGGGGAGAGGAGGCGGAGGACAGTCTCAATGGCATTCCTGCCTGGGCAAGGCTCTTTACAGGGTGCCAGGCCATTTGGATTTGAGTTCTCATGCCTGTCAAAGAAGCCCATTAAACCCTCTCTATTTCTGCAAAAAGAAGGGGATGTTATTTACTAAGCATTCAGCACCCTAAAATTAGATAGTTATAACAAAATGTGAGAAAAGGAGAGAAAGATTTATGGCATCCTGCCAGCAGGCATTCTTGGAGCACTGACTCTACGCCAGACACTGTGCCAATGTGGGCAAGAGAAGAAAAATAAAACATGTCACCCTAGACTTGAGGTTCTCAAAGTCTGGTGAATAGAGAAAACCACCTACTTGAGCAAAACCATGGGAGAACCCTATGATAAGGTGTTAGTAAGGCCTGTGTGTGAGTTTTTAACGCTAATATTTATTGCACCTTGAAAAGTATTTTCAAGTTGGAATGAATGGAATAGGAAGGAATGGCTGGGGTGAACATGATGGGATAGGTGATATGGGATGGCATGGTGTGGTGCAGAGCGGCATGGTGTGGCAGGAGACAGGCATGGCACAGAGTAGCGTGGCATGGGATGGGGTGAGATAGAATAAAATATTATCAGATGGTAAAAGTCGTGTTCATATTTCATCTCAGATATATAAATATGAGTCTATATTGGCTTGTAATGCAAAATTCATTTCTTACTGTGGATTACAGGGGGAAAAAAGCTTAAAACCACAGGGCAAACAGCTACTTTTACAATAATTTATTTTAAAACAGGCATGAAAATGAGTCACAAATTGGAAACTTGATGTCAGATTTTTGGACTCACTTGCAGGCATAGAGCAACCTCATGCACCACAAGTGTAGCATTGTTCCCGATCGTGCAGATGATTCCTTGAACTTCCCTGGGAGGTGGCAAGCCAAGACCCTTCCTCTTGTTGCAAAGATGAGGCCAGTGGGCACTTGGCCAGGCTGAAACTCTGGAGGTCATCAGATGAGAGGTCAGAACCCCAGGTCCATGCTCCGCAGCCCAGACTCCAATTCAGAGGGTTCAACAACTCTGGTTGCTGTCGAGAACAAAGCTTCCCCACCTTCACTAGCATCTACCTGACATGGCCTGTACCCTGTGCACTACCTCCAAGCAGCTCTGCAATTCAGGCAACAGGTAGGTGGAAAAGACTCAGATTTGTGAAAAGACATCACCACTAGGATTCCATGGCCACAAGCTCCCCACATTCCTCTCCCATTTGCAGCTGCCCATGCTTGTCTTTAATGCTCTTGCCTGTCAGCTTCTAAAGAAGCCACCTAGTTTGAGCTCTGGATGTGACAAGAGAAGCAACTCTTCCAAGTTCCTATTCCACCCAGCTGTGAAAGTCTATGTTTTCTGATAAATGCCTGGTAGCAGGTATCTACCATGAAAGTATCTTACGGAATATTTTCAGACCTTCACCCCATAGAGCCACACACTGATGTACTATCTCTATAGTTTTGCCCTTTTCAGAATCCCATTAAATGGGGTCATATAACATGTAACCTCTTCAGATTGTCTTCTTTCACCTAGCAACATGCATGCAAGATTCAGCCATGTCTTTGCATGAATGATAGACCATTTTCTTCTTTGCCGAATAGTTTCTCACTGCATGGATGTTCCCCAGTTTGGTTGTGTTTTGTTTTGGGAGCCAATCTTTCCTCTTCTAACCTTGTTCCAGTGGTTGAGACTTGCGAATTAACTGAGAAGAGACAGACTTCGAAGAGAGACAATACTTGGTTTCTTGTCTCACGGCATTGTTGTGGGACAAAATGTGACAGATGACAAGATCCAGCTTACAAAGAGGTAAACAGCTTAAAGACAATGAACAGGACTGGAATCAGACAACCCACAAGTGTGGCATCCTAGATTGTTTTCTGTTGCTAATTCTGTCCAGTATTACCCAGTCCCAATTCTGCAGACTGGGTAATTTATAAAGAATAGATGTTTATTGGGCTCATGGTTTGGGAGGCTAGGACGCGCAAGAGCATGGCACTAGTATTCGGTCAGCATCATTCCATGAGGGGAGGGTGGACAACATCACAAGGCAATAGGGCAAGAGTACCCCAGCAAGAAAAAGCTGGAGGGCTTATCCTGCTTCATAACAACCCGCTCTAACCCCCTCCCACAATAATGGCTTAAATCCATTTTGAAGGTGCCACTTCCATGACCTAACTGCCTCTTAAAGGCCCCACCTCTCAATCCCATCACTGATAATTAAATGTCAACACAAGTTTTGGCAGGGATGTTCAAACAGAGCATGTGGATTACGGTTTTCCATTGAAACATACCATTTGTTTCTATAATCGCCTTCATTTTCAAAGATAATCAAAGTGAGATTGTTCTTACTGGCAGAATAGGTCCAGTTTTCCTAGAATTTACCTGATTATTTACATAAGAACAACAATAATTGTAACTGACCACATAGGTCTTTTTCTTTCTTTCTTTCTTTCTTTTTTTTTTTTTTTTTTTGAGAGATTTTGGCTATAGGGCCCATGCACTCATTGGAGACAGAGAGAAACAGAGAGACAGAAAGCGAGATATCACTCCCCAGGCAGGATGGCCACACTGCAATCCCTTTTCCTCGATTCTCCTCTCTGGATCTTGGGAACGCATGCACACACGCCCAGCATGTTTAAGCCACCAGGTCTGGGACTCGAACCATGGTCAGCCGTGTGGGAGTCCAGTGCCTTAACCACTATGCCATCTGTTGGCCCCACACACAGATCTTTTTAAGTTTTCTTTTCTGAAATTTTTCATAAGGGAACTAATATTAAACCTTTAGATTCCTGGGACTGCCAGGAAGTGGCCTTACTTGCTGTCCTGTAAGGCTGAGAACCCTGAAATGCAGGTATGAGGCTGTTGTCTTTTTCCCCAGAGGGTTTCTAAGTATTGGCTCTGTTAACTTCATTTTTTAAAACTGATTATATCTTGTCCTAAATGGATCATCTTCAAATATGACATTTCAGTTAAAGCCATTACCAATTTTCTCACTTATAGAAATTCTCCCACTCCTGTTATGAAGTGATGAGATTCATACTAAACTTATGCAAACAGCAGATCACCGTGAGAAAAAGAATATTCAATAGGAGTTTCTCAATTCTGGGAGGATTAGATAGGGAGATAAATATAAATAATTCACTTCTGTCGGGACCAGCAGTTAGTGTAATGGCTATGTCGCTGGACTCCCATGTAGACGACCGTGGTTCGAGTCCCAGACCCAGTGGCTTAAACTCACACCGGGCATGTGTGCATGCGTGCCCAAGATTCCAATAGGAGAATGGAGGAGAAGGGATTGCAGCGTGGCCATCCCCCCTGGGGGGTGATTTCTCGTTTTCTGTCTCTCTGTCTCTCTCTGTCTTTCTGGCAAGCGCACGTGCCCTATAGCAAAAACCTCTCAAAAAAAAACAAAAAAAATTTAAAAAATAATTCACTTCTGTTTACAAAACTGTAATCTACTAAATTGTTATTGATGGGGACGGCAGGTGGGTGTGGCAGCTAAGGGTGCTGGACTCCCACATGTCCAACCACGATTCGAGTCCCAGACCTGGTGGCTTGCTTTCTCGGTTTTTTTCTCTCTCTCTGTCCCTCTCTGGTCAAATTTAAATAAATAAACAAATAAACAAACAAACAAACTTAAATAAAAATAAATAAAAAATAAGTAAATTGTTATTGATTATAGTTAGCCAAAGAGAGAAGAGAAAGGAGTCCATGAAACCCAGAAAGCAGAATATTGAGGAGCCAGCGATGTTTCAAATAAAAATCCATAAAATGATAATCATCCTTCATTGGTCCCATGTAATCAACTCCAGACGGGCAATAGTTTCCTGACCAGCAAAAACTAACTTAAACAAGTTCAAACCAGATATGACCACCTTAAGCCAGTTTTAACCAGTACCAGCCACCTCCAACCACTTTTGATTGTCTCAGATTGGTGACTCCAAGACCAATGTGTAGGAAACTTGGAGATTTTCCTGCGGGATTCAGGCCCTTCATTCTCCTGGGGTCTCAGAAGATGGGCAGCCCTGGCCCAAATCCTCTCATAGCAGTAGCTCATGGAGCAAAGTCCTGGCTGTCCCTTAGATGGACTTGTTCTCTCCAGTTCCCCACAGTCCCCACCCCTCCCTACTGTCTCTCGACACAGAGGCCCAGGATCCATCACCCACACTCCTGGGCTGTGTTGCTCATTGCTAGCCATGTGACTCCAGGCAACTCTCCCACCACCAGTCTGGACCTGTTTCCCCTTCTCTGAACCCACCTCAGAGAGCTGGGAGCATTTTGTAAGGACCAACGGAAAGGGGTCTGGCAGGTGGCAACTGCTCAGGAAGTACTGGCCATTCTGGTAGGTACCAGGCATCCTCTCATTTTATCACTTGCAGGCCCTTTTGGTCACTGGGTTCAAGACCCTGCTAAGATAAAAGAACCAAATATGATCGTTTCTCTCCAGCCATTCTTGGCCCCCTCGCTCTCCACAGCCCTCACCCACTGAATTCCACAACCAGAGGGCGAGGGACCATGTGGAACAGCGGTGGCCACGTGGGGCCCGGGCTGTCCGTGGTCCTGCTCGGATTCTCTCAAACATCTCACACTGGGACTTGGGTCCCGTCCTATCAGCGATGTCAGCACCGTGTGGGAGACGCCGTCGGACGTGCAAGCGTCTCTTCCTCCTCGTCTCCCTCTCTCTGTCAGGGAGATGCGTCGGGCTTCCCCCAGCGGGATGCATCTTTGGGATCAATACGCCATGGTAAGTACTTTGATCCACAACGTGATCCAATTACCTCTGCCTGTTCTTCATGCTGCTTCACCCCCCAGCCTCATCCTAAGTGTGTACCCAACTCACCACACACACACGCACACATACACACGCACACACGTACACGTGTACATAGCAGATGCCAATTTTGTGCCTCGCTGCCTCACTTAACAGTGGGAGGGTTGCACAGAGAACGCTCGATCTGCATGAAATAGCACAAGAGGTCGTGCCAGCCCTGCAGCCTCTAACTCACACTCAGGTGTCAGGCTGGGTTGCCATGGAGAGCAGGGGGGTACTCCAGGGCTATGACAGTGGTCTCCTCTGATGGGCAGGTCACTGGGGGCCCTGGAAGGAGGCAGAGGTGTGTCTGGCATTGCAAAGATGCCTGATTTGCTGCATCTATGTGTATGGGGGTGGGTATGTGTACATTATGTGTGAGCATAACAAGTAAACCTCAGCCTGCCAGGGAATCCCAGCACAGGACACACACCCTGGAGTCGTCCCACCCAAGACCACAGGAACTGATCACTGAGCCCCAACCCCATCAGTTATAGCCAGGGGTTGCGCTGGGCATGAATTTCCAGCAGCCCCCAAGTCTCTCAACCTTTTCTAGCAAGCCCAGATGCTGGCTGTGGAAATTGGCTGGCAGGTACATGGCAGGGGTGAGGGCAAGGGGCCAAGAGGACTGTGGCAGGGTCTGCCCAGTTCAGAGAGAGAACTTCACACTCTTTGGGTCGCTCTTCAGGGCTCATCTCCCACATCTAGACTCCTAGCCCACCAGCACCATCTAAGCTTTCAGGGCACATGACTGGGGTTTCCCAGAGTAAGTCAGGGAATAAGAGTCCTACCTCTGAGAGTGGATGGGCCAAAACAGGCAGATGAGAAAGAGACCCACATTCACAAAGGTGACGTCACAAGGTGACCAGCTATGAAGGTACAGCAGGGACATGGGATAAAGAGTGATCGACGATGTGGGGGCCAGAGCAGGTCTACCAGGAGAAAAATAGCAGGGCCTGGGACTCCTGGTGGTACTGTCACCGTGACTTCTCGCTGGAACCCCCAGTCTGCCACTATTGCTCTTGTTCCTGCATTTTTCAGGCTTTACAATCCCCCAAAGAAACAGCACCCAGCCCTGCTGGCCCCTGGGGCACTTCCCTGTGTTACTCTAAGGCTGAGACAGAGTTCTGCAGACATGTTTAATGCAACCACAGTAAGGAGCACAGGGCACGCTGTGACCCAGCACGCACACGCATGCACACACCTGTGTGTACAGGATCAGAGCGCGTTTCCCCGGCAGCACTGGGCCTCACTACACGCGATGCTCCGGTGTCTCCTCGTCTAGTGTGTTCTAGTCTGTTACAGATTTCAAATGCCAGCTCAGCCCTCCAGGTTGATTTCCAGGCCCTCTGGTTCATCACAGCCTGCGATCTGATAAACTCTGCACGAAGACGCATCCCGGCGTGGATGTCTCCACCCAGACGGCATTTACTCTGCAGCAAGGGGGAGATGGATTCACCTGAAATACAGCTCCTCTTCCTCCTTAGCCGTGCAGGGCAGGGGAGGGCCTGTGCCCAGGAGGCCCTCAGAGGTCACAGCTCCGGGGTGCATGTGCAATAGCCCGCAGGCGGGGGATCTGGGGATGGGGAAGTCACCCTTACAGCACCATGGCCTGAGACCGCCCAGCCAGGGGGCCTCCTGAGCCCACCAGGCAGCAGGTTCAGGGCCCCCTGTGGGGGACGGGGACTCTGTCACAGAACAGGCAGTGATGTCCACCACTTCCCAAGAGCCTCAGACCATGTTCTGACCCCCCTAGAGACCAGGCTCTCAAGAGCTTGCAGACAAGACGGGGCCCAGAGAGACAGGCAGAATGCCGCTGTGGCTACGGCCAGCGCGCACCATTACTCCTACCACGTGGTTACCGCCCCAGCCAGCAGGTGCGACCCTGGGGATGTCACCTCACCGTGCTCACTGGCTCAGGTCACGGTACCAGTGCTGGGTCGCAGCAGTGCCAGCGCCTGACATGACCAGAGCACCTGCGAGGCGCCAGGCCAGGGCGAAGTGCCCCAGTGGATCCTAATGAGTCCAGAGTCTTAACTCTGCAGACAGCAGCTGTGTGACCCAGGCAAGTGACTTCACCTCTCTGTGCTGTTTTCCCCACTGGAAATGGAGATTAAAGTCCCTGCCCCTAGGTGTTAAAGATGGGTGAGAAGGGCCTGGGACAGAGCAGGCCGTCAGCACAGGTTGTTGACAGTAGCCCCACTTTACAGAAGAGGAAGCTGAGGCTCAGAGGCACCTCCTGGCAGCAAGTGGGACTCCAGCTCGCACACTGAGCTCCCTTACGGCCACCTTCAGGAGGGGCAGAGCAGGGAGCCACATCCCACAGGGCAGAGGGGTGAGCCTCAGAGGACCCAGACTCCTGCTCCCTCTGACCACCAGTGGCTCCTGGTGCCCGGCATTCAGGCCTCGAACCACACGCTCCCGCGGTGAGGACCTTCCTCACAGGCTATTTTTCTGTGTGCATGATGTTCCTGCTGCTTGAAGGGATCTGTCCCCCTTCCCTCCTTTGGAACGTCCTCTCGTCTTGCCCATCTCCTGACAGCTGACTTGCGGTCTCCGTCACGTCCCGCCAGCACAGTGTCTTCCTGGCTGTGCTTGTGGCGTGGCCTTTGCTTGCTGATAGGCACACGTTCACTGCCTGATTTTGTCTGCTCCCACTTTCAAAGGCGAGTTTTCCTTCCCAGCCCTGCCTGGGGGAGTCAGTGGCAGGGGCCCATTCAGGAGGCTAAGGGGCTGGGCTGCCAGACTTGGGGTGAGGAGGGACAGCAAAGGACATAACCCCTACCCCGAGCAGGGAGTGGCAGGGCTAGGTCTACCTGGCTTCCGGGAAACAGACCCGAGTCCCGTGCCATTCACTCATCCCCGCCATCCCAAAGTGTCAAGGATTTGCATGAGTCCTCTGATCATTTGAGAAAGGTCCCAAAGGAGGGAACTGGTGCTGAGACCTGACCATGACAGGGAGAGAAATGAGGGGGAGTGACTCAGGCTGAGAGAGGCGAGAGAGACCTGTGAACAGAGAGAGGAGGCCGGCGCAAACACGGGCTCCTGAGCTAGGGGAGAGCCGGCCTGGATGAGGCCAGAGGAGCCAGAGGGACCCACTGAGCAGGGCCACCTCGCCCACGGTCAGGCCTGTGAGTGTCATCTGAAGCATAGGGAGCATTTTAGCTTGGGAAATTCCAAACAGCCCTCCGGCTTTAGCACTGAGAACTTGCCATGGACGGGATAAGGGAAGACTCCATGGGCCCACGAGGGAACCAGCAGAGCCCACTGGGCTCTGACCAGGCGACCGCGGTGGACGAGCAGCAGAGAAGGCTTCCTAACACCTCACCTGCCCCCGCTCTACGGCCCTCATGCTTTCTCTTGTTCATCAGCAAGGACGAGGACTGTGGAGAGGACGAGGACTGAGGCGAGGACAAGGACTGCTCGAAGCCCCCGCCCTCCTCACTCTGCAGACAGCGCGCGCTCATTAACCTTTCCGCCCAGGGGGTGTCCTCAGCCCTTTAATCGGAGAAGCAGCTCTGAGCCGAGCTCTGAAAGGATTTGAAATTGGACGTCCATTTAAGTGCCTCACACTTTACCAGGCTTGGTTAATCACTGTTTTCCCACCCAAACATGAAAAGGGACTATCAGGGCTGTTCCTCGAAATTGCCTGTGGGTAGTAAGTGTCAGAACACTCAAGGCTGTCTCGAGACTGGGGCCTTTGTACACGGCCCAGCTCAAGGACTGGCATTACGGGGCTGAATTCGTGTTCTATGGCTGGCTGACAAGTTGCCACAAACTTAGTAGCTTAAAACAACACGTGTGTTGGGACCAGCAGATGGCATAATGGTTCCGTCGCAGAACTCCCACAGAGTTGACCACAGTTTGAGTCCCAGACCCGGCAGCTTAAACTCACACCAGCTGCATGTGTGTGCATGTCCAAAATCCTGAAAGGAGAAAGGATTGTGGTTTGGCCATCTCCCTTGGGGGGTAATCTCTCGCTTTCTGTCTCTCTGTCTCTCTGGCGAGTGCACACACCCGATAGCAAAAAAAAAACTCTCAAAAAAAACAAAAATATGTGTTATCTCACAAGCTGTGGGTCAAGAGTCTGGGCATGGCCTAGTAGGGTCCTCCGGCTGTGCAGGACTTTAACCGAGAGTCTCAGTCCCCTGCTGGCTGTTGGCCAGAAGCCACCCTCAGTTGCCTGCTACATGCACCTCCCCGACATGACAACTTCCTTCATCGAGGCAAAGGAAAGGGTCTACGCAAAACAAGTCACAGTGCACGTAGCAGAACCGTGGAAGGGGTGTCCCGTTACCATGGCCTTATTTTACTGCTTAGAATCAGGTCAGGAGCCCCACCTACCCCCAGCTTTAGCCAGTCCTGGATCCATGGGCGCTTGCTGCCCAGTGTCCTTGGGGAGGTCTCTGGACACAAACCAGGACCTTTCCCACATGGGTCAGCCTCTCCGAGCCTTGCATTTTACTACTGCACCGCCTTCCACGCACACCCCGCCACGTACCTAGTGACCTCCATTTTACTGGCAAACTCTCTTTTGCTAAATTTGATGACGTTATTGTTCTGGGGGAACCCATGTGGCAAGGAACTAAGGTCCTCAGTAAAACAACCCAGAAAGAACTAAACCCTATTGACAACCGTGAGAGTGAGTTTGAGAGCGGAACACTCCCAGCAGAGCCTGGTCTGACACTTGACTACAGCTGGACGAGGACCTCTCTAAGCTGAGCATGGATTCCTGGCCCACAGAGAGTATGTGATAACAGATGAGTGTTGCTGAAGCTGCTAAATCTGGGGTCATTTGTTACTCAGCAGTAGCCAGCTAATACAGTATAGTGGGCACACAATCAATCAGCACTGAATAACTGAGTGAATGAAATCATCTGGCAGGGTTGAAGGCAAGACCACAAATCAGTCCTCCCATGGTGCCAATTTGCCGCATGAATGTTATTCAGGTTCGTCACTGTGGTCAACAAGGTCCTGCCTGGTCTGGTCTCTCCCTGCTCGGTTCCCTGCTTTATCTCCTGCCTTTCCCAATAGGTTATTAAGCTCCCTCCTCACACCAATTTCCTATGTCTTCCTCAGAAATGCCTGGTTTGTTGCATCTTAGGGCTCTGTACTACACAAAGGTTTTGCCCCAAATATTGCCTTGGTAAACTCCTTGTCTTTCAGGTCTCAGCTCAAATGTTACTTCCTCCTAGAAGACTTTCTTGATCATGCTCAGATTAGAATATGCTCCCCAGTCTCTGGGGCTAATCCTGTTGACAATTTTCTCACTGCTATGTCCTCCCTTCCTCCTCCCTCACACAGTGTCCCTCCACCTCCTCACAGAGCCATGTGCTAGAGAGACCTTGCTCAGCCTAGCTCCAGTGGATGGGTGCTGATTGGTCAGAACCTATCATGGTAATTCCAGTCTTCTTGTCAATAATTGGTTCAGGACTACACATCTAATAATGTACTTATTAGGGACCCCATTTCTCTCTCTCATGAATGGTTCTGCATTGCTTAGGCTGCAAATCTCTTCCTGACAGACCAAGATGACAGGAAGAATTCCAACCATCACATCCATAATCCAGGAAGAAGGACAAGGGAAACAAAAAATGAGGCAAAAGTCTGACGTAATGGGGTTTCCAAAAATGTCATCCAACACTCATTACTTCCCATTGCCCAGACTTTGGTCACATGACTACACCTGGCTGCAAAGTCAGCTGAGAAAATGTAGCACATACCCAGGCCCTGGGGAGAGGGAGCGCTGAAACCAGCACACAAGACCGCCAGTGGGCATCTGGGCTTTCTATCTCTTTCTTCTCATCCACGCCCTTGTAAAGTCATCTTTGCATGTGTTTTTGTTTTTGTTTTTTGACCATTTCCTGGGATAAATTTCTATGAATGGAACCTGAGACCAGAAGCTATGCATCTTACTTGGCAGTTGCTGTAAATTGCCCAGTTGCCCTCCGGATAGGTTGAACTGATGAACTCACCTAAGGGGTTTTACTGAATGGAAAGTCTCTCCCCCCACATTTCCTCTTAATCCACACTTTGGTCTTTATTAGACTTACACATCTCTTCACAATCTCTGCTTCCGAAATCATAATCCTGGGGCTTAAACATGTTTTCCTTTCAGGTCATTAGCATCAGATTTACTAGACCGTGGGTGAGCCCAGCCAGAGCCTTAGGGAAGAGATGTTCCACTCCGAGGTGGAGAGAATAACAATCACTAATCTGCAGAGATTTGGGACTGAAGTGGGCAGGGAAGGGTAGAGAGAAGCAGCTCATTATGTAAGAGCACAGCTGGCATTTCCACAGCAGAAACCTCTGCTCTGGCACGTGACGCTTGGCACAGAGGGCCACACTCCCGGTGGGCACCCAGTGACATGCTCTGAGTGGAAAGGAGCGAGCATTGAGAGAGCCGTGGAGAGCTGTCCAGGCAGAGCTCGCAGCAAGTGCAAAGGCCCTGGGGCAGCAGCTGGCCTGGCTGCCTGAGGATGAGAAAGGAAGCCACGTGGGTGGAGGAAAGGGAATCCATTCAGCCAGGTCTCCCCCAAGACTTCCCTGGTGTTAGCCCTAGAAATCCAGTATGCCAAGAAGCTCCCACATCTCAGGCAAACTGAGATGATTTAAAAAGTAAAAGTCCTGTGCTCCAGGGACCCCTCAGTTCTGAGCAAACTGAGGCAGGTGGTCTCCCCAGGCAAGGTGGGTGAGGGTGGGCAGTCTGCTGCTGTCTCCTCCATCCTCTCTCCCTCCGCCATCATAACAGACTCATCTGGGCACGTGGCCATCAGAAGGAAGACTGCATCTCCCAGCATCCCTCAAGGTCAGCCGTGGCCTTGTGACCAGGCTTTGGCCAATGGGGTAGCAATGCAGGATCACAGTTGCCTGCAATGGTAAGGGAAGTCTATATCCTTAGACCCTTTTCTCCCCTTCCTGCTGTCTGGCATGAAACAGATGGATTTTAAGATCATTTAGAACAACCTTGTCATCTTAGCAATAGGGAAACTGAGGCCTAGAGGAGAAGTGACCCACCTATGGCCTTGGGAAGAGGCAAGTTTCTTCAAATATTCTCCTTGCCACGGTGGCCATAATTTGCTTTTACATCTCCTGAGAACCAGACTAGCCACTCATATGTTAACCCACGTGTTCACGTATCCATTTATCAAATACATTTTGTAGAGTCGGATGTTTAGGTGAGCCTCAGTTAATGTGGACTGTGGCAGGTAAACGTCCTGCATGGCTGGCAGGACATTTTATAAAATTTATAAAAGGAGGACCAGCCCGTAGCCTAAGGGTTAAAGGGATCAGATCCCACATGGCCAACCACAGTTGGAATCCTGGCCATGGTGGCTTGAAAAACATGCTGGGCATTGTGTATGCATGCCCCAAATCCTGAAAGGATGGAGAAAAGGAGGAGGACAGATTTCAGCATGACTATGCCCCACTGAGGGGTGCTTTCTCCCTCTCTCACTCTCTCTGGCAAACATTCGTGCCCTCTACAATTTAAAAAAAAAAAAAAAAAAAAAAAAAAAAAAAAAAA
The DNA here is from genome assembly GCA_026018925.1 of Tupaia tana. Lineage (NCBI taxonomy): Eukaryota > Metazoa > Chordata > Mammalia > Scandentia > Tupaiidae > Tupaia > Tupaia tana. The sequence goes on along the minus strand of JAKSZU010000015.1, from coordinate 16,463,072 downwards.
AAAAAACCATAAACAACAGCAGAACACTCCATAATCAATTCCTCCTGCACCCAGCAGACTAGTTCAAAGCTACAGGTACAGGAAGAAGGTGGTGCCAAAGGACCCCTGTTTGGTCATTTCCTAGTCAGCTTCCCCTACTACACACCCAGCCCTGCATGGCCGCCATCTTGTACTTGGTGCCTGGTAACTCAGAAGTTCAGCTTCAGCCTCTGGCCTCACCGTCTTCCCAAGGGGAGCTCAGCAAACACAGAGCAGGGTGGGTGAATGAAGCACTAGTTCCCAGTGCCTGGTCTACCAATCTCACCCGGTGCGGCAGAGGCTGTCGCCCACTCACCACCCTCTCTTCTGTGGCCTACAGGAAAACGCCATTTCCCTGCCTCTTTGCAGTGAGTTTGGGACCGTGTACTTGGGTCTGAGCATGAGAGTAAGAGTGAAAGGCGTGTGTGATACCAAGCTAAGTCACAAAGCCCTCTGCCCAAGTCGCTCCTTTCTTGTCCCCTCCAAAGTGACCTTAGATCCTGGGATCAGCAGTTAGCGTAATGGCTATGTTGCTGGACTCCCATGTAGTTGACCTTGTTTCAAGTCCCGGACTCAGTGGCTTAAACTCACGCCGGGCACGTGTGCGTGCGTGCCCAAGATCCCAAAAAGAGAATGGAGGAGAAGGGATTGCAGTGTGGCCATCCCCCCGGGAGGTGATTTCTCGCTTTCTATCTCTCTGTCTCTCTCTGTCTTTCTGGCACGCACACGTGCCCTATAGCAAAAACAAACCAAAAAAAGAATCAAAGTGACCTTAGATCCATGAGTTAAAGACAGCACTGTCACCCGCTGAAGGAGCCTGAATTCCTCCGCCCACAGCCAGACTGGCAGGGTGACAAGCCACTTGAGCTGTCCTCTGTGTTGTGCAGCCATTGTCCCCATGACACTGATGGTCACCTGAGTGGCAAGCAGGTGAGTGGGCAGCTCTCTCCCCTGGGGACACTGTGTGAGTTGGAGAGGGCCCTGGACAGCTGACTGATGTCCCTCCTGGCCCAGGGCTGCTGAATAGAGCTCATCTCCCCAGCAGTTGCACACCTGCCCAGGCAGGAGCAAGGATGGGCACTGTGGGTGACAAGGCAAGGACAGATGTCACATCGTCCTCCTCCTGGAGTCCCATCTGGTCTGACTGTGGGATTCCTCCACCACCACCTCTCCACATGCACCCCACCCCTTCAGAGCAGGCAGCAGAGCTCGGGGCTGCCTTCCCCCCACCCGCCCCAGCTGGTTGCTGCTCACCTAGAAGCACCTGCAGCTCCCACGAAGTGGAGGGTCCAGTTTCAAGACTCCTTAGGCCTCCTGGCTGCTCTGTAGTCAGCCCAGGCAGCCACTCAGAGGCCTGAATCTTTATTTCCATGTAATTGAAAAACCCACATTGTCAGAGAGCACGTCCGTGCTCGGCCCGGCTTCCCTGACAGTGGCCATTAACCTTTAAGAAGATGCTTTACGACCCATTTGCAAACCTCCTTCTCCGCACCCAGGTGTAATGAAGCTCATAAACGGCGGAGTCCGGGGAAGGAACGTGAGAAACGCCGCAGATGAGAGCCGGGGCAGAGCCCCAGGGCAGCCACCAGGTGCCAGGGGTCTGGAGTGGCCCAGCCTTGTTAAAGAAATGAATTCAACTGAGCCAACCGTGGAAGAAACAGGTAAGTCAGATCGTGTTGACCCTGTGGTCAAAGCTCCCACCAGGCTCAGAGTAAAGCTGGTGGTCCCGGCCCTCTCAGTCCCCTCTCACTCATCTGATGCCCCTGCCTCCCGACCCTTCTCTCCTCTCCAGCCACACCGACCCCTCACTATGCCAGGTACATGCTCACCCAGGGCCTCTGGAGCCATCCTCTCTGCTGGGAAAACTCCAGAGCGTCTCGGGGCTGCTCCCTCTCTATGTCTCTGTCTCAGGGAGGCTTCCCTGATCCCCTTGAAAATAACATGCCTGGGTCAGATGGTGGGTACAGCAGCACTCTGCGAGGAGGGCCCACATGGGGTGGGTCCCAGGTTCATATCCAGAGACCTCCCTCAACACGCCAGCACTGAGGCTAGACCGAGGTAGACCATGTATGAAGATCCTTTGGACGGTGCCCGTTTTTTTGTCTCTGTCTCTCTCACTCTTGAAGGAAAGACATAAATAAACTTTAAAAAAATAATAGAATTGGCTGCATGGCAAAGCTGCTCAAGAGGAGCCAGATCCCTATGGTGACTGGTTTGAATCCCCAACCCGGTTCATCTGAAGTATGCTGGGTACATGTCCAGGTGCCCAAGAGGCTGGAGGACAGGAGGAAGGGGATCAAGCAGGACCAGCCCTTACGGAGGGTCTCTCTTTTCCCCTTTCCCTCTCTCCCTCTTCCCCCCCCCCCTTTCTCTCTCCCTCTCTCCCCCACTCTCTTTTTCCCTCTCTCCCTCTCTCCCTCTGTTTTGGCTCCTAGCCCTGCTCTGCCATTTGCAAGCTCTCTGAAGCTAGGCAAGCTATTATGGTTACATTGACTCTTTTAGCTTTTCTTTAAAATGAAGGTAGAGCTGCCTACCCTGCTGGATTTCATGAGGGTTACATGAGGCCAAACATACGAAGCACCTAGCACAGGCCCAGGCTCACTAGGAAGGAAGAACACGTACGTCCTCCCAGCCCCCAGTGCCATGCTCCTGTGCCCTGAACAGACTCTGGCCAGCCCCTTTCCTTCCCAGCCGAGTCTCCAGGATCCTCAGCATTATTGCCCAACTACCAGAAGCCCTCACCAGCTTGATTGTGGTGTATTGGAACCAGCCACACACATCGCCGTCACAGTCTCTCCTGCTCGCTCTTCCCCACCCCTGCCTCTGCCTTCCTCTCCCTTGGCTACATTCTTGGGAAGGTTCGGCACATGAGCTGGAAAGATGGGAGCCAGCAGCTCCAGGGTTCACTCTCCAGCTCAGAGGCTTCAGCTGCAAGAGGCCCTCCTTCTCCATGGTGCTCCTGCATCCCAGGCATCTCTCCCATTGGCCTGACATGAATCCTGTGCCCTTCAGCAGACCAATCACAGTGGCTGGGGGGCGGGCATGGGGCCCCTGGCCCAAGGATGAGGACATGGCAAGGATGAGAAGATGCCAGTGGAAAGAAACAAGGTGGCAAAGCAGCACGTTCCCAGACCCCTGGACTAGGGAACAGAGAATGAGAAATCCCATCCCTCTGTGACATTCAGAAACCAAAAGATCGAAATCCAAACCCACGGGCGATGGTGAATTTTACATGTCAAATGGCTGGGCTGTAGTGCCCAGATATGTGGTCGAACAGTATTCCAGATGTTTCTGTGAGGGTGTTTGAAAATAGATTATCATTTACATCAGCAGACTGAGTGGAGCAGAGCACCCTCCATAACACGGGTGGGCCTCATCCCAGCAGTTGAAAGCCTAAACAGAGACAAAGGCTGAGCCCCACCAAGCAAGAAGGATCTGCGGCAGGGGCCTCCAGACTCCAGCTGCAGCGCCAGCTCCTTCCTGGGTCTCCAGCTGTGGGCTCACCTGCAGATTCGGGACTCACAGCCTCCACATTCGCATGAGTCAATTCCCTGAAATAAATCTCTGTATCTGAACTGCAGGGGAAGGAAAACTTCCATCTACTCTGAGGGTTCAATAATTGGGTCTAGGACAACAAGCAGCTTAAAGGAGAAAAGGTAGACAGATTTATTAGGTTTGCAGGAGCATCGCAGGAAAGAAACTGTGCATCTGACAGTCCAGTGAGATCCAGGTGTCAGAAGGTGGGAGCCAACGAAATACAGTGCCCAGGGAGGCACTCTCATGTACCCTCTTTGTAGGGAGAGGGTGGGAAGATGCTGCCAACTTAGGGGAGAGGAAATGACCTTGGGGAGAGATGAACAGGCCCTCAGAACAGGGACAAAGCCTGTGTAGGTGTGGGTGTGGTGACCTCCAGTCTCCTCTCCTGGGATATGAATTGAATTGGCCCTGGTTCATGAGATTCCCGGGGGGTTCAGGATAATTGCGCTCCTCTCGAAGGACCTGTCCTTAGACAGCTGAGGGCAGTTCAGAGAAAGCCACCCCCAGGGCTGCTGTTCCCAAAGTGTTCCCTGTTTAAAGTAGCCGACAGGCAGCAGGTGGTGTGGTGGTTAAGGGTGCTGGACTCCCACATGGCCGACCACGGTTCAAGTCCCAGACATGGCAGCTTGCTTTCTCACTTTCTCTCTCTCTCACTCTGTCCCTCTTTGGTCAAATTAAAATAAAATGAAATAAATAAATACAGTTAAAATTAAAAATGATTTTAAAAAATAAATTAAAATAATAAAGTAACCTACAGGCAGCAGGTTAGTGGGCGGCATTTCTGACAACTTGCAATTACATCCTCGTGCCTCTGTTCTCTGAGGAGTGTTGACATTGTGCCTCCAGTCCCTATCACTCAAGAGCATCTTGATTTATTTACTTACTTACTACTTAGGTCAGGGAGTGGGTGCACTCATCAGAGAGAGGGAGAGGAAGCAAGTAGGAAAGCAGCTCCCCATGGGAGATGGTCACGCCGCAGTCCCTTCTCCACCATTTCTCCCCTTTTGGGATTGTGGGCACACATGCATACATGCCTGGTGTGTTTTTCTAGCACTGGGTCGACACTCAGACTGTGGAGTTGGCCATGTGGGATCCAGCCACCTTAACCACCACGCCACGGGCTGGTCCCACAAGGGCATCTTGCAACAGCCTCTCCTGTGACATGCTTTGAACCAAGGTCGCTCTGAAGACCCTCACTTCTGGGTGTAACCAGCTTGGTGACAGACTTGATCCACTTCTATCTGCTGACATTTTTCACACGGAAAAGGCTACTTTGAAGAGTTGAAGCTGCCTCTCCTCGACTCCCCACCCAGCTCCCATGTTCTTCTTGTTCTTTAATGTTGCTTTATGCTCATTTTAAAGACCGAGGCACGAGGAGGAGCAAACACCAGGTCAAGTTGGTGTCAAGACAAAAACGATATCTAGAATGGAGAGTTTGCCTTTGTTTTTTGCAGTGAATTAACACTGGCTAGGGAGAAAGGGAAAGTATAGGGAAGGAAATCAGGGAGAAAAAACAGAAAGGCAAGACAATTGTGGGACGCAGAAATGGTTTATTGCCTGTTAATGATAATGTGTGTGGTTCTCAACTGGACTGGTCTGAGGTGTATTTCGTGTTGGGTAAATTCTCTCTATAAGCAGAATGATGTACAGAGATTAAACATTTAAAAGATAATAAGAATAATAATAAATAGTTATATGAGGAAAAATATTTCCTACTGTAGAATAAAGTATTGTAAAACTTAAAATAATAATAATAATAATAATAGACACTGTGTAGTAAAGGAAGGAAGTGGAGGGAGGGATATGGGGAGAGGAGGTTCCCTGGCAGGGGCGGGAGGGAAATGCCACTGGGACACAGCCCTGGAGAGGAGCCTGGTGTTTTGGGGCCTCCTCTGTGTGTGGGTAAGGGCCCACCTGCCTTCACCTGGGGATTGAATTCACCTGAGTCCCACTGACCCTCCACAGCAGCTCTTCCCATTCACTCTTGCACCCAGAGCCCAAGGACGCCCTGGCTCCTGTGCCCCAAGGCCCCGGGCTTCTGACCCCAGACCTCTGGCCGGTTGTGCTTTTCCCTGCTTCAGGGCCTAACCTGGACTCTGTTGTCTGCAACCTCAGAGACCGGGCGGTGCGCTCACTGCCTTCTGCCCAGGACGGGCTTGCAGTCCCTGGCCAGGAGGGCCCTCCTAGCACTCCATGGGACAGCAGAGCATTTCCAGGGAACCCAGGATTTGAGGGTCTCAGGAGCATCAAGAGCTGCCAGAGGGGAGCCCCTCATGGCCCAGACCATGGAGACCTGGAAGGACATGGAACAGACAGGGCGGGGGCATCACTCAGCCCCCAGCACTGTGACTTCCGGTCTGTGGCTTATGTTCCACCTAAAATCTCCTACCAAGGCACAACATCCACTGTCCTACTCATGTCCTGTGAGTCCTGTTAGGACCCAGGGCCAGCCGTGCCTTCCTCTGTGCTCTGCCTGCAGCAGGGCGCCCTGGTGGGAAGGAAAGAGTGATTTGTATATAAACACAGAAATAACAAGGTCAGGTCTCCCGGGGCCAACTACTGCTCCTGAATAATGGCCCCTGTTTAGGAGCAATTAATATTCATCGGTCTTATTTGAAAAGGAACATCCATCTTAAGGCGGAATAGGATTTCCCATCATTGTGGGTGTCCCTGCGTGCACCGGTGTCCTGAAGTGAGTCAGGTACCCTCATGGCTTCCCCTCTCACCCAAGCCTCGATTTCCTGGGCCAGATGTCCCGCTGGGGCCGTGGTGCGACCTCTGCTGGAGCCCAGTGCCGTGGTGAAGGGTCTGCGTGCTCACAGTCGGAATGGCAAATTACAAAGAGCCTGGGGCCAGGCTGTGTGGAGACACTTGTGCTGACCAAGTCCCCTGGGGATTGAATCATTTAGTACAGAAATGGAAAAGCCCTCCTAATCTTCCTCCTGAATGAGCCGTGAAATAGGCTCTGGGAACAGCCTCCAGGGTGAGGCGGCCGCAGGGCTCGGTGCCAAGATGGCCAGATGAAGTGTCAGAAAATGGGACACCAACAGGACACAGTTCCTGGGGAGATCCTGTCATGATATGCAATAGACGTGCAGCCCGTGTCTGCAGCACCCTATTCAAGAGGCCACAAGGTAAGTGTGGGACGCCTGGGACACACCCACTTGCCACCGGCATCCTGAGGCACCACCTTGGGGCAACCAAGCACAAAAGAATAATTCCTTAGCCCTCATCAGGGAGCGCGTTTAGGTGCTTACAGAGCAGCTCCCGTCTACACTCTGTCACTGACCACAATTCTCAACGTGCAAGTGGGGCTGACCCCACTCCAAGGATGCTGGGGCACAGTTTCCTCAGTGGCTTGAGGTTGCATTTCAATTCACTTCTGAGAGAGTGGAACCAGAGACTAGCTGGTCCCAGCCATGATTTTTTTTTTTGCCAATTAAAAGAACAACAAAGCATATCGAATCCCATTTGCACGAACATTTTGCAATAGGCACTACTCTGAGCCTGTGAAGTCACAGTGCCTGGGCACCGGACGCCCACCAGTGGAGGCCCCCGGGCCCAATGCCTCCAAAAGCAATTTGGAGGCCATATCAAGAGTTTTAAAAAGCACCTACGCCCTGCTACAGTCACGGTGCATGTAACGCATCATCCTGAGGAGATGTGCACGAATGCAGACCCAGGTGCAATAGTACATTCACCGCAGCAGAAATGACCCCGGCAAAAATGGAAAACAACACAAATGTTCAAAACACAGGCGCGGAGAGGAGCACACGAATTTTCAGGGACTGCCAAAGGCCAGCTTTATGACATGCTTATGTGAAATTTTTAACAGTGTGGAAAATGTCCATGGGACTGTGGAAACTGCAAAAAAGCAGGATGTAGAATTGCGTATAGCAGTGCCCCTTAGACCTGAGGCCTGTGTTCTGAGACCTCCAATCCGATGCCTGAAACCAGGAGAGGACCAAACCCATGTCTGCTGTTTTCTCAACCTGGTAATGGAGACAGCTTCTAAGTGACTAGCAGGGCAGGTGGCCAATACGGTGTGGGTATTCTAGTCCAGGAGTCTCCAAACCTTGAACATGGACCAGCCCCCTACAGGCCGTGGGCAAGTGCTACCAGCCCATGGTGGGGGCCGGGGAGTAGCAAGAGACTTCCTCTCTTAGCGGCCACTCCCCATCGCTCGTGTCCTGGGCTCGCCCCTGCCAGCTAAACCGTGGTATTGGATTCTCATGGGAGCATGGACCCTGTGGTTATGCAGTGGTAGAAATGGGGTGTAGAGTGGATATGGTGCACTTGGGTCATCCCAGGACCAAACCTCCCCCTGCCCCAGTCCATGGTGGACTGTCTTCCACATTCCTGGTGCCGAGAAGGCTGGGGACTGCTGCACTAGACACAAGGATGCTCACGCCCCAGGCAGGATGGAGGGATGGCACTGTGCTCAGAACGGCAAGCAATTTCAAACATGAAGTGGAATTTCCCACTTAATATTTTCAAGCCATCATTGATTCTAAGTACTGCGACCACAGAGAGCCAAACCATGGGTAATGGGGCACTGCTGCTGCATACCAGTGGTCCCCAACCTCCCCGGCACCAGGGACTGGCCTCGGTGGGAGGCAATCCCTTCAAAGGAAGGGGGAAGGTTGGTTCTAGGATTACCCAAGCACACCACATCCACCACTCACCCCAATTCTACCACCACCACATCACAATGTACAATGAAACAACCACACAATAGGGTCCTTGCTCCCGTGAGAGCCCAACACCACCGCTGATCTTACAGGAGACAACGTGAGTGAGGGGGAGTGGCTCCAAACACAAATGAAGCCTCGCTCACCAGCTGCCCATCCTCCACTGCTGGCTCACCCCCACTGCCCGGCCCAGTGGACAGGCACCCAACAGGCCACTGGCGGCACCCATCTGTGGACTCAGGGGAGTGGGGGCCCCTGTCTTCACGCATGCCCCCATATTTGAAGAAAATAGGTAAGAGACAAAGCAAGATACCAACAGTACCATATAGAGGTGGTTTTCATTTTCTTCTTTATAGTTGTTGGTTTTTCAAACTTTTTAGAATGATTGAGTTTTTTAAATTCAAGAGGAAAAAAGATTATTTAAAGCTGCCAACAGCTACAGACTGCAAAGTGCAATTTTCTCTTGCACTCCTGCAGAATGCAAAACCCTTCATAAAATACACAGATTCCTTAATAATTGATATTCTATTTTCTATACGACTTCTGATTATCAATACTTATAAAAATAATTTAAGGAAAGAAATGCTCAAAGTAGTCACTATCCTCCCTTGTTTGTGTTTGAGAAAGAGACACTGCATCAAATTACTTTGGAAAATATAAAAATTGGTGGTTTGGTCTTCACTTGATACCACTAACATCTTCATGCCACTCTGTAACCTCCTCTGCCCTCTGTTAACCATAATATGCATAAATATCACAAATTTGAGAACTAAATCTATTGTTTTGAATAATCTTTTAAAAGATTAAATCGAGTACTTTTTATATGATTTTTGTCCCATGAAGATAGAAGTAGCCTCATTTGTCTCTTTACAAGTGAAAGTCTTTTTTGTTCTTAGTTTTGTTAAAGGGCAAAAAGGAGGAGGGAGAGAAAGAGAGAGAGAGAGAAAGGAGGAAAGTGAGAAATCACCCCCCAGGGGGAGCAATCACACTGCAATCCCTTCGTCTCCATTCTCCTCTTGGGATTTGGGGCATGCAAGTACAGGGAGCGTTTTTCAAGCTTCCAGGTCTAGGACTCAAACTACAGAGTTGGCTATGTGGGACTCAGCCCCCTTACCCTCCATGCTACCTGTTGTCCCTGTCTTTTTTTTTTTTTTTTTTTTAATAATTATTCTGTTTTGTAAGTAAAGTTTTATTGGGATGTGGCCTCGCCCATTCACTAACATACAGCCCAGCCTGCCACTTTCTAGCTACAAGGCAGTGGGGAGGTGCGCCAACACCGACACGGCCCATGAAGCTGAACGACTGACACTCACTAGCTGGCTCTTTGTAGAGGAAGCCTGCAGACCCCAATTTATTTATCCCTGCAGGATAAATAGCACGCAGAAGTAGCTAAAATGGCTAAAAGTGTTTTGTCTGTGATGTGGTCTTTTGTTTTAAACCTCTGATACTAGATAGCTTTTTAAATCATGTGTATCACAACTTCGATAAGTACATTCTTGTGGGCCAGCCAGTGGCACGGTGGTTAAGGTAGCCAGGTCCCACGTGGCTGAGTGCCTGCCTTATTAACATTCAGACTATCACTTGACTGAGATTTCCACGATACATTCTTATCCCCAGTAGTTACTCCCCTCCCTAAAGACCTTCAATGCCTTCCCTTTGCCCTGGGACATTCTGAAGCCACAGCAGCCTACTGCTCCACAGGGTCCGACCCCACCTGGGACGTGGGAATGGCTACCACGTTCTTGTCTCATGGCGTTTAGCAGCCCCTCAGACAGAACAGGCTCGGTCTGACTCAGGGCTTTGCACTTGCTGTGCTTTGCAGAGTTCCTGTCTCTCTTCCACTAAGTTCCGGACTATGGGATTTTCCTTAGTTCCAAGAGTACACGGCATCGTCCAGGTCTTTGCATTTGCTGTTCCTTTGCCAGGAGTACTTTCCCCTTCTGCTACTGCCAGGCGCATGGCTTCTTGCTACTTGTCATTGGCATCTCCCCTTCAATATGCCTCCCCTCCGTTCCCAAGCTCTAAGACCAATGCCTTGAACCCTCGTCCTCTGATCTCAGAAAAAGCTCTCTCTCCTTCCAACATCCCAATTTTTCCTCTCAGCATTTTGCACATTCTTAATTATTGAATAATCACTCTTACTCGTTCTTTGAAGAGCTGTCTTCCCTTCTAGTCTGGACCCTCCTGGAGAGCAGAGCAGGAATTCATGCTTGCACACCAGCATGTGGTCTGTCCCCTGTGAAAGTTGTCAGGATCAAAATGGAGTCATTTGTGTCAGCTTGTGTTAAACCCTAAGCCAAGCTGGGGAAGGCCATGGATGGGGGCGATTCTCACACTAGTGCCTGGTAATAAGAACTAAAACCAGACTCGGCCCGAATCACAGCTTTACACAAGGACCACTGCAACCTGATGTAAGAACTACTGCTCTACGGATCTCCCAGAGATGGCCTATTCAGCCTTGGACTGATGCACCCCTTGCTATGGACCCTGGCAGTCAAGGAGAATTGTTCCACAATTAAAGTAATCTCTCTTCCTTGTTCCTTTAAAAAATCCTTGTTTGCCTTCACCTCCCTGAATATACCTATAATTTACTATGGCAAGTGTATTTGTATTGCAATGCTCATTTCCGAATAAAAATCATGTTTCTTTTAGAGAGTCTTTCCCTCTGTCTGTTATGCAAAGGTTGAGTGAGTGACTGGTGGATTTGCAATTAACTTTGGCCTTTGCGTCCCGTGCTGGACCCATTCTGTGTGGGTGTATTTAGTCACTTTGCCTGAACTGGTTTTCCTTTGTCCTGGTGCCTGCAGGCTTAGTTAAGCGGTAGTTCCTGGGGAGGACAGAGGCGCTTCAAGCTGCCTCCCTGTTGAAAGGCACAAGACTAGCAGGAATAAATGAATGGACAAAATGTACCACATGGGCTGTTTGTTCCCCTGCTACACGTCAGTCATCGCTGCCAGTCAGAAGCGAAGGACACCCCCTCATTCCTGCCACTGCCAGCCCTGGAACCACCAGAGGGAGCAGAGGAGGAGGCGAGAGGGAAAAGGATCCAATGGCACCCCCTCCTCCTAAGAGACCCTGAGCTTTGATGAGATCTGAGTTGAGGGAGGGGAGAAGCTCAGAACTGGATGAGAGATTAAAATTTAGATTTGGATAAGCCTGGGCCTTTGATACCTGAAGGAGCGTGATAACGATTGACGGGTTTATTCTTACACATAAATGTGAACAGAATCCGGGGAATCTTCCCAAAATGTCATTGAGAAGCCGAGACCTGGACACTAGGGTGAGACAAGTACCTCGCTGTCTTGAGGGGACACCAAAAAGTCTGGTAATGAAGATAAATAATAAATGCAAGATATTTTGAAAGTCAAAATTAATACCAAACAATCTAACCAGCAAAGTTACCAACCTTTTAACCAAGGCAGGACCAGCCCTGCACCTGCACCTGCGCCTGCACCTGCACCGCACAAACTGACCTCACCCCCTCACCCTCATCCAGCCCTGCCCAAGAGAAGCTGCTGAAAAACAGCAATGGAAATTTTACAAAGAAATAACCTCAGGAAATGGGTATTTTGTTCTCCAGCCACGTGGCACCCACACGGGCACGGAACACAGACCACTGTGTCCTCCAGAATAGCAGGTGCCACAGACACCCACCCCAGTAGAATGGGCAGGGCAGGGTTTGGTGTCCCAGTGTCTGTCCTTCCCTCTGGGCCCTGAATTCCTGTGGAAAAGCTGCCTCTCCCCAGCCCTCTGTGGACAGAGTTTGGGTGGCGTGGGCCAAGTCTGCCTCCTCTGCAGAGCTTCTCCTGGGCTGCTGCAGGGAGGCTCAGGGAGAATCGTCATTCAAATGAAACTCAAACCAAGGTTGTTCTGGGCCAAGTGCGAAAGAGGGCTCCCATTCCACTGGAATAGCAAAACTGAAAGAAGGAAAGCTGGAACTTCTGGAAGGGCTATCACTAAAATAAGCAAACATGTCAAATGACTCAAGACCAGAGAGAAAAAGAAATTGATTCCTACTGATGCTGTTTGAGCACCTGGATACAGCAATACCTGAAGGCTGCAGGCCTCTAATTCTTCAGTTGTATGAGCCATTATATCCTTCATTGCTTGTTTCTTTAAGCCAATTTGAATTCAGATTCTTCATGTAACACTCAAAGAGTCCTGACCGAAACAAAGACAAAAGAACCATGGATCAGTCCGTCTGGAGTAGCTGGGCTCATTCACTCTATTTCTACACAAACACAAAATCTTAATCATGGAATTAATTCCCAGAAGTCTTTTTACAAGCGCTACAATTTATAGGGAGGAGGAGTAGAGGATGGAATAAAATTATTTTTTAATTGTTATGTTATTGAAAGTTGGCCAGACACAGCTTATGAAAAGTCTTGCTCAGACTGCATATAATTTGATTGGCCTGTGAAAAAGAAATCCTTCTGGCAGTAGGTCTGGGTTCTGCTCTTCCCACAAAAGGAAAATTAATGGCCTCTGACGAATATGAATCAGTTCTTATCATCAAAGAAGAAAGATTCTCTTGTGAGAGCAAGAGCCTGGCTGTCCCCTAAGAACGTCTCAAAGCAGCCCACATATTCCACAGCAACTGTACTTTTCTCCTCTGCCTCAGGATTTCAGAGTTTTGAAGGAAGAAGGCTGGCAAGAGCTGATGGTTCTCGTGTCTTCTAGCAGCAGGAGGATAGGGTATCCAACCTGGGCAGTCAGATAAGTGCAGCAAGGGTCTCTGTGGTGAGCAATAGAGACCCTCACTGGTGAGCACAATGGCGTTACCCACAGGATCCACAGCTTCTACAGCTACACAGGGTGAATGAGGGTGGGAAGGGCCTGTGGGAACTCCAGGACCAGAGGGGCCAAGAGACAGCATCTCCCACGGGGAGTTGACAGGTCAGGACACTGGCCCTGAGATGAGCCACCTCCTCCTGTTCTCTCTTCCTTCTTCCACTCACTCAAAAGTCAAATATGAGAACGAGCAAATCTTCATATCACAGCCCATCCAACGTCCTTGATGAAAGGATGAGGAACTGAGGCCTGGAGAAGAGACATGTCAGCCAAGGGCGCAGGCCAGGCAGAGCCGGAGACATGATGCAGAACTTGCAAAGACCTGTCCACCCACGTTGTCTCAGCTGACCATCATACTAACTAGTCCATGGTGAAACGTCCCGCGCTTTTTACATTCAAGGCAGAATTGATTGGATGATGCCTCGTTATTTTCTGTACCACTGTGAAAGAAAAAGACATGGACAATAACATGGTGACTAAATTCATTTAAATCATCAAGGCTCCATTCTCCCCAGGGCACATCTCTGGACGCCCTGAGATCAAAACTGCCCTTCTGGGAAGACCAGCAGGAGCACCTCCCTCCCACCTGTCTCCTTTATCTTGCGTGGGGTGACACCAAGGAAGGCAAAGACAGTGTGTTGTTTATAGACGAGGAAACTGAGGCCCAGAGAGAGACGGGCTGGCCAGCCCTCGGAATACGTGCCGGGCTGGGAGGTGAACAATATATCTTGGCTCAGGGAATTTCAGTGATATTTCAAGTTTTTCAGTAAACGTTGGCCTGAACCTGAGGTTCAGTCGTAAGAAGACACAATGGATAAACTACAACAGAAGCTAAAGCGGTGTCTGGAGGACTTTGATCCGCAGATAAAAGCTTTTTTAACCTGGATTCTCAGGAGCCTCCACCCGGCTTCCCTTCTCTGTCCACGCTGGTCTTCATGAACACTTGGGCACGGACTCACGCTCGCACCTAAGCTGCTGTCTGTTTCCTCTGGCTGCCGAAAGGAGGGTGAGCGGGGACCTGTAAGAACCTGTTTCCACTCTCGGCTCCACGAGGCTAATTTGACTGCACAGGATCCTCAGTGCTTCACCTCAACAAAGACCCAATTTCACACGTGACTGAGTCAGCGTCCAACAGCAGGATGAGGAGGAGGGCCGTGCCGTGTTTTCCTGACACCTCTTAAATGGTTTCTGATTTCACATTGATACAGATCAGGGACCGTGGACTGTGCTGACAAGCTCACACATTACCTGCTACTCCCCAGTGCCAAGGCCTGGGTGTCCTGAGGGGCTAGTTGATGGTGACACTGAGGGTGTCCCCGAGCTTGAAATTGTGCCGTTACCTGCCAGGGACCTTGAACTAGAGACCTTCCTCCCTGCCCTGCACAGTGGTCCAGACGGCAGCTACGGCGTGGGGACTGTCAAGGGGCGTGGGTGAGAGCGGTGAGAGCCAGTCGGGAGACGGGAAGGATGTGGCCCCCTAACCAGGGGACGGGGCTTGGTCATTACGGGACTTCTGAGAAGCCGAGAGAGACGCGGTGTGGACAGCGAAAGCCCAGAAGTGACAGAATGACCAGGTATGGAGCCAGAGGTCATTCACGGGCAGTGTGCCAGCTCTGTGACCTGCGGGGGGACCTCGTTCTGACACGTGACGACACGCTAACGTGGGCATTTTATTGTCAGGAGCCCCGTTTTCAGGTGATGAACTCGGGATCCTTTAAGGAGGTAGCTGATCACCCGACAAAGAACCCGCAGCATTTCCTCCTCGCAGTGACAGAGGGAGAAATCGCGACGATCAGCTCTTCCGAGCAGAGAAGGGGCATTTTACCCGGGCAGCGCTGCGAGGTAACCACGGCAGCCCCGGGACGCAGACGCGCCTCGCCTTCTGACAAATAAGATTTAATTAAGAGCATCTTCCTGCCCGAAGACCAAGTCTTTGCCGTGCAGGGAAAGCGACAGGCTGAGGAAGGAGAGCCTCCTTGAATTCAGCTGCGTGTTGTCCCTTAATTACTCATAAGCGTCTCTGTCACCCAATTTCACTGCTTCACTTATTTTTAGTTAATTCTTTATTGCTTTTCCTCTGAATGCTACTTGTGTTCTTTCATGAAATAGTGATTTCATCCCACTACAAGCACAGATGAAGCAGACAGGCTTGTGTTTATCCCTGCAGGAATTTTAGGAACCTCCACACGCTGCAGGGAGAGACGCAGAGACATGAGGTCACCTGCGGGGGGGTGCGTGCCTCGCAGATGCCCAGGCACACCTGCAGCCGGGTGCACGGGGACTGCCCGCCTCCTGCCGCCCCAGCCTGTGCCTTCATTCTGCCCCTTCCCAGCCCCCCCGTGGCCCAGTCTCCAGGAGCGTCCTGAGACCCCGCCTGGAAGCCCCGAGTCAGGTTCAGTCCCGGGAACCAGCGGGGACTGGCGACCTGCCTGGCGGACCCGCTGCCCCCGAGGTCCCGTGGAGTACTTCCGGCAGCCTTCTCTGACTTTCTCCTGAGAATGACCGAGGCCTGCGAACAGGCCCTTCCTCCCACCCAGGCATGGAGGGAGGGAGTAGGAAAGGAACAGCCCCAAACCAGGAGACCCATCCATCCGGCACGTTGTCCAAAGAGGCAACTCCGACCCCATCCTGCCCCAGCCCTTAGGACGGAGTCCAGTGTCCCACAGGCCCCTGCTCCCTCCAGCCCTACCTCCCAGCACTGGGCACAGTCGTGGGCACATTGGCCTTGGACAGACAGGCCCCTGGCACCTCAGGGCCTTTGCACGTGCTGTTCCCTCCTCCTAGAATGTCCCCCACCTCCACCCAGACCCTCCTCCCAGTTACCCTGCAACCTAGTCTCTTGTCAGGTCTCAGATAAAAAGGGGGGGTCCCTCTATGTCTTTCATGAGCCCCACGCCTGGACCTAGAGTAGGAATGAGGTCCCCAGAGTCCCTCTCATAACATGTCAGTGCCTTCTCTTCTCTTAAAAGAAAATAAATAAATAAACAAATAAATAAACCAACTTAATCTAGCAGAGTTTGAGTCCAAAAACAAAAAGTGATTCTCAAATTGGAATTGATTTTCTGAGGATCTCCAAGTTGCCACATGGTTGAATAACATTTAGGGGCAGGAAGAAGAAAGTGACCTACAGAAACCGGAAGTGAAGGAGGTGGGGTAGAAGAGCCGGATGGGCTACAGTTTGAGTGTTTCTCCTGGAACACGGTGTGACTAGCTGGTCCTTTGTGACTGATGCAGGACTGCTGGGAGGGGCTGTGATTTTTTAAGGAAACACACATCACTCGGGGTGTGGTTTATTTACAAGATCTCAAGTGTACAAGTACGGAAACCTTCTCAGGCCAATATAATTTGGTTTAATGCTTCCCAGCAAGAACTAATGTAATGAAATGAGGCCCGTGCTTTCTGAGGATAATTGATATCAATAAAAAGGCCTTTTAAAGGAAATCTAATTAAATTGAGAACCAAAGTTTTATAACAAATACTTTGTGACTTACTCGGCAAACATGTACATGGGACTTACTATGGCCAGACACTGGTCTAAGCTCTCACCCTGTTTCCTCCTGCACAGCAGGTACTGTCATTGTCACCGTTTTCTGTCCCTCAGGACTCTGAGGCACAGAAAGGCTGTCCAGCTAGTCGCTGGCACTATCAGGACTGGGTCCCAGGTCATCTAGCCAAAGAGTCCTCAGAGGCCCTGCTCTCACCCACCTCTTCTGAACAGAACACTTCATTAGGATTTTCTCTAAAAAGATGAAACTGTGACTTCTTAGAAAAATAAAATAAAAGTTTTTACTTCATATTTAACATTTAGATGATGGTGGTAAATGTGCCCTGGTGCTTAAATAATCAAAGTGTAAATCAAGTATGAAGTTTTGCATAATTCTTCTGATCCCATTGCAGCCCCAGGTAACCTCTTCCTCTCAGGTTTGAGTTCTGCAGCCTGATCAAAGCAGAGCCATTTTCAGAAAGTCTGGATGGCTCCTTAAGCCTCCCCAGAGGCCTCTCTTAAGCCTGTCATGGTCTCATTCTCTTTTGAAAAGTCTGCCTCCCTTGCCTCGGCCATTTTCCCTTCTCAGTATCAGTTGAGCTAAACCTGCTGGATCCTCATAGTCAGTCTAGGAGGGTGATTGAAGCGGGGCTCCCTGCTGTGCGGCAGGATGTGCGTGCTCCCCTGCTCCCCTGCTGCCCTGCACCCCTCTGCCCCACCTTACATGTGCTGCAAGACCTGAGTGAGGACCAGCCTGGTCACTCACACCCAGCAGAGTGCAGACTGCCAGCTCTGAAAGCCACTCGTTACATAGTCAGGAATCCTAGTGATGGGTAAACCTTGAAATCACACGTGGTAGGAGAACTAGCGTCACAGAACTCAGTCTTTGCTACAGGTCAGGGCTTTTTATTTTTGCTTTTGCCACTAAATCACCACTTTATCAGCCCATCACTGCAGCCACACCTCAGGAACAGCCTTGACTTTGGAGTGGAAATCAACACTGGCAAATTTGGGAACCCTCACCCAGGAGCTCCCATGTCCCAAGACCCCAGCTTTCCCCCGTCACCCACTTCGGATCCTGAGACCCAGAGCACTGTGCTGAGACACTTGTTTTCGTCAGCAGCAGTCTAGTGAGAATGTGTCCTGCCTTCATTCCAAAGCTTGGACTCTGGAGTTGGAGGGATAGTGAGTGAGCACTCACCGCGGGTGGAGCTGTCCCAGGTGCTGAAATGATTTCCTCCGGAGCATTCAGATGCCTATCTTTCCACTTTCACATACAGGTGACTCTAGCTTCCTGTGTTCATCCGCCAAAGAAAGGGGTGTGACCATTTGCGTGTGACCTATCCCTGGCCAGCCGGGCACACGTAAAAAGAAGAGGGACAATGAAGAGTCAGTACTTCACCCAGATTCAACACATCCCAGCCCACACGCTGTGCAGAGAAATGGGTGATGTGGGGGTGGGTCCACTGCCCCGCAGGCTCTGTTCATGGGAAGGGATCCTCCTCTCAAGGTCCCTGGAAACCACATAGCCAGCAGAGGGGTTGGTCAACCCTCTTCCCCACTTCCCCTCACCCCCACCCCCTCCAACACTCACCAGCTTCCTGGAGTGTCCACCCACCCTGACTCCACCATTTGGTCCCAGTATCACCTGATGGCCACTCATCATACCTGAAGTCCAGGAATGCCAAGCGGGATTGAGGGAACAGAAGGCCCCCAGGACGACCCCACCTCAAAAAAGAGCATCTAAAACAGTCAGTCCTATCACCCTGTGAGGTTTCAACTGCCAGCACATTCCCTCTTTTTTACATAGAGCATCTGTCTCCCTTCCAGCCTGTTGTTATCTGAATCTCAAGAGATGCCAGACCTCAGGAAGTGTGGACAGAAAGGGCCTGTTTCATCTGTTCGCTATTTGATCACTATCTTCCTTTGTTCCGCTTTCCCTACTCTTCTACCCACAGACTCAGCCTGAATATTTTCCTGAATGAGTGATGGACATTTTGGATTGGCCAGGGTGTTGGCAGGGACATGGGGTGGGGGCTGAGGGTAGGGGTGGCTGTTAACTTTCCAGCAGCCTTGGAGTCAGAGCCAGGTCAGATATTTTCGATAATCAAGACATCTTCCATTTTAATTCAATCATCAAAGGTATGATTTCCTTCTGAGATGTGTCGCGATTCCTATTACAGTGCCTCCGTCCACGTGGAAGTAAATAGGGAACTGCTGGCTGTGGAATGTCATTAGCGGAGCTCCGGGATCGGCTCATGTGCTCACGTCCCCCCTGGAGTGCAATCAGAGTCTGCAGGGAACGCCGCTCAGGGAGCACAACTGTCCTTTCCTCCCACGGCTGCAGGTGCCCTGGGCAGGTGGGGCTGCATGGGGACACAGGAGGGGTCTACAAAGAGTGCATGGAAAGTGTATGTTGTGAAAACACTATGCCTGGGGAAAAAAAAAAAAAAAAAAAAAAAAAAAAAAAAAAAAAAAAACCACTATGTCTGGCTTTCAAACTGCTTTACACCAAAATCAACAAGTATTTTAGTTCCGTTCTCCACAAACTTGTTGACATCCCCTCATGCATTTCTACCCATTCACCTCCATTTTCATAGCCAGCCACTACCAATGTAGACAAGAGGGAGGGCTCAACCTGCGAAGGTCATCAGAGCCTTCCTCAGGAGCCTTTCAGATGGAAAGGAGTCCTTGGTCTGTGCCCGTGGAGCTCTGAGCCCTGTAGACTGCTGGCCAGGGGTCAGGGGGCTGCACCCCGTGGAGCTCTGCACCCTGTGGACTGCTGGCCAGGGGTCGGGAGGCTGCACCTGGGCCAAAACCACCACCACTTAAGGCTCGTCCTGCCCCCCTTGTCTGGCAGGACCACCTGTCCTCACTGTGAAGCAAGGGGTGAGGCTCCTTGCTGAGGAAGGGCTCTGCCAGGGCAGACTCCCAGAAACTGGGAGTCCAGCAAAAGGAGTCAGCGCCTATTTTTAAAGACATCCTCAGGACTGAGGCTCAGCTTAGCTGAGCAGGCTAGGAGTCCCAACTGATGTTTCAGCCCCAAGGACACAACTGGCCTGCTACAAAGCTTCTTCTGAAAACCAGGCAAGCCTGGTCAGGATTTTTAAATCTCTATGGATAGATAGCTTCTGGACAATCTCTGCTGATGGCTTGTTGGTTTAATCATGTTTCTTTACTGGGCAAGAATACCTATGAAGAACAGGAGGGTTTGTTTTGTTTTATTTTAAACAAGTTTATAGCTTCTCAAAACCTTGCTTTTCTCACCTTTCAAAGGTCACGGTTGGGAATAGCTCAATAATGTGGGCGGAGTACCCGACACAGTTGCCTGCTCAGATGTTCTGATTAACAACCGTGCAACGTCCTTCCTCCCCGCTTCCATTTTTCTCATAATCTCTATCTCTTGAAAAAGAGAGAGATAATCATTTTTTGAACCTGTCTTGATTTTATTCTTTGAAAGTAAAAAAAAAAAAAAAAAGAAGAAGGCCATTTTCTTATGTCATAGCGTTAACCGCAACTATGAGACATGTTTGCTCAGGGTAAAAGCCTTTCAAAAAAACTAAAAGCCCCAGCTATTCACAATCCTAACCATAATCCCTCTACCTTCTGATTATTTTTATGTTGTCTTCATTTTATGTCCCACAAGTTTTTAGTCTGAAAAGTGTCAAACCTACAGAGGCGTTCAGAGTACTGCGTGAACATCACACATTTCTCAAGTAGGTTCAGCAGTTGGTAACACTGTTCTCCCCGGGGTCATCTCTCTCTATAGGGATTAGAGAGAGAAACAGAACAGTTTTCCTTCTCTGGAAAAAAAAATACTTGAAAGTATGGTGCAGAGGTCATGACATTTCACTCTTCAACACTTCAGTGTGTGTCTCCTAAAGAAAATAATATTTTTGCATAATCTCATACTGTTTTCACACACAAGACAGGTAATGTTGATGCAGTAATATAACCAAACATACAGACCAAATTTAAAGCTTTTTTAAAAATATGATTTGCTATAGGGCATATGCACTAGTGAGAGAAAGAAAAAGAGACAGAGAGAAAGAGAAAGTGAGAAAGCGCCCCCCAGGGGAGATGACCACACTGCAATCCCTTCTTGTCTGTTCTCCCCTTGGGATTTTGGGCACACGTGCATACACACTCAGCATGTTTCTCAAACTGCCAGGTCTGGGACTTGAACTGCATAGTTGCCCATGTGGAATCCAGCTGCTTTAACCACCTCACCACTGGCTGGCCCTGAAGCTTAGTGCTTTTTGAAACAATCATATTTGTTATTTTCAGAAGCAAGAGAGAAAAAGATAGGCACGCTGGCAGGGTCTTCGTACCACGATCTGTCGCCAGCCTCAGCCAGCCAGAATTGTGGGCACGTGTGCACCTGAAATGCACAAGGAGAACTTGGGACGAGAACCCAGGGCCTTCCAGTATCACAGAGCATGGAGTTACTGCTGTGCCACTGTTGCTGGCCAGGTTTAGAGCTTTTGTTTCCAGTTTGTGATCCATCAAGGCTTGCACAGGTTGCATGGGTTGTCATGATCCCTTCACCCCCTTTCACGTAAGACAATGCTGTCTGTTTTGTCTGCTGTGATGCTGACCTTCCTGAAGGTGCCAGCTGGTTATCTTGTATCAGAAACCCAGGAAGTGCTTAAAGATGGTGGGACTGGGCCAGAGAAAGACAGACGCGATAGCTAAAGGGCTTCCACTGAACAAATGTGGGAATAGTTGAGTGTTAAAAAATGTATGGAGGCCCAGCTGCAATGGCATGCTCTACTAAGATGTCACCTCTCCATAGGCTAGGACCATGTGGGTGGCATGGATCTGACTTCTAGTCCAACCTACAGGCCAGGTGCTATGGCACATACCTGGAGTCCCAGCTGGGAGGTTGAGGCAGGAGGATGTTTAAAAGTGGGGTGGAGGACTCTATGTTGCAGCAGTAAGAGAAGCCAGATCCTACATGGTGACCACAGTTCAAATCCCCAACCCGGCCTGCCTGAAACAGGCTAGACATGAGCCCATGTGTCCGAGACACAACAGGTTGGAGAGCTGGAGGAGGGATCACAGTGTGATCAGAGTTGCTTAGTCCAGCGTAAGGACTACAGTTCCCCGCCTCTTTTGCAGCAAGTTATGGCCAGGTGAGTAAGCACTCCCAGTGGAACATGAGTACAGGTCAGTGTGCCCTGCCAGCTTGTGTCCAGGAAGGGAAGGAGGTGCCCTGCCCTTCATTTCCCTTTGCTCACTGACCACAGTACACACAGCAGTGAGGCATCTAGACCAAGTATAGAAAGCCAATGTCCTAGGGATAGTAGAGCAAAAGATATTGGGAGGGGCCAGATGGCGGTGCAGCAGTAAAATGGGGCCGTTTCATATGGGAAGGTCCCAGGTTCAAGTCCTGAGGTCTCTCTGCACACTGGGCACATGCTTGGCCATGACCCAGGGATGCCTGAGGCTGGAGATAGATTATGGCATCAAGACTCTGTTGGGAGTGCTCTTTCTCTCTATGTCTCTCTTTTTACAATATTGTGTCCCACATCTCTCTCTCTCTCTTTTTGCTATTTGTTATTGAAATAAATGAATAAACTTTTTTTAAAAAAAGGAAAACGTATTGGTAGACCAAGTCTCTCCTCATTTCTTGGGTCAGAAAGAATCCAATGCGATGCCACCCCACCTTGACAGCAAACAGGAGTGAAAAATAAATGTCTGTCTGTGTGAGCCCTTACCTCTAGCAGAGCAGCCAAAGCTAACCCCTAACTACTTCAGAGCCCAAAGGTGCTAGACAAGACCTGTGGGCATTCTGATTTGGTCTGTGAAGACTGGAACTCTCCGGACTTCTCCTGGGTCATCAGAAAAATCATGACATGGTTCTCTATGCGAAAATGCGTCATGAGTTTCTGGTACCCCAACGCATCAATCAAACTCAATGGATAATAAATCATCTAGTTTTAGAGTCTTTAAACACAAACTTGGACAGAAATAAAAGGAGCTGACTTGGTGGGTGGAAAAACCGAGTCCTAAACAGACTAAATGAATCACTCACCAAAATTAGAAGCGTATTTTGCTACAAACCTGTGAAGACGAATGGTCTACTCTAAATGCCAAGTAGAAAACCACAGGCCATGTTGAACTGGGAGCTGGAAGACCAGCCCACAACACACTAGTCTGTACAGTTGGTTTTCAATATTACAAATGAGACTTCATATTACAATGCAGATTTCCATCTTCCTCTGAAAAATCAGAGACATGGCAAATTGGATGTACCTTCCATGGAACAACACATGGTCTGAGTAGTCACAGATAATAACCTCGGCAGGCTGGCCAGTGAGCTTAAACTTGCTACAGTCTTCACCAGCCTCTACTGTCCCCCATCTAAGAAGCTGAGAGCTACCATTATGTATTAGTTCTCAGACAGCTGGGCTTTTCGCCATAGTCAAAACGAATCTCTCTACCCACCTCTTTATTAAAAACAACAAAACAAAAGATGACTCAAGAGAGCCATGTATTTCAGGAAAAAATAAGAACACATATTTCTTTATGAAAATGAATTCCCTGGGTATTTACTATGCAAACAAATACATTGGTGTAGAAAAATACACTCATTCAGCTTCCCTTGTCTACACCTCCTGCCTAGCCTCTGTAGGCCTTCGAGTTATGAGCGTGGTCCCACAGCCCCTGGGTGCAGACTCTGTCCTCTTCACAGCTGCAGCAGGGCAGAGTTCCTGTGGCCCCTTCACGCACAGGGACCAGTTCAGCTCACATTTTCCAAATGATCATCCCCATGGAAGCCAAGTCTCTCTTTGAAGGTGTTTTCTTTGTCCCTTTGTTTTTCCTTCTTTGAGCCAGGAAGCAACTCAAGCAATGTTTGCTTCCCCAACATGCTAACGCCAACAGCCCACTTTGCAAACTAAAGAGGCACATGCTCCCTTAATTACGGCGGGGGAAACTGCAGTTGCTATTGAAACACTCCAGTGATAGACAAAACCCGTCCTTTGGGAGGAAAATTAATTGTACACAAACAAGAACACATTTCATCTTGAATTAAATTCTTCAACATCCTCTTGGCAGGGAACTCTTTAGTTGTTTTTCTCCTTCATGGCATTAAGTCTCCCCACTTCCATGGGAGATTTTCTTGGCACATGGGCCCAGGGTTTTGCTGGAATAGTGCTTGATTGGTCCTTCCTTTGCCTCTGTTGAAGCTTCCCTTTACCCTGGAAGGAACTTTGAGCCCCGACCCTCCCACCCCAGCCCTGCCCTTTCCCATACGCCCCCCTTCCCCCCCCCCCCGGAGCCTTAGAGAGTAGAACTGTCCCAAGTCCCCCCAGCACGGCTCCCCTGAGCACCGGGGGCATCAGAGGTAAACGAGTGATTACACATGATGAATAACAGCGAGCGCAGACGCAGCGTGGGGAAGGAGCCGCTGTAGCTGCAGCTCTGAGATTTATTGCCGAGTGCCACGGGTAATGAAGTCATCCATCTTCCCTGGACTAGGAAAGGAATCCACCGCAGCAAGTTTGAAAAGGGCAGCCGGGAGAGTCCTGCCTCCTCCTCCTCAGAGCGATCTGTGGCTGCCCAGCTAATCTGCCTGGGGACGCAGGGGACTATGCAGATGGACGCCCTGACCCGCCACCTGCAGAGGCCGGATAGTTCCTGTCCCTCCAACTCACTAATTCACTTAGGATGCACACTCTCAGCTCCCAGGAGGACAGAAGGTCAGGCAGCCTCTGCCTCTCTGGTCATGGTCACACTTACGTGTCACTGACATGAAGCAACTCAAGTTTCATCACTTTGCTGGAAATATCTCAATAACACTCTCCCTGGAATTTTGGAATCTGGGACAGAAGTGCATCTCAAGGCAGCAAGAATCTAGGACACACTTCCAGAACTTTTCATCATGTGGATGCCCCAACCACTAGCACATGCATCACTAGAGTCCTGGCATCGGTAGCAGAAGATGGCCCCACCTCACTGCCACATCCTAGAAGAGCCAGGAAATGCAGGCTTTAGCTTTCAGGCCTTGCAGCTCAGGAACCATGCAGGATGGAGGTACCCACCCACCATGGTCACCACACACTTGCCTTGAGCTGAAGCTTCTGGCCTTCATCTGCCAACTTCCTCAGGCTCAACTCACACTGGTGCACGCCTCAGGCTGAAGCCACTACAGCTTGCCCCGTGCTTGGAACCAACATCTTCAAACTCAGATCTTTTCTAGGCTTAGGATCATCTGCGGGCTGGATGTTAAGGTCCCTGTGTTGAAACCTAGCCCCCAAGGTGATGGCATTAAGGGGGGTGGCCTTTGGTAGGTCATTAGTTCACCGGGCTCCACGTTTGTGGACGAGATCGGCACCGTCTTACGGAGGTTGAAAGGAGCTGCCTTGCCCCCTTCTGCCTTTCCACATGTGGGGACGCAGCAAACAGGTACCATCTGGGAGGACGAGGCCCTCACCAGCTCTCGAATCTGCTGATGCCTGACCTTAGACTTCCGACCTCGAGAACATAAGCAATGAATTCCTATTTTAATAAATTATCCAGTCTAGAGAATGTTGTTATAGCAACCTAAACAAAGACAGTATCCAAGGAGGTACGTTGAGGTCAGGAAAAGACAGGTAGACTGGACTCCCTTCTTCCCAACTTCCACTCCAAGCCCAACCACTCCCCGCTGACTGGTTTCACACGGTTTCTGAGCTCTGTTCATCCCCACAAAGATGCTCTGGGATCCTTAGTAGATAGCCCCTGTCAATTCTCATTTCTAAGACTGTGTATTAGAGAACAAAGTAGCATTTCAGATACACAATTTCACTCGTACTCTTGCCTAAGATGAACAAAAAGGATTTTTTAAAGAATTATTTTATTTGGGACTAGCATTTGGCATAATGGCTATGTCGCTGGACTCCCATGAAGTCAACCACGGTTCGAGTCCTGGACCCGGTGGCTTAAACTCACACCGGACGCATGTGCATGCGTGCCAAAGATCCCAAAAGGAGAATGGAGGAGAAGGGATTGCGGCATGGCCATCCCCCCAGGGGGTGATTTCTCACTTTCTGTCTCTCTGTCCTTCTGGCGAGCACGCATGCCCCATAGCAAAAACAAACCTCTCCAAAGAAAAAAAGAATTATTTTATTTAACTTTATTTATTTGTTTGTTTGTTTGTTTATATATTTTAATTTGACCGGAGAGGGACAGAGTGGGGTGGGAGGTGGGTAAAGTCAGAAAACAAGCCACCAGGTCCAGGACTCAAACCATGGTTGGCCATGTGGGAGTCCAGCCCTTAATCACCATGCCACCTGCCAGCCCCAAAAGACTTTTTTTAAGTAAATCGATCTAAGAGAAAAATGTTAATAATATTAGAGGTAGTATATGCAAATGAAAGAAGTCATGAAGGCTGCTTAAGAATATCTGAGGTTTGAGGAATCCTGCCACAGTGGACAGTCCTAAGTGCGGGAGCCTGTGGGTTCGGCTGGGCAGCTCCCTGCCCTTGCTGGCCACCTGGCCCTGACGTGCTGAACAGCATCCTCAGGCTTGAGCCCCTCCACACAACCCCCTGAGAGCCGACGGAACCGTGGCTCCTTCAAGCACAAACACTGCTTGGGTCGTGAATTCCCGCACAGGCTGCCCCAAATTCCCTCCTCCTGGGGTGGCCTGGACATGTCCTCTCCTCTCCTTGTCCCCAGCCCTTCCTGTACCTGAGAAAACCTATAGAGCTATCTACTAAGTCTGTTTGGGTTTGGGGTTTGGGGCTTTGGGTTTGAGAGAGATTTTCACTCCCTTCTCCAGTCGCCTCTCGGGATTTTGAGCATACACACATGTGCACTCAGCAGGGCGGGGGAACAGGGGCCACTAGCCCCACAGGTCCCATCTTCCTGTAGGAACATCCCATTTCCCCCATGCTGCCAGTCTCTGGGGTCGCAGTCCGATCTTTTCCCAGCACATGAACAGCCACAGGAGACTAGTGGCACCCGTGGATGTTGGCATGCACTTTGTGGGCCAAGGGGTGGGTGTCAGATGCTACGC
The DNA here is from genome assembly GCA_026018925.1 of Tupaia tana. NCBI lineage: Eukaryota > Metazoa > Chordata > Mammalia > Scandentia > Tupaiidae > Tupaia > Tupaia tana. The sequence continues at coordinate 16,436,546 of JAKSZU010000015.1, read as the reverse complement.
GTCATACCGCCATCTTGGTTTCCACCATCACAATGTCCTGCGGTTGCCTGGGAGCCAAGAACATCACGGCTTGAACCGTATCTCCATAGAAGCGATGTAGGATGACTGTGAATTGGCTCCACGCTCCTTCCCCTGGGCATCATTCTCAATGCCAGCTCTACTTTCCAAACACATCCTGAATCCGACCACTTCCCCCGCCTCCTCTTTCCACCCCACCAGGCCGCCATCACCATCTCTCTCCAGAATTATTCCAGCACCTCCATCTCGCCCCCTACAGGCCATTTCCTGCATGGCAGCCAGAGGGCTTCAGTTAAAATATCTAATGTCTGTCTGTCTCTCCACTGCTCAGGACCCACCCCCGCCCACCCCCCGTCAGTGACTTCTATCACACTTGAGTCAAATCCAGACGCCTCACTATGGTGACAAGGCCCTGGAATCTCCCGAACATTTTTTATTCCTGGTCTTACTTCCTACTGCCTGCTCTGCCCAGGCCCACCAACTCCTTCATGACCCTCCCACACCCTGCACTCATGCCCACCCAGGTTCTGCCCTGTTGGGCCATCTGCCCCTGAAGTCCCCGTAACCCGTGTCTTAGCCGCGGCTCCGCACGACGTCCTTTCCTGATGTCCCCACTCTCACTGTCTCTTAAGGCAAGACTCATCCCAGTGTGCCAGGACTTCCTGGTTTTAGCATAAAGGCCTGGATCCCAGGAAACCCCCTGTCCCATGCAAACCAGCCCGTGGTCACTCCACAGCGCTCCCCCTGGGCTGTGAACGGTTTTTCTGTTTCCCTTCCAGGCCATAGCTCACCCTTCTGCCCCATGCCCCTGAACTTGGCTGGTGGGAAGGACAGGCAGCTGGGGCTTGTTTTGGGGGACAACACCACCTCACTGGTTCCCATAACCCGGTCCCTACTCTGGAAACCGGCTTCTCGTTAAACCTTTCGCTCACTTCCGTGTGACTGAGTCATTTGTTTTCTGTCATTTGTTCCCTGATTCTCCAGCAATTATTTCGATCTTCACAGGAGTGATTCCTACCTGGAATGCTAGAGAATTCCATCTAATAAGAAGCCATCAACTGTGACACGCCATTGCCTTACATATCGTCAAGAAAAACCCCCCGCTGACGATCGAACTGCAGCACAGCATCATTCCAGTTTCAGATCTCTGAGAGCGAAAACACACGGGGTGGTTCTGAATCAACAAAGCACATGATGGATCTCTGCGTCTCCCCCTACCTCCCCCGCTGCAGGGTGAGCTCTGTGTGGGCAGGGACAACGTCTGTCCCTTCCCTGTCGTATCCCGAAGCTTGGCATGTGGTGGGGGCTCAAGAGACACTTTCTGGATGAAGGGATGCATGAGCCCCTGTTAGCATTTCCACCCCTTAGGGATTAGCCCTGGCACCGGACACACTGACCCCTTGTCGAGCACCCACAACCTTCTGCGGTGACCTGGCAATGCCCCGTCTTCCTCCACCATGGAGCCGTCTAGGACAGACTCCATCCTCTGTCCCAGTCTGAGCACCCAGCCCTGCTGAGGGTGAGGGCCTCCCCAAGCCTGACCCCACCACCTCTGCGAGCCTGGCCTGTCCCCGGTCACTGCTGTTGCTGGTGAACTTTCCTGTAGACTTAGATGTGCGGAGGCCAAAGACGTGGGAAGATGCTATGGAAATGCCCGTTAAAGAGTTCATGGGGTTTGCAGAGGCAAATTTCCATGACTTAATCAAGTGGAATTTTTCATATAGTTTCTTCCACTTGATATGAAAGGATTTAAACCTTTCCTTCAATTTTACTTACCAGCCTGCTGCGAAGACGTGTGTAATTCTTATCTCCGTCACACTTCATCGAGTGCCCGTCCTATGATGATAACAGCCCTCTTTCTCACACATCTGTCCTGGGGAATTAAATGGCTGTGTATCCCATACTCTGACTGTGCGAGAGACCTCTGTCCTCCCTGCTCCCGCAGCCCCTGAAGTACAGCATCAAGTAATGGCTTCTGATAAGAGCATAATGATCATCGTCTTTTTTCAGTTTGAAAAAGGAATACTGGGGACCAGCAGATGGTGTAATAGTTACATCCCTGGACTTCCACGTAGTCGACCGCAGTTCAAGTCCCAGACCTGGCAGTTTAAAACTCACGCTGGGTGCATGTACATGTGTGTCCAAAATCCTGAGAGAAGAATGGAGGAGAAGGGATTGCAGCATGGCCAGGTCCCCCCACCCCAGGAGGTGATTTCTCACTGTCTCTCTGTCTCTGTCTCTCTGGCAAGTGCATGCACCCGATAGCAAAAATCTCTCTCTTTACAGAAAAAGAAAGAAAATGCAATGGGGGGGTGGGGGCAGATTCATGGCCTGGTGGTTAAGGCAGTCAGGTCCCATGTGGCTGACCATACAATTCGAGTCCCAGACCCTGTGGCTTGAGAAACATGCAGGGTGTGTGTGTGTGTGTGTGTGTGTGCGCGCGCGTGCGTGCCCAAATTCCAAAGGGATGGGGAGAGAGAGAAAAATGAAGAAGGGATTGGGGCATGACCATGCCATGGGAGGTACTTTATCCTGTCTCTCTCTCTCCCTCTATCTCTCTGTCTCTTTCTGGTGAGCACACATGCCCTCTAACCAAAAGGAAAAGCAAAAACTAAACTAAACTAAACAAATAAAACAATAAAGCAATACTGGGAGGACCAGCAGATGGCATAATGGCTATGTCACTGGACTCCCATGTAGTCAACCACAGTTCGAGTCTCAGACCTGGTGGCTTAAATGCACGCCAGGCGTGTGTGCATGCATACCCAAGATCCTGAGAGGAGAATGGAGAAGCGATTGCGGTGTGGCCATCCCCCCTAGGGGATGATTTCTCGCTTTCTGTATCTCTATCTCTCTCTTTCTGGCGAGTACACGTGCCCTATAGAAAAAAACTCTCAAAAAAAAAAAAGAAAGAAAGAAAGAAAGAAAGCAATACTGGGTAAAATGAGGCTGTCAGTAGGAGGAAACATGGAAATGTCCGTGGAAAAAGACGTGCAGACAGAACAGGGAGGTAAGGCCCGGGGTGCAGGGAGACAGGACGCTCTGGGTAAGACCAGGATGGACACAAGGGGGACGGATTCCGAGTGCCAGGCACCAGTAAGGAGTCCTAGCACTGCCAGTGGAGCCAGTGGAAGTAAGATGGCCCGGACCAGAAGATGCACAGGGCATTTTTCTGGGAAAAAAGGAACAAGAGATCATTAAACTAACTTGCCAGGGCTTCCAAGAGACAATGGGAGTCATTGAATGAGAGAGGCCCTGGCACCATAGAAAGTCTAAATTAATTCTGTGCTCTGCTGTTCCTGGGAGAGGAGGAAGAAGCAGTTGCCAGAAATAAAAGATAACTATACCCATATATTTTTTTTTTCTTTCTTTCTTTTTTTTTTTTTTTTTTTTTGAGAGGGAGAGAGAGATTTTTGCTATAGGGCACATGAATTCACCAGAGAGACAAAGAGACAGAAAGTGAGAAATCACCCCCTAGGGGATGGCCACACCACAACCTCTTCTCCAATCTCCTCCCAGGATTTGGGGCACGCACACACATGCACTCGGTATGAGTCTAGTCCAGGACTAGAATCACAGTCAACTATGTGGGAGTCCAACAACATAACCATTACGCCACACGCACATGCGCGCGCACACACACACACGCGCGCGCTATGTTTTTCAAGCTACCAAGGCCCAGAGTCTGACCCAGAGTGGACAGCCTGTGAATTCAGTTGGGACAATCGACAGTGTAGATGGTGAGAAAACCCCTTCTACCGGCCGGGCTGAGAGTTGCCAGAAGAGGAACTTTCATGGCTCGGGATGTGATCCTGACATGCCATTGTGGTGTAGATAACACTGCCCCAAGACTGGACAGAGACCACAAACATGACTGAGAAGCGACATGAAGGCACAAACAGGAATTCTGGGGGAGGTAGCAGGGTCCGAGGTAGGTAGGTGTGGGGGGGTTGCCAAGCAACACATCCTGATCCTGGGGTTGGCAGAAAGGACCAAGGTACCAGGGCATGGACGAAATCCCCCCCCACACTGCACCTAAGTCACCAGGAACGTACCTAACTAGGAAGACCACGAATGAGAAGGAGCCCACACCATGTTTTAATGGGTAGGCTCCTATGGGAGCCAGTAGAGTGGCCCTGAGGTGCAGAGGCCAGGAGTGACAGTCAAAAAGAGCAAGAGAAATGTCAGCCCTCCTTGCAGGAATCTTCAGGAAGGCTTGGCCTTCTGGTACAGTCGGGATCCAAGCCCCTGGATTGGATGAGATTCCATGGGCTTTGTGCGTGACCTGACGAATTTGCTGTGCAGATAACAGACACAGAGAAGTCAGGCTGGCCCCCAGGCCATGGATAAATAGAAAGAACTGTCTCGTGCATTCTATGAGCTCTGGGAGCCACAGGTGTGTCCGCCCTCCTGCCAATCTGCTTTCTCTTGAGCATTCCCAAGCCTGAGTTTATCAGCATCACCATCCTTTCCCCTGGCTGTGCCATGGAAGCCAGACTACTAGCTGGAATTCAGAATGGAGTAAACGTTTACCTAGTGAAAATATTCCTCCCTGGATTCCCACTGCCCCCGCACCCCGAGTCTTCCCCCAAAGTACCCCTGGCTGGAATCTGTCAGATACTTTGGCCACTGAATCCCTTTCTGCCTCAGCTGTAGAGGTGGGTTTTCTGTCACTTGGCAAATGAGAGATCCCAAACTTATAAAAGCTCCAGTAGCACAATTACCCTCCCATTTGTACAAACAGAGAAATTTAGGGTCCCTCTACCTTATCACCCTGCCTTCCCTGTTCTGTCCCAGCCTAGAAGCACAGACAGAGCGCACACCCTCTTGGCCACTCTGGGGTCACAGGCATCCTGGGGAGTGTGGTCTTTATTCCAGGTTCCACCGTGAGTTTATCATGCTGGCCTGGCTGCATTGTCCCCACAGATGGGCGGCACTTGGCCCTGGGCAGGATCAATGAGCTCCTGCAGTGGACAGGCCAGAGGAGGAAAGCATGAGCCATGATGGGGAGTGGCGTCCACCCTGGCCTTCTCCCCGTCCTGGGACTCCCAAGGATCCCAGGTCTTCCCTGGGTACAGCCACACCTTCCCACACGGAGCACCTGAGGAAAGGCCAGGGCGAGGGGACCCCTGGGCAGCCGCTCTCTGCGTGTCACCGGAAACTGCACCTGTGAGGGGAAGCGGACAGCAGCCTCTGTGCGGTCTGTTACTGCTAAAAATACACTGTCTGCCGCTCTGTCTGCACAGGTGCAGCCGCGGGGGCGGAAACAAGGCCATTTTTAGCACCCATCCAAGTGGGAAATGGCTGAATGCTAGACTCACGGGGGCCTGTCTGTCACCTGGGAGATTGCTTCAGGAGGGAGACCCGGGGCCCAGGGAATAGTGGGGGGTGAGGAGTTCCTGGTGGAAGGAGGCTCCCTGGGTCAGCTGTAGAGCTGCCCAGAGCCAGGGCCCTGCCTCCCAAGGCTGAGGGACATTTGTGGTCCTGGCAGGGGGTGGCTGTTAAGACAGGGCCAGGGACGGAGTACACTGGGGCCCCCAAATCCACTTGAAAAAATCCACAGAAAATAGGAATATTGGACTGAGATGGGGAGGGGAAAGTCCTGAAGACAGAAGAGGAGGCAAGAGTGTGGGGGGAGAGGTTGAAAGTTCATTCATTCTTTCATTCATTCAACAAGTAGCTGTTGAGTCCTTCCATGCGCCAGGTACTCTGCCAGTGCAGGTCGGGACAGACTGGTGACACTGCCGCCCTCAGCCATCTGTTAACCGGGTATCCCGGCAGGCACATGCAGAACCAGGCACTGCCCCGGGTACAGGAGATGCAGCGTGCACAAACCTTCCCTCCTGGGGCTGAGGTTCTAGCTGGGCAGTGGCTCTGAGATTCCTTCCCCAAGAACAAATGGTCAAAGGAATAATGACAAGAGCTGGGTACTCCGCTGGGGCCTTCCTGTCCTGGGTCCCCAGCGAGACCTTCCCTGGCTCAGGAGAAGTTGACTTTCTCACCTGGCAACATCTTCTGAACCTTCTCGTGAACCTCAAAGACAATTCCACACCCTCAGCCCTTCAGCCCCTCCCTCCAGGGCCGGTGCACAGGGACCAGGGAGCAGGACAGCTGGGTTGGCCTCTGCTTCTAAGTCCAGACAAAGTAACCCCGTCAGCAAAGCTGAATTCACACCCAGAGCCTGAGCCACACAAGATCCTGGGAGATGCCATCGTTCACATCTGGACTCCACTCAGGAAGGTGCAGGGGAGGAGGAACAGTAGGCAGGTGGCCAGGCAGCATCCTCTGGGCATCCTCCTGTGGCTACCACCACTCATGAAGCCCTTCTGCCTGTTCATGAACTTCCAAACACAGTCCCTGCCCAATGTGGTCCGACCATCCTGGGCAAAGGGAACACCCCTCTCTGGGGAAGACCAGAGCTCACCTGTGGCTAAGAAATGGGGTGGGAGCTGGAGGGACAGGGTGGCCTGATGAGGAACCTTCTTCCATCCCCGGGGAGCCCCATGGCTCCAGGCCCCCCACATCCTCCCAATGTGTCAGAAGATCCCCTCAGACCCAGGACACAGCTGCCGGCTCTCTGGCCCAGTGTGTGAGGACCCGCAGGTCAGCACAGGTGAGTCCTAGCACTGCACTCGGGCTCCTGAAGGATCTAGACCGGGATCTATGACATGTACTGGGGTGGGGCCGGGGGCATGGGAGTAAATTCCTCAAAACTTCCAGGAGGATGTCAAATCCCAGCCCACCACTCACCAGTTAGGTGACCACGGGCAAGTTACGTAACCTCTCTGTGCCTCATGTGTAAACTGAGGCTAACCATAGTCCCATCAAATAGGATTATTACAGATTCAGGCAAAAAAATGTCACTGAAGCGCTCAGAGCAGTGTCTGTCCCCAGGACACAGGGTTTAAAATGTAAGGCAGCACCGTCACTGTTAGGGTCACGTTCAATGACTCTCAAATGACCTCCATGCCGGGCCTCATCTGTTCCACGAGACTTTCCTTTCCAGGTCATGTGTTCATCACCATCAAATCAATGGCCACTGATGTCACTGAGGCCAGGGCGAGTGGCCACCCATGGTCCCTACGATCACAGCTCTCTATAGTCTGCAGAGCACACGCCTTATTCCGCCTTCTCTGCGTCTGCCTGGCCCTGACCTTCCTGCCTCCTGCCTGTCACAAGAAGCACCTTTCCCACATGGACACAGTTAAAGAGATCCGTTAACACCTGAATCTGATCTCAGCACCACCCTGTATAAAACCCTCCAGTGCCACCAACACGTGACCCTCCATCAGATCCCGTCCCTGTCCATGCTCCCCTTCGCACCTGCCACCAGCCCCTAAGCTCTGTCCCACGTCCCTCAAGCAATCCAACTTCTAATCCCTCCACCAGGAGTGACTTTCCAGCAATGTGCCCTTGGGTGACTCTCAGCAAATGAGGACAATCGAGTGGCACCTCTGCAGAAGCCACCCCTCCCATCTACCATAACCCTGCCCTTGTCCTTCATGGGACTCATTTCTGACGTCACTCTTTGTTTATTTCACTGACACCTTCACTCTCTGTCCCTCCTATTTGGGTGTAAGTCCCAGGAGATTGGGGACACAGGCAGTGCTGGCCACCAGGGCACCCCCATCACACAGGCTCAGCACTCAGCTGGTTCTCAGTCACATCTGTGGAGTGCTTAAAGAACCACAGGGGCCCAGGCTGGGGAGCAGGGGTGCAGCATGACTTTAATGCAAAGGAGATGACACACTGGCATCCACGCCCTGCATTCCAGCCTCGTACTCCAGCATCCGCCATCCCAGCGAGAGGAAGAGAACCGCAAATGGAGATGTTCAGCCAGAAAATGAAAACGTGAAGGGAAGGTTTAAAATGAACAAGGGATGCATTTTCCAGCAAGGAGCAAGCACATATGTTTCTTCCTAGTGTCAGATAGAAGAGGATTCCGGAAGAGAGAAGCACTCCAAACAGACCAGGCTGTATCCTGCAGATTAGCTCGTGGCAGCGTGTCAGAGGATCTGCAGAAATGGGGGCTCTGGTATATCATTTTTAAAAATTAAGGAGCAAAAGGGGGAAAATGAGCAGGCCCTGGGCCTGGAGCCTGGGGTGCCCTTCATTTGTCTGGGTCCGGCCGCCTGACAGCAGCTGGTGGGGCGGGTACATCACAGCGGGAGGAGGGCCACCACCCTCCCCCCGCCCTCTCTGCCCCCGGTTTAGGATAGTCAACGTTTTATGGAATCTCTTGAGAGCGATTAGAAGCAAAGCTGCCAATTACAGGCTAGGTCTCAAATCGTTCCCACAGAAATCTCACTTCCAAAGCCCTGATGCCCAGCTGCCTCTTGACCCAGGCATCTGTGCCCCTGACTGGCACCAGCGGACGACAGTGGCCGACACGCTCAGGGCTGGCACTGCGGCTCTGGACGCTCTGGGTGCTCGATCCCACCTGATCCTCACCTGACCTCGAAGGTGTTACTGGACCTGGGCACTGTGGGGGATGGAGCGCTCCCACTTGGGGGGACTCCAGCTAAACTGGGCTTGAGGCCTTGCTTCTCACTCACACCTGAGGGGACCTTGGGGCATTGTTCTCCCTCCCCGAGCCTCGATTTCCCCATCTCTAAAGTGGGACTTGTCATAACTGCCCTGACTTCCAAGTGCTGCTGGACAAACCAGCAGAAGCCTCTGACTGGGTCCAGCGGGGAGCAGCAGTGGGTCTGTGAGCAAAGCTAGCTTGACAGGGGTCACAAACCCATCTGGAGTCACACCCTCACACGGCTTAACAGAACACACACTGCTGTCCCCTCAGGGGAGAATGTGTCACGACAGAGCCACAAACTTCTCTTAACTTTGCCTTTATTTTTCTTTTTCTTTTCCCATTTTCTCTCCATAAAACATATGGTCTTCAGCTTTACTCCCTTTGAAGTAGCATGGATGACTTAAAGAGTCTCACTTTGTGTGAGTAGATAGTTTTCCAATTTTATTCTAAGCAACTTTTCTCTACTAAGTTCCCCCAGATAAGTCCCCAGTGAGTTTACAAAAGCAACAACTCTTTGGGCATTCCTCGCTCTCCAGTTCGGAATGTGTATTTGAACTGCAAATTTGAAATAATAAGTACAACCGGACCATATTTACACGTGTTTGGGAACAAATACCCCGGATTTGTGTTAAAAGCAACTCATTAGGGACTTCCCAGGACAAGTTGGTCACCCCAGCTGCAGGCCTGCCTGCAAATTTAAAGAGAAAATGGAGCGTTTCCATTAATCCACAGATGCCGTAGAGGGATTTTCTACTCTGAAAGGACTAAGTGCAACGTCTAGTCCATAGAAAGAGCACAGACCTCGTGACTGTTTTCCTCTGTTATCTGCTTTGTTGTTATTAGTCTCTGTAAGATTACCTTTGTAAGCCTAAAATCCCTCCGACCTACCAAAGCCCTGCTCAAATGTCTGGCAGCTGCCCGCCTAGAATCTTACCCACATTCTTCTTTCCTAAGAGAGCCTCGATGTTGTCAAGGGGTTTCCCTGTGCAGCCCTTTAGGCCTAGGGAAAGAAAAACCCCATCCTCAGCTCTAAGGGGATTCTGCTCTGTCTGGCCTGAGCCACGTCAGCATGTGGCACGTCCCTGCTGACGTATTCGCCCAGGGCGGGCAGGTGCTAAAGTGACCCTCATATACCATAGGAAAGAACTTAAAGTCTAATCATTTTTTTCTTCCATTTCTTAGATTGTCTAGCGGGTGGGTGCCTCATCATAGATAGACACATAGCAAGAAGGAGAAAGCTCTCCCTTCCATGTGAACCTGGGCATGCCACACCCCCTTCTCTATTCCTCATCCCAGCAGGGTTTGGGACTCACATAGACATACGTGTGATTTTCAAGCTGCCAGGACTAGGCCTTGAACTGCACAGTCAGCCACGTGGGATCCAGCTGCCTTAACTACCAGGCCACAGGCAGGCCCTATAGCTTATCTTTGATATGTTTTCCTGTGTTTTATCCAGTAACATTGCGCACGGTGACATGTGGCCCCAGATACTGGTGGCAGTGGCCTTGTGACAGGAGGTGAGCAGCCTTAGAGCAAGGCCTGCAGCACCAGCAACAAGCAGAGAGTCTAAGGGAACTGCCTGGGACGCGGCAGAGAGAGGACCAGCCACCCAGAGGCTGGTCTTTGTCATGGGACATCATCAATTCTCTCATGAATTCTCTCACCATCAGTTAGATCCAGGTGAAATCTTACCTGCAGGTGAAATCAAGCTAACTGATGCGATATCCTCCCCAAAGGCTTGGGGACCGCCCCCAAACACAGCCAGCACCCCCTCCCTTCTCTGAAGCCCAGGCCCCTTCTCACTGGGCCAAGTGCTGTGGCCAGTGTTCTATTCCAGTTACATCCGTGGGCACCTCCCCACCTCCCTGGGCCTCTGAGAACACGAGCTGATCCATCCCTTCGTAGCCCTGCGCTTAGTAGGAGTTTTGTACATTTAGGAGCGGAGTATGTCAGGTTTTGCTTTTGTTTTAGAAGCTGAGTAGATGAATCTTTGTTGTTTTATAAAGAAACACATCACTGGGCCTGCAGGTGGTATGGAGGTTGGGGTGGCTGGATCCCACACAATGAATGTGAAGCTTGAGTTCTAGACCCGGTGGCTTGAAAATCAGCCAGGGTGCATGTGCATGAGTGCCCAAGATACTGAGAGGAGAATGGAGAAGAAGGGACTGTGGCATGTCCATCCCGCCCTGGAGCCTAATTTCTCCAACCCCGCCCCTCACGCGAGAGCGCACATGCCCTACAACAACTTTTTTTAAAAAGGAAAAAGAAATTCATCACCGTTATGGAAACTGTTCATGTGGAGTGTGTGGTGTGGCAATATTTCGGTAGCAATGGAGATGGGTAATCAGGTATTTTAGTAAACTGCATGCCCAGGGACCAGCAGTTAGCGTAATGGCTATGTCGCTGAACTCCCATGTAGTCGACCGCAGTTCAAGTCCCGGACCCAGTGGCTTAAGCTCACGCTGGGCATGTGTGCGTGCATGCCCAAGATCCCGAGAGGAGAATGGAGGAGAAGGGATTGCGGCGTGGCTATTCCCCCTGAGGGGGTGATTGCTCGCTTTCTGTCTCTCTGTCTCTCCCTGTCTTTTTGGCGAGCACACGCACCCTATAGCAAAAACCTCTCCACAACAACAACAAAAAAAACACTGCATGTCCACAAAAGCCCCCACTCTCTCCTTCCCAGGCAATTGCACTTGAAGACTCAGTAAACTCCTCCCAGTGAGGGATGCCCTTCTCTAGAGTTCACACTCCCTCTAGTAGCCACAGCACACCCCAACAAACGCATCTGGACAGGTGGGTGCCCAGAGAATTCTCCACAATGGCTCATAAGGAGACTTGGGACCACCAATGAGATTTTCAAAAATCTGTAGTTAAGGCAGCTGGGTCCCACATGGCCCATGAATCTAACTAATGGTGAGAGAATTCACAAGGTCCCATGACAAAGACCAGCTTCCGGGTGGCTGATCCGAGCCTTCGGCTGTGTCCCCAGGGAGGGCTGTTTGTCCTCACCAGGAATTAACTCAGCCTCCAGGATATAACCCAGGCTGGGCCTTTCAAAGAGTAGACTCCCTGGGAGACCTCAGAGTAGGATTTCAGGAAAGCGGGCGTGTTCGTTCACTCGGTGCTGCTGTCACAGAACACCAAAGGCTGAGTAATGTCTGAAGAAAAGCAATTTGTTCCTTACAGTTCTGGGGGCTGGAAGTCCAATATCAGGTGCCCTCACCTGGTGAGGGCCTTCCTCCTGAATCTTCCCCTGGCAGAAGGCCGGACTCGAGGACGTGCACATGAGAGCGAGCGAGAGCGAGCGAGTGACTGAGCGGAAGCCTCAAGTCCTTTCATAGTCAGCATCAATCAGCTCACGACCTGCACACCATCCACTGGGCCTCCTGTCCCAGCCTGGCTGCACGGGGGATGGAGCTCCCAACACATGCTTTAGAGGAACCCATTCAAACCACAACAGAGAGTGACGTCGTGTAAACCACATGACACGCCAGGGTCCACTGTGCCAATGGGCAGAGGCTGTGGAAACACCCCTGGACATCAGGACCACAGCATGCCACCACAGATTCCCGATGTCTCCTCCGCCCCCGAAGCCTACCCCTCCCACAGTTGTCTCCATCCCCAACTCTACCCTTCTCCCACCTTCTAAACACTCATCCCCCCCTCCCTGGCCTGTGACAGCCCCATCCTCGCAGGGCTCCCGGAGCCCCCTCCTGATCTCCATTCAATCGACCGTTCACACACAGCCAGTGGGATCTGCTGTCAAACCCTCCATCCAAACCCCCCAGCCATGATCCAAATTTCCGTATCATGTAGAGTGGGCAGCTTGTCCACCTTTCCTGGGGCTTTCCTACTTTCACCACTGAGTTCTATATCCTGGAAAACCCCTCGGCCCAAGAAAACCAGGGTGGCCAGACACCCCATCAGGATGACTGGCAAGGTCCTGTATAACTCAGCTCTTATCCCCCTTGCTCACCCCACTGGGCGATTACACTCGTTTGTTCTAAAATATGCCAGGCACATTCCTACCACAGGACCTTTGCGCAAGCTGCTCCCTCTGCTGGAACATTCTTCCCTCGCAAATGCACATGGAAGACTCCTTTAACTCCTTCTGCTTTGCTCAAGCAGCGTCTCAGAGAGGACTTCCATTCCCCTAATCCCAGGCAGCCCCTGAAACACTCTCATCACGCTATCTGGCTTTGTTACCTGAATGTTTTAACAGCATCTGTTGCCATCTAATATACTGCATGTACTCGTAGACAGGGGTCTTCACAAACTTCATGAAAATGTGTTATGACAAAACTATGCATGGATTTCAAAATGTTTTGCATCAAAATAAACTCAGACGTTAATTCCATCTTCTTTAAACTGTTCAAAGGGCCCTTGTATGTGGGTGGGTGATGTGTGCACACATACACATGTATATCTACAGGACAGCACCGTGTGTGTTTCTGTGTGCCTGTTGTTCATCACCCTCCCCCCACTCCCACCCTGACCCACACTGGAACGTCAGCTTCATGAGAACTGGGCCTTGGTTGGTTTCCTTCATGGCTGTTTCCCTGGTACCGGAAACAGTGCCTGGTACATAGGAGCTGCTCTATGAAGAGATGTTGAATAAATGATTGAGGCTCTTTTCTAAGAGTGCCACCTTGGGGCTAGCAGATGGAGTAGTGGTAAAGGCACTAGCCTCCCACATGGCCAACTGCGGTTTGAGTCCTGGACCCAGCCACTTGAAGCTCATGCTGGACACACGTGAAGGTGTGCCCAAAATCCAGAGAGGAGAATGGAGGAGAGGGGATTGATTGCAGTGTGGCCATCCCTGCTTGGGGGTGATTTCTCGCTTTCACTCTCTCTGTCTCTCCAGTGAGCACACGTGCCCTATCACAAAGATCTTTATCTAAAAAACAAAATAATGCTTCTTCAGAACTTTGGGAGACCCGGACACTAGCCTAGCCTAGAGCATTGTAACCTTGCAAGGTCCTCCCACGAAGAATCTCTAAGAATCTAAATATGTTCACATCTGTGACTTCTCAGCACTAAGGATCCTCTTGCAATCTCTGGCCATGGGATAGAGCGATGGGGCCTCACTGAATGCACCTTCTTAGAGGTCTCAGACCATTGGTCTGTTGGTCCCAGTGACTCGCTTCCTGGATAATCACCAACCCGAGGCTCCACTGCCCACTGGGACAGAGCCAGACTGTCAATGGGGCAGAGCGTGAAGAGTCTGCGAGCTCATCCAGGCCCCACCCCAGTTCCAAGTGAGGAAACTGCAGGCCCAGAAGGGACATGACTGGCCACAGTCACTCAGAGAATAGGGGCAGAGCCAGCCAAAACCAGCTTCCTGCCAGGCCAGGGAGCTTTCCCAGTAGAAGTTTCTGGAAGCCTTGGCCCTGATTCCATTCTCTTAGCACTCCAGAAGAGTAGGCAGGGCAGGACTGCCAGAGCCCCTCTTGGCAAATGAAGAAACTGAGGCATAACCAAACTCAATGATTCACCTTTCTTCAAAGAGCTCGTTACCGTGGGGCCAGCAGCAAGGCGTTTGCAGTGTGAGCACTGAACCAGCGGCGTGGGCAGGGTCCGGGCTCTGCCACATTCAAGGTGCGCAAATTGCTAACCCCTGTGCACCTCAGTTTTTCCATCTTTAAGATGGGTGATAAGCATAATGGGCCCATGGCTTTTTATGAGCAATGAAACCCAGGCATCTCCAGCAGGAGGGGCCGACTCTGGAGCCAGCCGGTCAGGTTCATCCCCACCAGCCTCCACTTGCTGGCTCCAAGCCCCTGGCGGGTCCCCAGCCACCCATCTGCAAATGGAGACAATGGCAGTGCCACGGCACAGGTGGCCATGAGCATCAGTTATGGAGTTTTGTTTGTTTTCTGAGTTTTTTTTTTAGTTTTGTAAAAAAAGTAGAGTAGTATGTCCGCCTGACAGGCAGGATGTGTTTGTTAGATAAAAACATACAGTGTATACATGCAAAGTGCTTAGACTACCGTGGAACTGAGTGAGCGTGCGGAGGCCTCAGTGCTCTCATTTTTACAGCAAAGTAGGACCAGAGCAGAGCGGTCCTGATACACCTATGTCCCTCCATTCTGCTCGTAAACCCCCAGGCCCATCTACCTAGGCACCCGCTCTCCTCTGAGGTGCCCTGGGCTCTCTCTGGCATCTCCACCACCTGCCACCTCCAGACACACCCTCTCACAATCACACACTCTCACGCACATGTAAACAGCTCCAGCCCTAAGGCTCTGAATCCTAGCCCACAGCAAACTCAGCACTGAGCCCTCCTGAGCGCCTGCCCAGATGTCTGGCTTGGACTAAAGCCAGAAACCAGAGCAATAGCCAGCCACCACATCACAGTGTTTCGGTCAACCATGCCCCATGTGATGACGATGGAACCAAACGTGCCCATCACCTCATGAAGTCATAGTCAGGGTGGCACCACCCGTTACCCACACGTCTGCAGTGACGCCTGTCTGATGCCAGTCATATAGTAAGCGGGGCTTCCAGTTATGTATACGGTACGTAGTCCTTGATAATGGGGTAAGCCACCATATTCCCAGCTTATGTACTTATGTAACTGTATTTTTGTCATTATTTCAGAGTACACGCCTTCTACTCATTAAAAAGTTTACTGCAAAATAAGTATGCTGTCTAGTGAAGCAGTTACATCGCTGGACTCCCACATGGCCGGCCATGGTTCAAGTCCCAGGCCCAGTGGCTTGAAACTCATGCCGGGCACATGTGTGTGCGTGCCCAAAACCTCTGGAGGAGAATGGAGGAGAAGGGTTTGTGGTGTGGCCATCCCTCTGGGAGGTGATTTCTCACTTTCCCTCTCACAATTTCTGTATCTCCATCTGTCTGGTGAGCACACATGCCCTAAGGCAAAAACCTCTGAAAAAAAAAGGAAAGAAAGAAAGCATACCGTGTTACACCGCAGCAGCCTCATCCATCTCGAGTTTACCGCGTCTCTTGGTGGCATTATTTACTCTTGAGCTTGATTTAACCTTGTGTTGTCTCGGTCATCGTGGCCCTTCCAGTGGAACAAGATGCGGGGGTGAAAGACAGTGACATTGACCATCCTGGCACTGTTCAGGCCTCGGCTTGTGTGTGTCTCTTAGTTTTTAACAAAAATGTTTTAAAAGTTTAAAAATTGAAATAAAAAATTGTAAAAATAGAAAAAGCTTTATAGGTTCAGAATATAAAGAAAGAAAATGTTTTTGTATGACCGTACAATATGTTTGTGTTTTAAGCTATGTGTTTATAAAAAGCAAAACAGTTTTGAAAAATTAACAAGCCTTCTATGTCGCTGGACTCCCACATAGTCGACCGCGGTTCGTGTCCTGGACCCGGTGGCTTAAAACTCACGCCGGGCGCATGTGCGTACGTGCCCAAGATCCCGAGAGGAGAATGGAGGAGAAGGGATTGCGGCGTGACCATCCCCTCAGGGGGGTGATTTCTCACTTTCTGTCTCTATGTCTCTCTCTGTCTGTCTGGCGAGCGCACGTGCCCTATAGCGAAAATCTCTCTCAAAAAAAAAAAAAAAAATTAACAAGCCTATCAAGTAAAAAGGTTACAGTGAGCTTAGGTTAATTTATTATTGACGATAGTAAACTATTTTTATAAACTTGTGTAGCCTAAGTGTACAACGTTTAGAAAGCGTACAGGTGTGTACAGAAATGTCCTCAGCTTTCACGTTCACTCAACTCCCATTCACTGACGGGCCCAGAGCAACCTCTAGTCCCGCAAACTCTGTCTGCAGTGAGTGCCCTATTACAGGTGTACCATTTTAAATTTTTACTTTTTCTTTATTTAATTTCCAGAGGGCACACCAGAAAGAGAGAGAGAGAGGGAGAGCAAGCAAGCACCTTCCAATGGGGCATGGTCATGCCACGATCTTCCTCCATTTCTTCAGGATTCATCAGGATCGTGGGCATGCACACACATGTACTCAGCGTGTTTTCAAGCCACCAGAGCCAGGATTTGAACCTCCATCAGCTATGTGGGATCCAGTCCCTTAAACATGGCACTTAACCACTGCACTGTAGGGCTGGCCTCCAATATACTATTTTTTCATCCTTTATACTATACTGAACTTAGCAGAAATAGAAAGGGGGTTCTGGTGGGCAGGGTGGACAGTGAGACATGATAATGAGATCCAGGACTTAGATGCCCACTGCAGGGCATGGACTGTACCCCTCAGGCCGGCGTCCTTTGCTGTGGTCATCACCGGCCACCTGTCTGACAGGACAACCTGTAATGGCATTTAACATTCTTTTAAATTAGTCATCCTAATCATGTAAGTCACATACTCGGCTTATCCGGAAAACAAACTGGAAATGAAAAATAAGGTAAATTCCTGCGAGGTACTGTTTTCTACTGCAGGCTCTGAGCCGGAGGTCTGTTAGAAAGCGAGGCGACCCAGCATTGGAGCAATGTTGAATACGTGTTCGCAGGAAACTGAGACCGTTCTAAGGAGGGAGGCCAGCATGTGCGCTCTGTGTCACCATGGCACACCGTGAGTGCCTGTGACATTCCCTGTCACCTCCCTGTTGTAGCAGCTGTGTTTGCACCTACTCGTGTCCCTCACACCCTTGGCCCAGCACAGGCCCCCTTACACCAGAGTTGGAGACAGTATCCCTGTCGGAGTAAGATGAGTTCCACATCCTAAACCCCAACCCCGGCACTCGCCAATGTGTTACCTCACAGGAGAAAAGGGCCCCCGCAGATGCGATTAAATTAAGAACCTTGATCTGGGGAGATTATCCCGGATCAGCCATGAAGGCTCAGTGGAATCACAGGGGCCTTATAAGAGGGCCAGGAACTGTGATGGGGAAGCAGAGGAGGCAGTGATGCAGCCGGGGAATGCCAGATACCTTGAGAAGCTAGAAGAAGCAAACAGATTCTCCCCTGAACCTCCTGAAGGATCAAGTCCTGCCAACAACTTGATTTTAGCCCCTTAAGACTCATTTCCGACTTCTGACCTTCATAACTAAAAGAGAGTGAACATACGTTGTTCAAAAGCACTACATTGGTGGTTGTTTGTGACAGTGGCCATAGAGAACAGGTACGGTCGTATTTATATTCTTACTGACTGCATGAATCTGGGTCTTTTGGGGACTTCTTGGCTAGAAGTACCAATAGGCTGAGGACATTTACTGCTCATTTAGCGAGAAGCCTCAGGGCTGGTTCTGTAGCGCAGGCTCTTTTCCCCTTTAACTTGGTTTGCAGGGTGGCAAAGTCCCAGCCCATATTCATGATATGATGGCCCTAGCTACAAGACCATGACTTCAGATGATGCTGCCTAAAGCAGGAAGGGGGTTGGAGGGAGGGGCCTCCACATTTTGAAGACCTCTTTCATTTAATAGAGAGGAAAACTATTTCCTTCCCCAGGAGAATTCCTTTTGTATCTCTTTGGCTGCAGCTGGTCATATGCTCACTCCAGGGGTTGCACTGGTTGACTGAGAGCCATGCTGATCCCTCCCTTGGGCAGGACAGGTTGCTGCTCTGGGAAAGAATCCAGTGTTCTATCTCAGTTTACTTCATGTTCCCAGGTCCTGAGAAACTAACACGCTTCCTCTAAATTGCTTCTGTGGATCGATGACTCTTACAACAGCACATGATGGACAGACACTGGACAAATCACAAAGAAAATCCATTTCTTCAAGACTGCAACATCAGTCTAGTAGGTGCTCCCCAAACGTGTGGCTGGCTGGCACTCTAGCCACTTACTTCCTTATTTTTAGAATTTTTTATTAACTTTATTTATTTATTCATCCTTTTTTTTTTTTAATTTGACCAGAGAGGGACAGAGAGAGAGGGGGAAAGTGAGAAAGCAAGCCACCAGGTCCAGGACTCAAACCACTGTCACCATGTAGAAATCCAGCACCCTTAACCACGACACCACCTGCTGGCCACTGCTTCCTTCTCCTATGAACCCTCTCACTCCTGACATTTGGGGAGACACTTTGGGGAGTCACAAGAGCCATTCTTTTGTAGTTTGTAATGAATTTTTTTTATTATTATTTTAATTTGCTACAGGGCACATGCACTAATCAGAGTGAGAAAGAGAAGGAAAAAGCAAGCCACCAGTTCTGGAACTCGAACCAAACTGCAGTCAGCTGTGTGGGAGTCCAGCACCTTAACCACCAGTGGTTAAGGTAGCCTCTCAGTGAGTTTTTGAAATTTCAACATGCATCCCCAAACAGGAGATTTCTAGTACTCAGGATGGGGGAGACTAGGTATTGGTTAAGCATCTCGTAGTTGCTGCCACAAACTCTTTGTCATGCTCACTTGTTATATCTATTTTACCTTCTAGATTTTAACCTGGTGGTCCTCAGCTAGGGGTGAGGATATCCCCTAGGAACATGTGGCAATATCTGCAGACGTATTTGGTTATCACAGTTGGGTGTTGTTGCTACTGGCATCTAATGGTGCTAAATGTCTTATAGTACACAGAACAGCCGCACAACAAAGAATGATCTAGCCCCAAAGGCCAATAGTGCTGAGGTTTAGAAACTCGCATTAAATTCCTTAGGAGTAGGCAGGGTTGTCAGATTTAGCAGGGGACATACTTCATTTTATACTAAATACTATTCATCGTTTATGTGAAATTCAAGTTTAACTGGGTTTTGTGTTCTCTGGCAGCCCTAGAATAAGACCATACTCTGTTCCCCAATGTTTGCTATGCCCTGGGACTTAATAAACATCTGTCAAATTATTATAACGAATCAATGAGCATCTCTCCGAAGATGTCCAAAGCTGTGGTACACACACTCATCACCCTGAAAAAAATACCATCTATTGACTCCTGCCTCCAAACTCCAGGGCCAGCCCCTCCCCTGCTGGGCTTAGGGAGGCAGGCTGCTCTCCAGGCAGCCCACAAGGCTTCCCTCTCAACCCACCCTCCAAGGGGAGGCTGGTTTCCTGCACTGAAGTGACACCACAAGTTTAGAACTCAGTCTGTGGTAACCCAGGAACAAGGCCGGCTCGGGGTCTTTGCTGCAGCAGACAGCCGGTGGCTGCTGGTCCCAAACAGTGTCTGTTAATGGCCCACCAGGGTGTGGAGAACGAGCAAAGAGGCCCTCAGTTCACTGACTGCCTAAACAGAGACCCACTGAGGACACTGCACAGCGGGTTTATGATTCTTTATGAACCTGAGCAATTGCAGCTCCAAACAGGCCAGTACGCATTGTTCTATCCACAGGGGACCCTTTAGAGGCTGATGGGGGGGAATTAGATTCATGAAGACCTGCTGCCCTGGGTTTCCGTAATCTGGTTGTCAGACAATGGAAGCGTGTCTCTCGGGGCCCATGACAACACGTTTCCGACTCTGATTCAGTGACTGCTCCTTGCACACCATCCGTGAGCCAGGCACCATGTGTGCGTTTTACGGTCCTTCGTCTCATTTAATCCACATGGCAACCTGGATACTCTGCCTGTTCATGGATGAGGAAACTGAGGCCCAGGGAGGTGGGCTAAGGAGTTGCCAGCCAGCAGGGCAGAGCCCAAGCTAGAACCTGGGACTGCTCTGTGTTTATTAAACCACCATCACCATGAATCAGCTTCTGAGTGAAGGAGCTTGGGAAACCAGGTGTGCTGTCCCAGACAGAACCCTAAATGGAACTGCACGTGTGTCAAATGGATCCTGCTTTGCCCCTTGAGAAAACACTTGTCCAACAGAGCTCCAGGAGCTCGCTGTCCGCAGAGACCTGCAGTTGGGCTGCCCGGGCCACCTCGCTCCCCTGAATACTTCGTTGCATGTGCGCTAATACTGCTTGGGTGTCTGGGTTTCATCCCACAGTGAAGTCCACGGCTTTAATCATCCTCACCCGCCTACCCAATAAAGAACTACTGGGGGCTGGCTAAGCTGCTAAACAGATCGTCACTGGTGTCTGTGTTCGTAACTAGGGGCAGCTCTGCAGGCTTTTCCCAGTAAGAATTCCGCTTAGACCCATTATTCCCCAAGGTTATGAGCCAGCGGCCCCCGGGGAGACCATAGTTACACATGTTTGTAATTTTCCCCTCCCCCAAACTAACTCCCTATTCCTGAACATGCACTTTGAGGCTTCAGGCATTAGTATAAATTATACTCTACAATTATTTCTAATTAAGGGAGAAAACATGTACCATGCTGCAAAGATTAGCCATGTTTTGCTGGAGTAAATCATGTCCGTGCCAGCGTGCTGGCCCAGGGAGGCGGCATGAAATACAATTAACTTTCTTCTGACTTAATGGTGGTTTACGTTGCTGTTTTTCATAATCATAATATCTCAAGACATAGGAACAGTTTTCCTCTAATGTAATTGCATTTCTACCAACAAGACAGCTCGGGTTTAAATGAAAACGCAGGCAGAATTAACCACAAGAGTGTATTCTATAGATGATGCTAGAATTTTGTTAGAAAGCTCGTGCACAAGTGTCCCCACTCGGGAGCTGAGACCCTCATCCCAGGATGCCTGCGGGACCTTCTGCTCTTGGGGAGATGAGTTTTTGCCAATTTCATGAGCTATCAAAGCCACCTGCGCCCAGTTCGGCGCCCTTGTTTTGCAGAGCCTCTGGGTCCCTCCCAGATCCAAGATATTTTCCCTACTTTTAACATCTTTCCTTCACACACAGATTTGTGTGAGACACATTAAAAGCTCGACTTTTACAACCCTCGTAAAATCCCATCTGCTCTGAGCCCAACCCAAACCTAGTCAGAAAGTGCCCGGACACGAACTGTTCAGATTGTATTTCAGCCTCTTCATGGAAAGACCCCGCAACGGCCATTCTTTTTTTGTCACTGAGTGTACGTCAGGCGCTCTGCACAGGAAGCTGCCCGGGAATTCACAGCCGGAGAAACGAGGCATGGAGGGGTTGAGAGAGCAAGCCTCCAGGTTAAACCAACAAGGCAGGGGTGGGGGCCACAGCAGATGACGTGTGAAAGGCCCAGTGGCCCAGCCTGGATGATGGCCATGGGAGAGGTCCTCAGGAGTAAGGGACACAAAGACAGTGCACCGGGAGGCCCCCAGGTCCCAGGACTCCCCTAAGCCCTCCCTACCCCGCTAAGCTGAGCCTGGCCTAGCGATTCCCAGGCCAGGGGACATCTGAGCCTCCTGGCCCCTCCTGATTCCCAGGAAGACCCTGAGGCCCCGAATCGAGCCAGAGCCCCCACCTGCCTGGAAAGAACCAGGAAAACAGGCCGAGGCCCTGGACCCAGAGGACCACAGCGTGCTGGGATCACAGGGAAGAAACGTGGCCTGAGAGCACTTTGCAGACTCCGACCTCATGAGTGTCTGACCTGGTGAGCTAATTCGAGACCAAAACACGAGTCCTCAGCACCCACCCACAGCGAACACACACACGTGTGTATGCACACCAAGTACACACACAGGCACGAGACACAGATCTCTCCCCTCCTACCTGAGGAAGAAGAGGGAGCAAAGCAGACATAGCCACGCTCCGTCTTTGAACAGCCGCCACGGGAAGGAAAGCCAAGGCCCTGGCCCGCCCCACACTCCCTCTCCTCTGTGTCGATCGTCGTGTCTCCACGCTGTGTTCCCTGAGGAGCAGAAGACAGAGTGGAAAGTCGCGGCAGGGCCTGAGGAAGTGAGGCCCCCTAAATCTGAGGCCTGACGAAAGGCAGCATGGGGACCACAATCGGTGAAATGATTACGGTGCTGGACTACCATGTAGTCCTCCGCGGTTCAAGTCCTAGACCCCGTGGCTCACACAGAGACCACTCATCTTAAATTCTCTTATACTTTTATTGCCAGAGGGTATGAACGCTCACCAGAAAAAGAAAGCACCCCTCAGTGGGGTGTGATCATACTGCAGTCCCTTCTCCATTTCTCAACCCTGATGAAACTTGGGGTACACACACACAGCATGTTTTTCAAGCCTCCATGGCTGGGATTTGAACCCAGTGGTCGGCCACATGGAATCTGACTCTCTTACTCACCAGCCACAGGGCTAGCCCCCATCTCAGAATCTTCTTACTCCACTAAAATATCTTTGAAACATGAGCCCACATTGCCCCATGGCTCTGACCTCTGACCTGCTTAGATGACTTAGGAAAGGCCTGGTCCTCACACTTGGGCCCTGCTTGAGACTTAGGCAAGTCCTACCTCAGCCACAGAGTCTTTCAGGCCGCTTTCTCTTGGATGAGTTGATGGGGAGCCGTTCTTGGGGACCATAAGCAGTGGCCAAGAAGTGTTTGGCCAGGGGGAAGCTGGACGTGTTAGGGAAGAAGGTCACAGCAGCCTTTCTCACCAGCTCCCAGCCAGGCCCTCAGGGGTGACTTGGCCCACCTTCTTGACCAGAGGAGGAGACACCTACTTATGCACCAAAGCCCAAGAGAGGTTCTTGGTCTGGTAAAAACCAGATCACACCCAAAACCTCCATAGAACCCACTCTAGAGATGGACACTGATGAGAAGACCTCACACCTTGGAACGTGCCGGACCTGCCCATTTTAGAGGAGGGGGAGCGCGGGCTGCCTGGGATTCTTCCACCTGGGAGGCCTGAGTACAAGGAGCGAACAACTAAAGGTGCCTTCCCGAACTTTAATGTGCATGCAGATCACCTGCTTCCTTGTTAAATGCAGTTTTGAATTCATCAGGTCAAAGTGACAGCTACGGTAAGCTCCCAGGTGAAACCTCTGCTCTGTTCTGGGATGATGCTTGAATAGCAAGGGGCTGTAGCTTGCAATTTCCAGGGAGAGCTTCAAGAAAACCCAACGCCCAAATCCCACCTTCAGAAAGTCTGATTTAATTGGTATAGGGTGTGGCCTGAAAATGACACATTTTTAAACTCTGCAGGTGCTTCTTAATGTGCAGCCAAGTTTGAGAACCACTGCTTAAGCAAGAAAGGGTCTAATTATCTCCCGAAACAAGAAGTCCAGAGAAGAGCGTTGCCCAGGCTGGTTTGGTGGTACAATAATGTAATTAAGGACTCAGAATCTTTCTGTCTTTGTGCTCTCCCATCCTCATTAGGCTCTCAGATGTAATGCCTAATGGTCTCAAGATGGCTGCATAGGTCCAGACATCACAACCTCACACAGAACAGGGAAAAAAAAAAAAAAAAAGTGGCAGGACTCTGCTGTCTTTCTCTTACTTAGGGATCAAAGTCCTTACTAGAACCAAAACCCTTGTGCCTTTTTGGCCCAGAGTGGGTTATATAAAGAGTTGCCATATTCAACAAATAAATATATAGGCCATCCTAAATTTAAATTGATAAAGGCTTATACTTAAAAAATTATTCTTTTTTTCAACTCAAACTTACCCATATTTCATTTGGCCCCAGTTATACACCCACACATAAACCAGTCACTCACAAAGAGAGGTAGGATTCTCACACTTCCCGGAGTGGATCAGCCTCTCAGAGCACTGTGTTTTGTTGCCGTCCTGCTGTCTGACCCCAGAACCCAGAACCATGTTTTGTAACCACCGCACTATTTAGCCAATCCCTAGGTAGAGGCTATTGCATTGTTCTCACTTGACGTTTATTTTTCACTGTTATGATGTTGCTGGGAACATCTTTGTACATGTATCTTTGCACCCTGAGCAAGCGTTTGTGAGGATGGACTCCAGGGAATGGATGTGGTGGCTTTGGGGTCATTCTATGGCATCTGTCAGCTCCCACCTGTAGTACTTGGGACCTGAAAGTCCTTCCTTCTACAGAGGAGTCCCTCCTCGACTGTTGAACTGGCCCTGGAAGGTGGGCAAGCTCCTTCCAGGAGGTCAAGGATGGGGAGGGCAAATGCACCTTCTGAACCTCCAATGGCCAGGTCAATAATGCTCATCTTCAAAAGCCCACCACATTATCTCGTAGCTGACCAGCTAAGGCGGTGGCATGCAGAGGGCTCCTGGGAGATTTGCTGTCCACTCTTTCAGCTCATCCATGTAGCAGTTCTGACAGTCTCTGGGCTAGAGACTTCTCCACTGAGACAATCGCAGTCTTCCTCCCAGTCCCAGGGCAGGGAACAGCTAGCTGTCCACTCAAATTAGGGCCTACTTGGGAAGACTGGTACCAGGCAGTAAGATAAAAGGCTCGTCTGACTTCCTTTTTGTGCGGTTGAGGTCTGTCTGGGATTTTCACCATGTACGTTGTTTCTTTCTGCAACCAGGGGCTATGCCGCCCTGAGCTGTCTCTTACAAGTCTCAAAAGTTCAGAGGACCTGGTTCTATTAGCCCGTGGGTCATTAAGTGGCCACAATGTCATAAAATTTTCAAATAGATTACAAAAATCTCATGTTTGGATGGGGCTAAGAAAACTTTAGGCTTTTGCCAGCAGGTGGTTAGGTGAAGGCACTGGACTACTACATGGCTGACCACAGTTCAAATCCCAGACCTGGAGGTTTGAAACTCACAGCAGGACGTGTGTGTGTGTGTGTGTGTCCAAAATCTTGAGAGGAGAAGGGATTGCAGCGTGGCCATCCCCTGCCCCCCCCCCCCGGGGGGGGATGATTTCTTGCTTTCTGTCTCTTCGGTGAGCACACACACACTATAGCAAAAATCTCTTTTAAAAAAAAAGGTGTTTCACAGCTCATGTCATCTAGTTATTTATCTATGACTTAAAGACATCACACCGGTTGTCTATCACACTGTGCTCCTGTGTCACCTAAGTCAGGTTGTCACAGGACTTGGCCTGAAAAGGATGCCGTAGGCACCTGCTCAGGAGAGACGGGTCCCTGAGACAGAGGTCTCCGGACAGGCAGATTGGGTTGTAACCTTCAGAATACCCTTAAGTGCCCGTCCTAGTGAACAGTAGCTGTTTGGACCCCGTCCATCAGATAAGTTCAGCAGGAGGGGTGACCTATAGTGACACTAGAGAACACATGACAATGTTCCCACCATGTCAATAAGCCTGCCATTGTATATTACGTGTGCTGTCATAGACAGTAGAGGACAGGAGATGGTTACACAGCCGTGGCTGACTGGCTGAGGGGAGTCCATTTAAGGGAAAATACCGGTCCAGCCACAGTTGCTATAAATGGGAGGGCAAAGGCTGCGGCCGCACAGGAGGCCCAGGCTCTGGACCTGGCCCAGACTAACCAGACCAGCACCGTGGCGGGGCCTTTGGTCCAGGCTACCTGGGAGGTTGGGGCAGGAGGGGTTGTGATGTGGCAAGACCCTTTCAAAAACACCTGTCTGCATCCCTCCTCCAACTCTCTCACTTAAAAAAGGAAAGAGAACTACGAAATCTAGTGCTGCTGGTGCACCCAACAGCAGCCGGGGGCGGGGGGTCGAGCTGGGACGCTGGGCCGGGCTGAGTTCCTGGCAGGCTGGATGGTTTCAGTGCTGGGATTTAACGTTCTCTTAGTCCCACTGGGGGGACTGTGGGAGGGCTTCCCCAGCCCTGAGAACCACAGAAAGAGGCATCAGGGTGACCTCACCCCCAGCCCAAAGCAGCAAGAGGGTTTAGTTGTACGAAGTAAAGAAACAGTCCGTTTTCTCTCACGACTCCAGGCTAAGGTTGCAGAACTTTGTCGGTTGGCCCAACTTTACTTAAAATATTTAAAACTGGCTTCTTTCGCCCTTCATGGCAATAGCTTCCAGCTTCCTGACTCCCCGCTGGGCTGTCCATCTGCATTAGGGCTGGGCTGCAGAAGTTTAGGTCGCGCTTTTATGTAAAGATGCTGATTTATAGAGCCTCTTTATTGTGGCTGTCTTAATGAAGCAGGTTACTGTTCCCAAGGGGAGGCTTAACATGTAGTGTCGTTTATGCATAGATGCTGCTGTCCTTTAAAAGAATTGCGAAAATTGTCCTTTAATAGCCAGTCGACATAAATCTTCAACTGGCTTATTTGGGCAGAGGGGGAGTGACGAAACAGGAAGAGAGCAGGCGAGAGCTCCGACAGCTCACCGCCTCTGACACAGGAGGGAAAGAGATGCTCTGGAGGGCCTGGCGCATGCCCAGCAGGGCTCCGACACGAGCCTCCCTTCCGCAGGCCGCTTACTCTCCGCCAGCTCAGCACGGGGGGGCTGCCGACGGCAGCAGGTGGATTCCTCACCAGGCATGGCTTCCTGTGTCTTCACAGGAGTCTGACAGGTGGGGCGGGTGGCCCTTTTCCTCCTCTGCTACTAAGACAGGCTCTGGAGACCCAGAGAAGATGAGTGCCCGTGACCAGCCGCTTCATCGTGGTTTGTGGAGAGCAAGCAAGAAGTCGATCCTGCCCAGAATTCCCTGGACTCGTGCACTTACCAAGTATTTATTAAGGACCCACGGGGACCAGCAGTTAGCGTAATGGCTATGTCGCTGGACTCCCACATAGTCGACCGCAGTTCGCGTCCCGGACTCGGTGGCTTAAACTCACACCGGGCGCGTGTGCGTGCGTGCCCAAGATCCCAAGAGGAGAATGGAGGAGAAGGGATTGCAGCATGACCATCACCCCTGGGGAGTGATTTCTCGCTTTCTGTCTCTCTGTCTCTCTCTGTCTGTCTGGCGAGCGCATGCGCCCTATAGAAAAAACCTCTCAAAAAAAAAAAAAAAGAAAGAAAGAAAGAAAAAGAACCCACGGTGCCGGGCACTGGACCTGACTGGGGCACTAAGGTGTTTTTAGTAGAGAAATAGCATGACTGAGATGTGCCCTGTTCATCGTGTGTTAAAACTGGGAAGGGGCTTGTGTTCCCACAGCAACCCAAGACCTCCGCTGGTCCCACAGGAAGCAGAGCCCAGGTGACAATGCGAGCAAGGAGGAGTGGCTGCAAACACAGATAAAGCCTCCCTCGCTGGCTCGCTCTCCGCCACCCAGCTGTGCAGCGAGTTTGTGAGGGAGGAGGGATACACCTCAGATAGACACTGGTACACAACCTGGGGGCTAGAGCCCCTGATCCGGAGCGATTAACCCCAGGTCTGGAGGCTAATGCTTCTCGGGTACCCCTCCCCTTGACCTGCTTCTTAGTGTACGGAGCTGACCTTTATGTGCTGACTTACCTGCGCTCCAGTCCCCGGACAAACCTCGGACTGGTGACCGGACAGCCTCTGTCCCAGTGGGATCCCCGCAGGACGTAGACGGCAAATCTCAAAGGGAAGTTGAGGCGTGTATAATGGGGGATGTTGACAAGGGGACAGCAGGTCGAGGGACAGCAAGGGTGGGAGGAGCGCAGGGATTTGCATCAGAGGGAAGCCGTTACTACCCAGGCCTGAAGAACGAGGGTGATATAGAACAAGGGGGGGACCAGGTCACCTGACAGGACAGGCAGTGGCTTTGGAAGGAAACACAGCCTTTGTCAACCTCTGCACTGCAAGCTTTTTGTCAAATATAGGATAAAAAAGAAAAAAAAATGTTCAATGTTGCTGAAACCCAACTGACCTTTTTCTTCTTGTGATTAGTGCTACATATCACCTGTCTAGGGAATATTTGCTTCCCCAGTCTCAATGATTTTCATCTACGTTCCTTTCAAGGTATCTGAGAGTTTTCACTTTCTAAAATAAAATTTTTAAAGGGAGATTTTTGCTATAGGGCGTGTGTGCTCACCAGAGAGACAGAGGGAGATAGAGAGACAGAAAGTGAGAAATTACCCACCCCATGCCCCAAGGGAATGGCCACACTGCATCCCTTCCCCTCCATTCTCTCGGGATTTGAGCACACACATACACACACACACACACACACACACACACACAGCGTGAGTTTTAAGCCTCCAGGTCTGGGACTCAAACTGCAATCGACTATGTGAGAGTCCAGCAATATAACCATTACGCCATCTGCTGGTCCCAAGAGTTTTCACTTTTATGGTCAAATCTATGATCCATTTGAAGTTAATTTTTGTAGGGTATGACTTAGGGGTTGAAGTTCATTTTTTATTGATCTTTTATTGATTCCATTACTTCTGAGCCATTTGTTAGAGAGGCCGTCTTCGTCTTCCTCGGTTGAGGTTCCTGGCACCTCTCTAGGACCCCAGTCTAACGTAAACAAGCACCCCCACCCCAGCCCTGGAGGAGCTCCGCCCAGGTATATGCTCCTGCTGGGGCTCCTGGGCCTGGGACTGAAGCCCTCCTGCTACTCTGGCTCCTGGCCTCCTGGTGTGGTTATCTCCTAGCACAAAACCCAGCCTCTCACCCTGCCACCCTCCCTCCCTGGCCGCCCCCTCCCTGCTATAACCCAGCCCATGGTTACCAGGTGGGCTCTGGGCATAGGCTCCTGGTCCAGGCATCACTCCCAGCCTCGGACTCCTCACCTTTAAAAGGTGACAACTGAAGCAAGTGAGAGCCTTCCCACCATAAATGTTCCAGGGGTCTGGAAGCCCACAAGAACTTCAGATAAAGCCTCGCAGAGATGGCATCAGGGTGGGGGACCCATCAGGGGACTCTATCTTTCTTTAGCTCACCTGGGAGCAGCTGCCTCCCTCTGCCCTGCCCAGGACTCCTGGTGAGGCCCAGGTCTGCAGAGCCTTGGGTCTGGTCCAAGAGGGAGGGAGGGAGGAGCTGGCCCTGCTGGAAGAGGAGGGATGCATGTGTGTTGGGGGTATACATGTGGGTGCACATTCATGTATGCACAGCTGTGCCCACATCCCACTCTACATGAGTGCTGCGCACAGCAAGGTGTCCTCTGGGGACCTGGCGTGCTTACATATGTGGACGCACATCTCCACGTGCACGGTGCACAAGCACGTATCTGTGCAGACGTGTGCATGGAGGTGTACACATGTGTATGCGTGCATGTGGAAACATGTGAACACATGTGGGACTGTGTGATTATGGCTCACATTTGTTTAGTGCCTGCTGTTTGCAGGCATTCTTTTCTTTCATTTTCAGTTTCTTGCTACAGGTCACGTGCACTTGCTGGAGAGAGACAGAGAGGAGGAAGTGAGAAATCACTCCCCGGAGGGATGGCCATGCAGCAATCCCTTCCCCTCCATTTTCCCCTCAGGATTTTGGGCCCACATGTGTACATGCCTGGTGTGTTTTTCAAGCCACTGGGTCTTGGACTCCAACCGCACAGTCGGCTATGTGAGATTCAGTGCCCTAACCACCATGCCACCAGCTAGCCCTGCAGGCATTCATCCAAAAACCTTCCACACACTGGGACCAGCAGATGGCATAATGGTTACATTACTGGACTCCCATATAGTCAATGACAGTTCAAGTCCTGGACCCAGTGGCTTAAAACTCATGCCAGGTGCTTGTGCAAGTGTGCACAAAATCCTGAGAGGAGAATGAAGAGACTGCAGCACAGCATCTGTCCTAGGGGGTGATTTCTTGCTTTCTGTCTCCCTGTCTCTTTCTGTCTCACCAGCAAGTGCATTCACCCTATAGCAAAAATTTCTCTCTTCCCACACGCTCACACTAATGCACATTATCCCCATGACAGCTTTAATAGAGGTAGATTCTTGGGCTTGAGAAAACTGAGGCTCAAAAGAGTTAAGCTTCATGACCCAAATCAGATCCAGGCAGGCTGGGTTCAAATCAGCAATCTGCCACTACACGCATACAACTGCATCGGGGGCATGTGTGCACCTATGTGTGAGAGGGGAAATGCTGTGTGTGCATGTGTGTGCATACACAGCAGAGTGCAGGTGTGTGCAGGTACACATGCATGCTGTAAAGAGCCCTTGCACACACACGTGGGTATGTGCTCACACACGTATCTACCAGTGTCCCTCTGGGTGTGTGCTCGGGGAATGCGCTCAGTAACATTTTTGGGGGGGTTTGAACTTGCACTCTGGTATGAAGGGGAATCCTGGGACCCGGACAGAGTTCTGAAAGAAGCCAAGGTCTCCTGGCAGGCTCCCTGACTTCTCTCTCTCCTCCTCCCTCCTCCCCTGTGGGTTCCCTCAGGCTGAGCCACCACAAGAAGCCGGTGCACCTGCAACCCAGGCTGGACCTCATGGAATATCCCATCCTCTTAGACACTCATTTGCCACGAGGTGGACATGTGACCCAAATAGCCAATGAGAGGCTGTCCTGGGGCTTTGGTTGGCTCTGTAGGAAGGAGGCGCTCTCTGCACCCTGGAACTACAGGGGGAGGCTGGAAGATTGTTACCATCTACCCCCACACTAGAGACACCATCCTGAACACAGAGCCAGCCTAGAGAAGGAGAGCCCAGAGACCGAGGTGGACTGCGGCCAGTCGTATTGATGGGCCCTGGACCCTGGACCTGATGGGGGCAGAGCTCGGTCATCAGGACCCTAACCCCATGAGCTGAAGGTTTCCTTATCTCCCCTGACACCATTTGAATGGCATCTCTGGCCTTCACAACTGGCAGACTGAAGCCCAGAGTGGCTCTTGGTCATCTAAGCAGTGGCCTCTGATCTGTGCCTTGTCACTATGGGGTGCGGGGATGAAGAGGGCTCTTCCGGGAGGGGCAGGCTGGATTGGGTTTCCTCTCATCCTCTCCAGGAAGGCCCAGGGCTTGGCACCATGGGAGCCTCAACACCCAGCTCATGGTCCCTCCTAAGGTGGGTCACGCAGGGTCTGACCCTGGAGCTCAGCCAACCCCAGGCGGATGTACCTGAGAGTCTCTGGGAGCTTCCTGGGGAGGACGGGCTCTGAGCGGGATGAGGGAGAGGTATGGAGAGCACATGCCCCTCTTGAAAAATAGGATGTGCACTAATCAAGTGCCCCCAACCCCGGCCTGGCTCCCAGGTCCCTGGGGCAGGACTGCTATGTGGCCAGTTCACCGTCTACAGGGAGCAGCACCTCTCAGAATCTACGGAAGTCAGATCCTGTCCTTCCTGGGCCCAAACCCTGCAGTGGCTTCAGCTCCCTCGGAACACAAGCCAAAGTCCTCACGATGACCCCACGGGGCCCTCATCCACTGGTCCTGCCTGTTACCCAAGGCAACCTGTCACCCCAGGGCCTTTGCACCTCCCTTTTCCTCTTCCAAGAATTCTCTACCCCTAAATAGTCACATGACTCACCTTCATATTTTTTTTTCCATTTTATTTGCATTTGATCACGGTACACCTTTGCAGCATGTCACCCTGTCGGTGGGCCTTTTCCGGCCACTTCATCAGACACTGCGTGCCCCATCTTCCTGGCCTGCTTCCTTTTCTCCATAGCGTTGTTGTCATTGCAATGTAACTAACGCATTCAATTGTCTAATTTTGTTTACCCGCACCCCACCCAAACTGGGCTCTTCTTTCTTCGCTGTCCACAATGGGCGTTTCCTACGTAGGTGAGGAAGAACCTCCCTCTGTGCAGTGCCCGTTTGTCCCTGGGGAACCTCTGTCCTCCACTCTCAGTTCACGTGCTGTGGTAGGGGGACCCCACACCCAGCTCATTCAGGGCACAGGATCCAGGCCTGGCAATCAGCATGCCCAGGACCACCGGGCACACCCTGGCAGGGGAGACCCACACGAGGGGCTGAAGCCCTGCCCACCACGCTTGTGTCCTGGCAGGGGCTGCTTCTCCTGAAAGGAAGGGGCACCCTTTCCTAATGCACACTAAGGGACCTCAGGGGCCCTGGCCAGGAGCAAATCCCACCACCTTGACCCGAGTGTTTGGGTCATGGATGGACAAGTGGCAGGGTGGGTTTAATCAGGTGAATCTTGAGAAACCCTCAGGTGTCACCAGGAAGAGAATGTCTTCTCTCTGGAGTTACTGAGCTGGCAGGTGGCATCTCCCCCAGGGAGGGAAGAGGAGGGGCTGCTCTGCAAGGCTGGGAGAAACTGACCGGGATCCCTGGATCCAGCCCTATCTGTAATCGCGTCACCCTAGGGACCTTTGGTTCTGTGAGCCCTTACCTTCCCTTTAGCCGAAGTCTGCAAGGGCTGAGATTTTGGTCACTGGTAACTGCTGGCCCCGTCTGACCAAGAGGGGAGGTAGTGACGCCATGCAGGGCCACCGTGCAGTTAAATTACTGCTCTGGAATGGCGCTGTGTTCTTTCCAGACTCAGTGCCTGCAACGGGCTGCCAGAGGTGCTGGCAAGCTCCTTCCTCTACAGCAGTCCAGATCCTTCTCCAGGGTAGCCACTGCCCCCTCCCCAAGAGGGCTTCATCCTCTCACAGCGCCTCACTGTCGGCTGAGTGATTCTTTTTCTTTCCCCGTTTTGTCATCTTGAAAGATGGCAAATGGAAGCACTTCATTTCCCTCCTCCAGGCCAATTAATGTGGACGGCTCAGCGCAGCCCACGGCAGGCCATTTATATCAATTAGCACAAACAGCTCTGCAGGAACGCACCATGAAGAAGACCTTGGATGTGGAACCCAGCAGGGAAGCCCAGGACGAGGACCCCCTGGAGTCTCCGGGCGGCAGTGAGCATTTGGCAGCACGATTAAGATTGCCTCTTGTTCCTTCCGCTTCCCATTATGTCCTCCAGGGAAATGGGGATCCAAGGACCGAAAGACAGTCCAGACAAAGCCACGCCTCGCTGTTCCCTGACTTCAGCACAGACCCCCACAGCCACACGGAATGCCGAGTCTCTCCGGAGTTTCCTGGGTCCATCCACGGTTCTCCGCTGCCGCTGCCTCCCAGGGCTGAGCGCCTCTGTCAGTCAGGCACCCTGGATCACCATCGCAGCCCCCACCCCCGTCTCCCGGCTTCCACTCTGCCCCCTTCAACCATACCCACACTTGCTCAATAAACAGCAGATTCAGCTTTAAAAATGTAAATCAGGGCCAGCCCATGGTGTGGTGGTTCAGGTGGCTGGAACCCACATGGCTGACCACGTGGTTCAAGTCCCAGACCTGGCAGCTTGAGAAGCGCGTTTGCATATCTGCCCAAAATCCTGGAAGGAGGAGGAGTGGAGAAGGAAGGATTGCATGACCATACCCCGGGGGGAGGGAAGGATGTCTTATTTTCTCTCTCTCCAGGGAGTACATGTACCTTCTGCATATTAAAATATTTTTTTAAAAAATTAATCAAATCACAGGAACCAGTAGTTAGCATAATGGCTTTGTCGCTGGACTCCCATGTAGTCGACCACAGTTTGAGTCCCGGACCCGGTGGTTTAAACGCACGCCAGATGCATGTGCGTGCGTGCCCAAGGCTCATGCTTTGAACCCATGTCCTCCTCGAGAACTTGTAGAATGCAGTGGTGAGGGTTTCCCATGTTGAAAACTCACTATTAGGGATAGAATCTAGAAAAGAGACAGATATACTCGGGGAAGGAGATGTAACCATCTTTCGTTGGGATTGTTTTAACTTTTCCTTTGAAAATAAACATAGACCAGAAGTGGCAAATAATCTTACATAGAATCCTGCACAGAAGCCTCTTCACCCAGCTTTATGCTAACACTCAGGCTCCTGGATCCAGCCCCGCCTGAAAGCCCTGGACTTGCCCATTGCTAAGCCATTCCCATTTTGGCTTAAGTCGGTTTCAATTGAGCTCCTATCCTTTACAATAAAGACAAAACTTGTAACACACACAAAAAATCTTCATTTAATACAAAGACTACGACACTCCAAAAACAAATGGTAATCTCCACATTCCTCACTGACCCACAGCTTCAGGGACACAGTATAAAGACACAGCAGGTCTCATGTTTAATATTCACTTCCACCCCCCAGGTAGACTCAACGTGAGCGTGCAAGGAGAGGAAAAGGAAGGGGAGCAGCAGACGGGTTTCCAAGTGCACGCTCCAGGCTCAACACCCGGAGCCCTAGTTCTTAGCCTGCAAAAGCCCACAACTCCCCGTGCCGGCTCCTGCTCCGTCCTGGGCCACCCACGTATTCCAGAGCAGGCATCCTAAATTCTCCGAAAATAAGCAAAGCTGCTGTTAATGAAATGTTTAGTGCCTGTGTGGTTCGTGAGTTAGTTTTACATCAGATTTATGGACCTGGACAATGGATGAGGTGTACATTTTTATGACGTCGGAGGACCCACATATGATCACTGTGGCTGGAGATTTATGGTCATCTTTATACAACGTGGAGTATAATCCCATTACTTTTAAATATTTAGAGGTTTAAAGATGTATCTTGGCTTTTATGGCCTATTGTGACATAATGTGGTCCTGTCTGTGATTTGTTTGATAGGAAGTCCTTGGTTAGGAAAAAGTACCCAGGAGAGTCTGGGGCCTTTGGGGACATGAGTAGCATCTAGGGCCCCGGAAGGGCAGGGATGGGGAAAAGGAGGGTGTCCTGAGTAGAAATAACTTCTGGGGACTGGGCAGGGAAGGCTGTCTCAGGGCTCAGAGAAGAGCACTCCCTGGGATCCAAGATTCTAGAGGAGACTTCTGGGAAGAGGCCAGACAGGGCTGGGGGGAAGGAGCTGGGGAGGGGCAGAGGGCAGAGGATCTGGGGGTGGAGCTTCCCGAGAGAAAACATGTGACCAGTGGTCAACTCGCACAATTGCCATCGGGAAGTCACCTGCCCTGAGAAGGCCCTGGGGTCAATGTCCCCGGGCTCTAAGGAACTCAAGTTTCAGTTTATTATTTCTTCCCTAACTCTTCCCAGACACTCTCGGAGTAGAGAAATGGGGGGACGAAATGTAAATGCACAGAGGTGTGATGCTCTCTCCTGGAGGAGGGAATCTACACAAATAGCTGACTCTAGTTGTGTGGCTGTCAGTGGGGGCTGTGGGTAGGCCCTGAAGACATGGGTGGGATCGCTACGCAGCTTCCTCCAAGGGATCCGAGTGCTCCCACTGGGAACAAGTGCTCCGGTGGTCTCCGTGGTGAGTAAAGGAGACAAAAGGGGGGCAGTGCACCAGCTAGCAGAGGACTCAGCTACAAGTGACAGTAAATACATTATTAAAGTGCCTAAGCAAGGCATAAGATTATTTTCTCCTTTGATTAAAAACCCAGAAGTAAGCAGCCAGGGGTGATGGGATAGTTTCACTCTGATCAAGGGCTAGGCCAGTGAGGACCTATATGCAGAGATCCAGGGACGGGACACTGGCTCCAGCTAAGTGGTGGCAGAGAGGTGTACAAAGAGGGCCTGCCTTGGAGTCAAAGCAGAAGAGCTGTATAGAGGGTCCAGGTGGCCCCCACCCTGCCCTGAACACCCCTGAGAAATGGCTCTGTCCTGGGCAGAAACAGCCAAACGCTAAGTAAATGGGCTCTCAGACAGATCAGACAGAGGGAGTTAGAGCTGGGACTGAGACCAGGAGCCCCTCTCCCCATGAACCGCCCCCCAGAAAGCCCAGCTTGGGCCTCAGGAGGAGCAGACAGCAGGCCTGGGCTGGGCGCCGAGGGCACCTGAGCAAGCATGTGACGCTGTCCTCCCCTCACTTCATCCACTGGGGGAGACGCCTAGTGAGAGCTGCTTCCGATGAAAAAGCACTCAAGGCTCCTCGGCCTTCACCCCTGCAGTAGGAAGGTTTTACAGAACGACAGTGAGCTCACGGTTTTCACGTGGTTAGGGCACTCACTGGCCTTTATAAAATGTGCCGTCACCAGGAGATACTAGTTTATGAATGTCATTTCCAAACAGTGCAGGGCATTTCTCACTGGAGTGGGGGCCCTGTACTAGGATTTTGCCCTCTGGGGCTGCACACGGAGCACTGACCGCTTTCTCCCCCAACCCCAGTGACCGGCCCAGAGGAGCAGTCGTTGGGAGGCACCCAGCCTGCCAACTGCGACTTCCTCCGTTGCAACCAATGGTTTGTTACAGGGGCTCCTAAGAGTGACCCTCAAGCCCAGCTGACCAGTTACCCAGGTCCCCAGGATGGTAGAAGCCCCTTCCCTCCCACACATCACAGCCCAGTTGTGTCCAGGCAGCCCCTGCCTGGAGAGGCCCAGAGAGCAGCTGGTGTGGACAGGTCCTGCTAGAGAAGAGACGAGGCCACACCTCAGGCACCCAGCCCAGGGAGGAACTTCTGTTCTTTTCCAAAATGTACATAGTCTTGATGGCACGAGGACAAGCTGGTTAAGGCAGAGCCTGGAGCAGAACGACCAGTCCAGACTGCATCCACCCCACCCCAGCAGGGTGGCGCTGCGCTTCAGGTTCCTCATCTGGGAGATGGGGGATAACCACACATTTTCTCAGTGTGTACAGAGATTCGCGGTTTCCCACAGAAGCACTAGACCGAGGCCTGCAGCGTTATCTAGTACTATTTCTCTGTGAGTCTCTATTCAGCACGAGTGGTAGAAACACCTCAGAAAACATGGGGCTCATACTTCTCCTTTTTTGAAGCTTTATCTAGTACCAGGTGACAGTGGAGGCCAACATGACCGTGGGGTACCCTCTCTTTGAGCCTACACTTGCTAGGAAATCCATCCTTCAGCCTGGATCAGAGGTGTCAGCTCAAGCTGCAGCCATGATGTTCCTTGTAGTCATCTGACAGACCTTCCAGCCAGTCTCAGCTGAGCGTCACCTGGGGCACGTGGAACTCACCCCATAGTCCCTGCCCTCAGGCGGGGAATGGAGGGCATGCTCTCTCTCCAGCCTCCAGGTCCTGAGTACAGATACAGAGGGTTAGGCGGGTGATCTGAGAGAGTGAGGGGGCCATAGGAGGCCGCAGGAGGCATGTGCCCTGTGAAACGGGGGGCCACTCCTTAGCTCTGCCAGGTATTGTGTGAGGGAAGGTAGGCTCTGGAAGCTTAATTTTCTATTTTGAAAGAAGCCAGGGTTTTTGTGTGAAATAACCTGGGATTTTTTTTGTTTTGTTTTGTTTTGTTTTAGTATAGGCCAAAAGACACAATTCAATGTATAAAATACCATCTGAGGGCAAGAAAAGAAATAAAATGCATACAGATTGGAAAGGAAGGAATTAAACTGCTCCTATTTGTATTTGACTTGATTATCTACCCAGAAAGTCCCAAGAAATCTAAAAAGTAAAACCCTCTTAGAACTAGTAGTAAGATTTTGCAAAGTCAACACATAAAAATCAATTATATTGGGACCAGCAGATGGCATAATGATTGCATCACTGGACTCCCATATAATTAACTGTGGTCCAAGTCCCAGGCCAGTGGCTTAAAATTCACACCAGGCACTTGTGCATATGTGCCCAAAATTCCAGAGGAAAATGGAGAAGGGATTGCGGTGTGCCTATACCCCCAGGGGGTGATTGCTCACTTTCTATCTCTCTGTCTCTTCAGTGAGTACACATACCTTATAGCAAAGAAAATCTCTCTTAAAAAAATCTATTATATTTCTATATGACAATAATACAAAAATAGGAAAAAATATTAAATACTATTTATAGCAGCTTCCCCAAAAATGAAACATTAAAATATGGATCTAACAAACATGAATAAGATTTGTATGGTTTCAACTACATGGAACACAAACAAAAGAAATCGAAGAAGACCCAAATACATGGAAAGACATACTATATTCATGGATTAGAAGATTAAATGATAAAAATATTAATTCTCATCTAGTTATACAGATTTAATGCAATGGTAATAAAAATGCAAGTGGAATTTCTTTTATTGAGAAACTAATTCTAAAATGTATAGGCAAAGCAAAGGAAATAGAATAGCTAAAACTATTTTGAAACAAAACAATGAGATTAGGAGAATCACTACCCCATATTAAGACTAACCATAAAGTTGGGACCAGCAGTTGGCATAATGGCTATGTCGCTGGACTCCCATGTAGTTGACCGCAGTTCGAGTCCTGAACCCGGTGGCTTAAACTCACACCGGGCACATGTGCGTGCGTGCCCCAGACCCCGGGGAGAATGGAGGAGAAGGAATTGCAGTGTGGCCATCCTCCCTGGGGGGTGATTTCTCACTTTCTGTTTGTCTCCTTCTGTCTTTCTGGTGAGCGCACACACCCTTATAGCAAAAACCTCTCTAAAAAAAAAAAAAAGACTAACCATAAAGTGTTAGTGATCAACATAGTGTGTTATTCATGGAGGAATCTACATGGAGATAAATCAAAGAGCACAGAGAGTTCAGAAACAGGCCCATAAATATATGGCCAATTGTTTTTTAACAGAAGTACAAAAAAAGGTAAGTCAATGGAGAATAGAGAGTACACTCAACAATTGCAAAATTTAACCAAAAATGGATCACATATATAAATGTAAAACATAAAATTCCCTCATCTCCCATGGAATAATGACTTGGAATACGTAATTTAAACAAGGTCCACACTCGAGGAAGGCATAATGAACCGCAGTGCTGAAAGCCCCATGGGCCAGCAGGGGTCTGGATCCCACGTCAACATGGAAACACTCCAAGTTCCCACACTCAAGATCATGGTGACCTAGAGGTTTGTAGAAAGGGGATGATGGTGTGAGACCCTGTCAAAGGCACCTTTCTGTCTCTCTCAATGAATAATAAAGAAAAAATTTAAATAGATTTTTTATTTAAATGGGGGCAAGGGGCAGGATGCATTTCTTCCTCAAGTGTCCCCAAGTGTGAGGACAAGATTCAGTCCACAGTCTCATCCCAGTCTGGATGTCCCCGTGAGTGGAGAAAGGGTCTGCTTCCTCCCTAAGTCCCCAGTACCCTCCCTGCCCACCCTGCCTACCTAGGTCTGCGGTTGACCCCATCCCCCAGCAGTCCCTGTCCTCTCCACACCCAGGCCCTGTGGCTTTCTCTTTTCCATGACACCTAGGACCTCCCCCTACGTTAATACTGTCTCTATCCGCTCACTGTCCCTCACTCCCTGCTTGCACACCGGTCCCGAGAGAGTGGGGGTTTCTGTGGCTTTGACTGTCTGCTCTCTCCCAGGTTCCTCGAGCAGCCAGTGCCAGGCACATGGTGGATGGTCTGTGCCTTCGTCTGCTTCCTGCTGCTGTAACAGAACACAGGTTGGTCATTTATAAAGAGCAGATGCTTGGGACCAGCAGTTAGTGTATTGGCGATGTCACTGGACTCCCATGTAGTCGACCGCGGTTCGAGCTCCGGACCCAGTGGCTTAAACTCAGGCCGGGTGCGTGTGCATGCATGCCCAAGATCCCAAGAGGAGAATGGAGGAGAAGGGATTGTGGCATGGCCATCCCCCTGGGGGGTGATTTCTCGCTTTCTGTCTTTCTGTCTCTGTCTGTCTTTCTGGCAAGCGCACGTGCCCTATAGAAAGAAAAAAAAAAAAAAAAAAAACTACAAAAAAAAAAAAAAAAAAAAAGCAGACGCTTATTTGGCTCATGGTTCTAGAAGCTGAGAAATCCAAGAGCGTGGTTCTGGCATCTGAGGAGGGTAGCCCATGGTGGAAGACAGGAGGATGCGAAAGTGAGCATCAAGACAAAAAGAAAACAGGACCAAACTCATATGTATCAGGACCCCACTCCTGCAGTAACTGATCCAGTCACAAGGACAGCATTCTCATGGCCTCGTAACCTCTGCAAGGTCTCACCTCTTCATAGTGTTACAAGGACAATTAAATTTCAACATAAGTTTTAGAGGACACACTTAAACCATGACAGTCAGTAAATATTTACTGAATGAATGAGTGATTTGGAAATCAAAGAAACTGCAGTAGGTGGGCTGAGGAAAGCAGAGGGGACTTCCTGGAAGAAGAGTCTTGAAGAGGACTGATCAGATTAGCAAAAGCAGAACATCTGTAGGAGAGAATTCCAGGTAGCATAAAAGATTTGCAACCCAGGGCCCAGAGCAGGGGCACCGAGGATACAGTCTTGACTTTTACTCCCCTCCCAAATGCTTAGATCTTATACCAGTTGACAGCGGTTCTTTGAAATTAATTCAATGTTTTATTCATCCTTGAATTCTTTAAAGCTGCAAATCAAACAGTCACTGGGTGCTCTGCTAACCACGTTCCGGGCTCCTGTGTCGCAAATAACCGTGCTCTTTTGCATACCAAGCAGACCATCCTCTGTCCCAGGAAAATGAATTTCGCCTGGTGCTCATGGTTCTAATTGCCTCCACAGTGAGGCAGAGCAAACATCTTCTCCTCTCGATTTGCATTATGCAAAGCCTTAATCTCCCCAAGTTTCCTAAAGCATAGTGAATGATTCACAGCCTTCCAGGACAGGAAATGCACTGCGTGGTCTGCCAGTCTGTATAAATTTGATGTATTTGGGGGGAAATAAAGGCTCCTTGGTATATAAATGATTTGGAAATGATGACCCCTCCCCCCCAAGTGTGGCTGTCCCATAAATTAGCATCTTTGGGGGGAAAAAAAAAAAACGAAGAGGCTGTTGACTGTACACATATTGCTGGATTTATCTCCTGAATGCAATTTTCAAAATGAAGAGGATGGTGGATATCTGTCTTGAGTAAACTCCCGTGCTGTCTGGGATGCCCCAGAAGGTGAGGCCAGAAAGCAGAACATTAGGAGTAGAGCAGAGTATGTAGGAGAGAGCTGAGTTTGCCGGCTATGCAGTCCTTGCTTTGTAACATCTGGAAGGTGACTTAACCCCCCTGGGCTTATAGTGTCCTCACTCATCCGTGGGACAACAAATGCTACCGAAACAGGCAGCGGAAGGTTGAATGTAGTTATGGGTGGGACCTTCGCTGAGCGTCTCTGTACGCCAGCCCTAGCCTGTGCTCTGGGAAAGAGTGGAGACCCAAATGCATGAGGTCCCTAACCCCAGGATGCTTAGAGAGAACCGACCAGGGGGAAAAGTTTTTGATAGGGTCAGCTCAGACATGGTAAGTTCTGACAGTGACTGGGAAAAGGGGCAGCAAAGGCCAAATAATACAGTCGCACATGAAAGCATTGTGAATCCAGCCCTCCACTCTGGCCCAGGATGGTAGAGCCAGTGAGACTCACAGACCTAGGTACTGAGACATTCTGAGAAATACGTCACCGGGTGACTTAATCGTTGTGTGAGCACCTTAGAGTGTTCTCCTCAGACCTGGATGTTACAGCCGACCACTCGCCTGGGCCGCGTCAACAGCCTATTGCAATCCCACAGGACTACAACATGCACGCAGTTTGTTATTGAGCAAAATGTCGTCGTATAGTGCATGACTACATAGACAGCATATATACTTGATATATAATTAATCAAATATCATTATGTAGTGTATGACTCTAGAAAGATAGAGATCTGTGTTGTTAAAATACCCGATATGGTTTCTGTCTCCTGCCTGGACTGTTACTCACACAGAAATTAGAACCAAGATTAGGGTTCCCATTTGGCTCACTAGAAAGGCACTTAATGCACTGGCTACATTTGCTCAAGAAACGGTCATCAGTGTAGTGAACACGTGTGATGTTTGCACAATGAAAAGATGTCCAGGAATCTCTAAAGATAATCATCATGCCAATCAAACAAGGAAATTAACACAAACTTGAGGAAGACCAGATGTGTACTGTTAACTCTGATAGGTAAATGCAAACTGCTTCTTCTAGTCCTTTTGATCTAAAAGAAAGAAAGTATCAGCCAGCTCAACAGCTGCATTTGAGGTGTTCGGAGTTTGCTGATTTCCGCGAGCAAAGACAGCACATCTGGAATAGTGGCTGCATTGGCCTCACCATCTGATTAGGCGTAGAATACTCCAGGAACCGTCTGCCTCTACATAGGCCAAACAGGCAAATTAAATGGGAATGTGATTGAATTTACACCTCTGCATCTTTCAAGTAAGTCTTTGAAGATGACACTAATCTCTGCAAGTCAGACCAAAATGCTTTCGTGGCTAGCAGGAAAATGACCCAGGGGTTTGATTTGGATCCTATTACTGTAATGGATTTTATTCCATGAGTCTTTACAGTTGCCAAGAAACTTGGGAACTTGGCCCAGCTTGCAATGGATATTGCTGCTTGGCAGGCTGAGGCCATGGAGGCCTGTGTTCGATTCCCAGCCCACCCTAACAGCTAGGCACATGCGTGTAGTCCTAGTTACTCTGGAATATCAGGCAGAAGGACTGAGCTCACAGCCAGTGTGGACCACCTGTCAGGACCCTGTCTGAAGGAACTGACTGTAGGGACAGGCTTCTT
The DNA here is from genome assembly GCA_026018925.1 of Tupaia tana. Lineage (NCBI taxonomy): Eukaryota > Metazoa > Chordata > Mammalia > Scandentia > Tupaiidae > Tupaia > Tupaia tana. The sequence continues at coordinate 16,394,331 of JAKSZU010000015.1, read as the reverse complement.
CTTGAGAGATGAAGCAGGAGGATTGCAATACAGTGAGACCTCATCTAAAACACCCCCCCCCCCAACACACACACACACGGGATCTGCACACCTGCAGGGGCCACTATGATTTGATCATTCGTCCAAATTCCAGTAAAGAAATTAGGCAAGAGGCTTTGACTCTTTGTGGTGGTTTCAGTTGCCCAGATCTCGTTTTTGTCGTAGAGATCAAAGAACATTTGGTCCACTGCCCACCTGTCTCATGCCTAAGGATATAGCATGATGAATAAGCCATTGCAAAAGGCCCCCTGAGGATCAAAACATTCTTTTCTTGGGAAAAACATGGTAAGTATACCCATCTTGTCTCTAGGGGATAAAGGTTACCACTTGTTCTCATCCCAAATGATTTCCCTCACCTGGCATCTTCCCTGGCATGAGCGTCATCACACCTGGCCACTCAGAACAGCCACTGCGAGGTTTCCAAGGATGCAGTGCCCCCTCCCCTGCTAACATCTCTCTCAATGTCTTAGTGAGTGGCGTATCTGCCAGGGGGCTAGCAGTGGGTTGGGGAAGCGCAACGTCATTCATGATAAAGTCAGTCACTCCAGCATCCCCCTCTCCCCAAGCCTGAGCATCTCTTCATTTACACTATATAAGGAACCTTCTGTTAGCTCAACCCTTGAGGCCAGGTGTGGCTACCCATCCAGGAAACAGCCTCTTCCAGATCCACGAGCTACCCATTAAATCCGAAAGCCCTAGTAAGGGCCTCCAGTTCAATAGGTTGGCTCTAACACATTATATGATGTCTTCCTTCTAATGCTCTTGTAATCTCGTTTTACCCATATACCTCCAGTTTCTGCCAGTGTAGATTAGCAAACTCTTACAATTACTTTAGTGTATATGCTACTGCCTCCCAGGTCAGATATTGTGCTTGGGACAAGCAGTTAGCATAATGGCTATGTCATTGGACTCCCATGTAGTCGACCACGGTTCAAGTCCCGGACCCGGCGGCTTAAACTCACACCGGGTGCGTGTGCATGCATGACCAAGATCCTGAGAAGAGAATGGAGGAGAAGGGATTGTGGTGTGGCCATCCCCCCCGGGGGGGGGGGGGGGGGTGATTTCTCACTTTCTGTCTCTGTCTTCCTGGCGAGCACACGTGCCCTATAGCAAACACATGCCCTACGGTTGTCCCCTTGGGCTAGACCTGCACACACATCTCCAGGCAGTTGCTACAAGGCAGAAGGGCTAGGGATTGAGAGGATTAGGCAGCTTCTTGCGAGGAAATCTTGTAATAACCTTGTAAAGAGATGTGGGAGGGAGGTGGCTTCTACTTGATTTTTTTTTCCTTTTTTGTTTGTTTTAATGTCATTTTCAGTGCCCACTACGAGGACAAGAACCTAGTAGGTACACATTTTTTTTTTTTTTTTGAGGGAAGGTAAGAAATCACCTCCCAGGGAGGTGCTACAGTCCCTTCTCCTCCATTCTCCTCTTGAGATTTCAGACATGCACACACATGTGCCTGGCATGTTTTTCAGACCACTGGGTCCTGGACTTGAACCACAAAGTTGGCAATGTGTCATCCAGGGCCTTAACCACCATGTCACCTGCTGACTCAGTACACAATAAGTATTTTTTTGGATGAATGAAAAATAATTTTCTAAAGGTAAGGAACAAGCATTGGAAATTTTATTTTATTCATTAGCATATGATAAAATAAATTTCAAAATTTGGCCTTTCCCCAGTTAAACCTCATTTAAACAGAAACTTCAACTGTCCAACTTCTCATAGCTGCATCTCTGGCCAAATAAGAAGCCCGTAGAGGTCATGCCTAGGTCCAAAGCTTCCCTCCCAAGCCTCTGCAGCAGGAACATGATCCCTTGTGCCGACCAGATGCTCAGTAAATGCTAGCTGTGTGGCTGAATGAATGAATGTGGCATTACCTCTGGAGGCCTCTTCCAGAACAAGGCTTCTGAGTTAAATAAGGATCGCACCCCACCCTCCCTCTGTCTTCTCTGAGTTACACTCAGAGAGACAACTGATTTTTCATTCTATGGAAGCAGAGAATGCAGCTGGGAGCATTCTTGTCAGATCTAACTTAACCAGAGTCAAGAGGCTACGGAGTAAACACTGTCTGCAAATGACTACTGCAAGCACTGCCCATGGGCCACTTCACAAAATGGCCCGCTAGGATTTCAGGACTGGTTTTACCCAGCAGCCAACAGCAGAGCTGCCCGCCGTGACGTAAAGACCAGGTGCTGCTCACCAATCAGACCTCACCAGGTGCCACAAGGAGCCCGAATGCCGACAGGCTCTTCCAAAACAGGTGATGTAGCTTTTTCTTCCCAAACAAAACTCCTAACCTGCCTTTGTTCTTAGACATACCGGAGGCCACCCTGACCATCCATCCCAAGAGTCCTGGATTGCAACCCTAACTTTTACTCCCAGATAAAACCTTTCTATTTTGGATTCAGCGTGGCCATTTATTTAATTGAACAGTTCCCACCCTCAGATTCTCTTCCCATGGGAAGCCCATGGCCAACAGCTGGCAAGCCGTGCATGCAGGGGCTCCCACAGCTGGGTCTTGGGTCTGAACGCAAACCCAGCCCTGCCTGCATAGCCCGCTTGGTGCCCTCAGGGCTCTCCATGGAGCCAGCTCCTTCCCTGGCAGCCTCTGTGATCAGCGGCAGCATAGAAGATTGTCCCCCACACTGTGTGGGTGACATTTTCAACATCACTGATGGCAACCCAAGAGCCAGTCCCGGCATTCAACCCTGCCTCTACCCCAGTGTAATCCAAGGTATCGGAGAGCCACAGTTCCAGAACTCAGACTCTCCCCAGCCCCAGGAGGTGAGTGGAGATGGATTCAAGCCAGCAGTTCCCAACCCTGTCAGACCCATGACCTCTCCAAAGAAGAAATGTGTGTAATGATCTCCTTACTGCCCTGAAAGGGAAGTTATGAATAATTAACCTATAACATCACACACCTGCTTAAAAACGCACTCCCATGCCTTAAGGAGATTATAAAAAGGTAATAAAAGGACAATAATTTACAATAAAATAAAATCATATTTCAATATGCAAATGAGTGGGCTCAGACACCTGAAGAGACATCATGAATCTCCAGCTCCTTGCCGGCCCCTGGGGAGTAAGGGTGGCTGTGAGAACAGTGAGATCGGACACGCCCCACAACAGAAGGGAAATGCTGAGGGAGCTCTGAGAACATAAGTAAGTAGTGTATCTGGTATGCATTAAAATCTCGCAAAAATAGGCCCCACCTCTGGCGCGCAGCCAGAAGTGTACTGAACTGCAGTGCCAGAAGCCACGGAGTTGCCCTGGGTCCGAATTCCAGCCTGCCAGGCGCATGTGCATGCCCAAGACTTGATGATCTGGGGGCTGGGGGAGGAGGGTTGTGGAGTGAACAAACCCTGCTGAGGGTGTTCATCTGTGTGTGAGAGAGTGTGCACGTCTCACATGCTCACACACCATGAATAAAATAAACTTTTCAAAGGAGAAAAAAAATCACGCAAAAATAGTTTGTTTCCATAGAAAGTTGACCTGAGTTCTGGGCTAAGATGATTAAACAGCTCTGACGCACGGGAATGGCCACACTGGGCTTCCTGTGGTCCGAAAGGTCTCCCATGTGGACTGTCCCACACCTTGGAGGACATCACGTTCCTGGCCCCACCCTGCTAAGCACCAGCCCACCTGCCCACTCACCCCATGTTCACCATGTGCCCAGCGCTGTCCTCTCTGGTGGAAAAACTCTGGCCAATCAACTGGTCTACGAATGAACTTGGGGTGCAATTTTGACCCAAGTAACACTTGAGAAAATCTGCTGGGGCTTCTGGGAAAGTTCCCTGGCTTTCAAAGAGGGATTAGGAAGAGACACTGTTTTCCTCTCTCTCGCCTCTGGGCATTGTTGCAGAATGGTGTGGTGCCTGGGACTCTGAGTGCTGAGCAGATCAGGGGAAGCCTGAGAACCCGCCGGCCAGTGTGGGGAGACAGCGCAGCAGGAGTCCGCCACAAGTCACGGCCACTGAGCCAGACATGAAGAAGCGCCCAGAAATCACGAGTTGCCATAATGATGTAGCTACTTATTTTGGAATTTTCTGTTCCTTGAAGCCAAAACTATTCTGTGGCGACTGCAGGGTCACTTTCGTTCATTACTGTAATCCCTTCGTTTTGCAGAGCAAAGACTGTAATTTACCAAGTACCCAAATGTCAGCGGCCTCATCTGAACCTCACACCCCTGGGAGGTGTGGGTAATAACCCCCAGTTACAGAGAGGAGCATGAGGCCAAGGAGGAGGGCAGTGACATGCCCAGGGTCAGCCTCAGGCGAGGTGGCTGACTGTCCTGGCCCGGGGCTGACTCCCAGGACAAGAGGTCAGTAACCCCCACCCCCCCCCCCCCCGCCCCAGCGACAAGCAGGAAGCCACTGTGATGCTGTGATCTGAGGCCTCTTCCCGGTCTCCAGGCCCTAACTACCCAAGCCACCCTTGTCACCATCAGCTTACATGCTCATTACTGGGGTGACATGCCTGGATTAAAAAACTGTAACTCTAGCCAGTCCTTATTAAAATATGCATATCTCATCTTGAAAGCACTAACGCATATTCATTAGCAAAGATAAATTCTTCATTAGTTCTCAGATGTGGCAAGCTTAAAAAGAAATGGGATGTGGGGCAGGTGAGTTTTGAGCTGAGGCTAGCCATGGTGCCCTGGTGAGCTTTTATTCACTCACTCGGGAAAGATGCGTGAGGTGCATTCGATGAGCTGGACATTGTGCGGCCCCTGGAGCCACAGACATAATGGTGACAGTTCCCGCCATTACGGAACTGGCTTTCTAATCAAAATCACGGATAAGAGCATCACAGATTTGAACAACCTGAGGAAGGAAATAGCACCTCCAGAGAGAATAAAAGGTGGCTGCGTCCGGGGCAGGCGGCTACCTCGGGGTGATCAGCGAAGGCCCCGGGTGGGGTCGTGAAATCTAGAGAGAAAGCATTTCTGGCCAGCAGTAGGAAGGCCCAGCGGTGAGGTGGGAACGGACTTGGCGCGCAGGGAGCAGGAGAGAGAGGCGTGATGAGGTGAGGTGCAGACTGCACAGGCTGGTGGGAACCAGCAGAGTGGGTTTTAGCCCCTGACCAACGGCAAGTCATTGAACACTTTGGCAAGAGGGTGGCATCAGCTCAGTTGTACTCTCTGACACTCGGTGACTGGAAGGAGAATGGATCACGGGGGCAGGAGGAGGAGCAAGGAGGCCCCACAGGAGGCTGTCACAACCACTGGGACAGGAGAAGTGAGCTGCCACTGCTGGGTGCACAGGATGGACCCTTGAGAGCTCACCACGCAAACTGCGCAGAGACGAGGACCACTCCCCTGGCCGGGGCTCCTCGAACGCGTGTGTTCCCAGGGAGGGCGCTGTCCCTGTTTATTCAGGACGCTGCGGACCAGGGAAATTGCTCCAGGGGAGGTTTGTGGGAGCACTGAAGGCTTGCAAAAGTCACACACACATTTACACACACTGTACACATATGTACACTTAGATGCATGCACACACATACCTACAAATGCACATACACACATATGCATGTATGTATCTCTACATACATAGAACCATGAGTGAGACTATTACTTAGTAACTGTGATTAAGATGGGAGCCCGTACTGCGGCAAACGTTGCTCTTTGGGAGTTGAAATGTAGACAGAGTGTGCTTTCTGAAAATCAAACACATCCCGTTAGTACTTTCCTCAGAAAGGTTACTGTTCCGATATTACAGGCTTGGGGAGAGGATCCGAGCGAGAACCAGCTCCAGGCAGTTGCTCTCCACGAAGCACTTACTGTTCAGCCTGGTCCACAGACGGGGAGGACCAAGCGCGCCCACGTGACCTGCTTCTGTGCCGGGCACTGGCGGCGCCGGGCATCGTCCACCGCTGACCCGGTCCAGGCACTGCACAGGTCTAGTTCCTGGAAGCCTGGCGGCCATAGTGGGTGGTCACCAGATATTTCCAGCTCTTACCTCCAGGCAGGCCGCTGGGCTGCACCTCCTGGTCCCCTTGGGGCTGGGTGGGACCGTGAGCACAGTGATGTGTGACCCCAGGGATTGGACACTCAAATGCCTGAGTGAGACCCTCTCCCCAAAACTCTTCCACTTCCTGCCCAGGCAGGGGGTTCACATGAGAGGGTGGTGTCCCTCAGCCGGGTGGTAAGTGAGAAGCTGAGCAGCTCCCGATCACCGACCTGAAGCTTGAGCAAGAAAGAAACCTCTATGGCGAGAGCCCCAGCACTGGGAGGCTGTTCGTCACTGCAGCATAACCCGGCCTGCACTGACTGGAGTATCAGGGCCTGGGACTGACCCAGCCCGGGAGAAGGACAGCTGTGCTGCCTGGCACCCCGTGTGTTTGGGCTTTTTCCTAGAATACGGATGACGTATTTTGCATGTGAGAACTATATAAATCTGGGGTCCAGGGGTGAATGCTATGGCGTGATGGTGCCCATGGGCAGAGAGTCTGTGCAGTCACCCACTTTGCATTCGAAGCAGTATTCAGCCTTTCATCTCAGGGTCCCTGTCTGGAAAGGACCCCTCTTTTCTGTAGACCCCATTGATTCCGCCTAATTAGCTCCTCAAATGAAATCTGGGTTATTTTGGGAGCAGCATCCTTACAAGCGTCTCCCTGGAGCACTGAGGTGGAAAATGCAGATAAACACACCTCTTTGTAAAATAAATGGATACGATCCATCCCCAGGGCCCGAGCCTATCAGTGTCGGGCTGGGGCGGCTTCCACAGCAGCCTGCATCTTAAACTTCCACCGTTACTCCAGATGAGGCTGCATCTACAGTCGCAGAGAAACCGGGGGCTCTGCCAACCAGGAACCGTGGCCAGAATCCAGGCAGTTTCTGGGAACCCAGGGCTGGTCCGACGCTTCATCTTCATTCAGCCCTCTGCCCCCAGCGCTCCGAGGAATGCCGCTGTGAGCCCATGCTACAGATGGGGAAACTGAGGCACGGGACAGTCAAGGGAGTGACGTACCCGGGAATCCAGACACCGGAAGTCCGGCTGCCCCAGCCATGCACCTGAGCACGAGCCCTGAGCCCACACCTTCCCGGGGCCGTCACACTGTTCGGGCATCTCTTCATGTTTTGATATACCAGGAGCTCCCACGGGGGAGGTGTCCTGAGTCTCCCTCCGTGACTCCCATTCTGCCAGCTGCAGGTGGGCACAGGGGCTGGGAGCGAGGACGTGGGACCAGACACCGGGAGCTCAGACCCTGGGCTCGATGTTCCTCAACCGCGTGTGCTGGGGGAGCCCCTCGGCCTTCACCTCCTTCGTGTCCACAACGGGAGGGTCTGTAACTGCTCCCCACAGGGCTGCTGGGAGGATCCGATGGGGTGATGAGTCCAGTGTATGGACACTGTGCCTGGCACGTAGTAGGTGTCCACCACGCCACACATCGAAGTGTCTCTTCCGTCCCCTACCTCACCTGTGAACTGGGAGGGAATGCTGGCTGTCCCTGATGTTCTTTCTGGCTCAGGTACTCTGGGCCTCCACCCTCGGGACAGACCCAGTTGGAACAGACGAGGGAGCGTGGGTGAGAGCGGCGAGGTTTCTCGATCTCGCTTACAGCTGAGTCTGCAGGTCTGAGTCTGGCCCCATCACTGCCAGGACATGGGCATGCAGCCCCTCACGGCCCCCCAGGCCTCCGCAGCCCAGGCCCCCACCAGCTTAATGGCAGCGGGGGCTGCGGTGGATGACGAGCCCCGAGCCTCCTTTCCTCCTCCATGGGCTGTGCCCAGCGACCTAGAGCCCATGGGTTCTCGACTGTCAGCCCTGCCCTGGGACCAGAACAGGTCCCCACTGCCAGGTCGGTCACATGCTCTTTCCCACAGAGAGTTGGGCCAAAGGCTGGGACAGCAGGTGCACGTGGCCCCGGGGCTGACCCCCTCCAGCTTCTCCCAAAGTGACTGCTCATCCGGCCTTTCCAGGCACCTGAAAGCACAAATTCATCACCCTGCAGCTCCAGAGGTTCTGGTGAGACACAGACAGTACCTGGGTGGCTTGTCCCCATCACCCCCTGGCTCTGTGCATTGACGGTGTACATGTCCCTCCACAGGAAACAGGACTGGGGACATGGGGACAGAGGCTGGGCAGGCTCTGACTAAAGACAGGAAGGACATGGGTGCCAGCCCAGGCCAGCAGCCTTGGGCCACACTGTGGGGACCCTGGGGCCGGCATTGGGAACCCGGGCTTAGAAAGTGCTAGAAGAGGAACATGGCAGCAGGAGGGTGGGCAGGACTCTCCCCATGTGCGGGGCAGTTGGCTGCAGGGCAGCGAGTGGGCGAGGCAGGCCTGGCAGCTGGCCGTTCTACGCAGAACCCACGGCTCACCCGGGAGGCCACGGTGCTGTAACAGTGAAGGCACCAGAGCAGGAGTGCTGGATTCGAACCCCAGGGCTACGTGACCTCGCTCTGCCTCTGTCTCCTCATCTGCGGAGTGGAACTAATAATCCTGTCTTCATCTCAGAATCACCCAAGACTGGTGAGGATTAGCGGACAGAACCTCTCAGTGGGGACGAGCTGTCCTTGGGCTCCGGACACTCACTCACGCATCAATCCGCTCCATCCAAGCCAGAAGTATTGCCCGAGAGCCCCGCAGCGCTCCGTAACCCGCTGCCCAGGAGAAAGTGGGTCCCACATGGCGGTTCACAGGCCTGGTCAGCCTGGAACATACCAGGTGTGCACACACATGCCCACGAAGGGGGTCCTAACATGACCAGACCCTGGGGGCAGTGCTCCTGTCTCTGTCTTTCTCCGTTACTCAACCTCATAGGCACACACACTATCATGAATAAAGAAGAATTTAGGAAAAAAAAAATAGAATTCTATACTTTTTTAAAAAGCTTAAACAGGGAGAGGAAAAAAAAATATTGATCCGGCACCTATGAAAAATATTAAGAGTTTCAAGACCACAACGCGATCACTCCATTCTACATCACGTACTACTGGGCAGCCACCGATACGCCCGGACAGGTAGCAGGCGTCCAGCAGGTGCCTGGGGCTCAGCCGCTGCGGGTGTGGCCATCTGCCCTGCACATGCGCCTTCCACCCACGCCTCTGTCCCCCCCACCCAAGATCCTTGGTGAGGAGTGTGTGGTTCCAGACACGTGGGGACAGCCCTCTGCAGTGGACACTGGTCCATCCAGCACCTTTAGCCTCCGTGTCCAGAGATGGCAGGGGACCCAGAAGGCCCTTCCTCCCCCCACATTGGGATGGCCTGCAGTCACCAATGAAGGAGACAAAGCCTGCCCTGAGGAACTTCAGTAGTTCAGACACAGACAAGGGACAAAGGAGCAAATGGCAGAGCCCGCCAGGTGGTGAGAAATGTTAAACATTAATAAAACGGGGAGGGGAGAGGGCACCAGCAGGGAGGGGAGAGGGCACCAGGAGCAGACGGTGGTGGGGCGACATTTGAGTAGACCCAGCTAAATGAGGAAGCAAAGCATGAGGCTACCCGGGTCGGGGGTCGGAGCCGCGGAGGGAGGGGCGGAGGGTCCAGGCCATCAGACAGCCTGTGCCAAGACCCTGAGGCCACAAAGCACCTTCCGGTTCCCACCGATGCCCGCAGTTCTCTCTCTCCCGAGACGACTTCTTCACCCTCGGACTCTCTCACACCCATTTTTGCCAAGTTTTAGGACCAAAGCCAGATTCTCCCATGGTGCACCTGGGCAGAGGGCCCACAGAATCCTGGGGCCACTGTTCCCTGCCTGCCAAACATAACGTGGCTTCTCCAGACCTGGAAGTACATCGGGGCTGGCATTCAAGGTGCTCGACTTGCCCGCCGTGTGACACTGGGTAAGTCACTAGACTTCCTGAGCCCGTTCCCTCCTCCGCAGAGCGGGGCAGGCAGCACGGACCTCACGGGCCTGCAGGATTACACGACACGACACCTCTGAGCCACTCGGCAGCACGCCCAGCACATGTGCGTGGCCCTCACGTCACTCCTGCCTCTTAGAGAAGTGGGGAGAGGGACGGTCAGAGGACGAGGCCGTTTGAGGAATCCGGTTGTGCATCCTCTCATCAGAGGTGAGGGAACCGAGGTGCAGAGAGGGGCAGGAGCCTGCCGAAGATCACACAGATGTCAAACTTGGGCCATGCACCGCTCCCTGACCCTTCAGGGGATGTCACCAATGCCTAGAGGCAAGCCGCTTTCCCTTAGGCTTTTCTGCTCACCTGCCTGCAAAACCCGAGTCCAGAGACACAAGAGGAGCCTCAGAGGCTGGGCCAGGTCGGCCTGGCCCACAGCACCACCTAGTGGTCATTGCTTCCGTAAGAGCCATAAGTCCCTGGAAAGGGGGTGAGCCCCAGTGATGGGGCTCCTGGTTCCAACCTTCAGGAGCACCTCGCCTACAAAGGTCTTTCACATCCTTCTAGATTTCACTGGAGAGGAACAAGGAAGACAGGAGGGAGCACGTGCACACAGAAAGCAGATAGAAAAATAGTGACACTCATAGACACATGCTAGGGACAGAGGAAAAAAAAAACAGAAAAGCAAGGAAAGGAAATGGAGGGAAAAGAGACAAAAATAATCAACAAAGAGAAATAAAGAAATATGAAAAATAGAGAGGAGTATTCACACGGAGCCTAGTGCAGGAGAGGGGTAGGGGCTGCCCACTGTCCACTCACACCCAGTCCCTGCTTCCAGGCTGGCTTGGTCCCGGATGTGGGCACTAGGAGCCAGCCTTGGGGCCTGAAACAGGGTAGGCAGGACGTGGCGGGACAAGAATCCAGGGAACCCCTGGGCACGACACGGTCCCTGGCGCCACCTTCTGGAAAAAGAGGGAACCACACTCATCCCCTGGAATTAAACTTTGGGTCCCCAGAGGGGACTCCTGGGGCCCCAGCAATGCAGCCAGAGTCCTGAAGGAGGAGAGTGAGGCTCTGAGAGATGGTGGCATCCTGGGAGATGCCCCCAGGGAGTACAGACGGCTGCCAATCTGGAAGGACGGTCACAGCGCCTTCCATATGGTAAGAATATAAAGCAATGAAACGCTGATAAAACCATCAAGTGGCCAACACCCCAGCACCTTTGGCCTCCTTGGTGGCCCATGACATGATCCACGCCAAAGGGCCCTTTCTCTGTCTGCTCCGTTTGAGGCTCAGGGTCCGTCAGGCGACCGACACCCACTCTCATCTCGAAGTGGAGACGCAGAGGTTCTGACACTCAGCTGCAGGCTCTGCACGGGCCAGCAGTGTGACTTCTGGTCGCCCGGCCTTCCGGCACTAACATCACCATGGCAACCCCAGCGCTGCAGATCTGGGCAGTCAAGAGAGGGGCAGGTCGGGTACGTGAGCCTGTGGGCCGGCTGGGCTGGGGCACCTGGCAGCTGGTGGCCGCCCACAGGTCCCTCAGCTCTGCAGACACCTGCTGTGCCCCAGTGGGACCAGAGCTTCTGATGTCCAGGAGAAACTAACAATCGGAATTCAGGTAAAATCCGCCAGGTCATAAATACAGCCCAACATTATATGATGAAAACTACCGGGAAAGAAAAAAAGCACACGTCCGTTTCCAAGTTTTCGCCCGGGACCACCGGTGTGAACGGCTGGTCTCTGTACCCGTGTCCCCTGCTCGGGAGCCTTTCCCGCCTCCTGGACTTCGAGAAGCACGTCCCCAAGAGAAAAGCGGCCTCAGCGCCCACCCCACGTCACAGGTGCAGCTCTGAGTCTCAGAAGGGATGAGACTTGCCCAAGGCCACAGAGACCCCGCTTCTCTGCTCTCATCCCAAGCTGCCCCGTCAGTCACCTCAGAATTCATTTCTCTTTGCAGGCCCCAGGGTGGGGAACAGGCTCCAGCTGGCGCTTCCCACAAGCGTCTGGCTGCAGGAAGTCACCTACCTCCCGGGGCCCAAGTGTAGACCGAGGTGACAGCTCTTCTAGTGATTCTTCCTGGATTCGATCTCTGGCCTTAGATAATCCCAAATAATCACTCCACCACGAGGCCCCAAGTCCCACCAGGACTCGCCTCGTCTGTCACTGTACTGCGGCTTTGCGAGCTGTCGTTGTAAGACACGGGGACTCTGGGAAAAGCCAATCGGAGCCTTCAGAACAGGGTGTGCGGCAGGTGAGACTGGAAGAGAAAGGGATCTCCTTCCGAGTGGTGGGCCTGGTGGGCACCATGGCTCCCAAGGGTGGTGCTGGGGGGGGGGGTTCCGAGGGTGGCCATGACTGTGAGGAGGAGGTCACCCTCAAGTAGACTTTCTTAGATTCCAGTGTTTTCCATTACTATTTTTTTGAAGAGAGAGATTTTTACTGTAGGGCGCATGTACCCCCCATAGTGACAGAGACAGGGAGACAGAAAGCAAGAAATCATCCCCCCCAGGGATGGCCATGCCACAATCCCTTCTCCTCCAGTCACCTCTCGGGATCTTGGGCACGCACATACACGCACCCGGTGTGAGTTGTAAGCCACCGGGTCCAGGATTCAAACCTCAGTCGACTACCTGGGAATCCAGCGACGTAATCACCTGCTGGTCCCAGTGTTATCCGAAGTGTAGGGAATGAAGGGAAAGCAGGAAGGGAAGGGGACTGAGGCGGAGGCGGGTGGAAAGAGAGAGCCGGTGGGAGAGGGCCCCACACGCAGGCGCGGCCACCACTGTGCCTGGACAAATTCAGCCCACGAGTGAGGTTTCCCTGCACGTCAGTCAAGTCTGCCCACCGCCTGGAACCAGCCAACAGGCCCTGGTTTTGAACCCTACCCCACCCAGCTCTAATGGGCCTTGGCAGGCTGGGGCAGAAAAGGACGCAGGGGCCTTCCCTGGACCTGCTCTGGCCCCTCTGGCACATGTAAGACACCCAGGAAGGGGCAGAGAACGCCTGGAAAAACAGCAGTCTCATTTTTCCACCACGGCAGGAAAATGCGAGGTTGGAGTCCAAAGCGCACTTGGAATACAGCACAAAGCCCCTTTTTCCCCGGTCTCCCTTCATCAAAGGGGCACAGTCTTGGGTAGCACCAATTCCCCTGTGAGGATAGCTGTCCTGTCCCCATCACTGAGGAGAAAACTCGGGCGCAAAGTGGTCACATCACCAACCTAGGGGACACTGGCTCAAGGCCCCCCAGACACATCCGTGTGGCTTTCAAAACGCGAGCTCATTCCACCCAGCACGCCCAGCATCAGAGCCCAGAGACCACAGCCGCCTTCTTTGTATTATAAACTGACTTTTAATAATAATAAAAAATCTATCATGAATTTAACGAGAAGAGACTGTACATTTAAAGTAAACCAGTGCACCCTGGCCCTCGGGGCCCGCCTCCATTTCCAGTAACAGGGCTGAGTGGGTCCTCGTTTGCCTCTGTGACGAGTTACAGTAAGAAGGCCACCTCTGTGAGCCTGTGCACAGCGGCAGGGAGGGAAGCAGGGCCCTGGGGGCCGAGGGCGCCACGATGTCGGGGTGGGGGGCTTCCAGCCCTCTGGCCTCAGAGGCAGGAGCCCCCCCAACCTGATCTCACCCACCAAGCTGGTGAGAGAGCTCTCTTTCTCTGCATGAGCAGAAAAACTGAGGAGACAAACTGGGGGGTTCCTGGGTGGCCCCATCTGTCCGGAAGGTGGGCCAGGTGGCTTCCTGTCTCTTTCTCTGGCTGAGAAGTCCCAAACGCAGAAAATAAATTACAGAAGCCACCCGTGTTTCCTGGTGGCTCTCCTGCCTGTGTGCGTTGGCATCTCAGGCAGACAGTTCAAACCCTCAGCCCCGCCCCAGCCCAGCCACCTCTCACGCCCTTGGAGCCAGTCATTTAAAGACCGCAAAGTTCTAGCCAGGAGGTGGTGGGAAAAGGAATCGCACCTGATGGCCCTAACATTAAAAAAGAGGAAATACTGACATTACAATGCTTTTTCAATAATTTAGTTTTTCTTTTTCACTTGCTTTTTTTTCTTTTTCTTTAGTAGAACTGGGAAGAGTTGTCAACACTACCTTACGTTGGTCCCCTGTTAGACAAGATACTTCTCTTTGAAATTTAAAATGTCAAATATATAATCACACGGCTTGGAAAAATAATCTTAACACCACCACCACCAATGACGACAGAAAAAAAAAAAAGCCACAGAGATTTCACGCCGTATAAATAAAGTCAGAGCGGATCCCGTGTCCAGGGCTGACGGTGGTGTCGGGAGCTGGCTGGCTTTCGCGTGTCTTCTTGGTACCAGGTGCTGTGCCCTGGCCCTCGGTCTTTCCCAGCAGGAGCCCGGCTTTTCCGAGTCCACCGAGCAGGTTAGTAGAGGGGTGGGGTGCGTTGGAAGCTAAGGTGAGGAGGAGAGCTGTGTGCTCGCCTGGAATGTCGACTTGGGGAGAATCTGGGGAGTTCAAAGTGCAGGTTGAGCAGTTCCAGGGCTGCTGGGTCTTCGGGCCTCCGACTGCGGTGTCCCACGGCTTTCCCTGTGTGGGGACTCGGGAGCAGGAGCCAGGCCCTGGCTGCGCCGTCACGTCTGTGGGTCCCCAGCACCCATCGGGATTCTGCGAGGGTGTGGAGAACACGTGGCCTGGGGCCGAACAGCCAGTTCGTCCAACAGCGGGGACACAGGCTTGTCCTCGTAGAAGGCAGCACAGGAAGCTGGGCAGATCCCGGAGCAGGTGGCAGCAGACCGCAGGCCAGCTCCAGAAAAGGCCTGCATTGGCCCCACTGTGTCCTCCCAAGTCCCACCTCCAGAGGACGCAGCTGCACAGGGGCAGGCTGGCGCTCAGAGGTCTCCGTCCACGGGAGGCTGGCAGAGGCGGTAGAGGCTAGAGAATGGAGGCAAAGAGGATGAGGGAGGCCAGGGTGGCTGAGCCCCACTGGGTCTGATTTCCACATGCCGTCCCACATCATTCATGCCCAGAGGGCAAAGCTCATGGTATAAAAAGATGCAGGTGGAAAGAACTTGTGCTGCCCATGCCTGTCCTGGCTGCTCGGGCCCCTGCAGGGACCAGCGGGGCGTTTACAGACAGGCGGGTTCACGTGCACACAGCGTACCCAGTTACTCGGGGGGTGCCCTCATGCAGTTAGCTCGGCACGGCGCTCTGCCCCAGTTTTCCCTCCGTGTATCTTGGGGACCTCACGCGCAGCACCCAGAGAGCCACCCAGCTTTCTGGAGGGGCACAGCAGGAGAAGCAGCTGCTGCTGGGTGTACGCAGGAGGCAGTCAGACCGACCGTGGCAAGTGACTGTTTTGGAGCAGGGGGACCAGACAAGAGGCAGCCGTGGCAGCAGGGGGCAAGCAGTGGTTAGAACTCAGCCTCGGGCTAGACAGCCTGCAGGCACAATCCCAGCTCTGCCACGGACTAGCTGTGTGACTCTGGACAAGACACTCAACCCCTCTGAGCCTCTGGGGATGAGGGAGTCAGACCAGTAGAGACTGGAACAGTGTCTGAGCAGGGCAAATGCCATAGAAGTAGAAAGAAGGGGTGAGGGCAGGCTGGCCCTGTGGCCTGGTGGTTAGGGGACCCAGCTCCTACATGACCGACCAGGGTTTGAGTACCAGCCCTGGCGGTTGGGGAACACGCTAGACACATGTGTGTGGTGTGCCCAAAGTCCCCGCGGAATGGAGAAGCAGAGGAGAGGGGCCACGGTATGACGGCGCCCACGGGGGTGCTCGCTCCCCGTCTGGCTCTCCGGTGAGCACCCACGCCTTGTGGTGATTAAAAGAAGGTGGGGGGGATGAAAGCAAGAGGCAGCGTGGCCCGTACGGGCGTCACCTCACACCAGGGCAGCATCCTGGTCGGGACAAGGCCGTGGTGACCTGGCGTCAGTGCAGGGAGCAGCCGGGAGAGCCCACAGGAGCTCTCCGAGCTATTGCCACACGGTTGGTGAGTCCCAGCGTGTCAGAATAAATGGCATCTAGGACTTGTGGGCGGGCGCTGACGCAGGCTGGAGCGGTGGGAAGGGAACGAGACGGACTGACGCGAATTAAGATCCCCAAAGGCACCCGTGCAGAACCCCGTGAGGCCCACTCTATGAGGAGGGAGGAGCAGGGAAGACAGGAGGAGGCAGGTAGGCCTGGGCCGAAGTAGCACAGTGGCCCCCGGGGTCACTTGGGGGCCTTGTCTCATCTTCTCTGCTGAAGCAGGAGAGGGAACAGACTGAGGCAAATTTGCCTTTCTCCAAAGTGGGGTCCCCACCAAGGAGAGAGGATGCCCCAGCTAAAGACTGGCGGGCCGGCCTGGCTGAGGCTGTGATGCAGGCAAGGGGCCCAGTGTTGGCCTTCTAGGAGGACAGAAGGGGGGGAGGAGGAAGGAGAGGGAGTGTCGCTTACCGCGGGGCACCCTGGGGCATCTGATCCTTGACTCGCAGGTTCTTGGCCAGAATCTCCACCCTGGGGCCCTGGAGAGAAAGAACCATCAGGCCTGGGGTGTGAGAAGCGTTCCTGGCACTCAAGCCTGCGTAAGTGGGGAGAGGCCTGACGAAAGGCTGCAGGTCCGTGGGCCTCCCCAGATGGGAGAAGGCCAGAGTCCGGGCTGTGGGCGGTCAGCCCCTGCTCCCAGGCCAGCCAAGCGGGCAGCACCACGGCCCCACACTGGCCAGCTCACCTGCTTCCGCATGATGTCCGTGGCCTGCATGATACACTTGGGCAGCAGCCCGTGGCTCCGCGCCAGGATGGCCGCCTGCTCCAGGGACACGCTCAGGGTGCTCCTGCAGTGTGGGCGAGAGGGCGAGTGGTGGGCAGCTGCTTCCTGGCACCCCACTCTCCGCCCCACAGACACCCCCATGCTCCCCAGGCCACCAACGAGGCCTCCTCTCCCCCCAGCCGTTACACCGGCTCGCCAGCCCCGTGTCCACCCGCAGGCTGCACGGAACTCTGGGACACACCCCATGCCTGGCCCAGAGCAGGCCCAGACCTGCCAAGGGACCAAACGGGCGACTCCCCGACAGTCTCACGAAGCCGCAGCAGGGTTCGAGGAGGTCACGCTCACTCAGCCCTATCTGTTCCGGCTGACTCCAAAACACGGGCCCTGCCAGCGGGCCCTGCACAGAGGCCTCCGTTTCCCTAACTGGACAGAGGGACCTCGACGGTGAGGACCAGACCCAGGGCTCCCGGGAGGGGTAGGACCAAGCACCTCTGGCCTCCAGCCCTCGACGCCAGCACAACCTCCAATTGTGATGCCAAAAATGTCCCCACAATGCGAAACGTGCCCTGGGGACCAAGCCTGCCTCTGGATGGGAACCGCAGAACAGGCCCTCTACCCCGGCCGGCTGCACAGCGATGCGAGTCGGTCCACGTGGAGCACAGACACCGGGCCCTGCCACGCCGATGCACTGCCCCGGGCTGGGACACGGCAGAGCAGCCACAGTAACCACACAAACGCCCACGGGGAGACGAGGGCCACCAAGGAGGTCAGGGAGGGCTCACAGAGGACAAGCAGCGGGGACACGGGCAGGAGAGCATCCAGAAGATGAGGGAGGGCTGACTGCAGAGCTGGCACACTGCACCCCTGTGCGCAGACCGCAGCGTGAGGACCCGGAGCCCACGGCCCTCTCAGCACGGCCTCCTCCCACCAGCCCATCTCACAGACAAGCAGACTGAGGTCCAGGGAGAGCTGGGGCAGGATCCCCACCCAGCCTCCTGGCCCCGCAGCTCACCTCTGCATGCCTGTGCCGCACATGGTGATCTGGCAGGCGCCCAGGCGGTAGCAGAGCTCCGAGGAGATGGGGATGAGGCCGGCACCCACGCTCCCTCCTGCACCAGCTTTGGAGTGGACGAAGGACTTCAGGAGGCGGCAGAGCTCATCCAGGGCGTTCATGGGGCGTATCAACTGCAAGTGTGCGACACACACCCGGATAACTGGGGGGGCTGACCCCCACCCCACCTGGCCCTCCTCCCCACTGCCTCCTAATCCAGCTGTCACTGCAGCTGACCCCCTGCCCCGCTCACTCTCTGGGGGTTACCATCCAACTAACCTTACACAACTCCTGCTCAAGAACCATCAGTGGCTCCCCAGGGCCCTACAAGCTGGCATTCGGTGCCCAGTCTCTCTGCCTGCCCAGGCTTGACTCACACCGCCTAAGTGCCCTCTCCCATCCTCTCTACGCTCATCCTGACCAGCTGGGGTAGCCAGTCCCACCCCAAGGGTATCCCTTCTGCCCCAGCTTCCCCACCGCCACACGGATTCGAAATGGAGGCTCATTTACGCTTTATGTCCCTGGGGAGTCTTGACCAGGCAGACCGCAAACTCCCAAAGGGCGGCATCCACTGCTTTTCTCAGAGTTCCCCGCTTCTCGGGCCTAAGGCCAGCACCCCAGAACCACTGTCAAGTTCAAGGCCAGCCTGAGCCTGGAAAACCAGGAGGCCAGGAAGACACCTCGTGGGTGAGAGGTGGGGGAGGGTGGGAAGCCAAGCAGGCAAGCCTGGGACCCTCGGAAGGGGCAGCCGCACCCCACTCAGGTCCCCGGGCCACACAGGAAGGCGGGCCACCCTTCCATTCTCGGGGAAAGCGCCAAGCTCGATTTCACGGAGAAATCAGATTTCTGAATGTTGGAAACAAATTTGAAGCAAACAAACAAAAAGACCACTTGCTGGCCACATCTGGTGTGGGGCTCGCTACCATGATTCACGCGGGTCTCCAGTCCCAGAGAAACCAGAGAGGCCCAGGTGAGGAGGTGCCAGCCATACAGAACCTCCACGGAATCACCTGCCCTGAGGGGGAAGGGGGCAATCCCGGGGAGCTTTCTGGAGGAGGACTGCAGGGGCCTCACGGTCTTCACAGCCAGGATTCTGGCTGGAGCGTGACCCTGGATCTCTGCTTTGCCCTGAACCTGACCGCCTCACCCTGGCCAGGCTTCTGAGGCAGGGGAAGGGAGGGTGTGCACACCTGATCTATCTTCACCACCGTGGCACTGCCATCCGTGGGCAGGTTGGACCGCTCCAAGTAAAAGGCCCTGCAAGAGAAGGAGGGGCCTGCGGGTGGGACTCAACATCCAGCCTTCCCTGCCGCACCCCACCCGTCAGCTCCTGCAGCCACAGCCTCCCACCCAGAGCCCCTGCAGAAAGAAATCCCTGAGGTCTTGTGCACAGCTGTCCCCACCCACGGTCACCGGTTCGTCCACCTGCCCCACAGGGAAAGCAAGAAGCCACCCTGGCACCCCAGACTCTATGCTGTCCAAAACAGCCTCACAGCCCTCACTCGCCACCCCGGTCCGAGCTACCCTCATGGCGTGGCCGCCATGCGACACTGCTCCTGCTCGCCGCTCCCTCCACCGCTCCCTCTGGAACAAGGGCTGGCAACCCTTTCTTTTTAAAATTTTTAAGAGGTTTTTGCCTTAGGGCACGTGTGCTTGATGGAGAGAGAGATACAGAGAGAGTGAGAGGGAAAGTGAGACATCATCCCCAAGGGGGGATGGCCACGCCACAATCCCTTCTCCTCTGTTCTCCTCCCAGGATCTTGGGCATGCATGCACATGCGCCCAGTGCGATTTTCAAGCCACCAGGTCTGGGACTCGAACCTTGGTCAGCCATGTGGGAGTTCGGTGATGTAACTGCTACACCATCTGATGGCCCGAAAACCCTCTCTTAAAGGGTCCAACAACGCCTGTTTCAGGCTCTTGAACCAGGTCTACTGCACCGTACTCGGCGGCTGCTGCAGCACAGAAGCAGACTAACAAGACCTAATGGAATGAGCGTGGCTGTGTGCTAATAAAACTTTATCCACACCAGATGGCTCCAGGAGCTGCTCCACGGAGAGGAGGAAGTTATTCCACCCACTGCTGACTGCTAAGCAAGTGCCCAGCAGAGAGCAGGCCTGGCCCCGGGCTCAGCCAGGATATGTCGCAGGAAGGGGAGCAAACACGTGATCACAGAGGCGGTATCCAAAACACCCCCAGTGGCCCAGAACACACAGATGGCAGTGATCAGCCCAAACAGATGCCAGGTTTAAACGATCTGGTTGGGGCCAGCACCTGGCATGGCAGTTAAGACACTGGACTCCCACATAGCTGACCATGGTTTAAGTTCCAGACCCCGTTGGCTTGAAAAACATGCCAGATGCATGTGCATGTGTGCCCAAAACCCCAGGGGGGAAATAGAGGAGATGGGACTGCGGAGTGGCCACCCCCCACAGGAAGTGATTTCTGACTTTCCCTCTCACTGTCTCTCTCTGGTGAGCACATGCACCTTATGGTGAAACCTAAAAAATAAATAAACAGACAGACAGATGGTATATGGAGCGGCACAGGAGCCTCCCCTCAGCAGGCAGGATCCATGTTGAAGCCAAAGAGAAAGAGGTCAAAACTCAGCCACCCTGGGCAGCTGCGTGTGCTCTCGGAGCCTCAGTGTCCTCGTCTGTCACACGGGTTAGACCAGCCTACCCTGCAGAGTGCTGTGAGAAGCTCATGCAGGCCACAGGCCTGGCTCAGAGTAGGCGCTCAGGGAAGGGTGTCCAGCCGCCCCTCGCACAAGCTGGCGTCCAAGTGTGACCCCACCCAGCCTGAACCCCGACCCCTGGAGCCGGGCCAGTACCTGAGCTTGCGGTAGTACTGCTGCACCTTCTCCAGGGACTGTGCGTTGATCTCCTGCTGCAGCTCCTCCGTGGCCGGGCAGCCTGGTCCCTCCACATTCTCCAGAGCTGGATGAGAGGAGGAGGGCAGGGGCTGGCTCTAGGCATGGCTGCGGCCCTGGCCCATGCACCATGGCCCCACTGGGGACCCAAAGCCCACCTTTTGTGAAGAGTACAGTGTGCAGCCTGAGGCTGGCCCCGCTCTCCAGGCGGGAGGGCAGCTTGGAGAAGTGGTAGCTGTCGAGGTAGAAGACGACCCTCAGGGCCTGCCGGCTACCCTCAATGTGGTAGAAGACGTTGGTGTCTGTGGGAAGACAGGGTGAGGCAGGATGGCTGGAGCGTTCCGACCTCCCTTCACCCAGGTGGCACCTGGGAGGGGTAGCCTCAGACCTCCCTGAATACCTCAGAGGGATAACCTCGGACCTCCCTGCCCTCCCACTCCCCAGGGGTAGCAGCAGACAGCCCCATCACCCACACTCTGAAGAGCGGCCTCTGACCTCCCTGTCTGCCTACTTCAGCAGCTCCTAGTTTCCACTGCTTAATTCTTGGGCCTGACCCTGGGGAGTCAGGGCCTCAGGCCTCCTTTCACCTCACCTTTCACCTTTCGCCTGGGAGCACCTGGCCCTCCCTGGCCAGCACTGCCTTCAAACAGGGCCTGCCTCTTACACCCCAAAGGAAGAGCCTGTGTTAGGGGCAGCAAAACCTGGCACTCAGGCCCCAGGCTGTACCTGTGGCAGGCATGACCAATCAATCAGAAGTTCTCCTGAGTCCACTTCAGCCTCCAGACAGGCAGCGAACTCACACTGACACCCGAGAAGAAACCTACCAGCCCTCTAGACTCTAGTCCTTGCCTTTTCAACAGGGGGATGTGGCCCCCAAGGAGGTAAAACCTGGTTCTTAGAAAGAAGGGTATAAAAAACAAAGTGCTCTTTTGACATATAAAGCACAATACATGCTTCTATGGCCCGAACCTCCCTCAACATTCACGTGTCTCACTATAGTTGTGGGGATCAAGAAGGTGAAAACTTGACCCAACTGTGGTGTGGAAAGAGAGAGAGAGAAAAGAAATTTAGCTAACTATGGTATAAGCCCTTTAAAAAATCTTATCTTCTCCCCCAGAGAAGGGCACCTCTAGGGTGGAATAAATATATAAATAGAGAGAGAGAAACAGAGAGAGATTTTTTTGCT
Organism: Tupaia tana; assembly: GCA_026018925.1. Lineage (NCBI taxonomy): Eukaryota > Metazoa > Chordata > Mammalia > Scandentia > Tupaiidae > Tupaia > Tupaia tana. The sequence goes on along the minus strand of JAKSZU010000015.1, from coordinate 16,372,650 downwards.
ATAGGGCACATGTGCTCACAGGAAAGAAAGTGATAGAGACAGAAAGTGAAAAATCACCCCCCGGGGAGGATGGCCACACCACAATCCCTTCTCCCCCATTCTCCTCTCGGGATCTTGGGCACGCACGCACACGTGCCCGGAGTGAGTTTTTTAAGCCGCCATGTCCAGGACTCAAACCACAGTGGAGCACGTGGGAGTCTGGCAACGTAACATCACGCCGGTCTCTCTAGGATGGAACTTTTAAGATCCAGGTTCTGGTCATCCTCTAGAGAGCAGAGGAGTATGGTTCAGTTTACACAAAGGAACGCTCCTCTTTTTCCATGTGTGCCCCAAGGTTCGCTTTGAGACTCATATTGTGGGGGGCAAGGTCTTGTTTGCTCTTAATTTTATTTCTCTCTTCCATGAGTGAGACAGTGAGAGAGAGGGAGAGGCAGCACACTCAATCGGGTTTGGGTGTCATGGCCCGCCCCAGCGTCAGGCAGCCCAGGATCCAGGTAGTGTGAGCCAGGCGCACTCGGGGGGTCGCCAGCCCTGAATGGGGAACTTCCCACGGGGGACCGTGGTGGAGCAGCACGCTCTCCTCTGTGCCACCACCTGGCCCCAGGGACATGGGGCCGGACAGCACTGGGAGCTGGGACAATCTTCGGCTTCTGGTCTGAGGGTCAAAGAAAGGACTGAGTGGCTCCAGAGCAGTCCCTTCCACCCCAGAACCCCAACTTTCACAGCGAGGGTGGGAGAATCACTCACTGGCCACGTAGTTTTCGTCCAGCTGCTTAAAGGAGAAGGAGACGTTGTCCAGCTCCGACAGGGTCCCCCAGAGGTCCTCCAGCATGGTCCGCTCCTCCCTCTGCAGCAAGGGAACAGGGCCGGGGGCTCAGCTGCCTGCTTGGGTTCTCTCTGAGATGCTGTGACTTGAGTCTAGCCAACGTGCCAGGTGGGGGCCTACAGGGCACCAGGCCCTGGGCAGGCCTCCCCGCTGCGGCCGCAGGACTGGGCACCAGGCCCTGGGCAGGCCTCCCCACAGCAGACCACAGGACTGCACCTGCCTGTGCCTCACAGGGTCAGAACCCACTGCCCTCACTCACTGAGGGTCTGGGTAAAGTCATTTCCTCATTCACCTAGACAGCCACACCCAGCTTCTAACTCAACCCCTCAACTGGACACACCCATATAAGGGTTCCACCTCCCGCCTGGACCTCCTGCAGCCGGTCCCCCTTAGCCTGCAGCACCGCGTCCTCCTGCAGCCTGAGCACCAGGCCTGCCAAGGTTTCTCCACGCCTCCCCTCGCCCACACACGCCCCAGGGAAGGCCAGTGGGTTGGCCACCAGACGTGCTCCAGACGCACCTGCCTCCCTCCACCATCCCCACCACCACTCGAGGTCAAGGCACCAAGTCTTTTCCCGGGAGGTCTCCCCTCTACCTACTGTCCCCACAAACAAACCACTTCCCGTAACCACAAACAAGTTCTTTTAGAAAACTCAGTACTCAGCTCAGCGGGCACCTCCGATGTCTAGAGCATGAACAAATCGGGCCAGTGTTCTGTCTGAGGTGAACCTGGGCACCCCCGGCTGCGGGCTGCCAGCTGCCGTTCTGGCCGGGTCTGCGCTTTCCAGGAACCAAGGGAAAGCGGTCTCCTGCTTGGCAGGCACCTGCACACAGCAGCAGCGGCCAGCAGAGGGCACTCCAAGGCCATGCTTCCCAACAGCCAGCAGCTGGGGCTTGAGGAACCCAACTGGGCAGGGTGGTCTCTGGGCCCCTATGGGGTTTTTCCCGCATCCCTGCCCTCTCCGTGCTATTACAGATGCCCAGCGCCCCTCCCACCCCCTCCCTCGGTTGTTACAGCGGAGCTGACTCCAGATGCTGTGAGGCCCCTGGCTGAGAACCACTGGTCTGCATGTCATTCCTGTATCTGCTCCTCTCCTCCCATGAGAACAGAGACCCCTGGGAGCAGGGGCTGCTCCCTCCACAGCTGGACCCCCAGAGCCCGGCAGTGGCACGCAGGAAGTGCTCCATACACGCCGAGATGCCAGCAGGCAGACCAGCAGGGCCAACCCCACTCACCACGGCGGCTGGCGACAGTAGGGACTGGCAGTGCAGAAGGACGCCAGTGGCCGCCACCTGCTCCAGCCACTTGCGGCTGGCGTCGCGGCTACTCTCCTCGTACTCGCCGTTGTTGTTGTAGCGGTAGCTGAGGGCAGCCAGCAGCTGCTCGGAGAAGGTGCACACGGCGGCCACCAGGGCCTGGCAGAAGATGGCGTCCCTGCGCAGCTGCAGCCCGGTGTCTGGAGACAGAGGGTGGCAGGGGCCTTGCTGGGCAGTGGCTCCCACGCAGTTGGCAAGCCTGCACTCCAGCGTTCTGGGCCCAGAGGCAGCCCCGGGACCCCCAACAGGCTAAGTGGCCCAAACTAAATTTCTGGTGGACACCCAGGGCACCAACACCATCCCGCCCAAATCCCTTCTCCCAAAGCCAGCCAGATGGCCGGACCCTCTCCTCTCAATGGCCCACCACCCTGCCGACAGCAGGAATAACTCGTGGTTTTCCCAGGCCTTCCCAAAACCGAGACCCCGGCCCTGCCCTTTCCCCCACCCCATGTCCCCACTTGTGATGGGACTGCTTGGTCTTGGCCAGCTGAATGGGACGATGCCAAGCTCTCCCGCCGAGCTCCCCACTTCGCCACCTCCCCTGCCTCGCCTATTCCTGTGCCTTTCCCTTGACCTTGACCTTGACCTTGACCTGACCTGATGTGAGGAACTGGCCAATTTGGAGCAATGCGTCACTCAGGGCCCACTCTCCTGGAACGAATTATTTCCAGCAACCGGCTTCCGGCCAGTGGGTTTTAGTGACCGATTTTGACCTAGGTCCTCCTGCAGCACCCCCTTGGCCCAGAACAGCGGGAAAGAAGAGAGGGACAGGGGACATCTCCCAGTCGCCCCTAGCCTCCTCCCAGCTGTCTGGGGCTGAGGGCTCTATCGGTAGAGAGCCTGCTTAGTCATCAGACTGTATCCTGCGTCACCCAGGCCTGGCAAGTGGCACAAGACCGAGTTCCTGGACACAAGAGGACAAAGCGAGGCAGAGACCAGGACCGGAAGGTAGCTTTCCCCGTGCAGGTCTTGACGGACCATGGAGCCTGGCCGCCCTGGCTGTGGGCACGGGCACCCACTGCCCGGAGGCCCTCCTGGGCACACCTGGGTATGTGCACGCCACCCGGCCGCCTCGCCCAGCCTCACCTGTGCACTTCAGCAGGGCCAGCAGGAGCTGGTTCTTCCCATCTAGGAGAAAGGAGAGAAGGATGGAGGGGAGGCGGTGGAGGGTGGGGCGGGCCACCCCCCTCCCAGTGCACTGCCCCTTCCTAGCCAAGTTTCAGGGACACCAGGGTGTGTTCAAGGAGCGGTCACTGACTGTGGGCTGAATTCCAGGAACCCCAACTGTTAGCCTTCTCCGCCTGCACCAGAGACAAACCCACCCACCAGAGACGAACCCACCCACCAGAGGCGAACCCACCCACCAGAGGCGAACCCACCCACCAGAGGCAAAACTACCCACCAGAGACGAACCCACCCACCAGAGGCGAACCCACCCACCAGAGGCGAACCCACCCACCAGAGGCGAAACTACCCACCAGAGGCGAACCCACCCACCAGAGGCAAAACTACCCACCAGAGACAAACCCACCCACCAGAGACAAACCCACCCACCAGAGGCGAACCCACCCACCAGAGACAAACCCACCCACCAGAGGCGAACCCACCCACCAGAGGCGAAACTACCCACCAGAGACGAACCCACTCACCAGAGGCAAACCCACCCACCAGAGGCGAACCCACCCACCAGAGACAAACCCACCCACCAGAGACGAACCCACCCACCAGAGACAAACCCACCCACCAGAGACGAACCCACCCACCAGAGGCGAACCCACCCACCAGAGACAAACACCAGCGAGCGCTCTTTAACTCCCGAGCCCAGCCCTGGCCCGTACCTTGTGCACACGCATGGGCACACACTAGCACGGGTACACACACACTCACCAAATCACTTACCTGCACACCACACACATGCAGCCAAACATGCTCGCACGCACATACGCACATGTACCTCCACCACCACGGCCCTACACACAGGTAGAAAAAGCTATTCCTTCCAGAGAGAGGACTAACGGCCTGGTCTCTTTCCTTCTAAAAGATGCTCTTGGACCCAGAAGGGGATGAAAAGAAAAAGCTGAAAGGCCTTTGGATTCAGTCTCTTAAGAAACTTCCTTCCCCAGAGGCATGCGAAACTGTGGGTCCGGCGGTATACCAGTGTTCTCACTTCATCCTCAGGACCACACAGGATAGAGGATGAAGCGACTAAGGCCCAGAGAAGTCAAGGAACTCACCAAGGCCACACAGCCAGTACCTGAGTGAGCTGGCATTCGAGCCCTGGACATCGGCCTCGAAGTCCGTGCTCTTAACCGACTCTGGTTTGAGAAAACAGGACAGTTCGCTCTGCCCAGATGTCTAACTCAGAGCCTGCTGCTCCCTGTGGAGAAGGCCTGGAGGCCCTGTACCTCCCACTGGCCTGTCAAATGTCCCCGGGCCTGAGTCCTGCTGACCCAGCAGTCCCAGACTCGAGTAGCATTAAGGGCAGGCAGGCAAAGGTGAGCCACATGGAGCCGACACCAGGCACGGGGGCAGTGGGCTGCACTGACTGGAAACCACCTTCCCGGCTGGAGCGCAGCGGCCATCATTGCCAGCCGAGTGGCGTGGATGCAGGCCTGAACCCACTTCTCTGGGTATTTGAGAGCAGCCAGAACCTCGGTTTGTAGGTGAGAAATGAATGTGAATACTGGTAGTGGAGCCACACTTTTTGACACTGTGGCCTCGAAACCTAGCAGTGAGCCGACATCTCGCTGGGGGCTGCCCGCTCATGACCTGGATGATAAACAAACGGAACTGAGCCAAATTCATTGCCATGGAGGCTGAGAACGAGCAAGGTCAGCCTTGTCAGCCTCCTGACTCTAGGAACAGGCCTCAGTCAAAGGACACCCAGACCGGCAGTCCCACGACCACGTCCTGTGACCACAGCCCTGAGCCTGCCTAAGGACGCTCATGAGAGGGGGCGCCCACCTTGCCCTTACCCCAAGTGTGGCAAGCAGGGCACCAAGATGGATCCATTCCTGATCCTTCCACATTCCAAATTCAGAGCCAAAGGCCACAAACCCCCACGTGGTACATCCTCCCCTGCCACTGACCTTCCACGTATCTCTGGATGTTGTCCACCAGGGTCTTGATGGAGTTGGGGAGGTTCCAGGGGTCCTCCTGGATGCTGATCTGGATCAAGCTCCGGCCACGGATTGTACACTCTTCTTTCTGTTTGAACTCTGGGGTGGGAAAGTGGCATGAGGGCCAGGGAAAGGACAAAGGTAGCTTTGGAGAACGGTGGCACAAAGTCCATGTCTCATCACCAGATTCCAAAGCTTATAATCCTAGATCAAAGGAGCCAGCAGGGACCGTTGGGTATCTGGTACATAGTCTGTGCTACTGCTCCATGTACCAATCCATGGCAGACATCACTAATCTATCTCAGCACCTCTTCCTGCTAGTCTGAGGCTGTGACTCCTCATAGTTACAGCCCATCCCGTGCAGACATCACTAATCAATCACAGCATTATTTTCTTACCAGGCTGGATATTATAGCCACAGAAGGATTCTCAAGTACTACTTCCTTGTAGCCACAACTAATTGCACGGTTCATGAGCTGTCACCTAGTCTCATCTTTTCCCTATACAGAGGAAGAAGCCCAGGTACAGGATGGAAAAGTGACTTGCCAAGTCACACAGCTAAGCAGCGACCAAACTCGAACTTGACTCTGGCTCTGGCAGGACCATTCAAAGGCCAAGCAGACACAGGCCCCTGTTCCTTTGGCCTCTCCCTTGCTACAGATCCCAGGTTTCTTTCTTTTTTTTTTTTCTTTTCTTTTTTTGGAGAGGTTTTTGCTATAGGGCGCGTGCGCTTGCCAGACAGACAGAGAGAGACAGAGAGACAGAAAGCAGGAAATCACCCCCCAGGGGGGATGGCCACGCTGCAATCCCTTCTCCTCCATTCTCCTCTCGACAGATCCCAGGTTTCTAAGATATCTATGGTTCAGGTTCCTCTGGGCTTGCCATCTCTGCTTTCTGAGGTCCATTCCAGGGAGAGATGAGCAGGGGGCACAGCTAGACTAGGGTGCCCCAACTCCTCACCACCTCCTACCCCAACTCAAAGCAACCACCTATCTGCCCTCCTATCTCCTATCCAACTGGGTGCTCCTGGGGGTCAGGGCAGCACCAGATGCATCTCAGGGTCGCCAGTGCCAGACACAAGGCCCAGCACAAGCTAGTTCCGGGGATTATTTACTACATGCGTATATGCTTGGCTAGACGGGGGTGGTGGATGGGTACACGGACAGATGGATGATGACAGATGGATGGAGAGATGGACGGGCGATGAGTGAGTGGGGAGTGGGGAGGTGGGTAGATGGGTAAACAGGTAAATGGGAGGGAAAGTAAGTAGGAGAACATACTAAATTTCCACTTCTCCCTCAGTCATTTCCAGAAGGAAGTCTCGATCTGGCACAGGTAAGTCCTTGACACTTCCGTAACTCACAGATGCTGCTCTTAAGTGAACAGCAAAGATCCCTGGCAGGCAACAGGAGCTAGCTGCGGTGGAGGGGCATTTGTGGTGGACGTTTCTATGGAATTTATCATCATGGTTCATTGCTGACTTATCATGTTATGCTGGTTTTCCATATATAGGAAGTTCAGGGTCTTTTCAAAATTAGATTTTTAAAGGAGGAATAGTTTTGAAAGAAAGAAAGAAAGAAAGAAAGAAAGAAAGAAAGAAAGAAAGAAAGAAAGGAAGGAAGGAAGGAAGGAAGAAAAGTTATGTCAGAACCAGCAGATGGTGTGGTAGTTAAGGCAATGGACTCCCACATGGCAGACAGCAGTTCAAGTCCCAGACCTGGAGGCCTGCTTTCTCTCTCTCTCTCTCTCTCTCTCTCTCTCTCTCTCTCTCTCACATGTGCCCGATAACAAATTTTTTTAAATACTAATAATAAATAAAATTAAATAATTATTCTTTAAAAAGGTTAAGTCAATAATATCACAGGCAACAAATGGATGTGGTTAAAAATGAGGTGACAGGGCCAGCGGGTGGCGTAGTGGTTAAGGCACTGGACTCATACTTGGCTGAATGTGGTTCAAGTCCCAGACCTAACGGCTTGAAAATCACACTGGGCACTTATGTGTGCATGCCCAGTACTGAGAGGAGGCTGGAGGAGAAGGGACTGAGATATGGCCATCCCCCTGGGATGGTTTCTCACGTTCCTCCGCCTCCTCCCATAAGCGCATGCGTCCTATGGCCAAACCTTAAAATAAAATAAGGGACGACATGAGCAGACCCTGTGAACATGGCTGAAGTGAGGAGTGTGACGGCTGAGGCTTTGAGAGCCACCTTGGGCCACCCTCTGCGTTACAAATGGGCAGGCGCATGAAGGCCCAGGAACCAGCCCTGTCCTCACCCCTTTCTCTAAAGAGCCAGGTAGTGACCATGTCAGGCCCTGTAGTCCGTCACATTTTGTTTCTTTTTTTTTTTTTTTTTTTTTTTTTTGGTTTTTTTGTTTTGTTTTTAAAACCCTTCAAAAAACTCCATACCTCACAATCCAGACTTAAACAGGCCATGGGTTGGCTATTGCCCAGGAAATCTATTGAATCCTGGACTAGCCTATCACCACCAGGCAGGAGAGGGACGGGCAGGAAAGGGACCGGGCAGGAGAGGGACGGGCAGGACTGGGAGCGGCCAGGAAGAGGGACCGGGCAGGACTGGGAGCAGCCAGGAGAGGGACCGGGCAGGAGCGGGACCAGGCAGGAGTGGGACGGACAGGAGCGGGACCAGCCAGGAGAGGGACCGGCCAGGATCGGGACCAAGCCGAGAGCATGGCCGGCACCCTGCATGGACGGCAGCCTCTCCATGTCTCCTCTGGACACTGGCGTCCTCACCTTGTAAACTGTGGTCCATGGGGAAGTGCTTGGTCTCCTCGAAAGCCCTGCCCATGACTGGCCCCTTGAGGAGTGCGTTGATGGAGTCCACCTGCCGGCAGGAAGCTCCAGGTGAGCAGGGGGCCCCAGGGCCCTCCGCTCTGAGGGAACCACAGCCCCTGCCCCAGCCCCTGGGTCATGGGCTCCTCCCACGGCTGGGGCCGAGGTCTCACCTGGTTAAAGAGATGCTCCAGGCAGCCATGAAGCTTGTCCTGCTTGTCCGAGGGGATCCGCATGTCACAAGGCAGCTCATCCCCTGGCAGAAGAAAGAAGCGGCAGCCGTGAGCCGTCCTGCCCCTCCTCATACCCACCCAGCCTTCTCCAAGAAGTCAACATCGCTACAAGGGACCCCATAAGGGGATCTGCAGTCTGACAGACCCCGGTCCTGCCTGTGAGTCCCTGGGCAGACTGCTTGCCCTCTCTGAGCCTTGGTTTCTTCATCTGCAAGACGGACAACAAGCACCAAAGCATTACAAGGCGTTGTTATTTCCATTCTGCAAGTGAGAATGCTGGGAACCAAGGTGAGGGGAATGGATCCCAGATCACATGATTCACGCCCCCCGCTGCCTCAGTTAAAGCAGCCGCCATGCTTAAGTCCCTCCTAGCACCTCCCCAGGCATGGTTTTTTGAATATCTTATGTGATGAAGTACACCTAAAATCATATTTTTATGCACAGAGCACCTCTGGAAAAGTGCACGGGACAGCAGTGACAGTGAGAGCAGGGGTCACAGCCCGAGCACCAGAGCGTGGGGACAGGAGCAGGGCAGTGTCATCACCACGCACCCTCTCGTGCCTTTGGAATTGTGAACCATGAGACTACCTGGCCTACGCACAAAGTTTTCTAAAAGTCTAAAGTAAACAAGATTAAAAGAAGGAAAAACCAAATTGCCTTCAGGAAACTTTGCAAGTACAGTACGATCTCATTTTTAGCATGTTATTTAGGTCTGTCTATCCGTCCACCCACGTGTCCTTCTCTGCGTAAATACGCACTTGTTGATGACCTCCAAATATTAGCAAGGGTCAGTTCTGGGGAGATGAGGAGATCCTGATTTTTTTTTCTTTTTTCGGAGAGGTTTTTGCTATAGGGCGCGTGCGCTCGCCAGACAGACAGAGAGAGAGAGAGAGACAGAAAGCGAGAAATCACCCCCCCAGAGGGGATGGCCACGCTGTAATCCCTTCTCCTCCATTCTCCTCTCAGGATCTTGGGCATGCGCGCACACATGCCCGGCGTGAGTTTTAAGCCACTGGGTCCGGGACGCGAACCGCGGTCAACTACGTAGGAGTCCCGTGACAGCCATTACGCTAACTGCTGGTCCCCAATCCTGATTTATTTTTATGTACTTCTTTTGAACTTTGCTATGTCATTTGGAATGGTGGCTCGAGCATGTCGCTATGGAAACCATCAGGTCACCCAGTTCTGCGATCACCACCATACATGACACTGGGCCATGCACAATCACACATCCTCATCCATGTATGTTCTACGTGCTCCATGTCCACAACATTCACAGAGAGCATAGCTCCGGGAGGGCTGGGCTCTGTGTGCCGCTCGCGGCTGTGTTCCCAGCGTCTGGCACATAATAGGTGCTCTGTAAACATTTGCTGAAGGAGTGGGTAGAAAGGAACGTAGTACAATAACATGCATTAGAACACAAAACAATATGATGTAAAGCATAATTCAGTCAAAATGTAACAAAATGCTACCGGGGGCCTCTCCCCAAGCACAAGCCACTCCACTCACCAGACCCCATCTCATCGCTGCCCAGGTAGGAGCTGTTACTTCTCACACTGGTGTAGGACAGCACTGAGTCCCGGTTGCTGTTACACTCACTGCAAAGGAGCCAAGACAAGGGTCACCCTACAGCTCCCACCCTCAGGTCCTCGCACACAGAACCTACTTTCTGGAGTGTAGACCAAGCCCTGGGCGCTCAGTGGACAAGCATCCAGAGACAGGCCCCAGCACAGAAACGCAGACATGGCAGGAGGAGGGTATCTTATGTCACTTCTGTCCAGTGTCCCCAAGGCTCCCGGGCCATCACTCTTCTCGTAGGATAGCCAGGTGCCTGGTCATACCTGCCTGAGCCACACGCAACCACACGGTTCCATTTCTGTCCACCCCAGGCTGGCTGGAACCTCATGGGGACAGGCACTGTGCTTAACTAGCTGTGTCCTGGGAACCCGCAGAGTACAGGGAATCGAAAACTGCAACCCTGAAATGCTTTCCTTTATCTTTTTGACGATTAAAGGACAAAATCAGAAGACCAACAATGTAAGGACAAGAATCCAGAGTTGCAGAGAAATCTTGGGCTACGGGCAACAGGGCTCCGAGGACAGACCCAGGCAGCCGGGGCATCTATTACTCAGACACTCGATGACCCCTGGAGAAGGAATACAAGATGCGGAGGATGGGAGGTAGGACCTGCCTGCCTGTCTAGTTACAGCCGTCCGGGGCTTCACCTGCAAACAACCGACCACCCTCTACACATCTCCCATAACCACTAGGTCAAATGTTAATCAACCTCGCACGGCAGCCTGTAATGCTTGCTTCGCCGTGGTAAGGAATCCTAGTTACCCACAAGAGGGTTTACCATGGGAAACTGAGTTTTAGTCGACTTAACCCAGGAATTAGGCCCTCACTGATCTTGTTATAATTAACCAGTAAAAAAGCAATGTAGACCCTCTAGAGTTAGGAGGGAAAACAATCTTCCTGGATCAGGTACAAGTAAACAGTATCTACTGCAGAAACTGTACGTGTTAGATCGAGTTCTGAAACACACCACAGAATCGTGGCTTTTTCTTTGACAACGACCCATCAGTGCAGGTCGATGACACTGAGCAGAATGAACAGAGTCCCAGGAGCCTGAGCTCCGGGGCCAAGGAGCCGAAGCAGAACCCCCCGCAGAACCACGCTGTTAACAACAGCACCCCACACCCCCCTGCATCCTAGGCACTGACCCACCAACCTGGACTTTGCTGCGGATCAGTGGCCTCCACCGTCCCACACCCCCACGGCCGCACCCACCTGTAGGAGTCGCGGTAGCTCATGGTGTCGTGGCCTGAATCCTCCTGGTCCTCCTCAGACACCTTGAAGCACACCTTCTTGATGCCCCCATGGTCAGCCCGGTCCATCTCGCTCTCTTCACTGACCAGCGGGGAGGAGGAGGCCTCCTCAGCCAGGGGGGGCTCGCAGGACCCAGCCGAGGTGGGCTCCGTGATGGTGGACAGCAGCCTGCAGGGAGCAAAGACCTTCGGGTTTAACACAGCGATCTGCACCACCCAGGCCCCGCCATAGCGGCACAGTGCGGGGCTCTGCTAGGTGAGGCGGGCGATCAGGTAGGCCCAGGAGCAGATCCCAGGTCGGCTGGAACACACTGGCACACCCACAGGAACCCGGGATCCTGGCTGGCTACACGGCAGGGGAAGAACCACTGCATGACCGTGACGAGACGCAGCCAGGGTGTCTGCCTCTCCCTTATGGAAGAAAGAAAGGATGAAGCTCAGCGGCCAGCTGATGGCATGGTTGTACAAAGAAGCTGGATCCCACATGGCTGACTACATGGTTCGAATCCCAGACCCTGACGGTTGAAAGCATACTGGGCACTCGTGCATGCTGAAAGCAGGGAAAAATGGAGGAAAAACTCACTAGGTACCTGTGAGTCCAAAAGGCGAGGGGGCGGGGGGCGGGGGGGGAACGGGAAGGGGACAGGAGGAAAAAGGTGTGTCCGTGTCCTACGGGAGAGCTCCTTCTCACTCCCTGATCCCTGTCTCTCTCCAGTCAGTGCACGTGCTCTCTGACAAATTAAAAAATCGATAAATAAAAAGAATAAAACTTACAGAAACAAAAAACAAAGACATGGGCCCATAGATTTACCCATCTCCATGGAGGCCTCCACAAAGCCATGAGTGGGCCTTCCCTTGACCTTTGACCCTAAGCAGAGGGAACCAACAATACTTTGTGCCCTTTCCATGAAAACCCTACGGAGTTCTTGGGACCAGCAGTTGGCGTAATGGCTGTGTCGCTGGACTCCCATGTAGTTGACCATGGTTCAAGTCCCGGACCCAGTGGCTTAAACTCATGCCAGGCGCATGTGCATGCGTGCCCAAGATCCCGAGAGGAGAATGGAGGAGAAAGGATTGTGGCATGGCCACCCCCCCCCGGGGGGTGATTTCTCGCTTTCTGTCTCTCTGTCTTTGTCTTTCTGGTGAGTGCACGTGTCCTATAGAAAACACCTCTCCGAAAGAAAGCAAACACACAGAGTTCATCAGATGGCTGGCACCGCTGACTCGGACCTCGCCGAGCCCGTAAGACGTCACGTGACTTCCCCGTCCATGCTTCCATATCGGTCGCAAATACACAAGGACTTTCTTTTAAACCCATGGTTCTCAGGTTGGCTCCTGGTGGTTAAAGGAATCAGATCCCACATGGATGACCACATGGTTCAATCCTGGACCTAGTAGCTTAAGAAACACGCCAGGCACGTGTGTGTGCCCAAAATCCCAGAAGGAAGGAGAGATGGAGAAGGAACTGCAGTGTGATGTGCCCCACTAGGGGGGGGCGCGCTCGCTCGCTCGCTCTCTCTCTCTCTCAAGCATGCATGCCCCTCTGACAAAACAAAAACCGATGGACCTTGACTAGGGACGCTTTGGCCTCTGAGGCACCGTTTGGCTCTGTCCAGGGATAGTTTTAGTCATCGTGCTGGGAACCGGGTGATCCTGGCATCCATGTGGCTCACAACGCATCAGCGCCCAGGACGGCCTCAGGATGACGCACCATCCAGCGCCCACAGGCATGTACTGTTGGACACATATCCACGCTGCTGGGACCGCGCCTCGCAAAACTAACAATTCCTCAAGACCATCTATCCCCGGGCCATGTTCAAACGTCCCCAACTGTCCCCAGAATGTGTCCTCTGAGCTGGCGTGTTAGAAACAGACCCCTACCCAGCACCGATGGTGCATCTGGCTGATGTGTCCCTCGATCTTAGCACTCCACCCCCGCACTGACTCCTCTCTTCACATCTTGTTGGAGAGAGACTCGCCCGCCCTCTGGACTGGGCCGAGTGCATCCGAGGCCTGGTGCGCACGCTCTGCCCCACACCTACACCCGAGGACTGAGCTCTAGCACTTCCATGAGACAACGGTTCCATTTTTGGCCGAGCACCTGTGGGCGGTGCTGCATCTGTGTCCTGTTGGTGACAGCAAGAGGGACATCGTGTCCAGCTGTCCCTCTTTCTGTGATGTTAAAATTATAAGCTCTCCCCAAACTGTTCACGTAACCCCTGACATCGGTGATTTTATTAGAACCCTGATCGTGTCTCCCAGCTCCCGGTCACATGGCAGTGTCTGAAGACAGTTATCACAGCTGGGGGAGGGGACCGCAGTGGCTTCTAGTAGGCACAGTCCAGGGTCGGGGCTAGGTAGCCGGTGACGCACAGAGAGCCCGGCTACAGAACCACCCTGCCAATGTGGACAGAGCTGAGGCGGGGAACGCACACCCCTCGCGCCCACCTGTTGATCTGGGTGACGTATTGCTTCATCTCTTTGAGGGCCACGTCCAGCTTGGTGAAGAGCTGCAGGTAGGCGTCCTGGATCTCGCGGTCCTCCTGCTTGAGCAGGAAGCTCAGGCCCCGGTCTTCCTGGCCAAGCGCCCCACTGGCTGTCCCAGAGCCACTGTCACCAAGACCTGTGCCTTGGGGGTCCCCGTCCACAGCAGGCAGGCACCTCCAGGACGGGGCAGCCATGGTGGTGATGCAGTGCTGGGTGTAGGACATGGGGTTCAGGTGGCCTATGGAGAGAAAGGGAGGGCTCGCTCGGAAACAGCCCCCAGCCACCCACAGCGCTCTGGGCAGAGACACAATCCCATTTCAGGATCCCAATGGATGGGAAAATGTTCCCTTTCTGGATTGTTGTTTCATTTGGTTTTTTGGCTTAAACGACCCAATGTATTTTCTGACAGTTCTAGAGGCTGAAAGGCGGACCGTCAGATGACGTAGCAGTTCAAGTCCCAGATCCGATGGCTTCAAAATCACACCAGAAGCACGTGTGTGTGTGCCCAAAATCCCAAGAGAAGAAGAATAGAGGATTGCAATGTGGCCATTTTCCCCAGGGGGAGGGAATGGCTTCTTGCTTTCTGTCTCTCTCTCTCTGGCGAGAAAAATCTGTCTCTCTCTGTAGCAAAAATCTTTTTTTTTTTTTTTTTTTTTTTGAGAGGTTTTTGCTATAGGGCACGTACGCTCACCAGAAAGACAGAGAGAGACAGGGAGACAGAAAGCGAAAAGTCACCCCCCAGGGGGGATGGCCACACTGCAATCCCTTCTCCTCCATTCTCCTCTCAGGATCTTGGGCACGCATGCACGTGCACCTGGCATGAGTTTAAGCAACCAGGTCCAGGACTTGAACGTGGGAGTCCAACGACATAGCCATTACAACAACTGCTGGTCCTGCAAAAATCTCTTAAAAAAAAAAAAAAAAAACAGAAGCTGAAAGCTCAGTATCAGGGCCGCTACTCTCTTCCTATCTGCAGACGACCACCTTCTCACTGTGCCCTCGTGTGGCCTCTTTTCAGTGCTTTTTTTTTAGAGAATATTTTTTTGCTATAGGGCACATGCACTCACCAGAGAGATAGAGACAGAGAGACAGAAAGTGAGAAGTCATCCCCTAGGAGGAATGACCATGCCACAATCCTTTCTCCTCCATTCTCCTCTCAGGATTTTGGGTGTGTACATACATGCACCCAATGTGAGTTTTAAGGCACCAGGTGTGGGACTCAAACCACAGTTGACTACATGGGAGTCCAGTGACATAACCATTATGCTACCTGTTGGTCCTTCTTTTCAGTACCTTTAATCCGCTAGGTTACTTCAAAACAAAAGCTTCAGGTTGATGCTAATACACTTTTAACTACTGCTATCTTCTTCCTATCTGGAATGCAGACATGATGGCTGGAACTCCAGCAGCCATTCTCTACCATGAAACATCTTTAAGGCTATCGGCCACATCTAGAGACAGAAGGAACCTGGATCGCTGACGACTGTGGAGCTGCCTTTCCAGCCCTGGACAGCTGACCTTCAGATATCTTTCTGTTTACACATCTACCATGTGATATCTGAACACAACTTAATAGACGCACACTGGTACCTTGCTCTGGATCCAGGCCAATGAGGGAGGGCTTGCGACCAAAGCGGATGCTGAAGGATCTGCCAACCGAGGGGGTGGTCTTGGGGTAGGACACTTCCATGAGATTGATGTGGCAATTGGTGGGGCAGAAGTCCAGGCCACACAGCGGACGGGGTTCCAGGGGTGCCTGTTTGAAGGGTGGGCTGACCCTGCTCTTCAGCTGGGCTGCAAACTGAGAATGGTGGGGTAGGAGGGTCATGAGTCAGGGGTCATGTTCTAGGACTTCTGGCCCTGCCCCCATACCCGCTTTACCCTGGCCCAGGCCAGCCATCCCCCAACTACACACAATGCCTGTGGTCCACATGGAAGTGGTTCCCCCTACACCGTCTCCCTGGGCCCAGAGTTCAAGGAAGGCCTGGAGGAACCTGAGGCCTCTGAGAACACAGCCTCATCCCCTCCTCCATTTTAGCCACACCCAAGCGGTCCCTGGTGCCAGCCCCCTGCAGCCCTGTCCTGAGGTTCAGCAAGCGCTGTCTCCCATGTCCACGCCTGGGAAGGAGCCAGACAAGGGAGCCAAGCCACATCGAGAGCGCCCCTCGGGTGACCTTCTCTAGGATCGCTAATGGCGATAACTTCTGGACACCATCCTGTTACCTCATGAGAAGGGGCTGCCTGACAGGGATGCTGACATGGGAGACAGCACTCGGGAGCCAGAGCGAGGTCACACTGCTGGGACACAGCTGCACCTGTTTACCCGCCTGGCCCAGGCCTGACGCTCACCGCTGCTACCCCAGCCCCTGGAAGCTACGCTGGGTGGGGCTTTTACCGGGACAGCAGGCCAGGCTGAGGCCCCGTGGGACGTACGTACCTCCAGGTAGCAGCCGATCCTCTGGCCGATGCCCTCCAGCTTGGTGTCACAGATGTGGCGGAACTCGTAGTGGGACATGGTCACCATGGCGCTACTCAGGGCCATGAGCTGCCCACAGTTCTGCACGAAGACGCTGTCATCGGCTGCGAAGGCCTCGAGGATCTGTGAGACACGACTGGCCACTGAGCAACCCGTGTGCCTGGGAGGCTGTTGTGCGGTTTCCCTGGGGGCTCCTGGCCGGCTCCCACCTCCGGGGTATCCTCAAGGGTGAGGGAGAAACACGGGTGAAGCCTGCGTGGCCGTAAACTGCCTGAGGTCAGGGCTATCAACGGCCCCTTCTACAGATGAGTCAACTGAGGCTAAAGAGATGATGCATCGGTGCCAGCAGGGAGCATGGCGGCTAGGGTGCTGGACTCCCACATGGCCGACTGTGGTTCAAATCCCAGGCCTGTCAATTTGAGAATCACGGCCAACATGTTGCACATGTCATGTCCCAAATCCCGAGAAGAGAATGGAGGAGAGGGGACTGTGGTGTGGCCATCCCCCCATGGGGTGATTTCCCACTCTTTCTCTCTCTCTCTTACTGGTGAGTACACAGCCTATGGCAAAAACTTAGGGGGAAAAAATGACAAGTCACTCTCCTAAGTCTCACAGCTACCAGGGGTGGGACAGGGACTAGAATTCAGAGCTCTAGGCTACCTCTGAGGAAATGGGACTCAGGCTGCCCCCACCCCCAGCCCAGGGCAGGGAGGCGGTGCCGGGACCTTGGCAGTGAGGCCGAAGCAGCCGCGGGGCTCCACGATCTTCTCCAGCACGTGGCACTTGATGCCCGCCGTGCTCACGTACTCGTACACCACGCCGTGTTCCAGGTGCACGTTGTCCACGGTCAGGCTGACCACGGGGCTGTCCTCACGCAGGCTCAGCTGGGGACCCAGGGACAGCAAGGGGAAGGCTGCAAAGCCAAAGGGGCAGACGCCATTGAGGGGCACCTCCCCAGCCAGGCAGGCCCTGCCACCAGCACCACCAACCGCTCGTTTGATCTACGGGAAACAGGCCCGTCCTGCAGCTCTGTCCTGGGCGGCCCGCTCATTCAGCTGTCCCAGACGACTTTCCTCCCGGGAATCACCCCCGTGCCCCACTCTCGGCCTACGCGCCTCGGTCACTCTGGAAGCTCCCGTCATGCCCCCGTCTTCCCATTACCTGAATCAGGCTGGTCCTCCTCCCCAGCCTCCTCGCCACTGGGGTCCTCACCAGGGGGCTCCTGGCTGGCTCGTGCCTCCTGGGCATCCTCGTGGGTGTGGTAGATCCACTGGTACAGGCCCTGCAGGGAACAGGGTAAGGGGTGGTCAGACACAGGGCACCCAGAACAGGGCCGAGGTACAAACTGCTCCCTGATTCCAAAGCTCAAGCTGTTAGCTTGTCAGTGACACCACCTTTGGAGAGGCCTCCAAGATTTCACTCTGAACATTCCTGGGGGCCTCCAACCACACTCAGCCCTCACTCTCTTGGGTCTATGCTCCACATGGAAGCCAGGGATGGGAGCCTTTAAAGGCATTAGTCAAGGGCCAGCAGGTGATACAGTGGTGAAAGTGCTGGATCCCATGGATCTCATGGTGGTAGAGGTGCTGGCCTACTGCACAGTTCAAGACCCAGACCCAGTGGCTGGAAAAACACACCAGATGCATGTGTGTGCATGCCCAAAATCCGAAAAGGGAGACAGAGGAGAGAGACTGTGGTGGACCGTGTGCCCCAGGATGTGCCTTCTCACTTTCCCTCTGTCTTGCTCTCTCTCTGGAGAAAGCACATGCCCTCCAGCAAAAATGTTTTAAAAGCGAGAGCATGAGTAGACATCTCCCTGGCAACGTGCCTGACACACCTTGTACGCGACTGACACGTACTGGGGACCCGGTGAATGAGTCAATGAGTGGCTCTCACACTCACAGAGCCCTGCCCCAACCCAAACAGTGCCACTAACACAAGGGTTTGCCTGGCACACCTTCGTGGGCAGAAGAGCAAGTATCACACCCGTGTCACAGCAGAGAGGACGGGCCACCAGGGATTGCAGCCCGGATCCTCTGGCTGGGACAGAGGGAGCAGAGCCCAGGCCCACCCAGCAGGGCTGCCCTGACCACCGGCTGCTGGTCGGCTCACCAGGGCGTCCTCCCGCCGGCTCCGGAACGCCTGGAAGTGCTCCAGGACCTCAGGGGCACCATCGTTCGTCACATTGTTGCCGTTGACCTTCAGGACACACTGACCGGCACACAGCCCTGCGGCCACTGCCTCTGAGCCTAAGGGGGACACAAGAGCTGGAGGCCGGGCACCAGGCAGAGGTCCAGAGGCAGCAGTGGGTTAGGGCAGCAGTGGGATGACACCATCCCCTGCCACCCCGTCACCCCAAAACGCACCGAAGACTCCACCTCATCCATCTCCACTCCTTCCCTCTAACCCACTCCAGTGGGCAGAAGGGGAATCTCTGCTTTAAAAGTAAACAAGGGAACCAGCAGTTAGCGTAATGGCTATGTCGCTGGACTCCCACATAGTCGACCACGGTTGGAGTCCCGGACCCAGTGGCTTAAACTCACACTGGGCACCTGTGTGTGCGTGCCTAAGATCCCGAGAGGAGAATGGAGGAGAAGGGATTGTGGTGTGGCCATCCCCCCGGGGGGTGATTTCTCACTTTCTCTCTCTCTGTCTCTCTCTGTCTTTCTGGTGAGCGCACGTGCCCTATAGCAAAAAAAACTCTAAAAAATAAACCCAAATTCTCAGTAGTTTTCTGTCATGATGTGAATTTTCTTCAGTAGGTATGAAAATATAACTGTTATCACAAAAGTAGACAATTAATGTCTAAACTTAAAAAAGACGAGACGAGGTTCAGGACCCCAGGACTGCAACCTTGCTCAGCTTCACCTCCAGAACAGAAGGATGGACAGCTTCAACAGCCTAGAGGAGAAGGCAGTGCAGAGTGGAGGTTCTCACACTGGTGGCCCACACACCGGATCAAGCCGCACAAATTTTGAATAAGGCTCCAAATGTGCATTTCTGGCTTCTCTTCAAAACGCAAGTCTGGCCAGACTGGGGCTACACTCAGCCTGGCACTGTGAGCTCAAGCTGAAGAGACTGGCTCCCTGCAGAGTGAACACACATTGCTCTCACCTTGCCACAGTCCTCACTCCTCCCTACTACGCTGCACTCGGATCATTCTACCCATCTCTAACCTGCCTGCCCCCCACAGGCACCTGTGTTTGCAAGTCTCAGCATGGAGCAAAGGAAAAAAATGGCAACTTAGTGCGTAGTCACAGACAGAGGCCTGGGAGCGACGTGGCGCTCTGCCTACCGCACAGACAGACCCATGGCCCGCGGCTTCGCTCAAGTGCTGGGCTCCTGCTCACCTCTCCCCACAGCGTAGACGTAGGGCGGGGCAGCGCCCCGGATCTGGAAGCACAGTGACTCGGGCTGGTCGGGGACTTTGACGATCCTGGGCCAGGTGGAAGCAGAGGGGAAGGGACATGAGGACAAGCAGCATCACTTCCAATAACCCCAGGGCCAATCTGGGGAGCCCCCACCCCCAAGACTTCTGAGAAATCCAGCCCCAAATAGTACCTGCACCAGGCTTTCCACCTCCCAAAAATAGAGTGAAATTGCAGTTAACCAGAGCCCACACAGTGGATCTCTGATGAATCAGAACACACAGAAATTCCCCCTGGGCCTCCCACACCTTCTCCATTATTCTCTCTCCTGAGAGCTCCGGGGGGCCAGACCCACCTCCAGGGCCGACCCGTCATCTGGTGCTGACCCTGGGAAAACACCCACGTGGGCCCTAGAGAACACGGACTAAGGTTCAGGTCTTGGTCACCCGAGGGGCAGCACCCAGAGCGGGAGGGCCAGGGTAGCACCTGCCCGCAGGGGGCAGTGAGAGCCGTTCATCCCAGGGCACCTGCTGTCCAGGGTGTATCGCCCTTTCCCTCCTGGGGAAGAACTGGCCTGGGGACTGTCTGCAAGCCCCAGGTGTTTCTAGAACTCTAAGCAGACATGTTCTACCTCTGTGGTTTCTGCACTTCCACACACCAACCCAGCTATCAATCATCTTTTCACAGAAATAAATCGGCTCATCTTTTCACAAAAATAATCATAGTTAAAACTTTCCATCACTCTTGTCAATAGAACGCTTGCCTTAAATAGAAAGGAGAAGTGAAAACCAAATGCATACGAGAGTTCAGTGAGCAGCTGAATACCCTTGTCAACCAGCTTCGGTCCACTTCTCCCACCGCTTAAAGCAGAAAACGCTTCCCCTGGACCTAGGACCGTGGTCGGCCTGCCACCGCGCCAGGTTGAGCCACGGCCCCTCGCCTCTCCCTGCTTTCACGTCTGCCCCGACAATCTAGTCTGCCCTCACAGCCAGAGGGATTCTGTCGGAACGTTCCAGTGTCTGGCACAGGTGCTTCCCACAGGGACGAGATCCCGCAGGGCCTGGGCCGCACTGCCAGGCCAACCTCACTGCCCACCCCTCCCTCTGGCCCTCGGCTCCAGCCCCCCGCTGGCTTCCTTGCTGTTCCTAAACGTCCCGCCTCAGTCTTTACACAGGCCGTGTCTGCCTGGAGCCCTCTGCCTCCAGAAATCCTCTGAATCCCCTACCAGCACCTCAGGCCTTCCCTCCAGTTCTCAGGATGTCTCCCTGACCGCCATCCCGGCACACCTCATCCTCTCCCCCAGCTGTGTGTGTGTGTGTGTGTGTGTGCGCACGTGCACGTGTGTAGATGCGTGTGTGTCTGTGTGTGTCTGTCCGTGTGTGTATGCATGTATATTTCTGTACCACGCTCTCCACCTCAGTGTGGGTCTCACTTCTCTGTTTTAACTGTCTCCTGCTCCATCCCCCAGCTGACCCAAGATCTAGGGTCCCCAGAGCCTGAGACACCGTTAGACACACAAGGGACACTCAACGAGCATCTGTAGGATAATCAGAGGGATGAGCTCTGTGTGCCTCTGGGATGGGCCCTTCCCTCCCAACCAGGGCAGTCTGTGCCCTCCGCCACCCCCCGGGGGTAACGGTGTCAGAATATGCCCCACCCCGACGCACTCACTCTTTGGCCTTGGTGGCCACCAGGAGGCGCAGTGGGCGGCGGGAGCAGAAGAACTGGTTGAGGATGGACTCCACCTCCGAGAAGGGCCGCAGGAACACCAGGTCCTCATTGATGGAGTAGATCTTCCTCCCCGCCTGCAGGCCAGCCACCTGGGCGGGGCAGTGTCGGGGAGACGAGAAGGTCACTAACCTCCTCTCCTTGTACTAAGAGCTCAAAGGCATCCTGGCAGCACGACGCCGACCCCAGAGCCAGAGCAGGACCCAAGCAGGCCTATCGGGGCGCCCTGTTCCCGCTGAGCCGAGTTAAGGGGCAGGTGAGAGACCCAGCTCTTGCCAGTGAGCTAAGAAGAGAAGCCTGCTGGCGGGGCAGACCGCAAAGATGTCCTTCCCCTCAGGAAGACACTGCCCAGCCTGCCCTATAGCATGTGGGCATAAGTTGACAAAGGTCAAAACACGCTGCCCTGAGCCAAGACTCGCAGCCTCTCCTTCCAACTCCCTCTGTCATCAGGCCACAAAGTCCCGGAGCTCTGGCCACCTGGGGTGAGCACATGGCCATGAACAGCCCCCAAGCCCTGCTAACTGTCACACGAGGCAGCCGGGCTTGGACGACAACATGGTGGGTGCATCTGCCTACCCACCTCCACCCCCGAGGGCATCTGAGAGGGCCTGGCGCTGGGCACTAGGCCACGGCTGACTCACTCTCCTAACCCGCCCCCTCCAGACTCTGCATTCACAAGAAAGCAGAGATTTCTGGTTCCAGTCACTGCTGTTTGGGTTTCTGGTGATCACAGCTAATTCAGAAAACTTGACTTGGAAACCTGCTCCTCCTAGCACCCCCCCGCATACCCAGGAGAGGGCACTGGTGAGTCACGCTAGGAGGACAGTGCTGGGCAGCAGGGCTGTATCCTAGGACTATGGGCTCAGTTACCCACAGGGGCCAGGAGAGGACTGGGGAGCAGTTGTCACTCCAGGACCAGCCTGGCTGGCCTGCTTTAGGGAAATGGAGAGACACTCCTGTCCCACCTGCCAGCAGCCCTTGCCTCACCTCGGCCAGCGAGCCCCTCTGGACCGACTTCACCAGCACGGCCTTGTTCTTCTCCTCGATATCGAAGCCATAGTCCTCCTCCTGGGGCAGGATCTGAGGGCCAAGGCAGGGAGGCCGGTCAGGGCAAGACCAGCCTGGAGCAAGCCCCACGCTGGTCCCCACAGGTCCTCACTCCCCAAATCTACCAGAGACGGGGCACAGATAGGAACCTGTGGGGGCTGCCCAGACCCAAGCAAGCGAGACAGGGGGCAACACGAACATCACCGCACACAGCAGGTGCTCAATACGTGCCTGTCTAGTGAGGACGCACCATCTGGTTCCTACCACGGCCCGTGCCGATCACGCACGTACTTCCTGTGCCGGTCCCCCTTCCCCTCCCAACTGGGGAGAGTCTCCTCTCTCAGGCACCACTCCCGCCCCATCCACTGGCCCGCTGTCGGGGCTCAATAAATAGTCACTGACTGAATGAAAAAGCTCCAAAGGTGCCCAGCCACCAAGAACTTAGAGATAGGAAGGGATGCAGAGAGGGCCAGCCCCTCCTTGGGCAGGCAGGACACAGGCATGGGGAAATCCGTGTAGAAATTCGTGTACTGGGTCAGCAGATGTTTACTGAGCTGCTACAGTTCCCAGGTCATGCGCTCTCCTGGTGCTAGGGACAATATGAATAGACCAATAGCCTCTGCCCTCGGGTAGCTGCTTACTGGGGGAGACAGACGCTACACAAAGAGAAAAATAATGTGATGCAAGGATTGTCTATAGTCTGAATTTAAATAAAGCACTTAAGGGGACAGGGCATGGGGGGACCGGGGTGTCTGAGCCGAGTCCTGAATGAAGTGAGAAATGAAACTTTGTAAAGAGCGGGAGAAGATGCTCCAGACAGTGGAGCAAAGGCCCTGAGTGGGTCCCAAGGCATGGAGGATGGGAGAAGAGATCAGAGAGGCTGGAGTGGCGTGAGAAGGGAGAGCACAGGAGATGAGCTAGAGCGGCAGGAAGCACGGGGGGGGGGGGGGGCAGGATGAGCATCTGCATTTGATCCTAAGTGTGATGGGGAACACTGAAGAATTCTCTAATGACAGGAGAGGCGTGAGGCATGAAGTGGAAAGGAACAGCAGCCCCCCAGTTCCCCGAGAGAAACTGACGGAGCTATCCCCTTATCAGTCAGTCTCTGGCTGCAGCTCTGATGGTGGCAAATGATCTAATGCTCTGAGACTCTCTGGATTGTTTGCTAAGAGCTAGTCATTAAGGTAGGGTTGATGCTCAGCCATCATCAGGCAGAGAAACGGGATCTGAGGGGTCAGGCTAGTAAAACAGCTGATCAGGCTTGGTAAATGCTCCCCCTTACCTACTAGGATATTGGGTCGTCATAAAAGTCATGACATACATGGAAAAATATGTCACGACTTTTCCGATAACCTGATATTTTCAGCCACAGAAAAGGACAAGGTGCAGGTCTAAGACCTACAGCTATAGGGCTTGCCAGGCCTTCTCTGCACAGTGTGAGGCTGGGGGTGTGGGGAGGACATGAAGACCTAGAAAGGAAAAGGAAGAGAGCCCAGAAAACACACCCTCTTTTTTTTTTTTTTTTTTTTTTGGATAGGTTTTCACTATAGGGCGCGTGCGCTCGCCAGACAGAGAGAGACATAGAGACAGAAAGCGAGAAATCAGCCCCCAGGGGGGATGGTCACGCCGCAATCCTTTCTCCTCCATTCTCCTCTCGGGATCTTGAGCACGTACGCACACGCGCCCGGTGTGAGTTTTAAGCCCCCGGGTCCGGGATGCGAACACACCCTCTTTAGTGAAGAGCACTTGACCAGTGACATTTTTGGGGCCTCTTAACCTCAAAAATGCCCTGGACCCATTTAGTGTTCAAAGTCAAGGCCCCTTCCTCCAGCCATCATCTGAAGGTTGTCCTGCTCCCAGACCTGCAGGCGTGTCTGGGAGGGAGAGTGCAGCACCTCAGCTCTGCTCCTACCAGCAGGCGCTTGGCCAGGATGTTCTCCACCAGCTTGAAGTCGTTGCGCAGCTGTTTGTTCTTGCTGCTGGTTCCCTCCATCTCCTCGTCGGCGTGGAAGCGGAAGTACTGGGACTCATCCTTGAACTCACTCTTCTCCAGCACTGCAAACCCACAGACATGTGGCACACGGTCAGGCTCAGGTGGGAGAGCTGCAGCAGCATCTGCCAACTGGGAGCCACATGCTGGAGTCTCTGGATGAGTTTGGTTTGGCCCACACCATGTTCTCCTAAGATGAGCTCACGTGCCAACACCAGTGTTAGGGTATTTCACATAAAGACCTGGTTTTCTGACTTCTCTTAAAAATCTGAACTTGTCTCATCTGCTGTAAAGCTATATGAGAAAGCCACAGCAACAAAAACAGTGTGGAATTGGAGCTGAAACAGATAAATAGCCAGTAAAAGAGAATAGAAATTACACAAGAGGGTTATGAGAAGAGAACTCATAATGGCAGGGAACCCATACAGGAAGGTTCTGGGTTTGGATGTCTTTATGCAAATTGAGTATACAATGCATGATGAATGACCACGGGGAGATTCCACAGATGGTGCAGGGAAAACTGACTTGTTTAGGAGAGAAAAATAAAATCAGATCCCTCCCTCACACCAAATACACACACATATAAATTCCTGATGAATTAAAAGACCTAAATATGACCAGTAAAACTAAAGTAACCGAATAAAATGTAAGAGATTATCTCTGTCCTGGGATATAAAGTGATCATGAACTCAAGGCCAATGCACTCAAAGCTCCTGTCTCTTAAAAAAGAGATAGAGACAGAGACAGGAAAGAGAGCCCAGAAAACACACCCTCATTAGTGAAGAGCACTGTCTTGACCAGTGAAAAGACCACAACCTCCCCTGCCAAAAAGTACTATACTCAAATTAAGAACCTTCATTCAATGACAACTCCATAGGCAAATGATAGACTCAAAGACAACTGTGGCATCTAAACTCAGTAAGAGGCTACGTATATAGAATGTACTAAAAACTAACAAATCAACCAGAACAGGCTGAAAACTCCACAGATAACTGGGCAAAGAATATGAAAAGACAAATTACAGATAAGGAAACCCAAATGGGCAGCAAGTGTATGAAAAGGAGCTCAACCTCACTAATAATTCAGAAACGACCTACAATGAGATACTTTAGACCAGGGATTGGCAACCTAAGGCCCCACAAGCCAAATCTGACCTATTACTTGCTCTCATAATTAAAGTTTTATTGGAACACAGCCACACCCATGTTTTTACATATTGTCTAGGGCCACTTTCAAGTCACAATGACAAAACAGAATAATTGCAACAGAGACCACATGGCCCATGGAGCCTACATTTTTGCTCTCCGTCCCTTTACAGAAAAAAGTACGCTGACCCCTGTTCCAGGGAAACCAGGAAAAGGAATACCAATAACCAGTAGCAACCAATATGTGATCTGATCTCTGAAGCTTACCATTTAACTAAGTACTTACTTTGCCAGGTACACTATAGATACGGTTTTAAGTTCATGTACTCCTTAGACAAGGAAGGATTTGCTGTACCTTTTATATAGAGAGGAGACTGAGGGCCAGGCAGGCTAAAGTCAACTGCCCACGGTCACACAGCCAGCAGGCTATAGAATAGCCCCTTCCAGCTAGGGTTCTTGGGGCAGGGACGAATACAACCAAACCATAGAAAGGAAACAGGGGCCAGGTGGTGTCATAGAAGTAAACTGCAATGCTCTGTAAGGCTGACCCATATGGCAAGGTTCTGGGTTCACATGCTCAGACTTCCCCAAGTACACAGGTACACGTGTGTCCATGATCTGGAGCTGACTGGGGCCGGGGGTAGAATGCAGCATTAGGACCTTGTTGGGTATACAGTGTCTCTCTCTCTCTCTCTCTCTCTCTCTCTCTCTCTCTCTCAATAAACAAACTTTTAAAACAAGAGTGGAGGCTAAAGGCTTAGTAAAGTGAAGGCAGCTGAGCTCAGTGGGCGCCTGAAACAAGGGAGACCAACTGCCTCAGCCATGAGACACCCTGCTTCCCTGAAGACAGACGCTTTCCCATTTGGAGACTCAGTGGAAAGAAGCGGGAAGCGTCTCTTTCTTCCCCCTGGTTTTCCAGGACGGTTCACCAGGGACTCTACCTGTTTGCGAATGTCTTTCTCAGGCACCGTTATTACCGCTTTGGAGAAAACAGACACACAAATTGCTGCTTTCCCCGGAGCCGGGGAGCCGGGCCCCAGGGCCACCACTGTAAACATCAAGTTGGAAGAGCCTGGGAGTGGGAGGAAGAATCGTGATGTTATGTCTCGGCTGCAATGTCTGGGGACACAGCATGGAAGCCTCAAGTCCACGAGCTCAGCCAGGTGACGTTCCACGGTGACCTTTCAGTCAATGCTGCTGGTCAGGTCTGTCAGGGACGTGCGGGTCTGGGTTGGAATCCCTGCTTAGTCCCTTACTAACTTCATGCCCCTAAGCCTTCCTCAATTTCCTCAGCCAGGGGATAACAGCACCAAGTTTGCAGGGTGGCTGCAAGGACTAAATGACGAGCCTCAGTTTCTCCATACAGGCCTGGAGTGACAGTCTGGACCACCAGCCTTCAGGTGCCTCCCTGGAGACACCGCAGGGCCCCGCAGCCCCGGTTTAGATGCTGTGGACACCCGCCTCACCCTCCGCTCTGTGCCCTCCCCTGCATTTTGCTGCAGCCACAACCCTAGAATTTGGCTCTTTTCTTATTTTAGCCTCTTTATGGGTTCGTGGCAGGGACGGGGGAGCAGGGCCACGCCCTGCAATTTCTCTCCCTGCAGGGCCTGAGGGCGTCAGGATTGCCTGGGAGTCACCCCCCCCATGGAACGTCCTCAGCCTGCAGTCTTCCCGGAATAGCTGCTGGGGAGGACCCCTAATTAGCCTCACCCACAGATAGGAGGCTCTGCCCAGCTGGCTGGCTGGAGGGCCAGAGCTGTCAGAGGGCCCCACGGGGAAAAGAATGCCTTCCCAGACTGAGGGACTTTGGTGAGATGGGCCGAGGGGTCGGAGCGCCCAAGGCTGCGCTCACTGGGACTGCCATGTCCACCCAGATGGGCAGTGAGTCCCCACAGAACCATGGACATGCTCAGCCCAGAGAAGGAGGAGACGCTAAGGCCTCCAGAGGAAAGCTAGGGAAACTGAGGCCCAAAGTAGGACCAAGGGCCTAGTGAGAGTCAGTTGAGCCAAGCCAGGATGGAGCCGCTGATGACACCCTGCTAAGAGGACAGCAGATCTGGCAGGCAGACCAGAGGCTACAGAACCGCCACTTCCTGTTTGTCTAAATAAAGTTTTATTGGCACATAGCCATGGCCATTTGTCTCAGTATTGTCCGTGGCTGATTTCGTGCTACGAAGGCAGAGCTGGCAGCTGGGAAGAGACCATGTGACCCACGGAGCCTGAAATACTGACTCTCTAGTCCTTCACAAAGAAAGTTTGCCAACCTCTGTGTTAGAACAAAAAGCAGAGACCAGGCAGGAGGAACACCCAGAAGACTTTTCTGTGGCTCAGAGTCCTGAATCAGACCATCCCTCATCCTTCCGCCATAGCACCTGGGCCCGAACCACAGGGTTCCCCTCCTGGAGCACCACAGTCACCTCCTCACTGGCCTCCCTGCTTCCGCCTCCCTCTTACGGGCCAGTCTTCATAGGCATCCAGGGGATCTTGTAAAACCAAGACAGTCACATCCCTCCTCTGTTCAGAACCTCCCCGGACTCCCACCTCCCTCAGCAAAAGCCAAAGTCCTCCCTTCCAAGCCCTCCAACATTCCAGAAATGCACTTATTTGTTTTTGGTGCAGCACATACACATGTGCATGTGTGCTGGGCTCCCAAGAAGCTCCCAAGGCTGTCATCTGTCCCCAGAGCCCAGCACAGCACCTGTCACGTGGAAGGCTCCTGCTAGGTAATACCTGATGATAACACCCTGCCTGGAACCAGTCCAACAGGGAGACCAGCTCCTTACAGAAAAGCGCACCCCAGCCAGGAACAGAGTGACAGAGGACGGGATGGAAGCCTTGCTGGGGAGGGATTGACTGAACAGAAGCACTGAATAAAGGAGGCAGGTGGGGCTCCCCGCAGGGAGCAGCTCATGCACAATGGCCCTGAGGAATGCTCTAGAAACAGGAAAAGGCTCCTCCGCAAAGTTACAAGTCTACCCGTCCTATTGAGGGACACAGTGGTTGAGGGCATGGCTAGGAAGCGAAACTGGCCAGGTTCAAATCCAGGCTCCTCCTTGCCGGGTGACCTGGACACATCTCTTAATTCTCTGGGCTTCCAGTTCATCGTGTGCACAGTGGGAGATACAAGAGCATCACCAAGGGACTGCTGTCAGGTGACCGATAGACACGGGGCAGTGTTAGAGAGGCCAGGCATGCAGTCACTCCTGTTCTCCCAGTGTCAGCGGAGACGTCCTCCTGCTCCTGCTTCCCGCCCTGGACCCCTCATACTTGCTTCTCTCCCAGGAGGTAGTTGGGGGAAGGCTGGGAAGAGAGACATGATTGTCCCGGAAGGGCCTGCCTGGCTTTCTGTTCACACCACCACCCGCCAACCTGCTGGGCACACACGACCCATCTCCTGTCCTCCCCTGGAGAGCCCTTGAGCCAGGCCCACACCAGCTAGCCTTGCTGCCCGCCTGGGAGCCACACCCAGTCCAGGAAGAAAAGCACGGGAAACCCAGGGTCTGGCTGCAAACTCAAGCCGTGTTTCTCCAGGCAAGATCTATCAGACACTTTGGTTCCCACTGGACATCTGAGACAATTTCTCAGTCAGTGCACAACAGGAAGGGAAAAGCGGGGAGACGCACGGGCCACCCCAAAGCCCTGGTGGTCTGCGGAGCCACCACCCGGCCTCTACCCTGGCTTCCCCCAGCACGTTGTGCAGCCTCCAGCCCAGCACATGCTCTCTCAGCTCCAGTTCCCCTGTCTCCACTGTAAATTGAACCAGGGCTCTGTGAACCCCAGGTCTTCCGTGCCTGGACATGCGGCCTGGGAAGCAAGGCCACGAAAGGCGGGCTGAAGGCAGGTACGTTACCGTGGTGCATGAAGCCGTTGTTACAGAGGCCCACGCCGAGCGCCACTGCCTCCTCGCGGGTCTGGCAGTCTCCCTGGAATGGAACGAGAAGGGGACGGCATTAGACAGGCAGCATCGAGGGGGCTGTGGGTGGCAGAGAAGAGCCCAGAACCAACCCAGAGGTAGACTCCATGAAGGCGGGGATTTCTGTGTCTTCTGTGTCCCAGACCCTGCCCCAAACATTTAATGACTTTTATTTGCCAGAGGACACATGTACTCGCCAGAGACAGAGAAAGGGAGAAGAGAAAACACCCCTCGTGGGTGTGGTCCCATCGCAATCCCTTCTCTATTTCTTCATCCTGCTGCGTTTGGGGGCATGCACACCCACAAACATGGTGTGTTTTTTCAAGCTGCCAAACTGGGATTTGAACTGCATGGTTGGCCATGCAAGATCCTGCTCCCTTAACTGCTAGGCCACCAGCTGGCCCCCTGTGATTATTTTTAATAAACTCCAAACAAGGAAACTATTTTCTTCTAAGGATGGTCCCCAATTTACAATGGTTCAACCTACAATTTTTTGGCTACATGATGATATAAAAGTGATACATACACAACCAGCCACCCTGTTTCTTGCGATCAGTTCAGTATTCAGTATGTTACACAAGTACTCAACATTTATTATAAAACAGGCTTTGTGTCAAATCTGCTGCCTCACAGGCTAACGTGTTCCGGGCACGTGTAAGGGAGGCGGGTCTAAGCTGTGAGGTGAGGAGCATTCCATGCATTTTTCCCATGCATGTTTGACTTAGGATATTTTCAACTTACAATGCGTTTGTCAGATCAGCATGTAACTTACAGCACGTAAGTTGAGAAACATCTGTATTTGTGACAAGCGACACAAAGGAAAATGGAGATTTTAAGTGACAGACATGGATGGTTACCCAGCAATGACCCCTTTCTGATCTCTCCTGAGTAATCAAACCCTCACCCGTGTTCCAGCCTCCCTTGCAGCTAGAAGTGGCCAAAGAGATGTAAGCTTCTGAAAATTCCCTTCCTGACAAAAGGGAAGAGCAGCACCACCCCTCCCACCCTGGGACAAAGGCACGTGAGGCGTGATGCCTGGGGCTGCAGCAGCCACTGTGGGACCCGCAGACGCTGCTGAGATGCGGAGGATGGTGAGTGAAGGACAGACGCGCCATCTGCTGGACCATGGGGCCTACAAATCAGGCTGGAGCCACCGGTCCCACATTCCCTGACATGCAGCATCTGTGTGGGTCACTGTTCACTTGGGCTTTTATTCTTGCCTCTGAAACATCCCACACTGACGTGATCAGAACCAGAGGACTATGGCCTGACTCGGGCTTTCCCACAGACATGACACCCCAAAACCTGAGGAATGACCAGGCGTGGCCAGTGTGTGGCAGCTGCCTCAGGCCAGCTCTCCCCCGTGGACAGTCCTTACGGCTTGCCATCCTCCCAGGCAGAGCTGGGAATACTTCACCACCCTCTTGGGTGAGGCCAGAACACACGTGTCCCTGTCCTAGACACGTGACACTCAACTGGAGGAGCCTAAACACAGAACGACTAAGTGAAGGCGCCTGACGATGCATTCCTCGGTGCCGCTGTTCTGAGGTTCCGGGCACCCTCAGCTCTCCCTAAGGCCTGGCTCCTGGGTCCCCCAGTCCAAGGATGTCCCCCTTCTAATGAGTCATCCTGTCCTCTAAATTAGCCAGTCTGTTTTTGTTGCTTGTAATCCACATGATCTCAGTACATCCAGGCAAAGAGTGTGCAGGGTATGTATGTGTATGCAAGGTGTGGTGTGTGTGAGGTGTGTGAGCGAGGTGTGGTGTGTGAGCGAGGTGTGGTGTGTGTGTGAGGTTTGTGAGTGAGGTGTGGTGTGTGTGTGTATGCGAGGTGTGGTATGTATGTGAGGTTTGTGAGTGAGGTGTGATGTGTGTGTGTATGCGAGGTGTGTGTGTGAGGTGTGTGAGTGAGGTGTGTGTGTGAGGTGTGTGAGCGAGGTGTGGTATGTGTGTGAGGTTTGTGAGGTGTGGTGTGTGTGTGTGTATGCGAGGTGTGGTATGTGTGTGAGGTTTGTGAGTGAGGTGTGGTGTGTGTGTGTATGCGAGGTGTGTGTGTGAGATGTGTGAGCGAGGTGTGGTGTGTGTGAGGTGTGTGAGCGAGGTGTGGTGTGTGTGAGGTGTGTGAGCGAGGTGTGGTGTGTGTGAGGTGTGTGAGCGAGGTGTGGTGTGTGTGAGGTGTGTGAGCGAGGTGTGGTGTGTGTGAGGTGTGTGAGCGAGGTGTGGTGTGTGTGAGGTGTGTGAGTGTGTGGTGTGTGTGAGGTGTGTGAGCGAGGTGTGGTATGTGTGTGAGGTGTGTGTGTGGTGTGTGTGAGGTGTGTGAGCGAGGTGTGGTATGTGTGTGAGGTGTGTGAGTGTGTGGTGTGTGTGAGGTGTGTGAGCAAGGTGTGGTGTGTGTGAGGTGTGTGAGCAAGGTGTGGTGTGTGTGTGAGGTGTGTGAGCGAGGTGTGGTGTGTGTGAGGTGTGTGAGTGAGGTGTGGTGTGTGTGAGGTGTGTGAGTGAGGTGTGGTGTGTGTGAGGTGTGTGAGCGAGGTGTGGTGTGTGTGAGGTGTGTGAGCGAGGTGTGGTGTGTGTGAGGTGTGTGAGCGAGGTGTGGTGTGTGTGAGGTGTGTGAGCGAGGTGTGGTGTGTGTGAGGTGTGTGAGTGTGTGGTGTGTGTGAGGTGTGTGAGCGAGGTGTGGTGTGTGTGAGGTGTGTGAGCGAGGTGTGGTGTGTGTGAGGTGTGTGAGCGAGGTGTGGTGTGTGTGAGGTGTGTGAGTGTGTGGTGTGTGTGAGGTGTGTGAGCGAGGTGTGGTGTGTGTGAGGTGTGTGAGTGAGGTGTGGTGTGTGTGAGGTGTGTGAGCGAGGTGTGGTGTGTGTGAGGTGTGTGAGTGAGGTGTGGTATGTGTGTGAAGCGGGCAACAGTGGCCGGGCAGAGGGAACAGCACGGCAGAGGTCCACAGGTGGGATGCGGCCCAGAATGCAGGATGGACCATGAACAGAAAGGCAGCCCGGAGGAAGGGGAGGGTGGGGAAGGGAGGGAAGGAGAAGATACAGGGAGAGGAGGGAGGGGGAGGACCAGACAGCAGAGAAGGGAGGACAGAGGAAAGGAGGGAGAGGACTAGGGGAAGGGAGGGAGGGAGAAGACCAGGGGAGGGGAGGGAAGTAGAGAAGCAGGGGAGGGGCGGGAGGGGAGGGCCAAGAAAGGGAGGGAGGGGGGAGGAAGGGAGAGGACCAGGGGAGGGGAGGGGAGGACCGAGGAGGGGGAAAGGGCAGGCGGGAGCTCCAGCTGCTACACCTCTGCGATCTGAAGTGCTGGCAGGTGCTCAGGAAACATCTAGACTGGAGGAGGGCGGTCTTCAGGGGACAGATCATGGCGGGGTCTCAAGCCAGTCACTGAGCTTCCGGTACAATGGGACAGTCCCAGGGCACGACCTCTGCCCTGCAATAACGGCTGGAGGCCAGAGGTCT
This sequence comes from Tupaia tana, assembly GCA_026018925.1. Taxonomy (NCBI): domain Eukaryota; kingdom Metazoa; phylum Chordata; class Mammalia; order Scandentia; family Tupaiidae; genus Tupaia; species Tupaia tana. The sequence continues at coordinate 16,339,936 of JAKSZU010000015.1, read as the reverse complement.
CCGGGTCACAGCTGAGGGGCTGTGGAAGGTCTCCCTCAGCTCCAGGGGACATGAATGCCGTTCCAGGGCTGCAGGCCTCTATCTGGGCTAGGCATGTCACTGCACTGCCTGGCCTGGGCTGACTGGAAAGGACAGATTTCTCCCAAGGGACCCCAGCCAATGGCTGGAGGGCGCGTGCTAGAAGCTCGGCAGGGGAGACAGCCATGAGCAAGGCCACATCCGGAGCAGCTGCCCCCAGCTGTGAGGGGCCAGCAGTGGGGGACAGCTGGGGCCCAGGTGGCGACAGGCCCAGCTCTGCAGCCTGGGAGGTCCAGGCGGGCATCTGGAGCCCACCTGGTTTTCCAGGGTGCTCCCTGCCTGTGTTTCCCAGCCCATCTCCTCCCTTTCCCCAAAGGGCCTTGCTGTGACCACTGGAGGCTTCTAGAACCACGGAAGCAGCAGGACTCTCAGGATAGCAGTAAAGGCCCCACATGCACCCCAAGAAGAAGCACCGCCCACCTCACCCACCAGCAGCTGGAAGGCATGCAGCCCTCACCAGCCCCACTCCTCTGCCTCATCTCGCCCTCCCCTCTGCTCGCCCCCCACACTGCAGCCATGCTGGCCCCTTGCTGGCCCTTGCACCCATCTCTGGGCCTTTGTACTTCCTCTTCCCCTCCTCCTGGAATGCCCTGCCACCCACCTCACCTCCCCCCAGGTCTCAGCACCATGTCACCTCCACCCTGAAGGAGCCCTCCAACCCTCCACCATGCCCATTGTCCTCTCAATGAACATCCATCAGCTGCGGCTCCCATCACCCCCGTGGAGGCCCTGACACTGGCCCTCCCATTTATTTACTTTAAAAGGGCTCGCCTCCCGCTCATCAGCTCACCGACAGCACCCACCATGTTCACCTGCGTCTCCCCACAGTACGGCTCAATATCCAGCATTGCTGGGGCACGAAAGAGCGGAAGAAAGAAAAGGAAACGGGGGAGAGAGGGAGAAAGAGTTGGAAACTGAGGCACCGTGGGGCTCCGCATCTGCCCAAAGTTCCACAGTGACAACAGAGACCTCTGGAGCTGGACCTTCCCACCACTGTCACAGACAGGGAGACTGAGGCTCCAAGAGAGGTCAGCTGCCCAGGGCTGAGCAGGGCTCTGTCCTTCACCCTTCATCTCTCCTACCTGCCCCCTCTGCCCACGCCGAGACACCCACTGCCGTGGCGCCTGCCACCTGCCTGGTCACAGGAGACGAGGCAGTGCCCGGTACGTTTCGGCAAAGCCAGCCAGCAGACCTCAGGTGGTGGGGGCCCTCCAGCACCCGGCTCCTCGGCCTGGGCCCACTCCCCCCGACCCTCCCTGCCTGACCCTCTGCCCCATCGGGGGTGGCAGCTTGGTCCCATTCAGAAGGCGGGGACTCTGCGGTTTGTTTCCTGGACTTACATTTCCCGCACCCCCAGCCCTCTGCGAGTTCTTTAGCCCTCTACCCCCACATGTGATTTTGCACCGCCCTCAATCCTTGTGAAGGAAATGGGGAATTATAGTAAACAGTTACATTTACGAAGCAATGACGCCAGGTCAGGCACCATTCCAGACACTGTGTGTGACCATCCTTTAGACCCGCACAACGATCGGAAGTGAGTGGTATTGGTTTCAGCTTTCCTTTACAGGTGTGGAAACTAAGACACAGATTAACAACTCGTTTCAAGGCCACTGCTGAGAAGCACCTAGAGGTGGGATCTAAACCCAGGTCTGCCGGGCGAGCAATAAAGCATGCGCTCGGAAGTGGTTGCATGAGCTCCTGAGGGACGGTCATAGTACAATGGTTAGAAGCTCTGCCCTTCGCAGACATGCAGATCTGAATTCCAACTCCATGGGGGGGCGGGGGGGCAGGGTTCAAGACCTCCTAGGCCTTATGGTCCATTTCTTAGCAAATGTCAGATAACACAGCCACACGTCGCAGTGAACGTATGCATTTGGCTTGAAAAGTTCTTCTGCAAGGATTTTTATAAACTTGCTTTTGAAGTTATTTGGTGCCAAGAAACATTCACTTTACAGATTGGCTGGGATTTCTCAGCAGTCACTGGGAATCGGTGCATGATGAGAGAATCCAGCCAGCAAATTGTTTTCACACGGAATCAAGTTTTTATGAAGGCCAAATTTAACAATGAATGAAACCGACATAAAGCTCACTCTGTAAATGTTTAATTCAACATTTGTCCATTTGATTTTGCAGGTGTCTCCTCATCTTTAAAAGCTAATATGTTCTTTTTTACAGACAGTAAACATTCTTATGAGCCCCCTGAAAAAAATCACAGAACCGAGGCATGAGGGATGAAGACGGCCTGGGGCTCAGGCTTGCCGCTGCAAGGCTGTGCACACATGGGCCAGGCACTCAGCTTCGCTGGGCCTCAGTTCCCTACCTACAAACGACTTGGAAGACTCAGTAAGATAACACACACAGCCTAGGCAGGGCCAGGCCCAAAGTGCTCCCTTTACAGAAGGGGCAGGCAGATGCGCGTGTCTGAGGCACCTCCAAGAGGCAAACCACCTTTGGAAAGTTGCAACAAAAACTGCTACACGGAGTTTCCAAACCTCGGGCCAGTCCCTAACCACTGGAAGCTTTTTTGAAAGGAATAACTTGGACAGTTTGGGGATCTGTCCCCTTTTGCCCCAGACCAACCACTTCTAAAACTGAAAGTCCCGAAGTAGAAGCAGCCAGGTGTCCACCACTGGATGCTGCTACACATGGGTCCGGGCCCAGCCCCCGCAGTGAAGTGGGAGGGTACCCCATGCCTCAGCTGGGCTCATGGCTGGCCTGGACTTGGTTCTCTGTCCAGCTAGACAGGTCTGGCACGGTGACACGTTCCTGTGACCCTACCTAACTGGAAGGCTGCAGTAGGAAGAGTGAGACATGATGAGACTCTGTCAAAAAAAAAAAAAAAAAAAAAAAAAAAAACCCTCCTGGAGGCCAGCAGGTGGTGTGGTGGTTAAGGCACCAGACTTCCACATGACTGACCACAGTTCGAGTCCTGGACCCAGCAGCTTGAAAATCATGCCAAGAGTGTGAGCCCAAAATCCTGAGACGAGAGTGGAGGAGAAGGGATTGTGCTGTGGTCCTCTCCCCGAGGGGTTGATTTTTCACTTTTCCTGTCTCTCTCTAGAGAGTGTACACATCCTATCACAAAAACGTAATCCTCCTCCACATACACACACATGCTCTAACTCTCATAAACTTGCATGCCCAAGATCCCAAGAGGAGAATGGAGGAGAAGGAATTCTGGCGTGGCCATCCCCCCTGGGGGGGTGATTTCTCGCTTTCTGTCTCTCGGTCTCTCTCTGTCTTTCTGGTGGGCGCACGCGCCCTATAGCAAAATCCTCTCAAAAAACACAAATTTGGAAGCCTGGGCTCACACGAGAAAGGCCCTGGGTTTGTATCCTGAGACTTCCCTGAGCACAGGAGGTACATTCATGACGGGCTGGCTGAGCCTGGGGCGGATCACAACATATAGACCCTACTGGGCTATCTACACACACACACACACACACACACACACACACACACACACACACACTGCTATGGTTGGGATGTTTCTGTCCCCTCCGAAATCCATGCCGTAACTTCATCCCTAACACAGCAGTAGTAAGAGATGTGGCCCTTAAGAGGTGACTGAGGAATTCAGTGCCCTTATGAATGGGCTGACGGAGAGTGGCCCTTCTGTCCTCCCACCATGTGAGGACATCAGCAATTCCCCCCCCCCCGAGAGAACACAGCAGGCAGGTGCCATCTTGGGAGTGAAGACTGGACCCTGACCAGACACTGACCCTGCTGGCACCTTGCCCTTCGACTGCCCACCTCCAGAACTGTGAGAAATAAATTTCCATTCTTCCTCATTTAACCAGTCTCAGGACTTTTGCTACAGTTGCACACATGGACTAGGACAGGAAACACGGAATGTTATTTAGCCTTTAAAGGAAGGAACTCCTGGCACCTGCTACAAGGTGGATCAGTTTTGAGGACATTACGCTGAGTGGAGTAAACTAGAAAAGAACAGGCATGTATGAGTCCACTTAGGTGCAGTCCTTGGAGTAGTCGAATTCAGAGACAGAAGCAGAATGCTGGCTGCCAGGGGCTGGTGGAAGAGGGGAGGAGAGCTGTTTAAGGCTGCAGAGTTGCAGGTGGGGAAGGTGACGAGAGGCTTTTTGGACAGATGGTCGTGACAGTTGCACAACATCTTGAATGTATTCCATACCCCCAGACTGTACGCTTAACAGTTAAGGTAGTAGACTCTCTGTGTTATTTCACCAGCATTAAAAACAATAACAGCAACATTAAAAAAAAAAAAAAAACAGAATACAAAAATGTCCCACATCCCAGGAAGCCCCCAGCCCTGGGCAAGACCAGATGCCAGTCGCTCAGCTTGGAGCAGGTCCTCACCTGGGCCAGCAGCCAGTCCACCAGCTTGCTCCCGGGAAGCACTGACTTATAGGTCTTCAGGTGGTGATCACGGTCCCTGCAGAGAAGGGGGAAGCACAGAGCGAGGGGCGGTCCTGACCTTCCTGCCTGGCATGCCCAGGAGAGACTGCACAGCTAACTCGCACGGACCTAGGACAGACTGCTTCCACCTAGGAGAAGACTCTAGAAACACTCTCTCTGGCCCAGGGGGTCTCAGTGGGGCGACTGTGCCCTCCAAGGAACACTTGACTGTGTCTGGAGACATATGTGGCTGTCAGGACCTGAGGGTCTGGGGGCAGAGGTGCTCCTAGGATCTAGGGGTCGAGGCCGGGGATGGTGCCAAACACCCACCCTGCAATGCCAAGATGGCCCCTAGCAATGAGGACCTCTCCGCCAAATGCCCAATGCCAAGGCTGAGGGTCTCTGTCACTCCATTATAGTAGCCAGAAAAGCTCCTGTCTTCCCTTTCTCACATCTGTTCTGTTGCTGCTGTTCACTGTTTATTTCTATCTACCTATCTATCTAGTTATTTATTTATTGGCTAGAGGGAGCCAAAAAAGGGACAGAGGAAGAGATGAAAGCACCCCTACCCATCCCCATGGGGCATGGTCACGCTGCAATCCCTTCTCCTCCATCTCTCTCTCCTTTTGGGTGCACACACATGCACCTGGCACGTTTCTTAAGCCACCAGGTCTGGGACTCAAATCACAGGCTTTGTTATGTGGGATTTAGCTGCAGAAAGTCAGTGCTGCCAGAGGTGTGCTGGGGGCAAGGCGGGGTCACAGTCCTCACCCTTGGGCAGTTCACAGGTAAGCAGGGAGGACAACGCACAGATAAACACACACATACGTAACATGTTGAGGAGTGACAAGTGTTAGGAAGAAAGCCAAGGTGACCTTAGAGAGGGCAATGACACGTTATAAATGTGGCCGGAGGGGAGCCGGCAGGTGCTGTGGTGGTTAAGATGCTGAATTCCCACATGGTCAACCATGGTTCGAGTCCCAAACCTGGCAGCTTGAAAAGCCATACTGGGTGCATGTGCATGTGTGCCCAGAATCGCAGGAGAATGGAGAAGGTACTGCAGCATGGCCATCCTCGCCGGAGGGTGATTTCACACTTGCCCTCGGTCTCTCTCTGGCAAGCACATGCACCCTATGGCAAAAACCTTAAAGAAGAAGTACCTAGAGAAGACACCCCACCCCTTAACATGGAGCTGCCGGGAGGAGCGGGGGAGCAAACATGAAGGTATGAAGGGGCACACTCCAGGGGCAGGGGCAGGGCAGCAAGGGCAAAGGGCCAGAGGTGGATTCCACGAGCGTCTCCTGTCCACAGAGGAAAACGCTAAACACAGAGAGGCTGAGTAACTGCCCAAGGCCCGCAGCTGGAGACAGCAGGCAGATCTGGCACCTTCCACCACCACTGCGGTGTTCCCACCAATCAGCTCACTTGATCCCAGTGATCGACCTACAGGGTCAGTGTACCGACAGGCCCGCCTGATGGAGAAAGGGACTAGGGCTCAGAGAGGTGCCATTCCCAGCCCACAGCCACACAGCTGAGGGTGGGGGACCTGGAGCTTGGACAGTCACTCACTTGATGACCGGAGTGTAGAGGCTGTGAAGTCGGCAGTAAAGCCTCACGCCCTGAAAGAGAATGGGGAGTCTGGGATCAGACCGCAGCCCGGGAGCCGCCACGCCCAGGATAAAGCAGGAGCAGTGGAGGCGCACAGCAGGCCTGTGGGGCTCAGGCCCGCTCCACAGTGACCTTGGGGGTGGCCTGGGTCAGGTCCCGGGGGCTGGCGGGCAGGGCCCCTACCTTGGACATGATGTCCTCCAGCTCGCTCCGGGCCTTGTAGGTGCCGTCGTCGTAGCGGAAGCGGTACATCACCTGCTCGTTCTTGAACTGGTGCTTGTCAGAAACTGGAGGGACCCAGCAGGGGTGGTGAGGCTAGGCCGCCCCTCAGCCCCTCCTGCCCCAGGTCCACCAGCACCGCCCCTCACTGGGCCAGGCAATCTTTCTCTGAGCGTCCTGCCCATGCTCTCAGCAGGTGGGGGCTGTTCCGTCCCCATCTGGCAGAGGAGAACATCAGGTCCTCCAACTGTGCGGCCCACTGAGCTGCAGCCTGGGCACCCACGGGGCTGAGAGGCCCCAGAGGGCCCCTGATCCCACCGTGCTGGGACCACGGGCCCCAGCATGTCCTTGCATCTTGGTCAGGGGGATGAGTGTGCTGGGGTGTTCAGAACCATGTCCACGTAACCACCATGACGTCATGATCCAGGCCCACCAGCAAGTCCTCGAAGGCCCTGGCCTTCCCAATATTAAGACTGACTCACACTCCCACCCTGGTCCAATTGGTCTTCATCTCCAGCTTAGACTATTACAGCGGCCTCCCTGCTGGGCTCCTTTCTGCCACCCGTGGCTCCAACAGGCAGCTTTCTCCCAGTGTCCACAGAGCTCCTGACAGCACATACATCTGAGCAGGTCTCACCTCTGCAGGACTCAGCGGTGGCTCTGCAGCTCACTCAAAGGAGAAGCCCAAGATCCGACCCCTCTAGGAACTCAGACCTCATTTCCTAAACCCCCATTGGCCCTGTGCCCTCTAACCCACCTCCTAATGCTCCCCACGCTATTCCCTGAACAAAGCACTGAGACCTCTGGCTGAGGACTCTGCACCAGCTGATCCCCTGCCTGGAACCCTGTGTTCACCTGGTCCTCCCTCACCTCTCCGGCCCCACCCCCGACACGTCCTGCCCTCCCTCCTGGCCTGCCTCTCTCCCCAGCACCCGCACCACCGGTGCATGCATGGCTGGCTGGCTCATTTATTTCCTCCTCCAGCTACAAGGCCAGCCTCGCTCAGGGACTATCCCCCGTCCTGTTCGCTGCCGTGTGAACAGTGCCTGCTGCATGCCTGCCACATACTGGGCACACAATAAATATCCGTCGAATAACTAAAACATGAGCAAACAGTTCTTGCCTTTTTGAAAGGACAGATAGAAAACACTCCCTTCCCCTCAACTTTCTCAGGTCTCCCTGCCCGGCTGGCGCCCTCCGTGAATGCTGGATTTCCAGCCCTGGAAGTGACTTTTCAGGACATCGCATTCCTGGGAGCCACGTGTGCCTGAAAATGGGATGCTGCATCAGTGCAGAGAAACAGCCCCGGGTGAGCAGAAGCACAGCGTGGTGGGGCTGACCCGTCCTCCCCTCAGCCCGCAAGGCCCTAGCTCCACTCACCATGGTGGATGATCCCATTCTCCAGCAGGGCTTGGCCCAGGTTGACTCCTTCTTCTGTCTTGCTGATTTCACCAATTTCCAGGAGCCAGGCAACAAACTCACTGCCAGGAACAGGAGATGCAGTTGAGAGGACATCAGCAGTCCCGGGCCACAGTGACCAGCACTAAGCTGGCCCAGCCACACCAGACCCCTGGGAACGACAGCTGGAACTTCCCACAGGGGAGCAAAGCTTCAGACCTCACAGCCCTCAGGGTTGTACTGAGGCCTTGTGCTTTATCCAGGACCAAACAACAAGGAGGTGCATGTGACAAACCCCAGACCCTGCCTCAGGCACACTGGGTAAATGGAGGGAAGGGGAAGGTAGGGGAGGGGAAGGAAGAGGAGAGGAGAGGAGGGGAAGGGAGAGGTCAGGGGGGAAGGTAAGGAGAGGTTGAACATGCAGGTGGGTAGATGGCTGAATAGATAGATGATTGGATGAATGGTTGAGCAGACAGGTAGGTGGGAGTGGGTAAATGGACAACTGCACGGACAGGTGGGTAGATGGGTGGGTGTATGGCTAGGTGGATGGGTGGATGGGTGGGTGGATGGATGGGTGGATGGATGGATGGGTAGATGGGTGGGGGGGTGGATGGATGGATGGGTAGATGGATGGGTGGGGGGTGGATGGATGGATGGGTAGATGGGTGGGTGGGTGGGTGGATGGATGGATGGATGGATGGGTAGATGGATGGGTGGGGGGTGGATGGATGGATGGGTAGATGGGTGGGTGGGTGGGTGGATGGATGGGTAGACGAACAAGGTGAGTAGATGGGCAAGTGGGTGGGTAGATGGGCAGGAGGCTGGCCACAGGTGTGCAGGTAAACAATGGTAGGTAAAAAGATGGGTAGATGAGACAGATATAAACAACTGGGTGGATGAGAAGACAGGTGGAAGGCACGTGAGTGGAAGGGCAGATGGTGAGTGGATAGATAAGTGGGTAAAGGGTGGAGGAATGGCTCGTGAATGACCAGATGGGTGGGTGAATGGACAGATGAACAGAAGGAATGAATAAATAAGCAGTGAGAAGTGACAGGGCCAAAAAAAGATGGTTATGGGTGTCAGGAGAGCTACTTCTGATCAGATCATGTTGTTTCCATACTTAAAATGCTCCATTAGGCTTCCCCACTGCTCAGAAAAAAGTCCAAACTCTGTCCAGGTGGTGATGAGGCCCTGCAGGACCTACCCCATCCCAGCGGGTCTTATCCCCCCTCACGTTTACACCCACAACCTTTCCTGTCTTTACAAATACCAAATGCCTGCTATCTCAGGGTCTTTGCACTGCTCTTCCCTCTGTCAAGAAATACCTTCCTAGGGGGAACCAGCAGTTAGCGTAATGGCTATGTCGCTGGACTCCCACGTAGTCGACCGTGGTTCGCGTCCCAGACCCAGTGGCTTAAAACTCACGCCGGGCGCGTGTGCATGTGTGCCCAAGATCCCGAGAGCAGAATGGAGGAGAAGGGATTGCGGTGTGACCATCCCCTCTGGGGGGGTGATTTCTCGCTTTCTGTCTCTATGTCTCTGTCTGTCTGGCGAGCGCACGCGCCCTATAGCAAAAACCTCTCCAAAAAAAAAAAAATGAAAAAGAAATACCTTCCTCATGAAATGTTCCTTTTCACCCTTCAGGTTACATTTCAAATGTCACCTCCTCAGAGCAGCCTTCCCTAACTACCTCATCAAGCAACCCCTTACCCTACACAACCCATCTCATCTCTGTGTCTTCCTTCCTTTCTGGCACTTTCCACTGTCAGAAATGATCTCATTTATAGATCGTTAGTGTTCATCGGCCGTCTGCCCAACTGGAATGTAATCTCCCTGCAGACAGGAACTGCTGTCTTATGGCCGGCTCTATGGCCAACAGCGAGAAGAAGGCTTAATGCACAGGCAGGCTCAGTGATCATTAACCGAACAAATGAATGCAGGACCCAGCCGAGGAGGTGGAGGTTCTGGGGTCAGCAGGAAGGTCTCAGGCAGACAGGTGCTCATGACAGGCCAGTGCCCGGCAGCTCTCCTGTCCCTGATGCCTGCCCCGTGGAGCAGGACTCGGCTAGGCCCCCAGCTCCTGGCTCCTGGGGGTATTTCTCGGGCTCAGCACAGAGCTCAGCCCCCTGAGTCGGCAGGACGAGGCAGTCTCCTCCAAGACAAGCTGTGTTCAATGAAAGCAGGTGGCAGCTGGCCAGGGCGCAGAGCTCTCGCTATCGAAACCAGCTGTCCCGCCTCCGATTACAGGGCCGGAGGGGGCAGGGCTATTTTTAGCTTTCCGAGTGTTCGGCTGAGCAGAGACCTGCCTGTGTGCAGCGAGCAGTGTGTGCTGAGGCCTGCAGGCTGCCGGCTGGAGGCTGAGGGGGCCAGAGGAGAAGTGAATGGCTTTTGGAGGCTGGGAAAGAGACTGTTCTGAGTCTGGGCACCCCTAGTTACAGTCCCAAAGTCCCCAATCTCTGGGACAGGGAGCACGTTGCCAGCTGCCGTAGGAGGGGAACAGATGTGTGTGTGCCCACTCTCGGAAGCTGGAGACCGGCATCCGGCTGCCCACCAGCTTTCCAATCGGGGGCCGTCTCTGGCACTGTGGCCAGGGTCGGAGGACAGGAAATGTCCCACTGCAGCTGCTGGGGCAGGAGAAGACGGCCCAGAGGACAGCAGCTTTGACCCAGGTTTCTGCCCAAGCGGGTCTTGCCACCTTCCTGGGGATCAAGGAGGGCTCACAGCTTGCTGAGCAAATGCAGGCAAGGCATTGTCGTCTCTGGGCCTCAAGAGGGTCCGTGTTCACTCAGGGACCGTCTGGATTTAGCGGGTGAACTTGTTAGTCAGATGAAATCTTTAGCTGGGATCCAATATGCAAAACCAGATAAAACTGGTGTCTAATGCAGGGATCTCAAACCTTCGTAAGTAACAGGCAAAACAGGCAGCAAGAGACTGCCTGTGTGTCACCACCTGTCTCGTCTAAGGGTGGTGGCCGCTCTGCAGTGTAGCCAACAGTGGTGACGTGGGAAGGCTAGCGCTTCTAACAACTTTTCAAGAGAAGGTAGAAATATGACATTTCTGTGTTCAATGTCGATCCCTATCCTCAAATGTCTTCTGACGATACCACATTAGCCAAGGAAAATACGCCTTCAAGTCACAGAGGGTCAGTGGGGCACAGTTTGCCACCACTGGGTGAGGGAGAGGGGTGTCCCAGGCAGGGGGTCAGTGCACACAAAGACCCTGAGTGAGAAGTAAGGTTAGGGACCAGCCTCCGGCTGAGGGGGTACTGGGGTACAACAGCAGCAAGGTCCAGGCTTCCAGAAAGACATGACTCAGAGCAGCATGCAGGGGATGGTCAGCCTAGCCTGGCGGAGAGTCTGGAACTCAGGGATGGGGGCAGGTGAAAGGCTGTGTCAGCTTCCTGCCCTCCTTCCTGCCCGCCCCTAAGGCCCTCACCCAGTAAACATTTACTGAACCTACATGTGTCCCGGCCACGGCTGAGCTCAGGATGTCTGTCTGCAGCCTCCCAGGAAAGCTGTCAGAGCAGGCTCGACGACCTCTTACCGCCGGCACCAGAACCCCTTCTTCTTGTCTCTCCTGCATGGGCTATGAGCTCGAAGAGGGAGAAACTGGGGCCTGACCTTCATTACTATAGCTGCGGTGCTCGGAGATGCTTGCTGGCAATGTCTGACAGAGCAATGCTGATCATCTATCTCACTAAGCCCCGCACCTGTGAACACAGCACTGCACCTGTGCACACAGGTGGCTGAGCCGGTAAGGCCCTTCCACCCCGGCTCCCCTTCTGACAAATGTCAGTAACTGCATGACGTCTCACCTTGTCACAGCTGGTCCCCTGGGCTCTGAGGTCCAGCGGGGCGCTCATTCTGAGCCTGAGTGATGAGTTACTGTCCTCTCATTTCCCTGGGGGGTCTTCTAGTGCTCCCCAGCACACCCAGAATAAATCGGAACCACTCCTTTCCAAGGCCTGGCTGATCTGGCTCCTGCCAACTACCATGGCCTTGACCCCCGACGCCTCCAGCCACTCACTTCCTCCAGCCACACTGGCCTCCCCGCCATGCCCCGTCTCACAGCTCACTCCAGCCTGGGCGCTCTCGGACCTGCTGCTCCTCGGCCAGGACTCCGTTTCCCAGATCACAGATCGCACGGCAGACTCCTGCTTATCATTTAGATCTTGGGTAAAACGCCACCTCTGCCAGGGCCCTTCCTGGCCTCCCTGCTGAACCATACACCACTATCTCCTCTCCTCCTTGTACCCCCTACTTATTTCCCCAGTGTACCCCCCAACTTGCTGAAATCCCCCTCTCCTCCACATGTGTCCACTGTCTGACTCCCGCACTGGCCGGTTTTCACCCAGGGCAGGGGTTTCGTCGGTGTTCCCTATCCACACACAGTAGGGACCCAGTGAACACGGACAAAGGCTGATTTTGTCCCCCCACCTAATCTGAGGACACAAGAGGACAAACGCCACATGTCTCCAATGACCTCCTCAGTAACACACAGATCTTATCCCTCATTTTTTCCTTAGTGAGGCACCTCTTTTTTTTTTTTTTTTTTGGAGAGGTTTTTGCAATAGGGTGCGTGCGCTCGCCAGACAGAGAGAGACAGAGAGACAGGAAGCAAGAAATCACCCCCCAGGGGGGATGGCCACGCCGCAATCCCTTCTCCTCCATTCTTCTCTTGGGATCTTAGGCACGCACGCACATGTGCCCAGTGTGAGTTTTAAGCCACCGGGTCCGGGACGCGAACTGCAGTCGACTACATGGGAGTCCAGAGACATAGCCATTATGCTAACTGCTGGTCCCGTGAGGCACCTCTTAACTCTGTCTCTGAGTAGGGCAGATGCATTAGCCACATGGCCACACAACACATTCTCCCCACACCTGTAGGCCCCGTGCTGACCGAGACCAGGTCACACACATTATCTCACTGTGTCCTCTGAGGTACCTTTGACTATCTCTGTCGATCACTTACTGAGGCTCAGAGAGGTTAAGAAACTAAACCAAAGTCACACAGCCAGAAGGTGGAGAAGACAGGACCCAAAGCCAAGTCTGACCCAAAGCCTGATCCTTAATGGCTGTGAACATCAATCAGATACTTTCGTACTCACAGCGTTTCCCATCTAGGCGTGAAGACAGAGATGGGAAACGTAATGAGCAAGGAAAAATGAAATGTCTAAGTAGAAACGAGTAAGCCCAGGAGAGTGTGGTGGGGGGAGCACAGGCTCTGGAGTGGCCCAGCCCTGGTCCAGGCCCAGCCCTCCACCGGGTGACCTTGTGCAGCCCCTCCCTCTCTGGGCCTCAGTTTCCTGAGCCTTCAGGTAGAGATAATGACACTTATCTCTACCTGAAGGGGTGTTGTGTGAGGGCAAGAAGACGCGACCAAGTGCCAGCACGTGGCTGGGAAAGGGTTCTGTGCTGTCACAGCCCTCCTCCCGAGGGGCCGGGAATGCACCAGGAATGGCAGACACCCTAGCCAGGTCCTGGCGGGGAGGGCGCCAGAGCCCAGGCCGGTGGGCACACAGCACGCCTTGAAGGGAGTCTGGTCCTTGGGGCCCTATGGTTACAAAACAAGCTGCAATCCTGGCCTGGCTTCAAGTGGGCAGGAAAAAATCTCCCCTAATCCTTCCTGAGGAGACAGAAAACCCTAATCGCAGACAGGTTATCCCATCCGGCTGGACTAAGCAGTGAGGCAGGAGGCAGGAAGGTTCTCTAACCCCTGCCCGGAAGCAGGCCCCACCCCCTCCGGACAGAAAACCTTTCTGACTAGGATTAGAGATTAACTCTGGGGTCCAGTCTGGCTGTCCTGTTCCCCCCCCTCAGCCCATAGACTCTGGGGGCACAAACTCCTCCCCACAGACTCTGCTAGGGAGCTCAGAGTTCAAAGCAACTCTGCCACCCACCTTCTGCCCCTCCAACTAGGAGCCTCAGGCCATGACAGCCGGTGCCCCACACCCTCGGCTCCCCACACACTCTGTCTCCAGCCTCCTGCTCCATATTAGCCATGGACACCGAAGGTGCATCAGGCACTGCAGCCCCCACGCGTCCAAAGCTGGGCCGCTGCTCCTTCCTCCAGGACGGCCTCCCCACCCTCTGGCTGCCCGGCTCAGACTTCCTCACCCCTTCCACCCTCACGGGCTGATGGCCCAGGGCCAGCCAGGCCTCCTCTCTGTCCACACGGTCCCCTGCAGGGTGCATTCACTCCTGGCCTCAAAGACCATCTCAAGTCAACATCTCCACCGGGGCGTGTGGCCTCTCCACAACAGCCCCCACCCCCAACATCCAAAACTGTGCTCCTGCCCCCTGCCCCACCCCTGCAACCTACTCCTCCCGCCACCTCCTTCTTCTCAAAGTGGCAACACCAGCCTCCCAGGGGCTCACGGGCCTCAATGCCTTCTTTATTTTCTTTCTTTCACTCTGTCGGCAAACACTGCTGCCTTCAGAACTTTCCAGAATGCAAACATTTCTCACCATCTCCAGTGACTTTCCCTGGTCTAAGCCCGGGTCAGAGGCACGGTGACAATACACAGATCTTACCCTAGGCCTCTTCACAGGCTTCTGGGAACTGCCCAGAGGGTGGTGTCTGCATTAGTAACTTCTAAATAAAACCCCTGACTCAAAGGCAGCCTCTCCCCCCAGCTGGGCTGGGAGCTTCTTACGGCTCCGGCTGGGAGCCCTCAGCCGTCCACCCTCCCCGGAGTCTAGCACCCAGCAGGGCTTCAAAACAGCTGGACGACTTGACAAAGACGGGGTTTCGTCTGCCTCTGGTTCCCTGGTCTTGCCCCAGGAGAGGGACGGTTCCCACGAGGAGACCCTGCCATCAGGCTGTCACCTCGTCTGTCACACTGCGTTCTGACCTTTAGCTCTGGTCATAAAATGGAGGATATACTCCCCACACAGAGAAAGGGGAGGCCCCAAGCCCTGAGAAGCTCGCAGGACCCTCCCCTGCCCTTCTGTGTAACCAGACCCTGCCACATCTTGACCTCGAACTTCCAGCCTCCAGACCCGGGAATGATAAATTTGTGCTGTCGGAGCCACACTCTGCAGCACGGTTACAGCAACCCCATGCCAGCAAGGGCCTCCCTTTCTCCTCGGCCTCGCCACACCTGAGTGACCCATTCCTCACACTACATCCCTCCCTGCTCAAGATGCCTACAGAGGCCTCACCCTGAGGACTGCAGACCCGTCAGGGCTTTGTGTTCCCACCCACAAGAGCCTTGCCAACATTATTTCTGAAATGACTGAGAAGCGACTTGGGTAGAAAAGGAAGGCCTAGCAAGGCTGGGACAGGACAGAAGAGAGAGATGTCTCCAGAGCGTCCTAAACACAGCACATTTAGTGACGCCTCAGCTTGAACCACTACTACGCGAACAAGCCAACCGGCTGGTGATGTTGCACAGCTCTGGGGTGGGTTACGGTCAAACGCATTTGAAAGAGCTGCTGTGGGGATCCTTCTGGCCTTCTGGACCTCTGAGGCCTGTCTCACAGGACTGGGGTCCTGCAATGGCGCCAGGGAAAGGGGCGGGACAGGGTAGGGACAGGGCCAGGCTCCTCAGGCGTGTGCAGAAGGTGGCGCCCCAAGGCCCCGGGAGGCCGGGTGGCCACTCACTTGCCAAGGAAGCACTTGGGCACGGTGCTCAGCTTCCGGCGGCGGTCCTTGATCAGGTTCACCTTCTTGTTCATCATCATGTGGTAGAGCTTCTCCCCCTTCTCCGCAATCATGACGTAGGCGTCGCGCTCCATGCCCAGCTTCAGGCCTGCGCAGGGGCACGGTCAGACTGGGGGAGGGCACCAGGCAGGGGGCAGCCCTGCGGCCTGCAGCTCCTGTGAGCCAGCCCTCACCGGCCCTCCACCACTGCCCCCAGCAGGCAGCCGCGGAGCCCTGGCTGGTGCCAGTCTCTGCTCTAGACCCCTGAGTCACTACTTTCCAGATGGGGAAAGCTGAGGCCCAGACAGAGAGGCCGAGTCCTGGAGTGACAGGAAGCCAGGCCTTCCACCCAGGAGGGAACAGCACAATGTCCCTCTTCACTTTCCGGTGCTGCCTCCCCAGGCTGTGGGCAAGCTTCCACACTCAGAGGTTATGGGGAGCCCTGCTGGGATCTCCCTTCCAGCCAGAGAGGGACGTCTGGCCGTTCCTCTGGACGACACACAGGGGACTCTGATCCTAACCTCTGCCCACACTTCTCTCCCGGGACTCCCTCCATTCCCGACAGTAACAGCAACAAGGGATAGCACCAGCACACGCTTTATTTTTTTGAGAGGTTTTTGCTATAGGGCGCGTGTGCTCGCCAGACAGACAGAGACAGAAAGCGAGAAATCACCCCCCAGGGGGGATGGCCACGCCACAGTCCCTTCTCCTCCATTCTCCTCTCAGGATCTTAGGCACGCACGCACACGCTCCCGGCGTGAGTTTATGCCACTGGGTCCAGGATGCGAACCACAGTCAACTACGTGGGAGTCCAGCGACATAGCCATTACGCCAACTGCTGGTCCCACCAGCACACGCTTTTACAGCCCCCACGATGTGCCAGGTGCTCCCCGCCAGCAGCCCATAATAATAAGGTACCATGTTATCCCACTTAGCAGAAGAAACTGAGGCCTGGAGAACCCAGGTTATATGTCCTAGGTTGCCCCACCTAGGACAGGACCAGGACTCAGACCCAGGAAGTTGGGCCCCAGATCTGTGTTCTTCACCCCAGGAAGTGGAGGTTCTCCCCTGTGTAAGAACTCCAGGTTTGGGCATTATTTGCCCTCATGGTATTTTAATAAAGTCTGATGCCCCATTTAACATCAGGAAATGTCACCGAAAAATCCAGATGCCTAACTTCTTTAGAAAAACACATCAAGGGACCCAGCCACACTGGATTCCTGAGAGATGATGGTGACTTGGACCGGGCAGAAGGAGGAAGAGAGAAGCAGGCGGATTTGGCGTGTAGGTGGAAGGCCAGATTAAAGGGACCCGCTGATCTATTGACTCAGAGTGAGGACGGGGAAGGACCGGGACGCTGCTGGAGTCGGACACTGTGTGTCAAGGAGCAGAGGAGATTTAGGGCAGAAGCCAGAGCAGGAGCCATGAGTCCCGGCTGAAGCCCGGCAAGCTGAGGTGGCCACGACACAACCAGGCAGAGAGTGCAGGTGGGCAGGGGAGGCGTGTGCGGGAAACTGGGCTTCAGTTTCCTCCTCTGTAAAACGGGGAGGTGGGAGGGTCTTTAGGGCCATGTATCAAATCTCCAAGAACGGCCAAATCCAAGACCTCACTGATCAGGATTACAAACCGCTGTCGCAGGAACGTTGAGCCCCATGTATCAGACAAGGCCACTGAGTTGAACTGGCCTCCAAATCCCTAACCCCACCCTCCGACCACACCCAGTCCTCAAGGTTTCTCATGTGAACTGCCTCAGGGGTGTCTGCCCAGAGGGACTCCTGACCACAGTTAATGGGCAACCCCCAAAAAACCCTCGTCCAAGACTGCAATGTTATGACTATCAAAAAGCCTCCGGTGGAGGCCACAGAGCCCTGCGGGGAAAAGAGCATCTGGGTTCTATCCTCAGAGGTGCAAACCTTGTGCCCATCCCTCCGTCAGGTCTCAGTTTTACCACCTGCTGGTGGGCGGCCTCTGAGGTTCCGCCAAGTTAAAACACAGTCCTGGGGCTCCCTGCTCCTTCAGAGACCTGCTTCCTGCAGCTCTGACCCTTTTGAAAAGGACTTGGATCCCCTCCCTAGGCACCCTGCAGAAAACACACTCAGCCCAGGATCCCGGGAAGGGCCCCCAAGCCGCCACCCCCCTAGGGCCAGGAGGGCCCAGACGCTCACTCTCGCGCTGCTCCCGCTCGCGGATAATGGCGTCCAGCCACTTCTGCTTCTCCTCCGCCGTCTTGGCCATGCAGACAAACCACTTGTTCTTCGCTGTGTTGTGGATCTTCCAGCCATTGGTGACGGTGTAGCCATTGCTGTGGTAATCCGCTGGCAGGGACGGGGGCAGAGGAGGGTCAGGCAGAGGCAGCGTGGGACTTTCGACATTGCCCTCTACACGCTGGCGAGTGGGGTCACAGGGCCTGCCTTGCCACCGCAACATGACAGCAGGGCCATTGGCAGGATAGGACAGGGGAGTGGAACTTGCAACATTCCAGTGCTCACTCCCTGTCCTGGCTATTCCCTAGTGGGCAAAAACAGCCCTCTGCAAACAAAGACCCCTCCCAACCCCTCAGCTACAGGAGGCTTGCAGATCTCATGTCTGGACACCAATGTAGGAGTGACTCATGGGGAGACACCTGCCGGGAGCCCATAATTCTTCCCAGCCTCCTCCCCACCTTACTCGGGCACTGGGCATACCTACACCCTTAGTTTCAGCCTGGCAATGCCAAATCGAGTACAGGAACCTTACCCACTTCTGGCTGACATGGAAGACAGCAGACAGACTTCTGAAAACATGCTGGCATTACTAGGGAGGTTGAGGCCAGCCATACCCTGAATTAGAGCCCACAGTTTTCCTAAGGCTAACAAATGGGGGTCTATAGCTGAAAGCCAAGGAAGAACCCCCTGCCCTAGACAAGTTCAAGGACATGTACACTCAGAGATGCTCATAGCCACACTGCTCATACAGTACCAGTGAAAACAACCCGGACAGTCATCACCCACGGCATGGATACACTCTGGAACAGTCATACAACGCATGGAAGATTACGCAGCACAGAATCCAACGGACTGCAAGGAGCTTTGTGCACACCATGGATCGATCACACCAACATGGTGTGGAGTGAAAGAAGCAAGATGCAAAAGAATATAGAGCATATTTTGTGGCTATTTAAGTCTCTCTATAAAAAAACAGTATAGATGAGGGACCTTCAAAAGATTCATGAAAAATGCATATTCTGAAAAAAAGATGCATAGATTTCCAAAAAAAATTCTGCAGCAAAATAACCTTGTAATTTAATTCCATTTTCCACAAACTTTTTGAAGTGTCCTTGTAAAATCATACATCTATCTAAAGCCATAGAAGCATATACAATCATCTAATCATTTATGTTAGTTTCAAAACCAGAAATGTTTAATTAAAAGCTTAGTAGGGGGAACCAGCAGTTAGCGTAATGGCTATGTCGCTGGACTCCCACGTAGTCGACCGCGGTTCGCGTCCTGGACCCGGTGGCTTAAAACTCACGCCGGGTGCGTGTGCGTGCATGCCCAAGGTCCCGAGAGGAGAATGGAGGAGAAGGGATTGCGGCGTGACCATCACCCCTGGGGGGTGATTTCTCGCTTTCTGTCTCTCTGTCTCTCTCTGTCTGTCGGGCGAGCGCACGCGCCCTATAGCGAAAACCTCTCAAAAGAAAAAAAGTTTAGTAGGGGCTACTTGGGACAAAAGAATATCTTTAAAGAACAAGAAAATGATCACTGCAAAATTCAGAGTGGTTACTTCTGGGGAGATGGAAGACATGTCACGGGGAGAGACTTGGGATGTGGCGTTTCACTTCTAAACTTGAACGCTGACCACCCAGGCATTTGCCACATGTGAGTATGTTCTAGACACTGTTCTGTAGGTAGGTTACATTTCAAGATCAAAGAAAAAAACATTTTAACGTCCCAGAGACGGTGCCGGGGGGCAGGTGGGACTGGGCTCCAGCAGGACTGGGAACGGGGCCTACCTGTCCCGTCTTCCACGTTCTCCACCTCCATGACTTCAGTGTTGATCCGCCCCCTGAAGATGTAGAGGGAGCCATTGATGGATTTGGTCCTCTTGGTGGACTTCTTGCTCCCAGTGACCCTGAAAGACAGAGCGAGGTCTGCATGCCCTGTGCTTCCCCGCATGGGCACAAATGTTTCCACAGCACAGGGAGAAGGAGACACAGGGGCTCTGGGATGGACAGGAGCCCCGAACTGGGGTCGTGGTATGGGTAGTCACGTGACTTGAATACATCACTTCCCTCCCGGCCACAGGTTTCTTGTCTGGAAAATGGAAAATTTTGCAACAAAATAACAGTCTCACTGGTCTTCAAAAGTCACTTTTCGGTGAACAGGAGACAGTGATGGGAGACCCACAAGAAGCAACAGAAACCCATTTTTAGCTGGAAAATGAAAGAAGCCCACTGAGTTTCTCTAACACAGGTACTTCCTACAATAAGACCAGCATGGAACTTGGAGTAGGCAACTCATCTATTCAACCATCCAACAATCCACCCACTTATCACTCACCCACCTATCCATCCCCACTCATTCACTCACTCTGGTGAATTCTATCACACACCCATTAGTAACTGCCTTAGTCTGAATGTTGGTGTCCCCTCCAAAATTACTTCTTTTTTTTTAAGAATTATTTTATTTCATTCATTAGCATTATTTTTTTTATTTGACCAGAGAGAGACAGAGATAGAGAGGGAAAGTGAGAAGCAAGCTGCCAGGTCCAGGACTCAAGCCACGGCCAAGTGGGAATCCAGCACGCTTTAACCACCACACCTCCAAAATTCTTCTATTGACTTCTAACCCCAAATGTGATGGCATTAGGAGCAGGGACCTTTGAGAGTTGACCAGGTCATGGAGTTTAGTGTCCTCATGAATGGGATTACTGCCTTATAAAGGAGAGCTTCTAGCAGAGCTGCGTACCTTTCCACTGTGTTAGGGCACAGTAGGAAGGCACCCTCCACAGACTAGAAAGCAGATCCTTATAGGCACCAATCTTTCAGAACCTTGATCTTGGTCTTCTCAGCCAACAGGACTGAGGTATTTTGTTACAGCAGCCAGAATGGACTAAGTCATTCAACAAATGCCTGGCCAGTGTCCCCTATGAGAGAATACCAAGTTAGGGACCACAGGGAGTCAGCAAGCACTGGGGAGAATACCTGCTGGGTGCCAGTTTTAGTCCAAGTGCAGGGGGCAGCAGCAGCTAATGAACCAATATCTCTGAGAACTTGTCCTGCTCTGAAGAAGGCAAGGGCACAGGGACAGACACTGAGGAAAGTCAGTCAGATGTTCGGTCAGAGTAAGGGCAAAGGCCACGCTGGGGAGTGCTTAGGCCTCCCTGCCCACCAGTGGGCCATGTGGTCACCAAGAGCCAGCAGGTGTGCTCCAGCCTATTTGCCTGATGCACATCTGTTACTGTGACTGGGTAAATCTGATGCTCTAGAAACTCAGAATGTGGAAGAGAACTTTCTCTCTGAACCTGACGTTGTAAGCAGTGAAGACTCGGGCTTCTGCTCTGTGTGAGAGATGGAACCCATGGAATGTGTGTGCAGAGAAAAGCATGGTCTGACCTGGGTGCTGAAGACTCCCTGTGGCTGCTGGTGGAGAATGGACTATAGCTGGAGGCTAGGGAGAACCAGAGAGGAAACCACTTCAACCCCCAAGGGGAGAGAGGATGGGGTGTGTGCACATGTATGCATGCACATGTGCATACATATACACACACACGTATAATATAGACATACATATATGTAATTTTGTAAGCTTTGTATTCAAGTACGAAATCCATACAGGAAAAAAAAAAAATGATGCCCAAAAACGTATATGGCTAAGTGAACTTCTGCGATGTGATAAACCTGTGTCAACACTCTTGGCACTCCAAAAGCCCTCCACCACTCCCAGTCGCCACCCCTTAGCGACCACTATCCTGATGTCTAACCCAGTAGGTGCACTCTGCCTGTTTTTGAACTTCACGTGCGTGCCTTCTCAGAGTGTGCTTTCGTGTCTGGCTCCATTCACGCAAACTCATGACCATGAGAGTCATCCGTCCTGCTGGGTGTAGCAACAGTGATGGGCGTGTGGCTTGCTTCCAGCCTGGTGCTGCTGTGAAAGTTCTCATGCGTGTCTTATGAAGAACATGTGTGCACATTTCTTTGGGCTAGATACCTAGGAGCTGAACTGCTGAGTTATAAGGAATGTGCATGAGAAGCTTTGAAAGATACTGCCAAGTTGTTTCCAAGAGGCTACACTAATTTTCCCGTGCCCAGCAGCACAGGAACATTCCAGTAGCTCCACATCATCCACAACCAGTATTCTATTTCTCTTTCTGGCTATTCCGGTGGGTACAGAGTAGTTCTCTCTTTAAACATTTCATCTGTATTTCCCTGACTGGCAAATAAAGTCAAACATCTTTCTACATTTATTGGCCAGCTCATGTCTTTTGTGACATGACTATCCTTTGCCCAAATTCTGTTGGGTTATCTTTTTCTTAATTATTTATAGCAGAAGTTGGAAATTTTTTTTTATGAAAAGGGCCAAATGGTAAATATTGGGTTGTCAGAAAAGTCATGACACATTTTTGCATAGAAAAATACATTGTGACTTTTCTGACAACTCAATATTTTGGATTTTGCAGGTCACAAGTCTGTCACAACTACTCAGTTCTGCACTGATGGAACAAAGCAGCTGCAGATGACATGTTTAAACAAAGCGGTGTGGACGTGTTTCAATAAAACTTTATTTACAAAAATAGGCAGTGGGTTGATTTTGACCCTAAGACTTCTTTATATATTCTGGATATGAGCACTTAGAAGTTATAAGGATGGAAAGATCTCCCAGTCTGAGGCTTGCTTTTATCGCCAAGCTGCTTTTACTCTCTTCATGATATCTTTTGACATACTGAAGTCATCATTTTAACACAGGTTTTAATGTAATGGGTCGTCAGGAAAGTCATGATGCATTTTTGCATAGAAAAACATAGAAAAAGACATCATGACATTCCCAATGACCTAACAGTTTAATGACCATGTTTTCCTTTTATAATTATATTCTTTATTTTTAAAATCTTTGCTTATCCCCAGATCGAGAAGATATCCTCCTCCTGCTTTGATCTAAAAGCTTTATTGTTTTATCTTTTATATTTAAATCGACAATTCATCTGAAGTTGATTTTTGTGTATGGTATGAGGGAAGGGTAACCCCCCCCCATTGCATATCAAATGAAGCACCATTTACTGACCTGCAGTGACATTTTTGTTGACTTCAAATGACTGCTTATACGTGGGCCTACTTCTGAACTCACTATTCTATTCCATGAATCTCTTTATCCATGTTTACACCAATACCACACAGTCTTAATTACTGCAGCCTTAGGGCAAGCCTTGGAAACTAGTAATAAAGATCCTCCAGTGTCAATCTTTTCACTGTCTTAGCTACTTCTGTCTCTGAATTTCATTTACACACGCTTACATATACACATGAACAATCTCCTCCTAATGCTTTTATTTTTTTTTTAGAGGTTCTTGCCATAGGGCTCGTGCGCTCGCCAGACAGAGAGAGACAGAGAGACAGAAAGCGAGAAATCACCCCCCAGGGGGGATGGCCACGCCACAATCCCTTCTCCTCCTTTCTCCTCTCGGGATCTTGGGCACGCATGCACACGCGCCCAGTGTGAGTTTAAGCCACCAGGTCCGGGACTTGAACGGCTGCTGACTACATGGGAGTCCAGTGATATAGCCATTATGCTAACTGCTGGTCCCAACAATCTCCTCCTAAAGTTTTGACTGAAATTACACTGAGGTTCTAGACAAAGTTTAATGACAGAATGAAAAGGATTTGTTGATGATGTGGGCATGGGGGTGTGGGCAGCTCAGAACCAAGGACAATCAAGTGTCTGGCTAAAGCTGGGTAAACTTCTTCTCCCACCTCCAGACTTAAACTCAAGATGGCAGCTCTTTCTAGGTCTTGAGCCTGCTACTCTAATTTTTTTTTTCCTCTGGAAGATGTTTTTGCTATGGGGCATGTGTGCTCGCCAGAAAGTCAGAGAGACAGAGAGACAGAAAGCAAGAAATCACCTCCCAGAGGGGATGGCCACGCCAGAATCCCTTCTCCTCCATTCTCCTCTCAGGATCTTGGGCATGCATACACACGCGCCCGGCATGAATTTAAGCCACTGGGTCTGGGACTCGAACTATGGTCGACTACATGGGAGTCCAACGACATAGCCGTTACGCCAACTGCTGGTCCCTGAGCCTGCTACTCTTAGGAGTGGAGCTACACCATTTGCTTTCCTGGGTCCCCAGTGTGCCAACTACAAATCTTGAGAGCTTGTCAGCCTCTATAATCACATACAAAAAATATCTTTACATATACGCATGTGTGCACACGCACACACACAGCCTATCGGGTCTATTTCTCTGGAGAACCTTAACTAAAATAGATTTGGGTTCCATTTACTATGAATGAGGAAGACCCAAGCAGATAATGTCTGGAGCAGATGTTAAGATGAAAGAAAAGCTTAGAATCAGCAGCTAGTGTAATGGCTATGTCGCTGGACTCCCATGTAGTCGACCGTGGTTCGCATCCCGGACCCGGTGGCTTAAAACTCACACCGGGCGCGTGTGCGTGTGTGCCCAAGATCCCAAGAGGAGAATGGAGGAGAAGGGATTGTGGCGTGGCCATCCCCCTTGGGGGGTGATTTCTCGCTTTTTATCTCTTTGTCTCTCTCTGTCTTTCTGGCGAACGCACGTGCCCTATAGCAAAAACATCTCCAAAAAAAATAAAAGGAAAGAAAGAAAAGCTCTATTTCAGATACAACTTACACATCAGTCACACAGGAAATGCCCAAGTGAAGATGCACATTTAAATTTCTTCCACTTCACACACCACGGACCAGGTGTTATTCCAACCACTTGACATGTGCACCATTTACGCATCTTACTCTAGAAGAACAACCTCGTGAAATGCATTTATCCCCATTTAACAGACAGGAAAGCAGAGGCACAAAGAGTTGACATGATGTGGCCTAGGTCCCCCAGCCAATGAGCAACACATCCTCTGTGTTCCTTTATTTTTTAATAAGAGATTTTTGCTATAGGGTGGTATGCCCCGCTGCAATCCTTTCTCCTCTATTCTCCTCTCAGGATCTTGGGCACACACTCACAACCACTCGACATAAGTTTTAAGCTGCCGGGTCCAGGACTTGAACTGTGTTCGACTATGTGGGAGTCTAAATACATAACCATTACACCATCTGCTGGCCCCAACCCTCTGTGTTCTTAACTGCTACCCACTATGCTGCCACTCACACCAGGCAGGCAGCTGAGGTCTACAAAACTTACTTGCTCTCCTGGGTCTCAATTTCCTGAAATGTAGAGTGGGGAGGGGGTACTTTTATTTTTTCTTAGGTTTTAGCCATAGGGCACATGTGCTCACTGGAGATAGAGAGAGGAAAAGTGAGAAATCATCCCCCAGGGGAATGGCCATACTACAATCCTTTCTCCTCCATCCTCCTTTTGCTCACATCCTCCGTGAGCATGTGCCCACTGTTATTTTCAAGCCACCAGTTCCAGGGCTTGAACCGCCATCAGCCATGTGGGAGTCCAGCACCTTAGCCACCACGCCACCTGCTGGCCCACTGGGGGTACACTTTTAAAACACTCTTTTCCACTCTGACTTCCAAGGAGCCTGTGCTTTCTAATTAGCCCAGGAGCTCTCTGGGTCAGAGACTTGCCCTGACCTGTTGTGGGTGGACGGTGCCCTGCATGACCCAGGCAAAGACAAAAGAGCCCGCGGACACCTCGCCACTTTGGGCACTTGTGGTCCTGTGACCACAACAGGGCAGGCCAGAGTCTCACTGCCCCACCCCTGGGCCCCTGGAGCTCGGGCCGCTGGCTCTCCATGCAGAGGCAGGAATGCCAGCCGCCTGCCAGGCTCACTCAGGAGACAGCTGTGCCCAATCACTCTGGCCAGCCTGGTGCCCTGGCTGAGCAGAGGTAGGGAGTTGCCGGCCACAGGGAGGGTCCAGAAGGCCCACGTGAATCCACTACGCTCAATAGGAAGCAGCTGCCATCACAGCGGTCAGCCGGCCCCGGTAGAGGAAGGCCTGCCCCGGGCAAGCCAGGGCTGAGCAAACTAAGCCAACACTTGGGAGCAGGTCACAGAAGCCTGGAGGGACATTCTGTTTCCCAAACCTCAGTGTTCTGGGAAAAGTGCCTGCTCAGACAGCCTAGGGCGGGGTGACGGGGAAGGCCTGGGTGGACCTTTGACAGCAGCCTTGCAACTGCCAGGGGAGGACACCCAGGACGCCCCAGGGAGAATAAAGAGAAAGCGGGGTGGGGGGGGGGGGCACTAATGGGGGCAGCAGGGCATGAGACGGCAGCAGGAGCCGGCGGGAAGGAAACAGCAAAGGAGAGCGGCCACGGGGAGACAAAGGGAGAGGGACACCGAGGCCCATAACTAGAAGGCCAAGCCCCCGACAGGGAGGAAAGGGGGGAGGACAAGGGACACGTGACCTGAGCACCTCCACACTCTCCAGCACTGGGCCCACGGGGTCGCGCAGCAGTGTGTGACGGCGCGGTCCCAGTAACCGCGACAGCGGCCAGTTGGCATCTGTGCACCACCTATGGTACAGCAACCCTCTGCGGTACATGCGACAACTCGGCATGTTTTACAGATGAAGAAACTGAGGCACAGAGAGGTCATCACAGACTTAGAGAAGTGGCTAAACAGGGTTCCAATCGTCAGGCCTAGCTCTTAACCAAACACTCCTGTAAGGTGTTTACTGGCTCCATTTTACAGAAGAGAAAACTGAGGCTCCGAGAGGCCCACCAAAGGAAGAGCACAGAAGCCCATGCGTGCACGTGATGTCCATTGTCCGTCCTGTGGACCCGGCCTTAGGAGGCCAGAACAGAGAAAGAAACTGAAGCTCAGAGACAGTAAGTGACATGTTCAGGACCGCAAAGCGAGTCGGAGGTAATGCTGAATGCAGGGCCGGGGGTCTGGACCACAGCCCTCAGCTCCAGCCTCTGGAGAAGAACTGGTTCATCCCTGAGACAAAGTAACAAGAAAGAGGATTTGAAAAGGGCTGCAGGAGCCAGCGGGGCCACCTCCACCTGCTGAGCAAGAAAATGGGAAGCCAGGAGTCCCTGTCCACCAACCTACCCACCCACCCGGTCATCTACCCGGGCCCAAGCTCCTCCAACCAGTCATCCATCCCCCACCTCCTAGCTCTCCTTCTCTCCACCATTCATCCATCCATCCATCTAACCACTCGGTCATCCCACTACCCTGCCTTCTATACTGCAGCCTTTGGCAACTACCAACCAACCACCTACCCATCCATCAACACACCAACCTACTGGCCACCTATCAGCTAACCTCCAAACCTCCCTCACGCAGCCATCCTCCCAGTCATATCACCACCCGACCATCCATCCATCTACCCATTCACTCCAGAAACTGTACATTTAGGACCCAATCTACCCGTCACCTGAACACGCTGTAGCCACGCTGTACCAGTTTCTCCAACTGCCCACACATCCGTACACTCCCCATCTTTCCAACTACCCGTCCATCCAGCCATCTCCTAAACCTCCAACTGTTCTACGACTCGCTCATTCAACAACTCAGTCATCCATGCACACATCAGTTCACACACCCTCCCTCTTATCTACCACCCACTCACCTCCCAGACCGCCAACCACCTATCTAGCCCTCCCCCACCGGCCACACATCCCAGGCACACGTCCGCCTGTGTCCACCCACCTCTCATCCACCAATCCACTCACTCCTGGACTCCACAAAGAGAGAAGCAAAAAGTCCCAGAGGAAGACCCAAAGTTGAAAATATGTTCCTTTCCCTCCAAAAGCTTAACAGTAAAAGAGCTTCCCTCCCTCAAACCCTCTACCTCTGGACCTCAGAATCACTGGATGCTGGTGTCACAAAGAACCTCCACACTCCCTGGCTATCCAGACTGATGTGTCTAATACGTGCCATGAGACACAGGGAGCTCCTGAGACCTTACACGTGACTAGGATAAATCAAGACGTGTAACAGACACACCAGATTTTGAAGACAGTATAAAAAAAAAAAAAGAATAAAAAATATCTTTTTAATATGTTTTAAAACTGATTATATGTAATATTACAATTATATACATAATTATAACTGGAAATAAAATGTTTGGGCATATATTGAATTAAATAAAATATAGGGTCATCAGAAAATTCATAATGCGGGAGCAGCAGATGCCATAAGGTTACACTGCTGAACTCACACATGGCTAACCATGGTCTGAGTCCTGGACCTGATGGCTTGAAACTCACACTGGACACATGTGCGTGTTGTTGATACTTCAAGCCACCAGGTCCAGGGCTTGAACTGGACCTGGGAGGAGAACGGAGGAGAAACGATTGTGGCATGGCCATTCCCCGCCAGGAGGGTGATTTCTTACTTTCCTTCTCACTGTCTCTGTCTCTGTCTGTCTCTATCTCACATGCACGCGCATATGCCCTAAGGCAAAAATCTCCATTAACTCACAAAAGAGAAAAGGGAGGCCCAGAGAGGGGAGTGATGAACCTGAGGCATCACTATGAGAAAGTGGCCGGTTAGACCCAATCCAGCCTCCTGGCCCCACTGCACAGCCTCGCCCGGGGAACTCACCTGGATTTCCGCTTGCAGTAGACAAGGAGGTTGTCGAAGAGAAAGAAGGCCCTCTCCTGGATGTTGCCGGCAGAGATTTTTAACAAGGTTCCTTGCAGAAGGAGCTGGGTGCAGATGTCTGTAAGGTTGGAGCCCTGGGAGAGCAACGGGGGGTGGAGTGAATGAGCTGGCTGATCCAGAGTACCCAGGATAACCCCTTCCTTTCCCAGAAACAGAGCCTACCTCCACCTCCCTCCACACCCCCAACAATCCTAATACACTACAGACAAATCTGTCAGCAGACAGAAAATTGATACAATTTGATTAATGGCTTCCATCTGTTGAGTGTTCCAGAACATTCCCAGGGAGAACATGTCAAAACAGTCATATGTCCATTTTACAGAAGGGAGACTTGGGGCAGGGAAGTGCTGTGACTTGCCAGCTCTCAGAGTTAATTGCAGGCCCTAATCAGTGGCTGGTTGTGTTTTGGTTTGGTTTAGTTCGTTGTTTTTTCCTGCTTATCCTTCTCCCCTTATTTAAATACATCTTGATAAGTCATTCTATCTCTCCCACAAGAATGCCACCTCCATAAGGGCAGAGCTGTCCTCAAGCATATGCACTGTATTCCCAGCATCTACAATAGCCTCAGACACATAATATGTGCTCAATAAATGCTAGTAGAACAGGCAGCACACGCAGCATGCACGCCAGCTAGGGCAGGATCCTGAGAGCACTCGATCTAGCTAAGGACATGTGTGCGGAGAGGAACAGTTCCCAGGCTCTACCCCGCTGTCTGTGCTGAGCGACAAGAATGGCAAAGGCACTAAGAGTGCATAAAGTGTCCTGGGCTTCGGTGAGGGTCAAGGCCACATGGTTGGGAAAGGCATTGGGAGGAGTGAGCTGGGCCTTAGAAGATGGCTAAGACAAAGAGGCTGAGGGCAGAGATGGGGAAGGCCCTGGCTAGAGAGGAGTCCTCAGAGCTGGGGACCATGCAACTCAGAGAGATCCCAAAGTCTAAACAGTGAAGAAGCTGGAAAGACATCCTGGCAGACAGAAAATGCCAACTGAGGCAGACCTGGCCTCCCTGGATCCATTCTCCTTTTGCCATTGTGGGAAAGGGAGCTTCGGCCAGCTCTTGGCTGCCAACCACACACTGCATTTCCCAGTCTCCCTTGCACTAGGCATGGTCATGTGACTCAATGATCACCTATGCAGCCCACTGCCACATCACTTCCATGAAAGAACACTGCTTCCTTCCCCCTCAACCCTTTTCCTCTTCCCACAGCTGGGAGACGAACACAGTGGAAGTGGATGCATCGTAGCAGATGGTGGAGCAAGGAGCTGGAAGGAATCCGTGCCCTGACTGAGCTGAGTGCTGTCTACCTCTGCACGCTGGTAGGAAGGCACTGGACCTCACTGAAGCCACTGCAACCAGTGCTTTTCCTAGTACATGAGATGAGTACACAGGCCCGTAGGAGGTGGGCAATGGGAGGATACGTAGGCCCAAGGGACGTTACACAAAAGCAGTGTTTTAAAAGAGATTCATAGTGGGCCAGCAGGTGGAGTAGTAGTGGTCAAGGTACTGGACTCCAATGTGGCTGACCACGGTTGAAGTCCCAGACCCGGCAGCTTGAAATCCATTCTGTGCGCATGTGTGTGTGTGCCCAAAATCCCAAGAGTAGAATGGAGGAGAAGGATTGTAGTGGTCATCCCCCCTGAGGGAGCAATTTTTTATTTTTTCTTTCTGTCTCTCCAGCAAGTGAACGCACCCTAGGGCAAAAATCCCTCAAAAAAAAGAGAGAGAGATTCGCAGGACAGATCTGCAGGTTACACTACTGGGAGGAACA
Source organism: Tupaia tana (assembly GCA_026018925.1). NCBI lineage: Eukaryota > Metazoa > Chordata > Mammalia > Scandentia > Tupaiidae > Tupaia > Tupaia tana. The sequence continues at coordinate 16,310,107 of JAKSZU010000015.1, read as the reverse complement.
AAGAGACGTGCTGTTGTCCCCACATGAAAATGAACTTGGGGAAGTGCGGTGGAGAATTATTCACAGGGTCTTCTTCCCCAAACCTTCAACATCCAGAACCAACAAGAAGTTCATACGCCAGTGAGACCTGCTGGCTCAGTTAGTTCTGAGACCACGTAAGGGGAACTGGTTTTGCAACTAAGCAACTGGGCTGTCTGCTAACGCCCCCTGCCGCAGTCAGAGCTGGTGTGACCTGTGCCCCTTGGTCCCTCTGGGCACAGCAAGCCCATTCACCGACAGTACCGGAGATGCCCACAGGGCCCACTCTGGGCTCTGGGGACCCAGCTTCCTGTGTGCCCATTAAGAGAAATCACAGCTCTTGGCTGGAGTGGGGGCCTCCACAGACCTGAACACTCACATGCCACAGGAAGATCTGACTCCCACAGCACAGCAACCAGCAAGAGACAGTCTGCTGGGCCAATACTCAGTCTTTGTACCGACTATCCTGGGTCTCCCTGCTGTCCCCTTGTGTGTAAGTGAGCAGTGATGGGTTCTTAACCCAGAGTTTCCAGAGCCCGCGGGAGGCATGGGCCCTGCTCCTCTCTAAGAACAGTCACACCATCTTTGTTACTGGGAGTCTTGCACACCACACCAATGCTGGGCACAAGTCTAGTCAACGCTGCAGGGTGCTTTCTTCTAAGAAAAATAGGACCAGGATCCTGCTCCATGGCCAGGGCTGCCCCTAACGGCTCCTGAGGCTGCTCTGGGCCAGGCACCAGTCTGGCCGCTGTGTGGGCAACAGCTGCCCAGGCCTCAAGTGACCCAGAAGTACTGACTGCCATTATCCTGACTGTACAGATGAAGAAACTGAGGCAAAAGAAGTTCTCCAGGCGCAGGACGCTGGCTCCTGAGCTTGCTTCCGAGGTATTGCAACACACTGCCGTCTCCTGTGCGCAGTGAAACGGACTGAGGGACTCGCTTATCTGGTTTTAACTAAATCAGTCTCACGACACAAAAGGGCAAGTGGCTTACAGAGGATCAAGGGGGGGGGGGAAGTGGGTGGGAGATGAAACAGTGGGTGATGCAGGCCCAAGCAGACAGAGAAGGTGGAGAGTATGCTCCCCTGCCCCTGCCCCCGCCCCATGAGAAGCCCCTCGTGGCCAAGTTCCAAGAGGGAAAGGGAGAGGACAACCAACTCATCAGATCGGCAGGAGGCCAAACAGGAAGATCAGAAACGACTGAGAAGAGCCTCTGCAATGAGGATCTGCAGCCACCATCGTGCACGGCGAATGGCACCCTCGGCCGTACCCAGACACCGCAGCTACGGACGGCGCAAGCCGCTTCACGACGAGACTGAGACGTCGTCTTCTCTAGCTGGAACGCATCATCTCACCTGGCGAATCACACTGTATTTGAACATCCTTCCACCATTTCACATTTTCCAAGGAACCTTCGTATTCTATACATCACTTTAGCCTCTAAACGACCCTGGGAGATCCTTTCAGAGGTATCATTCATAAAACACATGGGGGACACGAGGCCCACAGAGCAGGACAGCCTCTGTAGCTATAACCTACGGAGGCTGGGTCTCAAAACCAAGTCCCTGGGCCTCCGCTTTCTCATCTGTCCAATCAGGATAATAACAGCACCTCTTCGTGTTTGAGGCATGCAATAGAAGCTCATTCGTTGCCAGATATTCTTACATCAGGTCACTCTATTTCCTACTGCACCCAGAAACGGCGATCAAAATAAGGGCCTCTGAGCTCTCAAACGGTAGAGATATGCAGAGTCAGAAAGGATTCCAAATAAGAACCCTTAGTTCTTATTTCCCTAGGCCCTTACTAAGAGAAGGCATCTGGAAACCACTTCTGCTTTGGCTGCCAAAGGGATTGCTCAACACCCTCTCTACATGGGCCCATGTGAGAAATTTCTTTTCCAGCTGAATACCAGGAAACTCTGTCCCCCAGAAAGACTGCTCTGCTTCTTCATTTTTTGACAGTGAATATTTGGTAACTTACATGTGCTGCTCTTTTCACGCTGGCTACCAGGAAGCTCAAAAGATGTTTAAATGAGTCCATTCTATTTACTCTTGAGGTTGAAAGTGGCCATGTGACCCATCAGTGACCATGAGGTGAAAGGGGAAGTCTCTAAATGACTTCTTTCTGAGAGAGGTTTTCCTCCACTGGGAAAGAAAGCTCTCTTCTCTCACTGTCCTGGCCATCCCATCTCTTCCAGTTTTACACACATAATGCCTAGAACAGCTGCTTTTACAGAACCATGAAGGAAAGGCCAAGAAGATCCCAAGAGGCCAAATCAGGAGCTCTGACATCATGAGGCTAAGGAGGCCTTAGAGAACGCACACATCATAACCGACACATTCGAGTTCAAGGCAACTTCCAGTTGCAGAAAACAGAAACCAAGCTAGGCGCTTCAAGCAAAAAGAAAGGAGGGGCTTATTCAATCACTGAGAGAGTTGAAGGAGCCCAGAACCCAAGCCAGGCCCTCAGAGAACCAGCTCTGCAGAACTGGCCCACCAAGAGTGTGCTGCCCTGCCCCGGTTGAGAAAGGGAGAACCTGACCACCTGCCCACGCTCACAGTCCAAGAAAACACTGCCCAGGCAGCATGTAGGCGTTCAGTGGCTTTTGTCGCTGCTGTCAGCAAGCATCCCATGATTGCTAGATACACACCAACAGCAACAAATGAGATTCTTGAGTCTTGACACCAAGGAAGCTGGAACCTGGGCCTCTACGAATGCTATCCCAGAAAGCCAGCCATGGCCATGGCTGTACCTTGCTGCTAAAGAGCAGAAGGGAGGCCTCTCCCATGCTCCCACATTCCAAGTCTCCAGCAGCTGGATCTGATACCAGCATACTCCAAGTTCCAAGAGAGTCTGTAAAGGCAGCGCTTCATTCACCAACCTCAGAGGGACAGGAAGGCCCAGTGGAAGGAGCGTGGAAGGACAGGACAAGTGCCAACCAATACCTGCCTCTTCCTGAAGATAGACCCCTCTCCTCCACTTCCAGACCCTCAACTCCACAGTGAGACAGCGTCATGTGAAGATGTCCCAGAACAGAGAAATGAACTGGATCCCAAGCACAGCAAGTGCCTTCAAAGGCCAGGAAACCCAGAGGGCCTCAGGTAGATGATTCAGAAAGCAATCTCTGTCTGAGGCCCTTTCATCTTTAGTCGTAATCTTCCATTCCAGCTGGATTTCCTCCGATAACTGATTCTTTTATTTATTCAGATTTTCCCATTTCCTTCTTTGATTTGCAGTAAACCTTTACTAATTGAACTAAGGTGTGGGAGTTTAAACAATGACTTACGTTCATTCCAAGGACCTCAAGAATATCAGTGCCTATCGATATCAGTAATATCAATAGGCACCATTTACCAAGTACCTATTTTCTATATGCCAGGTATAGAGAAGGACACTCAAGTGATGAAAAGATAAGACACCTAAAGTCACCCAGCAAGGAAGTATCAAAGCCAGAATTCTGTCCTGGGGTAGTAGGGGGACACTCAAGCACAAACCTTGAGCTCAGTGCCAACAGCTCAAAGACCTGCGTATATCAGGCAAGGATGCCAACACGTGAAGGAATGTGGGGAGTAATCGGGAGTGGCGGGGACTGAGGAGAACTAGAAGCTCGGGTGGCTGTTGCCAGGAGACACAAGGACCCAATATTACCAATTTTTCACAAGAAATTCAAAATCTAAATTTTATGCAGATTTAAGTGGGAAATAACTAAGCAAAGCTTTCAGACATTGCACAGGCCAAATACACTGCAGGATGAATCTGGTAGCCAGGCCGCAGCATGGGCAGCTGTGCCGCCCCGGCCCCTCTCCAGTCCAGGAGGCCCCTCCAGCCTTACACGCACCTCCCAGCCCTCGATGTGCGACTGTAGCTGCTCCAGGGCTTCCAGCTTCTCCATCTGCCGCTTGGTCTCGTTGATATTGGAGCAAACGGTCTTCATGGCCTGCAGGGCACTCTGGACCGCGGGGTGATCTGGGTGCTTGCCGGGGGTCCTCTTGGCCAGCTCCTGGGGTAGAGGTGGGGCAGGAATGAGAGACGATATCCAGAGGGGAACCAGCCTGAGCTGAATCTCTGCTCTGCACTGTGTAACTGTGTCACCTAAGGCTGGGGACATCACTCACTCACTCATTCTGTAAATGTCACCTGAGCATGACTACAAGTGTCCTAAGGCCTGGGAATCCATCAACAAAACAGACAGAAACTTCTCACCTGGGGGATACCACATTCTAGGAAAGGGGATGGGACAAACAACGAAAAAAACAAGTATAATACAAGGTCAAGCAGTGATAAAGACTTCCAAGACGATCGGGGACCAGCCCTGCAGCACAGTGGTTAAGCGCTGTGTATTAGGAATCGAACCCCCCATAGCGGACCGCGGTTCAAATTCCTGCTCCAATAGCTTGAAAAATACACTGGGCATGTGTGCATGTGCCAAATCCTGACAGGGTGGAGAAATGAACGAAAAGGTTGTGGAACAACCATGCCCCACTGGGGGGTGTTTTCTCTCTGTCTCCCTCTCTCTTTCCCTCTCTCAGTCCCTGTCCATCTCTGGAGAGTACATGCACCCTCTAGCAATGACCAAAAAAGACAAATCGGGACAAGGGGTTAGGGAAGTGTCATTTCTAACAGGAGCTCACAGCCCCACCATGTAGGAGTGTGGCCACATGATGCCAGAGGTCACATGGAGGGCTCCATGTTGGTATCCCAGGGCTACCTGAACACACTAGGCACACCTATGGGCATACCCATGACCCTGGCTGGCTGCAGGGCTTGGGGAAGGACCGCGGCGTGATGATCCTGTCGAGCGTGCCCATTTCCAATCCCATCGCCCCCACCCCACTGCCTCTCAGAAAATAGATAAACTTTAGAAAAAAAGAAGGAAGATGGGGACCAATTTAAATAAAATGAATAAATAAAATTAAATAATTATTTAAAAAAGAAAGAAAGAATAAGGAGATCAAGGTTGGCTTTGCTGAGGCAGTAACATTTGCACAGAGACACTGGATGAAGCCAGAAAGGAGGATGAAGCAAAAACCTAGGGGAAGTTTGTCCCGATAAGAGAAGCGGCAAGTGCACGGGGCCTAGGGTAGGAGCCGACACCGCATGGAACAAGGAAGGGTGAGCAGGCCGTGTGTATGCGGGGCGGTAAATCAGAGATGGGGAGAAATGCAGAGATCAGTAGATCACAGAGATGGCCACAGACACGGCCCCTCCCCAGGCCCGGTGCTCTTATCTGCAAAATATATCAAAAATGCCTCGCCTTCACAGGAACATGGGACAAGGCATGTGACATAGCCAGTCACCTCTTAATCCATGAAACCCCTTCTCACCACCACCCCACCCTCAGCCCAGGCACAGACCGGGACATTCTCGAGGCCCCGACAGTCTTAAAGATTTCAGCCGTGTACCCAGTGTGATGAGAGAATACTGAGAAGAAGGGATTAGCTGGGCCTCAAGATATCAGGGGAGATTTTGAGGCCGAATCACCCAACCAACCGCCGCTGGCCTCTCGTCCAGGCTGTGCCAACGGAGATAAGTCTCTGTAATCGCCTTGCCCAGAAACGTGCCCAACGGCTCCAGTCTCTCCCCTGCACCCCAGCTCTCTACTCCCCCCCAAATCACAGATAATGTCCCTGCAGACGTGACACTCTCATGTGGTGGCTCTGAACAAAAATGTGGCCTCGAGGCCTAGCTCTGCTCCCCCTAACTAGAGGGCCTGGGGCCAGTCTCCCCTCCTTTCTGAGCCTCAGTTTTCATTGTCTGCAAACCAGAGAGCTGACAGGACGAAGGTGATGACGACGGCAGCAGTTACCACCTGCTAAGCCCCACTCTGTGCTGGTGAGACGTTCAGGTATTATCCTACTTATCAGACGAGGAGACTGAGGCATGACAAGGAAGCCCTAGGCCTCAAGAAATAAGAAAATAAGAGGAGGAACTGGGATCTGAGCCCAGACCATCTGGTTGCACTCACGGCCATGGTGAAGGGCGAGCCAGACGCTCTGGGCAGAGGGCCTGAGACGTATACTGAGCATCAGTACATGCTGGGCCCTGTCGTTCTGTCACTGGCACCTCCTGGCCAGGAGCAGCCATCTCCATACAGCAGGGCTGTTCTGAGCTCCCTGCAGAAAACCACCTCCCAAAACATCCCTTCTCCACTTCTCTCATCTCCGCCCTGCCTCTTCGCTGAAGAGCGGTCCTCACGTTCCCAGGTCCGGGTGTTCTGCACCATCAGGACCCCAGGGTGGCTGAGCTCCTGCTGTGTGCCCAGGAACATGCCCCAGGGGAGGAGGGCGGAGTCGATGGGACCCTGCTTTCTCACTGCTGGCTCCACAATAGAGGAGAGGGTGGGGGGTCGGGCAACAACCCCATGTGGTGAAAGTGCTCCTGACAAATCAGGGAAGGGGGAGGACAGTTGGTCTGAAGCAAGCTGGAAAGGCTTCCAGGAGGAAGTGAGACAGAGACGGGCAGATGCCAGGACAGAGCCCTACTAACAAGGAGGGTTATAAACTATCAAAAAGTTTGTGAAAATAGAATTAAAGTACAAGTTTATTTTGGTGTCAAAAAAAAAAATTGAAATCAGGGACCAGTAGGTGGCGTAGTGGTTAAGGCGCTGGATGCTCTCACATGGCTAACCATGGTTCGAGCCCCGGACCTGGTGGCTTGCTTCCTCACTTTCTCTCTCTCTCTCTCTCTCTCTCTCTCTCTCTCTCTCTCTCTCTCTCTCTCTCTCTCTCTCGTGTGTGTGTATTATGTGTGTGTGGTCAAATTAAAATAAATAAATGAATACATAAAATTAAATTAAATAATTTTTAATGGAAATCCATGCATGGTTTTTTCAAAATACATATTTTCCATGAACTTTACAAAGAACCCCCCACCCTGTATTTTGACTCACTCATCATTCAACAAATACTGACTGAGCAAATGATCTGAGATTGGGCACTGGGGGTTGGGCAGGGAACAAACATCCCAAAGGGAGCTCACAGTCGAGAGGGGACAACAGGAGCTAGGTGATGTGGTGGTAAACTCTCTGCAAGGCCATCCCACATGGGAAGGTTCCTGGTTCAAGCCCAGAGACCTCACTGAGTATGCTGTCGTGGGCTTGCCCTTGATCGTGAACTGGCTGAGGCTGCAGTGGAATGCACAGGACCCTAGTGGAGACTCTGACTCTGTCTGTCTGTCTCCCTCTCTCTCTCCTTCTTGCTCATGAAAGAATAAATAAATAAGCTTTAAAAAGAAAAGGGGGGACTAGCAGGTGGCTCAGTGGTTGAGGTACTGAACTCCCACATGGCCAATCACAGTTCAAGGCCTGGACCTAGCAGCTTGAAATTCATGTCAGGAATATGTGCATGCCCAAAATCCTGAGAGGAGAATGGAGGAGAAGGGACTGCAGGGTGATTCCTCACTTTTTCTCTCTCTGTCTCTCCGGTGAGCACATGCACCCGATGGCAAAAAATCTCTCTTAAAGAGAGAGAAGGGAACTGCAAGGTAACAGCTAGTACTACCGCCAATACTAGTAACAGGCTGGAGCGTTCTCTCAAGAGAGGGAACTGCTTCTAAGGTAGAGAGTTCCCATCACTAGACGTAATAGATTCGGGCCCACCCCTGCCTTATCCTGGCCCTAAGAGCACGTCGGAGCCTGAAACTAGAAGGTCTTGTGGTCAAGAGAATAGGCTGTGGGGGAGGGCAGTTTTGTGACCTTGCACAAATGACCTCACCTCTCTGAAGCCAGTTTGCACACCTGGAAAACAAGCTAACAGTCCTCCCAGGTTGCTGCAAGGATCCCACGGGATGAGAACGTGAGCCTCGAGATACAGCAGGGGTACAATATCACCGTCGGTATCGTGTCCATGATGCCCAGTAAGAGTAACAGTAGCGGTACCCTAGCAGTAATCAGAACCACCGGCATCTACTGAGTCCTTCACTGTGTGCCAGGCACTGGCCTGGACTTCAGTGTGTGCGTTCATTACTTCTGGAATCATCCCAGTGGACTAAGTACTCCCTGCTCTCTCTATAAGGAAACAGAAGCACAGAGAGGTCAAGCCTCTTGCCCAAGGCCACCGAGCCAGAAAGTGAAACCTGGTGAGTGCTAACCACATCTGCAGGCCCCTCCAGAAACAGTAACAGCTGACAATATGAGCACCCCCAAATTAGGCTCTTAGTACAGGAAAATGTCTGGGCAGGGACAGGCCCTAGGGGATCCCTTAGGAATTCTTGAGATGGGGCCCAGGTGGTGGCAGAATGGTGCTTCAGTCCTCGGCAAGGCTGGCCCATATGAAATGGTTCGGGGTCTGTGTCCAGAGACTTCTCTAAGAAGCCTGGGCACATGTGTGCCTGTGACCTGGGACCAGCTGACCTGGTTACAGCATGGGGACCCTGCCGAGCCTGTCTCTCTGTCTCTGTCTCTGAGGCTCATAGAGGAAAAAAACTTAAAAAAAAAAAAAAAAAAAAAAAAAAAAAACCCTGGGGGCAGAGGCACTGTGCCAGGGAAGTCTCTCTGTGAAAAGCCAGCGGAAACCCCTCTGAGCTCCAGGCCAGGTCACCTTCCCCGGCACCTGCCCCTCCAGCTTCATGTGGTTTTGCAAGTGGGGCTTCAGCCAACAGTTTCCTAGAAGAGAGGATGTCAGGGCAGAGGATGTCAGAGCAGAGGAGCCGCGTGTTTCCGTGAGCTGCCTCACCTCCCTTGCGCCACCCCACCAAAATCACATTTATCAAAAGGGTGCCCACAGGTGCTCACTGGAGGCAGCCCCGTCACACCAGCAAAGGTACGGCATCTGCCCACAGCAGGGTCCTGGGAGTGGCTGACCGGCAGTCAGCCATGTGGGATCCAGCTATCTTAATCACCACACCACCTGGCTAGCCCCCAAAGGTGTTGTTTGTTTGTTTGTTTGTTTTTAAAAAGGTCACAGAGGCCTACCTAGTGGTACAGTTGGAAACTACACAGCTGACTGTGAGTCCAGATCCCTGTGTCGGCCTGAAAACATACCAGGCGCGCACGCACATGCCCGACATCCCAATAAGCTGGAGGGCAGGACAGAGGGGACCATGCAGTAAGGAGACCATGCCAAGTGGGTCTCTCGCTCTCTTTTGTGCACATGCTCTCGACCATGAATAAAATAAACTTTTTTAAAAACGGTCATAAAAACAATAAACTAGACATTCAGTCACTAACAAAGAAGCATCAGACGGACCCATAAACCCATCGTGTGAAACAAAGCTGGATCTGTCGCTGGAAGACGCGGCAGTGCCCACCCTGCCCTGTGACCTGGGGTTGACAGAGGCCCAAAGGAGGCACAGGGATTGGAAAGTCATGCTGTCCACTCCACAGACAAAAAGGCAGCACAAAGTGGTGGCGAGTGTCACCAGTGGGACTGGATCAAAGAGAAGGGACCCTCTGCCCGCGCAGGAAGGGGCTGACATGCAGAGGCGACCACCATATGGTCCTGCTCCCACAGGCCAAGCTGGTGCTCTGAGCACCTACAGCCCCGGGGTCCCCTCCTCCCACTCCTAGATGGACAGCAGGATACAAATGAATAGGTGCTGAGGAGACCCACCACTGCTTAAAGGGAAAAAAAAAAAAAAAAAAAGGAAAAGAAAACAAGAAGCGAAAGACATCTGGAAGTCCAAGAAAACCCAGAATGGAAAAGCAGCACAGCAAAGAAAGCCTCCACGCACACAAATCACATGCAGATTTCATGCAAATGTATTTCCCATTTTAACAATTTCAGCCCCTGCTATCTGTCTAAGAAAACTGCAGCTTCCTCAATTAGGAATTAGTGGCATTGATGAAATAATGCTCCTGGGTCTTAAAAACTCCTTCCTTCCATTGGAGAGTTAAGGGGAGACAGGAGGAGGAGGACTGGGGTCCGAGAGCACACCCTCTGGCTCTGATGAGAATAAGCTATGTGACCTTGAACAAGACTCCTCCCCTTTCTGGACCCAAGCCTCCTGGCTCTGCATTTGTGGCTGGACCAGGCTAGACACTATGGCCTGCCTGTCTCAGCAAAGCAGGGGCACTGGTCACCCCAGGCCTGCATTTCCGTCCAACAAACACGTGGCTGGGCTGAGTGGTGGCCGCCCCCTTGCACAGGACAGGCATCCTCCAGTCTGCCATGGTCCACACCCACCTCGCCAAGTTACATCCAACCTGCCCACTCATTTCCTGCATTCGCCCTGCAGGGACCTGTGTTTGTGTTCCCAGGAAGGTAGGGGCTCTACATCCAACCTTCCCATGCGGCCCTACACCCTCACTCCCAATTCCGGGCTTCTCAGAGACATCTCTCTAAAGGCAATGATAACACTGGAGAGGTGATGGTGGTGATAAGAGCTCTCAATTCCAAATTAGCAGAAGCAAAAAGAAAGGAAAAAAAGAAAAACAGAATAAAGAAAAAAAGAGCAACTGAACAACAACAACAAAAAAAAAAACTCAAAAAGAAAGCAAAAAGAAAAAAAAACAGAATAAAGAAAAAAGAGCAACTGAACAACAACAAAAAAAAAAAACTCCAAAAGAAAGCAAAAAGGGAGAAAAAGAAACATCAAAAAAGATAACCAGAAATCAGAAAGAAAGATGTAAGAAACAAGTTCAAACACATCAATAAACACAAAAATACTAAGTGAATTAAACTCTCTAATTAGAAGATACTGTTGGGCCAACTGGCGGCATGGCGGTTAAGGTGGCAGGACCCCACCTAACTGACTGTGATCTGAGTCCTGGGCCCAGCAGCTTGGAAAACAGGCTGAGTGCATGTGCGTTCTTGCCCAAAACCCCAAGAAGAGACTGGAGGAGAAGAGACTGCAGTGTGGCCAGACCACCCCAAAAGACTGTGAGGGGTACGTTCTCATTTTCTCTGCTTCTCTCCAGTAAGCACACACTCCCTCTGGCAAAATATTTTCAAAACGAAGAAGATACTGTCAGATTGGATTTTTAAATTTGAACTTGGTGATGTTTACAAAAGAAAGCACTAAAGTCTAAGAGAACAGAAAGGTCGATGGTAATAGGATGAAACATGACATTCCAAGAAAATACTTATCAAAAGAAACCTAATGTATTTGCATTAGTATTGAACAAATGGGTCTTGAGATAATAGCTCGTAGTTACCAAGTACTTCTAAGTATTTTGCGGATATTTTTTCATTTAATCTGCATAATAATCCATAAAAGAGGAGGAAACTGAGACACAGAGCTTAAAGTCACATCTCCAAGAGGCAGTGCTGACAAACACAGGAGCGAGGCCTGCTAAAAATAGAAACCATTATGGTATCAGTCACTAACGTTTACTGAGTGGACCAGCTACTGGTGACATGCAAGGTGTTTTCCTAAGTTTTCTCACGCATTGTCCAGCTCATCTTCGCAGTAAGCCTGAGAGGCAACTAGTCCCTCCTTTCACGGCCAGCCAATGAGGCACACAGAGGTTCCGAAACCTGCCCTTGGTGACACAGAGGCGCCTAAGAAGAGGCAGACCTGGGTTTCTCAGTTCAGCCTCTTAATCACACACGGCATGGCAGAAAGAAGACTGCAGGCAGGACCCTAGGAAGAGTGACTCAGGAAGGCTCCTTGAAGACGGGGCACCTGAGCATGGCCCTGAAGGGAAGTGAGGGGAAGACCCTCCCGCTGAGGGGTGTCCTGGGGCTGGTGCTGCTCACCACACAGGAAAGACCTGATGTGAGGCTGGTACAGGCTGGGAGCTGTGGGCAAGGTGTCAGTGCTCGGGCTGATAGACAGGATGAGGGGTGGCCACTGTGGTTGGGGAGGGACAGAACCAGGGCAAGGCTGCAGTGTAGACTTCCTGTGCCTACTCTGCAAGATGGTGACAATCTAGATCCCCAGCAGTTGGGAGTGCATTTTATAACATCAAGCCAGACGAAAACCAAAAAGACGACCTGAGGTATCCAAAATAATCAAAAGGACTCTGGCAAATCAATACAAAAGGCAGCTATCCAATAGGGAATGGGCAAAGGGCATAAAGTGGCATCTCACATGACACGCCCACTCCCAGCGCCACCCTGTCTAGCTAGCTCGTGCCCAGGCCACCGAGGCGAACTGCTCCCTGGTCTCCCGCCTGCACCTCACCACCCCAGTCCACTCTCGATGCACGGCCAGGGGCGCCTGCTAGGGTGAAGTCAGATCCTGTCCTTCCTCTGCTGAGAACCTTCCATGGCTCCCGCCTCACTCAGAGGAAAGACAAAGACCCCACAATGGCCCACAAGGCCCTGTGTGACCCAGCCCCGCTACTTCTCCAACCTCGCTCCCCTCTACCTCACAATCTTCTCTCCAGTCACTTGGACCTCTTCAAGGTTCCTCAGGCACAGCAGGTGCATCCGTGGCCCAAGGCCTTCACAATGGCCACTCCCTCTGCCTGGAAGACCTTCCCCCTGGGACTCGCTCGGCCCCCTCCCTCACCTCCCAATGTCCCCCTTCATGGTCCAGCCTTCCCCAACCACAGCATCTAAAACTTCAAACCCCAAGGCACTCCTGGCCTGACAGGTCTTTCCCCAGGAGTCTCTCCCTCTGAACAAGCATAGCTTTTCCTATTCACCCACTTGCTGTCTGTCAGCCCTGAGAATGTCAATTCCACAGGGGCAGAAGTTCGGGTCATGTTTTTACATTTTATATCTCCAGCACTAGAACAGTGCCTGAGATACAAAATAGCTCCTCAATAAATAGCTAGCAAATGAATGAATGGCTTCAAACCCTCTAAACACTGCAGCCCCAGCCATGGCTCACTCCTGGAGGTAATCAGGGAGGTACAAAGGGATCTACAGGAGTGGTGCCCCTCCTGTGTCGCTCACTGGTGTGTATATATAACGTTGTCTCCTTCCCTCTCCCCTCTACCTATTCCATATAAAGTTTTCTCATGTGCTACCCACAGTCCTTTGAAGAGCTGTGAGGGGTACATGTCCCGTACTCTGGGACACATGCCACTCCGAGCTGTCCCTCTCCACCAGGAACTGGGGCCAATACTTCCCTAGTGGTGGACCTCGCTCAGTCCTTCCCAGGGCTGCCAACCCTCGTCTGGGCCACACTGTGGAAGACAGAGACAACAGCAGAGTGGCAAGGCCCCCACGCTGGCTGGGCTGACAGCTGCATCACCCACAGACAGCCATGGGAGGACAGCAGACACCGGAGATAGTGCATGGACCTCGGGCTGCACCCCAGCAGCCATTCTGCAAAACATAATCCGACACAGAGCAGCAGAGCAGCTGTGGCACACGGACAGATCCCAGGGCAGGCCCTGTCTGGCCCCTCAGTGCTGGACAGGGTTTGAGGCAAGCTAACATTCTGACATCAGAAACCTTCACATGAAAGTCCCAATTTCTAGATTTGCAGACTGTTGGCAAACCCTAGGGTAGCATTTCCACACTCATTCAAGGAGTAGATGGGGGCTTCCCCCGTGTGCCAGGCACCGTTCCAGGCAAAGAGAAACAGGCCAACTCGCTGTCCTTGTGCAACTGATACCCTAACGGGGGATACCCTAATGGAAAATCAACCCATTCACCAAGAGCTGGAGGGCGGAATGTGAGCCAGAGCAGAGTGCTGTGCTGTGAAGAAAAATAACAGCAAGGTGAGGGGACAGCGAGGGACAGAGGCTGTGGTGGTCGGGGTGGGGGGCTCTGCTGCTCAGTCTGACAAAGACTAGGCAGAGGAAAGAGCGAGTGCAAAGGCCCTGCGGCACGAACCTGCTTGTCGAGTTCGAGGAGGCACGTGTGGCTGCGCAGAGCAGGGGAGGGGGGCTGAGGTCAGGCAGGAAGCATAGCTGAGAGCGTGCAGGGCCTGGGAGGGGCGATGGCCAGGAATGCGGACTGGATTCTGAGCGAGCAGAGAGCTGGAGTGTCTTCTGAAAACTCATAGGGTGCACCTACCCAAGATCCTGACAAGCTGGCGGTCAGGAGAAAGGGGGCTGTGAGGAAAGGGGACTCCACCCCGCGGGGCTTCTCTCTCCCGCTCTCTCTCCCTCTCTCATATGCACGCATATGCACACACGCTCTCAGTCGCGAATAAAAAAGTGCTTTAAATAAGCCACGGAACGTCCACACATCTTGCACATGGATCTTCATAGCAGTGCTTACTCCAGAGCGCCAGAACGTGGAAATAACCCAAACGGCCCTCAACGATGTGAACGGAAAGCAACACGAGGGCTAGCCATGCAGCGGAACATTATTCAGCCATAAAAAGGAATGAAGTCCCGACCCATGTGGCCACACAGCTGCATCTTAAAAACACTGTCCTAGGTGACAGAGGCCAGACACAAAGGGACAAGAGTTATGATTGCATGTACATGAACTATCCAGAACAGGAGAATTCGCAGAGACGGAATTTGGAACCGTGGTTGTCAGGGGCTGGACGGAGGAGGCAAACAGAAAAACACTGCTGATGGGTCTGAGGCTTCCTTTGGGGTGATACAGATGTTCTCAAATTACTGTGGTGATGGCCACACAAGCCCTGAATATACTTCAAGGAAAAGGGGGTGGGGGGCAGAGAATGGCTGAGGCCATCACGAGAGAAAGTCTAGATGGAGAAGCAGGCCACAGACTGAGCCGGGCCCTGTGCACAGGCCTGGGAAAGGTGTCAGCAAAGGAGACTGGCGAGAAGCGGCCAGAGAGGCAGGACGCAGAGGCAGCAGCTGCCCCTCTGGCTGGGACGTGCCCCTCCAGCCTGCCCCTGCCCTGCCACTGCCCTACCTGCCTCATTCATTCCATCAGGCCCCAGGTTCTCATGGGGCCCAGCCCAAGACTAGAAGGTCTGATAGGCAGGACCAGGCCTGTTCTCCACAATTCTAGATCTGAGCTACACTACTAGCTGGCACAACAGGGGCCCTAACGAGATCTGTAGGCCATCAGGAAACAACTGTCGGTGACAGTCCTCCGCTCAGACACCTGCCAGCTGTGCAGCCGGGGCATCACCCCAACGGAGTCATTCATTTCCTTGGAAACGTCACTGGAAAACTCAATAAAGCCTGAAATGCCAACTGTCTATCCCGGGCCTGGGCTGAAGGGCCAAAATAGAATGTTCCAGCTATTCTTAGGCAATGTTCAAGTTCAGCTTTCTGGGGCCATTCCCAAAGAGGCTTTCATTCTGGCCCCTTCCCTCTTCCCACCCAGGCTCCTCGACCCTGTGCCCACACAATTGGGATGGAGTTCAGCTCTAACAAGGGGGCTCAGAGGCCCCCAGGGACAGCTGTGAGGGCGTCAGAGTCTGGAAGGGCCAGGGGACTGAGGTCTGGGGTTCAGGCTTTGCACTCAGCTGCCCCAACTCATGGCTCCACTGGAAAATGTGACAGAAGGAAGGCCTTCGGGCGGGGTGCGGAGTTGCCCTCAGCCCTGCTGTTGGCTGATGCAAATGTTCCAGCTGTGGGAGCCAAAGGTTGGGACACTCTGGGCAGCTCTGACAGGCAGGGTGCATGGTGTGACCCTCGGAAATCTAAGCCCCTGCTAGCTGGTCTCTCGTGCTCTCTGAGCCCCTGGTAAACACAGCTGGAGACAGAGGAAATGGAGCATGCCTCCCAGGGCAAAGGGACACCCAACTGCCATCTGGCCAGGACAGCAAATCGAGGTGGCTCCACGGCCGCTTCCTGCAGGCCCTTTCCTCCATGGGGTGCCAGCCCGTCTGGCCCAGCTCTCTGTTCTGGGAATCTGGAGCCCAGGTACCTGCTGAACCCAACTCCTTGGATATATGGGTTTTACATGGAGCTTAGGGTCCACCTGTACATAAAGTATGGCCCCACTGGTTATTAAAATATGTTCTGGGGGGACCAGCAGTTAGCGTAATGGCTATGTCGCTGGACTCCCACGTAGTCGACCGTGGTTCAAGTCCTGGACCCGGCGGCTTAAACTCACGCTGGGCACGTGTGCGTACGTGCCCAAGATCCCAAGAGGAGAATGGAGGAGAAGGGATTGCAGCGTGGCCGTCCCCCCTGGGGGGTGATTTCTCGCTTTCTATCTCTTTGTCTCTCTCTGTCTGTCTGGCGAGCGCACGCGCCCTCTAGCGAAAACCTCTCAAAAAAAAAAAAAATGTTCTGGGGGCTGGCAGATGGCATGGTGGTTAAGGGTGATGGACTCCCACATGGCTGACAGCAGTTCAAGTCCCAGACCTGGCAACTTGCTTTCTCACTTTCTCTTTCTTGCTTTGTCTCTCACTCATTCTGTCCCACTCTGGTCAAATTTTCAAAATAAGTAAATAAAATAAATAAAGGTAAATAAAACAATTCTTAAAAACAATATATTCTGGAAGCTGCCACGCTGAGGGCCAAGATCCAGAAACGAAAGGGTTAACACCCAGCTCAACTCTGGGGCAGCAGCTGGAGGTTCTTCTCATGGTCAGATGTTCAAGGCTTTTGAAACCGGAAAGAAAGAGCAGCCCAGGCACCGAGCCACAAACACAGGCCCCTGACCTTCCCAGACCCCATTTAGGGAACTGAGAAGGTCAGCATCGCTGATACCATGCATTTGGGCAGTTAGCTCCTCGTGTTCTTCCCGACAATGTGGCCGCACGGTTGGGTAGCACTTTGCAGCCACACTGCCCGGGTTCAAGCCTGGCTCCCACCACTTCCCTGCCCAGACGCCTCTGACAGCCCACTTCCTTTCTCTGTGTCATGGTGGCCTCATCACTAAAAGGATGCTACTCACGGTGCCTACCTCATTGCTGTAAGAATTAAGTGAGTGCATGTTTACCCACTGTAACCCCATGTGTTCGACTTACACAAACCCTTGATGTGAGGGAGAAACTGAGGCACAGGGAAGCACAGGGACTTGCCCAAGATCTCCCAGCTACTAAGTAGCAGGGCTAGAATCCAAACCCAGACAGCCAATGGCTGCAAAGCTGGGCTCTAATCCAGGGGTCAGCACATTTTTTCTGTGTCAGACGGTAAATATTTTGGGCTTTGCTGGCCACATCCGGTCTCTGTTGAATATTCTAGTTTTTGTTTTGTTTTGTTTAAACCTTTTAAAAAGCGTACGCCCCATTCTTAGCTCCTAGGTTGTATAAAAATAGGCCACAGGCTGGATCGGTCCACTGGCCATGTTTTGCCAACCTCTATTCTCAACTCCTATGGTGCAGTGAGCGACTCTTAAATTAAGGCAGCAATTCAAGTTGGGAAGCCATGCCCAGCAGATCAAATGAAGCACACGTGCAGGTCCAAGCTGGTCCTTAGCTCCCCATTTGCAAGATGGTTCTACCGGGAGCTTCTACCACACCAAGCTCAAGAACTGGGCTAGGGCACTTCTGGCATCTGTCGGGACCAAAGCAGTAGCAAGAACAACTGTGGACATTCCTTTGGAGGTTCTGGGGAGGAATAACAGCAGCAGACCAGATGAGGCTCAGGCAGAGCAATGCCCTACCCACAGGGCTGCACACATTAAAGACCTGTCATCACCAGCAGAGCTGATGGCCCAGGGTCGGGGCCAACACAAAGGCTCGAGTGTCACCCACCTTCTCCAGTAGAAAATCAAGTTCAAGAATTCCCTAGTACCTTCCCCTTTCCTCTTCCTTCTGGTTCATGGGGCAATGATGCAAGTGGCCTCATGAGCAGGTGCATGTATGAGGCACAACCAGCCAAATTAAGCTGTCAAATAGAAGGCCTTCGGGAAAGAGCCAGAACAGGCTCTGGCTATCCAGTGCCATGTCCAAGGGCTGAAATCCTGAGCTGAGGTCAGTGCACGGTGGCAAAGTCATCCTCCCAGCCAGGATCTTCCCAGCAGCTGCCTTGGAGCTGAGAACCGACACTTGTTGTATCCCCACACAAGCACCAAATCTTCTGCTGGTCTGCCCGACCAAGACTAAGCCAGGAGCAGGTGGGCGGGGAAAGAAACGGTAGGTGTGGGACCAGCAGTTAGCGTAATGGCTATGTCGCCGGACTCCCATGTAGTCCACCGCAGTTAGCGTCCCAGACCCAGTGGCTTAAAACTCATGCCGGGCGCGTGTGCGTGCGTGCCCAAGATCCCGAGAGGAGAATGGAGGAGAAGGGATTGTGGCGTGGCCATCCCCTCTGGGGGGTGATTTCTCACTTTCTGTCTGTCTGTATGGCGAGTGCACGTGCCCTGTAAAAAAAAAAAAAAAAAAAAAAAACACCTCTCCAAAAAAAAAAAAGAAAGAAACGGTAGGTGTGTGCGTGGCTGGGTTTGCCTGCTCAACACCTGAACACCTGTGTCCCCCATTTCCGCAAACAGCCCAGAGTTTGATGAGGGGTCACTGTCCCTATTACTGGGCTTGTGGCCTATGGGATCCAATGATTGGTTCAGGAGTGCACCATTTGACCCAGATCTCAACCAATCAGAACACCACACTGCCCTGTTCACTGTCATTGGATAGAGTAGAGCACGGGACCATGTCTCATCCAATCAGAGGGCACAGTAACACACAGCTCACTAGCTCAGCGATAAAGCCACACTTTTAACCTGAACTAATTACACAAATGGGAAAAGCAGAGGTTTCATGTGACTGGCCCAGGTCAAAGAGCATGACTTGGCCCCATCTATTTGGAATACCACATTCCCCTGGCCAGCGACAGCTAAAGCCTGCGTAAATCTCAAGATGTTCCCCAGAGTTACCAGCAGAGCCTCACGTCTTCCCACGGACTTTAAACTTGAGAGGACGCGAGGCTAGAGCAACTACAGCCATCTGCTGCCATGTTGAAAAAGCCAAACAGAGGAAAGCAGGGCGAACAGAGAAAGAGGCAGAGTCCTGGTCTGCATCCAGCCCGGCCCAAAGCAGACCCCGATGCTAGACTTCTCAGACACTGGAACAAACAGACTCCGTCTTTGGAAAAGGGGGTCAGATGACCGTCTCACCTTGAGGAGGAGTGGGTACTTGCAGATCCTCTGGATCGGAGACAGCAGGTAGCCTTCCAGAGGGATGTCCGTGGTTTTGCGGCCTCCCAGCAGCATGCAGCTCTGCAAAGGACACAGACCTGCATTAGGCTCTCCCAGGACAGGACAGGGGCTTGGCCACCCACCAGCACCATGGCAAACCTCTCGAAACACAGCGATGGCCAGTCACTTGGGAAGCAATTTAGCAGCCCCTCAGAGAGATCAAATGTACACACGCTCCACCCTAGCACAAAGCCTGAATCAGAGTTGGCCCACTATGGCCCGTGGGCCAAATCTGCCCATTCTCTGTTTCGGTGATTAAAGTTTAACTCGAACACAGCAGTATCCATTCCAAGTTGTCTTTGGCTGCTTTCAAGCAATACAGGCAGGGTAAGAAGTCACAACAGAGACCATCGAGCCACAAACCCAAAGTATTTACAATTCGGCCTTTTTCAGAAAAGCCTGCCAATCGGCCTAGAGAAACTTCCACATGCACATAAGATACAAGAACAAGGTCATTTGAAACTGCCCTGGTTAAGGGCCAGCTCCCCAGGTTAGCCAGGGGGAGGCGGCCCTCACCCCAAGGTCACCCATCTCCAGAGCCAGCCCGGCCACTCTGTTCTCAGTTCCCAAGACTTCTTCCCTCTGGAGTCTCCCTAGTAAGTCATTTGTTCCATGTGGCTATAAATCATAGGTATTGTCCTCTCCTTAAGAATCTGTTTCTAGATGGCAGGAACCTGAGTTACACGTCTGTGATCCCCCGCCATGCCCTTAAAAGTCCTGGGTCCCCAGAACTCACGCTGTGCCCAGTGTATGCATCAATGAATGAATTAACAGAGTAATGAATGAACAAGCACCAGCACATCCAGCAAGGAAGGGATCTCAACCTTCCTCTTTAAACCAAGCAGACCGAAAATAAATCAGGGCTCTTGGGAAACGTGATTCCCAGCCTATCATTCATTCATTCATTTGTTCATTCAACAGATACGCACTGTGTGTTTATGTGCCGGGCATAGTTCCAAGCACCAGAGGACTGTCCAAATTCTCAGCTCCCATTCAAGTGAAAATAAGACCTGAGAACATGAACCGTGTGCCTCCACGCGCCAGGCACTGTGTCCTGTGCTGCACATACACTGAAGTTCAAGGTCGCAGCCTTGGGCAATAAGTATGCACGCTGTCTCCCTCTCACGCGCGGTATCGAAAAGGGCCTGAGTCTCAGAGTTACCTCCACAGCTTTTCGGGGATTATAACAGGACTTCTTGGAGGAGCAGAGTTCTGAGGACTCCAGGCCCCTGACCTGGCTGAGCTGCACGGCCTCGACCCCTGTGGCTACTCCGGCACAGATGGAGCATCGAGGCTGTGGCAGCTGGGAGGTGCCCGGCCCCACACTGCTCACACTCAGGCCTTTGTCCTCCGAGCCAGCGCTGGCCACAAGCTGCCCTGGTGATGTCAGCTCTGGGCAGCGAGCGAGGAGCATGGGGTGGGGGAGTGCCTTCCAGAAGCCCCTAGGACTTGGACGCAGAAGGGCCTTTCTCTTTGTCCAGGATCCAGGAGTTTCCACAGGACTGTCACAGCCACCAACGACACTTCCCCCCACACGCGCTAAACTGTTACTTCACTTTACTTTCACTTAAAGAAAAATACAAAAGCAAGCACACACAGAGCTGCCAGTCAGTGTTACTCTCTTAGCACGACGGGAAGAGCTTCGAGAATGACCTGCTGACACCCTCCTCCTTCTCAGAAGTGGTTCAGGTGAGGCCTGAACCTCATGTCTGCCCAACCTTCTAAAGGCAGCCTGTGCCTGATTGTCCAGGGCCCTCCCTCCTGTCCTACTGGCTCCCTAGCAGATCTCAGCCAGACCCGTGGCTTTAAACACCATCTTTACACTGAAAACACTCAGACGTCTGTCTCCAGCCTGCTTCTTCCCTAAGCTCCAGCCTTACATTCCCTCCCATCTACCCAGCCTCCCCCACCTCCGCTGTCTCACAGGCACCCTAAACCTCTTAGCTCCAAAACGGAATTTTTAATCTCCCTCTCATACCTGTTTCTACCCCAGCCTACACCAGCTCAGAAAAAAAACGCAACTCCATTCTTCCAGATGTCTGGGGCCCAAACCCTGGAGTCATCTTTGACTCCTCTTGTTCATCTACAAAACACTTCAAAAAGTTTATGGAAAATGTGTAATTAAATTATGAGTCCATCTTGGTGCAAAAAACTTGGATTCATGCCTCATTTTTTCCTAATATGCATTTCCATGAACTTTTTGGAGCCCTCACATATATCCCAAAGCCAACTATTGGGCAAATTGTGTCGGCTGAGCCTCCAAACCCTGTGTGAATCCAAGCGCCTCTCTCACCCCACCACCCTGTTCTCGGCCACCATCGCTCGCTGCCTGGACTGGTGCAGGAGCCCTGGGGTGGGCTGCAGGTTATTCTCCAAAACGTCACATCCAACCGGAAACTCAGAATGTGGCCTTGTTGGAAACCATCTTTACATATGTAAGCAATTACAATGAGCTCATACGAGACCAGGGAGAACCCTGAATCCAATGTCTCATGCTCTTATAAGAGGAAGAGAGGACATCGAAAAGGAGGCCACATGGAGACATTAGTTATGTCGACACAAACCAAGAACATCAGGGCCACAGAAGCTTGACGAGGAAAGACAAGACCCTTCCCTAGAGCCTCCCGAGGGAGCACGGCCTGCCCGATGCCTCGATTCCAGACTTCTGGCCTCCAAAACCATGACAGAATCAATTCGGATGTATTCTCTTTCTTTTTCTTTTTTTTTTTTAATTTGCCAAAAAACATGTGCACTGGTCAGAGAGGCAGAAAGAAGGAAAGTGAGAGGGAAAGTGAGAAAGCACCCCCTGGGGGACAATGACATGAGTCCCTTCTCTTTCATCTCCTGCTCCTTTCAGGATTTCAAGATCTCATGCACACGTGCCTGGAGTGTTTCTCAAGGTGAGGGTCCAGGACTCCAACCACATAGTCGGCCACGTGGGACCCAGCTGCCCTAACCACCACGTCACTGGCTGGCCCTAAACGTGGTTGTTTTAAGCCACCAGCTTGTGGTGATTCTTAATGACATCCCTTGGAAATACATACCACCATGACGTCCTCCCAGCTTCTACCCTCGCACCACCAAGGGGGCCTTTCAGAATGTAGACTGGCTCGAGTCATTCTCTGCCCAAAACCCTCCATGGCTTCCCATCTGCTCAGAATAAAACCGAACGGCTTTAAAGTGCTGCCACGTGCTCCAACAACACGGAAGAGTCTCACAGCCAGAGCAGCTGGGCACACCAGCGTCCATACGAACGCGTGCTCCCACTCACCAGCATCCATACGAACGCGTGCTTCCATTCACCTGGAGCCAGCATCAGTATGAACACGTGCCCCCACCCACCCGGTGCCAGCGTCCATATGAACGCGTGCTCCCACTCACCTGGCACCAGTGTCCATCCGTATGGACGTGCACTCCCACGGACCCGGCACTCCGAATCTCAGTGAGAGAAATCAGCCCAGCGGCTGCCTCTGTAGGCACAAAAGGGCTTTCTGGGGTGATGGGAGCATTCTAAGTCTGGATCCAGGTGAATATTCACAGCCTGTGGGTGCATTTATACATGCATGCTACACCTTTTAAGATGTCAGACTCAGACCAGCCATGACCTGGTGGTGAAGGCAGTTAGAGTCTACATAACCGACTGCGTGGGTCAAGTCCCAGACCCAGTGGTTTGAGAAACATCCCGAACATGTATAGGTGTGTGCCCCAAATGCCGACAGGATGGAGCAGTGGAGAAGATGGTGGCATGACAATTCCCTCTTGGGGCGTGCTTTCCCCATCTCTGTCTCTGTCTCTCTCTTTCGCTCTAACAAGTACATATGTCCTCTGGAAAAAAACTTTATATTAAAAAATAATGAAAATGTTGGACTCTTTTCATTGACTAAACACTCCTTTATCTGGCTGCTTTCAATCCCTCTGGCCTCAGCTCTTCCCACTTCTCTGCTCTGGCCTGGCCTCCAGCCCCTTGGCCTTCCTGCCATTCCCGCACTCCTACCTCCCTGGAATGCCTTCCCTTCAGCCACCCCTGCTTCCTTCTGCTGCGTTTCCACATCTCTGCTTAAATGCCACCCAAGACAGTTTCCCCAAAGATCAGCACGCCAACTCCCTGAACACATCCTGTCACCCAGAGAAAGGAGACAATGCCACAGGATAGCATTACCTAAGTCACCAACCAGAGTGGCCACCCCAGGAAAACGGGGACTTTTCTTGCCTTGGCCCCTGTTGTATCCTGGGACTCAAAATGACCACTGCCACATGAAAGGTCCTCCGCAGGACGCTGCCAAATGAATTAATCGACCCCATTTTACAGACAGAAGAACTGAGGTGCAGAAAATCAAAGTCCCCCCACTAGCATACAGCACGTCGTGAATGGAAAGGCAGGTCCTGTCTGTTCTTGGCGCCTCAACATCCCATGACAGACACATGACAGCTCTTTTGCAGGTGGCCAAAAGCTGAGAGACGCCAGCAAGGAGGGTGACAGATGGCACATGTGCTGGCGCCTCGCACATCCTCCCCTGACCAGCCCAGCCCGGCCCAGCTGCTGCTGGGAAAACAGCAGTCAGGCCCACCAGGAAGGCTGCAGAGAGAGAGGAAGGAAGGAAGGTCGGGCCCTTCCCTTCCCATGCCCTGCACACACCTTCCTGGCATCTTCCTGCCCCTCCGGGACTCAGCTGGACCCAAGGGAACACCCTCCAAGATGGGTCCCTAGGCCAGGAGACCAAGGTGAGGTGGAACTTCTGAGACTCGGTGGGAAGAGGCGGAGACGCAGCCCTCTCTGCCCACATGGGCTCTCTCCCTGCGGTGACTTCATCTTTGTACTTTGCTCAGGCTGTTTTATGAACGTCAGTGCCAGCACGGAACTGTGGAGACACCGCGCTGATAAGCATCAGTCCCAAAAGCGTAACACATCTGAGACAAAAGTGGAAACCAGCCAGTGGAGGTGCCCTTCCTCAGATGCTCGCTGGAACGCGGCCAAGCAGAATGAACTCACTCGTGAAGGGAAACGTGCGACGTTGTGAATCTAAATTCTGGAACCGCTTTGTTGGAGAACATGCATTAAGGAGAACCGCAATCAGGGACCTCACCATATCACCTTACTGTGCCGTTGGGAAGGCCATGCCATGTTTCTCTATGCAAAAATGAGTCACGCCTTTTCTGATGACCGCGTCGTTCGGCCCTCTGGGACCTCCGGTGACACTTCTTACGCTAGTCCGTTAATTGTTCTGTGTGCATGTGCTAAATTCTGTATGTGCTATTGGGAAACACATGGTACAGGGGTGGTGGGGGGTGTCCAGGCCTCAATGAGAGGAGATTCAGAGGTGGCAGACCAGGACTGCAGCCCATGGTGACCTCACGTACTTTTCAAGTATGGACCGTGTCACTTAACATTTTAGAGCCATCGAAGTCAGCTCTGGCCAAGGGTATGCAGTGCTCCTCAACACATTCTTTCTCTACAGTAATAGAACTTTAAGCAAGCACATGGCTACCCAGAATGGAGCCTGGATTTCCCAGCCTCCCTTGCAGCTAGATGTGGCCATGGCCCTAGGTTGTAGCCAGTGAGGCACGAATGGCACAGACATGTCCAGCTTCCTATTATGCCCATGAAAGGACAGCAGGGACAGACTGTGGGCAGCAGTAAAGCATGACCCTCTGCAAAGCTGACCCATGTGGGAAGGTTCCGAGTTCGTGTCCAGAGGCCTCCCTGAGCACTCGAGGCATGCACATGCCCATCATATGCGGCTGGCCAAGGCGAGATGGACTACGGTCACAACCCCATTTGGGGTACATTTGCGTACGCTCTCTCTCTCTCCTGCGCATAATAGAAATAAATAAACTATATGGGACCAGCAGTTGGCGTAATGACTATGTCGCTGGACTCCCACATAGTCGACTTCAGTTCAAGTCCTAGACTCGGTGGCTTAAACTCACTCGCACGTGTATGTGCCTGCCCAAGATCCCAAGAGGAGAATGAAGGAGAAGGGATTGCAGCGTGGTCATCTCCCCCGGGGGTTGATTTCTCACTTTCTATCTCTCTGTCTCTCTGTCTTTCTGGCAAGCGCATGCGCTCTATGCCAAAAACCTCTCCAAATAAATAAAATAAAAGGATAAGGGCATGCTCTTCTTCCCACCCTTCCTGCACCCCACATCCTGGAATCAGGATGGGTAAGAGGTTATCTAGCACCGTATCAATGAGGGCCTTACCCTCAGGCCTTAGCCCTTCACATTCCAGCCCCCATACCAGCCTTGGGCTGTCCACACCTACTCGGTAAGCAGGAGGGACAAACAGGTGTCCACCTTGTTTAAAGCACTGGTATTTGTGATATCTGTGAAACACACAAATGTGTGTCTTAACACAGACACAGCAGAGTGGCATGGAGAGCCAAAGGGGGCTCCAGATGAGAGCTTGTTTCATTCATAAAAGAAGCTCTCTGTACGTGGAGGGAAGACCACCCCAGGTGTCTGTTGTCATGCCTGACCACCACCCATTCCCAACGGGTTTACTTGTGTCCTCACAAGTGCAAAGCAACTGCCTTCTTAGGAACCTACTCCACACTCGGGGCCTGCGGTCTAGGGGACCTGACCCCGCCCTCCAGCTCTAGAAGTGACCAATCGAGGGTCTATGCACAGTAAATGGTTTCTAGCGAAGGTCTTGAACCAAGATGAGCAATGAGCATCTGACCTTGGAGGAGCTCTCCATCCTGGAGCTGCTCAGCTATGACAGGTACAAGCACGGACGAGCTAGAGGCCACACTTTGGAAAGTGCATGCCTGGAAATGCAGCTGTGGCTGAGAAAGACAGAGCCAAGAGACACACTCCTGATGACAGCCTTTGAACACCTAGACGCTGCCGTGCCTGAAGCCCTCTGAGGTCTTCGACTTCCCAGAACAGCCAACCAGTAAATTCGTTTGTACTTTTTCGTTTTTTGTTTTGCTGTCATTCTGTGTAAGTCAGTTTTAGTTGGATTTTCTTTCACTTGTGACTAAATAATCCTGATGCTACTAATTAACCCTAATAACAATATCAGTAATAATAATTACTACCATAGCTACCACTGTTTTTAGGACCATTACTTTAGGCCAGGAATGACCAAGTTGGCCCTAATCTGACCCTCTGCCTATTTTTGAACATAAAGTTTTATTAGTACACAACCATGGTCATTGTTTTACATATTATTTACGGCTGTTTTTGTGCTATAATAGCATAAACCAAGTCACCGGACAGGGACGATGTGATATGCAAAGCCAAATATACTCACTAGCTGGCCCTTTCAAGAATAGCCTTGCCAATCCCTGAGAGACGGAGATACCCCCACTGAGGAGTGGATGAGGGTCACGGGTCGGCATGCAGCTCCTTGTGCCCAGAGATCCCCAAGGCTAAAGCAGAGCAGGAAGGAGGGCTGGGGGACGTGCGAACTTACCAGAAGGAAGGCACGCACGGTGGGGATCTTGTTCAGCTCCACCAGCAGTCGCAGGGCCTTCTCGTGGTTGCTGCAATATTCCTCATACACGCAGAACTTGTCCTTCTGCAAGACAAGGGCAGAGCTTATAGGAGGCAGGCTGGAGGAAAAAACTGCCCTGGGCCCTGGAGAGGCTACAGCACGAGGGGGTACAGATGCAGTGGCCCACTCATTATGGGGTACCTACAGCTTGTACTCTTGCCCTGTTCTGTGCCCAGTGACCCCAGTAATCTTTTATAAAGCAGCACAGCCCCAGGGTCAAATGAGCAGAGACTCAAGTCAAGCAGCCTGGGCTTGAACCCTGGCCTTTATTTCTTAGCTGTGAACTTGGGTGCAATATCTGTCTGCTCTGTGCCTCGGTGTCCTTATCTTTAAGGAGGAGTTACTAAAAGTTCCTCACTCATGGGGTTGTTATTGCAGGGGATGGCGCTGCTGACCTCCAGATGCCCCTGCACCCGAAGTTGGACTCTTTCCAGCCCAAAGGTCACTGTGCATAGCCAGGTTCGTAACCATCAGTCAGGGTTTCCGGAACTGGCAGGGATGGGAGCTTTCTTTGCAGGAAGCATTCTTGAGCATTCTTGGTTCCAAAAGGCTCAAAGAACCCACCAAACCCCAAACAAGGATGTCCTGGGTGAGGCCGCTGGAGGAAGAAGGCCTAAAAGGCCTCAAACTTGAGCTGTGTGTGTGCAAGGGACCCCAAGAAACTAAGGAAGGAAGAGGTGGGTCTGCAAAGCAAGCAACTCGCCTTGTTTCTAAACAAACCCCCAGTCGTCCTTCCGACGGGAGGCTACAGGAAGTAGGAAACCAAAGAGGAGGAGGATGGGTTTCAGAATCAATAAGCACCCCGCAACCTGCCCAGGGTGCTGGAGGGCTTTGTGAGCACCGCCTGGGCCGATGTCCTCAGTGAGGAAGCGTCCAAGCCAGAGCGGACGACTCCCACAGAGTGTACGCTGAGCACTTAGCCCGGACCACACTCTGCTCCCTTGGCATGAAGGACAACTTGCTCACTCCTCATGCTAACCTTGCAAGGTAACTATGGAGCAGACCCGCTTCCACACAGGGAAACCGAGGGGAAGTCACTCGCCCAGGGTCTCTCAGCTGGTGATGTGGCAGAACCAGGATTCGAACTCTGTTTACCCCATTCTGATGTCCAGCTCAAGGCTGCAGCAGGGATGGGGATGAGAGTGAGAGACAATTCACTGGGTGCAAACCTTCAAGCCACAGATCCACGGGGATACTACGGCATAACGGTGACACACACGGAATAACTCTGGAAACCCAGCTCCAAGATCCCTAAGTGGCAGGTGACCTTAGCAAGTTGCCTCACTTCCCCATGCTTAGTTTTCCTCATGTATAAAGTGGACCTAATAACAGACCCCCACAACTTGGACTGCCTGAGAATTAGCTAATGTAAGTAAAGTGAGCAAGAACAGTGCCTGGCACACAAAGACCTGTGCGATACTTCAAAACACTCTACAAGATTTAGCTACAAACGTCATCGTCATCGACAAGCATGAACTGATCAGGAAAAACACCGAGAGGAATGATGTCACAATTATTACCCAATAATGTCCCAGGGTATACACGCACGTACACACACGACAGGAGAAGCCACCCTGGCACATACCCTAAGGAACGCCCCGACAACCTGAAGCATAACAACACACGAGCTACAGGCGCCAAACACCACCAGGATTGCCAGGTACACGGGGTACCACTGAGTCACAAGCCACAATCCTCTCACCTACTATGTGACGCCAACTGGGGAGTTGACATACGAACACGGGTGGGTCCCCCACACTACCCAAGAAGGCCTTTTCCATCTTCACCTGTACCAAATGGGCTTAAGGGACCACCACGGCCAAAGGAGATGAGAGGAAAGGCACCTGAAGCAGGGGCTCACCCACCACAGACAGAACCAGACACACCGGAGCTGGGGCCTCAGCTGCAGCCCATGGTGAGGCAGACTGCAGGGAGGAGGAAGAGGACCTTCCTGCAGCAGTAGTGTCCGGGCGTGTGTCCCTGGCACAGAGGACATGCAGGACTGCAGAGCGGGGGCTGGGTCCCGAATGGAGGTGCTTGAATGGCAGCAGGAGGTCACAACACAGGTAGGGAAGTTCTACAAAAAGTCTCTGTGAGGTCCAGAGCCTGGGCTTTCCCTGGGCCTCCAGTCCCTGCCGTAAGCACTGCTCTGAGATAAGACTCTGGAAACCCCATGACCACTATCACCGGCCTCGATCAGCCTGAACCTTGTCAGCACCAAGTGCGAATTCTGCAGCCAGACCACCAGGACCACAGCCTGACTCCCCAGCTGCCAGCTCCATGACCCTGGGTAAGACAAGTAACATTTCTTTTCTTTCTTTTTTTTTTTGGAGAGGTTTTTGCTATAGGGCGCGTGTGCTTGCCAGATAGACAGAGAGAGACAGAGAGACAGAAAGTGAGAAATCACCCCCCAGGGGGGATGGCCACGCCACAATCCCTTCTCCTCCGTTCTCCTCTCGGGATCTTGGACACGCACGCACACGCGCCCGGCATGAGTTTAAGCCACCAGGTCCGGAACTCGAACCGTGGTTGACTACATGGGAGTCCAGCGACATAACCACTACGCCAACTGCTGGTCCCAGACAAGTAACGTTTCTGAGCCTTTGTATTCCCGCCTATAAATTATGGATAACAATGGCACCCTCACCAGAAAGCTGTGTGAGAACTGGCGAGTGAATGCACATTAAGTGCTTAAAACGGTGTGTAGTAAGTACTCACTAAACAACTAGTATTACTGTTACTTATTAATGCTGCTGTTATTATTACCATCATTTCATAAAATTCATGATCCCATTGGTGAATTTGATCCGTGACAGGATAGGGCAGTAGATAGCTAGGTTGTGGCAAAACCTCTGCCATCAGGTGAGGCATAAACGCCCACTCTCCAAGAATGAAACCAACAGAGGGAAAAGCAGAGACCAGGGAGGGAGAAGGACCAGACCCTAAGAACATTATGTGATGTCTGGATCCTGCTAGGCCTAAAGCCAAAACATCCCCCGAACATTTCACGTGTATATACCAATGAAGTTCTCTTTCTGTTAAGTCTGAGCTGATGTTTCATTGCCTCCAGTGAAGACCATCTTGACATATACATACTCTGAAAGCGGTAAGAAAATGAAAAACAACGACCTAAGTTTAGTGAGGTGACAGGGTCTCCCTGTCCTTTTCCCACTGAACAGCAAAGGGGTAAGCCAGAAAGTGGGAATAAGTATGCTTCTTCCCACAGCCCAACCCCACACAACGGGGAGTGCTGGCCAGAACACTGGTGAGAATTCTGGAGGCCCAGGTGGAGCCCAGAGACAGAAAGATATGATTGATTAGCAATGTCTGCCACAGGTGCATGAAGGGGGGGGGGGGCAAATGACAAGCTCGCCAGAGGTCTGTCACTCCTCATCCCCCGAGCCCCTTCTCCCATGCAGTGTGCAGTGTCATCCTCCCTTTCCACCTGTGGGAAGGGCAGGGGCCCCCAAGGCTTGGAGAAGTCATTTTTAGCGAATGACAACATGCCCTCTTCAGAACCATGCCCAGATGAATCACTCCCATGGCCTTTCGTCAAGCCTGACCCCAGCTGCATCTCAGGCCCGAGACCTGGCAAATATGGAAACGCTGCTTCTGACAGCCAGAGGGCCAAGTGCTCAGTTTCCTCCCGGGGCCCCACAGGGGGCTTTGCCTGCCCTGCCAGGAAGACGTGGACACACAGTTGTGCGGACACAGATGCGGTGGGCGGGGAACGTGTGGCTGTGGGCTTGGGTGTGAAGGAGAAGGGCCGGTTGCCAGCTGGGGCTGGCTGGGGGAGAGCTGGAGGACTGTCAGAGGTGGCGGCCGCTGTCCACAGTCCCCAGGGGCTGACTCTGGCTCCACGAGACCATCTGTTCCAAACCATTCCTTCTATAGCCAGAATGAACGAGACCCGGGGGCGGGAAGGAGTGGCCCGTGTAGACATCTCCTCCAGCGGGGAGCGGAACAGGAGAGGCAGGTTCCCTGCTGGGGACGGTCCCGACCCACCATCCGCCCATCACACAGCTGCGAGAGCAGGGCTTAAACAGACCACAGCACCCCCTGTGGAAAACCTTCGCCAGCTTCCTGTGACTCTCAGAATAACATCTACAGCCCCTGCCTTGGCCCACAACGCCCTGCAGGCCCGTGACAGCCCCGTGCACTCTCCATCACTTACTCTGCTCCTTTCCCCCTGGAATGTGCCGGGCTCCTGACCAGTTCAGAGCTTCTGCCCTTTCTTCCCTCAGTCTAGAACACCCTTCCCCCAGACCACCCCATTCATCCCCTTGGAAAGACTGTCCCTGCCTAGGGCTCTCTCAGGTAAAACACAGGGTCATTTTGCAGTATAAGTATACCCCAAATAGTGCATGTAAGACACACTTATACTGAAAACTATCTGACACTTACCTGACATTCAAGTTTACCTGGCTGCCCTGTGGTTTCATTGGCTAAATCTAGCAACCCTGTCCCTGGCCTGATTTAAAGCCACCTCGGGCAGAGTACTCTTTGGCATATCTGCATCTTACATTCAGAATCCTCATCGCCGCCTGCAGGAACCTGTCTAGAGCCCTACCCTCCTCTTCTCCAGCCAAGCAGCCCCCTGGCCACAGGGAACAAGTCTGTCTTAGTGCCGTGTCCTCAGGAAGTGGCACACAGTAGCTGCTCAAAATACCTGTCAGGAGACATTACCGTGTGACAAAGTGAAGAGCACAGAGTCCAGAGTCAGAATGTGTCGGCTCGAATCCCAGCTCTGACGCTTACTGACTCTGGAAGCTTGCCTTATAACTTACTCTCTCTAGGCCTCAGTTTCCTTGTCTGTAAAATGGGTACAATAATAGTACCTTGTGGAGTTGTAATGAAACACTTCGGACAGTCCCTAGTACCAAGAAACTTTCACTCGGTGCTGGTCAATGATCACCTCGGTTGATAGTGGTTGGGATCAGGGGTGAGGGCATGAGGGAGACCCCTGTCTGCTGAATAGGGTGCACCAGTGAGCTGATCTGTGAGCCAGGGCCCCCTGCTCTCCTAGAAAACGCATCAACAGAGCCTGCTCCCAGTTACCACCTCCACAGCCCAGGTGCTGCCTCTGCCAACCGTGGGAACAGGTTTCCAGGCAGGGAGCAGAAGAGCCTGGGAGGGAAGCAGGGCCCAGGGCACAGTGGTTGTCGAGGTGCTGCGTGAGGTCCTCACCAGGAAGGGCGGAGGGGGGGGATTCCTAGCTGGTCTCCCTGCTTCCCCGGCCCCTGTCCTCTCAGGCCTCAAGCCAGTGGCATCGCTCCTCTGCTCCACGGCCCCCATCGCGCCCTCTCACTGTGCCTCCTCGCGCTCTCTCCTCCTACTTCAACATAGAGGAACGCTCACTACAGCAAGAGGAAGGGAACGCCGGTTCACTGCACACTTCCCCTGTGCCAGGGCTGTTCTGAGCGCTCTCCCGCATTATCCCAGGGATCCTTACAAGCTCACGGTTACACACCCACCTCACAGGTACACCGAGGGCACTGAGGCACAGACAGTTAAAACAACCTGCTGAGGATGACACGGCCAGAAAGCAGCCCGGCGGCCTGGCCAGAAGCCAGAGCCCTGCCCTCCTGACCCCAACTAGAGACCATCACCTCCCTGAGGGCACAGCTACACACCCAGCCACCCTGGACTCTGACATGGGGACGTGGTTCCCAGAGAACTGGTGACGGTGAGAGCAAGAGCCGACAACGACTGCTCACCATATACCGGCTTCTCGACCTTGGCACCGCAGATGTCTGAGGTCAGGGAGGTCTCAGTTGTGGGGTTGTCCTGGGCAGTGTGGGGCATCTGGGGGCATCCCTGGCCTCCACCTGCTAGAAGCCTGTCACACCCCTGCCCCCAGAGTTCTCCAGGCACTGTTGAACATCCCCTGGGCAAGACTCCCCCAGGCAGAGGACCACTCTCCGTGTGCAGCACTTCAACTGCTTGACCTGTGAGGCTTCCCTCACCGCTAGGAGGTAGGCATGAGTATCCCCACTTCCAAATCACAGGGGAACCAAGGCCCAGGGAGTTGAGGGGTGATGCTACTAGTCCCCTGCCCGTGAGGCTGGTGCGGGCTTCCCTCTCTGGGAGGAGAGTCCCAGGAGACACCGAAGAAGGTACGGAAGGCGGTGGCCTTGGATGAGCTAACTGCACCCTCCAACCTTGGAATTCCAAGCAAGAGAGGAACCTGGCAGGGCAAGGGAGCCACTGCACACACGTCAGCCCTGTGGACCACTCTCCTTGCCCAGGGCTGGCCGAGCCGGGATGCAGGGCCAGGTCTGTATGAGGCCAGGGCCACCATCTCAGCCACCCTCTGCCTCTGGGGATATTCCACAACAGAGGGCTCCACCAGGACCGGAGGCCATGGAGCCAGTCACTCAGCGAGGGGCCACCTGCTATGTGAGCATGGTGGACAGGAAAACCATCAAAAACCCACGGTCAGGGCTAGATGGTGGCATAGTGGTGGCATAACTGGACCCACATGGGTTCACATCCTAGGACCTCCTTGAGCAGGGTAGGCATGTGTGCCCATGACCTGGGCTGGCTGAGACTAGGGACAGGTCACAGCATGAGGCCTCTGCTGGGGTCCTGTCTGTCTGCCTGCCCCCTCTCTCTCCCTTTCTGTCATGGGAAACAGAAATGAATGAAAGCATTTTTGAAAAATACCCACAGTCTGCTGCCTGGCCCACTTCCCACTGCTCCTGGAGGCAGGGGTGCGCCCACCTGCCACCCGCCATGTGGCTGCGCCAGCTCCCAGACCAGCCTGCAGAGGGAGGTGGTCAAGGGTGGACAATTCCTGCAAGGTCCCGCGGGAAGAAGCCCACCTCACCGAAGCCGTAGAGGCCTCCAGGGGCTGGGGCATCGTACTCACGAATTTTAAGAAAACATTCCCAAGTTCGTGCTGGGACTGCGGTTCTGGATGTAAACAATACTCCAAGGCAGCCAAGAAATCTTTATGAACTTCCAGGATGTCCTCAATGTTCGAGAACAGGACCTGTGAGGAAAGTGAGGGCAGGGTCAGCCAAGCACAGATGGGGAGCAAAGTCAGGCATGAAACAATACGTAACCCCCAGTGCAGGTGAGGTGGCAGTGAAATGGGCACTCTCACACGCTCGGTCCAGTTTACTATAATAAAACGATGATAAAAACATTACCAGCATTTACTCAACACGATTAGTGACAAATCCTATACTACGCTTGTATCCGTTATGGAATCCAGTCCTCACTATGAGTCTGTGAGGTAGAAACTATCATGTCAAATTAATAGAAGAAGAACTGAGGCTCAGAGGAAAAAATATCCTGCTCAAGGTCACCTTGCCCAGTAAACTGCAAGACTGTGCTTCCAAAAACGTAGTGTGCAGACCTTCATGACAACCAGACACAAAACGGAATGCGTGTGTCCAAACTGAAGACTGACTGCTCAAATGATGGGTATACTTCTGTACGCCCAGTAAGATGATGCGGTAAGGGGCCAGCAGATGGCCTAATGGTTACATTGCTGCACTCCACGTAGTCGACTGTGGTTCGAGTCCCAGCTCCAGTGGCTTAAAACTCACGCCAGGTGCCTGTGCATGTGCGTGTGTGCCCAAAATCCCAAGAGGAGAATGGAAGAGAGGGGATTGTGGTGTGCCCATCCCCTCTAGGGGGTGATTTCTCACTTTCTGTCTCTCTGTTTCTGTCTGTCTCTCTGGTGAGTACACGTGCCATATAGCAAAAATTTCTCTTTGAAAAAAAAATGGTGTGGTAAAAGAAAATACAGTAAGGGAGAATGTTCAAAATATAACTCCTTAAACTTTCACAAATAATATGAGATCACCTGCTCTTCTCCATCAAGTTAAAAGTTTAGAATGCAATCTAATTCGATCTAGCAACTCTGCACTGTAGAATTTAATCTTTCCATCAGTTGATTCTAGCAAGGGGCAATTTTGCCCCAGTGGACAATGAGCAATGTCTGGGGACATCGCTGGTTATCTCAAATTGAGGGGGAGACAGGAGGCAGTACTGGTGTCTCACAGTCTGAGCTGAGGGGTCCTACTAAGCTTCCTTCATGGCACAAACAACACTTAGACAACTGTCAGGCCCGAATGTCAACAGGGCAGAGGTGGAGAATTCAGAGGCTGGCAGCTATACATCAATACATGCAATGCAGCCTTATCTGCAGTAGCAAGACTGGAAACAGGCCAAATGTCCATCAGTAAGGACTATTTAATTAAGTATTAATTTAATTTAGATTCCACATACTAGAATACTACACAGCCTATAAAAAAAAAAAAAAACCTGTCACTTGGCATACGTGCGCATAAAATCCTATCAAGAGCCTCAGTACATAGTGAGCGTGTGGGAGGGAGGGTGGGAACCAAGGGGCCAGGCAGGGCTGCAGTAGAGGTCCATCTGTATAAAGTGATAAATAGAAAGGGCCTGATCTGTGCTGGTAGAGGCAGAGACTCTGGATGACGACACAAGCTGTAGGCCCCTCTCGAGGGAACTAAGAGAAACTTCCTATTGACGTCAGGTACTTTTGAACTGCATAAATTCCCTTTTCTTTCTTTTAACAAGGGCATTGTTTTATTACATTTTAAAGAAATCACTGATCAGCTGATCAGATTCAAAAACCAAGAATCACACGGTGCAATGGGAGTCTCTCTCCCATTTGGCAAGCTTTTACTGAGCACCTACTATGTACCAGGTACCACTAGAGAGCACAGCAGAAAAAAGACAAGTCTCTGCCCCCACAGAAGTGACATCTCATGGAAGAGGACAGACAACAAACAAATAAGTAGAAAAGAGTTCTCAAAGTGGGAAGAAGCATTCAAAACAAAAATGAAACCGGATGTTCCTGGATGGGACAGAAGGAGAACTGTGCAAATGTAAATACAGCTGCTCTGAGAAGGTGACATCTGAGTCAAGACCTAAAGGAACAGGGACCAATCCCCTGGGCCCTTCGAATGTCCTGGAAAGTCTGGAGACAGAGACGGCCCAGAGCGGACAGGAGAGACCGAGGGGCTGGAGCCCACTTGATTACTGCAGCTCAGAGGGAAGCGGTCCTCCTCCTTGGCCTCCTCAAGGGTCCTGCAAGAACTATCTGCACCGTCTGGTGGTTCCTCCTGCGGCTCGGCCAGCTCACCTGGTTGAACTGCTGACGTTAAAGGCACAGGATTCAGCCTATTGTTACACCTGTGTCCAGGAGTGGCTGAGCAATTTCAAAATAACTGTCCCCTGAGCATATTCTCCAAAGAAACAAAGGTCGTGTCCCCCCGAATGACACAGACAGGAATGGTCCTATCAGCTGAGAACTGGCTAAGTCACATATCGACCCACGGGAGAAGGGAGAAGCTCGTGACGGGACATCGCCCCAGTGGAGTACTGCACAGCCAGGCCAACAAATGAGAGCGGGCCGAGCCTTTCAGAAGAACAAAAGACGCTGTCTCAGCAGAGCGCACTTTCAACGGAGCTCAAGACCAGGCCAAAAAAAAAAAAAAAAAAACACAGCAGGCAAAATTACCTGTGATACTAGAAGTCAACAGTTACCTCTGGGGGGAGGGCTGGCTGAGAGGGGCACGGAAGAGCCGGCAGGAGCAGGGACAAGGGTTGGGATATAGGCCCTGCTTTCGTCTGGGTGGTGGTTACACAGGTGTGCAACCATGTGCAAAAACAAATCACACTTGGCACTTTACTTGTGTCCTTTACTATACGTATGGGAGTTATGACTCCTAAAAAGGTAGTTTAAAAGGTAATTTTAAAAAACTATAACAAGCTGCCATTTAAAATTACAATAAATAATTTTAATGATAATAGCCTGTAATAAATAAATGTAATAAACAAACAGGAGGTGTTCAATAAATAGCTGCTGAACGAATGAATGCATGCACACACACATGTGTAAAGACTTAGGCTTCTGTGCACACACACACACACACACACACACACCACTACACCCATCCTCCAGGGACCAGTCATGCAGTGATCCTGGCTGGGTCCCTTTCCATCACTAAGCCTCAGCTTTCTTAAGCAAAAAGTTGGGTTTAGAGTGGTCAGCGTGCAAGGTCACTGTCCAGATTGACATTTGGGGGGCTGTCTTCCTTGACCAAGCTCTCTGTGTACTGCGATGCTGAGCATCCCAGATACCCACCCCACCCTGTCTCCCCATCTCCCCTCAGACAGGACCAGCGGAGCCCCAAGGACTGAAAAGTAGCTTGCAGAGAGTGAGGTCACCAAGAAAGCCAGGCCCGGTGTGCTGGGCCTCCGCCTGCACACAGAAGGCCTATTGATGTCCACCTCGAACTCTGCAGAGCCACGGCCAAGACGCAGCCGTCCCCAATTACTCATCGGCCCTGCCTGACACCCGATGCCCAATGCAGTGACAAGGGCCAGGCTGCTGGGAGGGCAGCTGGAGGTGCCAGCTCCCGGGCCACTTGGGAAGGGATTTTCCACTGGCTCCAGGCCAGAGGGCTTGACACAAGGAGGCTGGAAGACAGGGTGGTCGGGTCGAGCAAGGGAAGAAAGTCTTGAGCTGGTGAGCGAGGCCTGGAGCCAATTCCTCCAGGAGAGGCCTCTGGGGATGCAGGGGCAAGCCAGGGCGGGGCAACGCCAGCAGCCAGAGGACAATGCACCTCCCCCTGCACCCTCTGAGCACTGCCCCAGAAGAGCAAGGGACGGAACAACAGCAGGGACAGTCTGGAAAGGGGCCAGACAAGAGGCCACACACACCTTGACATTCTCCTCCGTGAGGCCCTTCTCCACCGAGTCCACCACGTTCTGCCGGATGCGATGCAGGAATGCCTGGGAAAAAAAGGGGAGAGGTGAGTGTCCAGGCCACTGGTCCTCCTGAGGGTGGCCCTAGGAAGGGGCGCAAGTACAGATGCTGGCTAGGACCTGGGAGGTGCCACAGTCCAGGGACACTGGCAGGGAACAGCACATTGAACTCCCTCACTCCTACCTGGCCACCAGTGTTTACTGAGCATCTACTACACCAGGGTCTGTTCGGGCCCTGAAGACACCACAGAGAACACAAAGCCCCACCCTCAAGGAGCCTAGGGCCCAAGGAGATGCACTCGGACCCACTTCATCACCTACAGGTCTGTCTCAGACTACAATTCGTTTCCCATTTTTTCATTTTTTTCCCTTTTTTTAAATATAAGTTTTTTGGCCAGAAGATGTATGTGCTTGCCCAATGAGGTGCAGGAGAGAAAAAGCACCCCCCAACAGAGTGTGGTCACACCACAATCCCTTCTCCATTTCTCCTTCTCATCAGGATTTTGGACATGCGCACAAACACACACACACACACAGCGTGTTTTACAAGCTGCCAGGGTTGGGATTCGAACCAGTCAGTCATGTGAAATTCGATTCTCTTAACCACTACATGATGGGGCCTGCCCTTTTTTTCCCTTCTTTTAACGTCTAAATAATAACACATATGCATGAAAGTGAAAAACATTAGGTCATCGGGAAAGTCATAATGTATTTTTCTGTTTTTCTATGCAAAAATGCCCATGACTTTCCGGATGACTCAACATATAATGTCAGAAACACGAAAGCTTCTGTCCTACACCCCAACCCCCTCCACCTCCCGACCATCCTGAACTACAACTACTGGTGTCTTGGGTATCCTTACGGAGAATCTTTAGGCAAAAACAAACACAAGTGTGCATGCACGTGTGTACACAAATACACACATACATACATATACAGCTATTCTTGTCACCTCCTTTTTTGGGGGGAGAGGTTTTTGCTATAGGGCATGTGCGATTACCAGAAAGACAGAGAGAGACAGAGAGCGAGAAATCACCCCCCAGGGAGGATAGCCATGCCGCAATCCCTTCTCCTCCATTCTCCTCTCTGGATCTTGGACACACACACACACCCAGCGTAAGTTTAAGCCACCGGGTCCGGGACTCGAACTGTAGTCAACTACATGGGAGTCCAGTGACATAGCCATTATGCCAACTGCTGGTCCCTTGTTTCCTCTTCTTATACACCAAAAAATGCCAACACACGCGGGCTACCTCACCTGCTCCCTCACTCGGCAGGCCTAGCACACTTCCCAGACACCACACAGGAGCATCTCCGCGCTCTCTGCTCCCCAGGAGCCCCCTGCATGGGCAGACCCTGGTCCTCCTGCAGTTCTTCCTAGGGGCTCAGCACAGAGCGACCATTCTCACCTCCATGAGGTGGGGCAGACGAGCATGACAACAAGAGGGCCAGAGCGGTGGGGACTGTGGGAAAGGGGAGCGCACCCCACCTAAGGAGGCAACAGCTCACCCCCCAGGTGGGGCAGGTGGAAGGCGCCAGCCCAGTATCACCACATGCTCTGATTATTTTTTTGAGTCAAGCCAGAAACTAGGATTTTTCTAAAGCACAGTCACCCTGTTTTTAAGTGTTGGTGAAAGAGCCCTCAGTTATTGCCAGGAGCTGGACTTTAGGGGTTACATGGAAGAGAGGGGAGACCAGGAAGAAAGGGAGGCAGCTGCACCAAAGATGAGAACTGAGAGATGACAGCAGCCTGGCCCTGGTGTGGCGCGGGAGGGACAGAGAAAGCAGGAGAGAGGCTAAGGAGGTCGGAGGGACAGGGGTGAAATGGGCTTCGGGCAGGAGGGAGAGGTCGGACTCACACCCAAGGGGACTAGGGCCAGGCACCCACAGCGACTCCAGGACGTGGGACCTGGCCCTCCAGTTAACCTGTCAACAGCCACGAAGAGACCCCTGGGGAAAGGAATTCAGGGTCCTGTCACAGCCTCGAGGCCTGTCAGTCACTCGCCCTCCAAGACCGATTACAGCACATGGGGCCTGAAGGGGGGCCTCTGGGGTGAGCACGTGGACTCCCTGTGGCAGGGCCCAGCTGCCTGTTAATTAAGAGCGTGTCTCCTCTGACCACGCTTGTCTGAGGAGATCTGAGAGCAGGAGATGGTGAGGGTGGCCCAAGAGAGCACTGGGGTCGGGAAGGCAGTGGCAGGCGGGCAGAGAGGGGCTGGCCTCTGCAGGCGCTGTCAGGCCCTTCCATCAGCCAGCAGCGTGTCCGGACTACCACGGAAAGCTCGGCCACCCACTCAGACACACAGCTCCTAGGAGAGGGTGCCCTGGGGCTCCACCCCGCAGGCCACAGAGAGTGGGGACACAGAGGCAGGCAGTCTGTCTGTCCACACTCACTGCCAGTGACCTCTGCCAGTGCCAGGCTCTAAATCCCATCTATGTGTGGAGGAACCCAGCCTGGTCTTTGCCCCTGGGATCCAGACTCACTTCCAACTGCCAACACAATGCCCAGTGTCCACGGGCGCCCAACAGAACTCATCTGAAACCTAACTCCTGACCCTCCCTCGAGCCCACAGCACCCACGCTCTCCTGGCCTGATTACTGGCCCCTCTGCTGGACTCAGGGGCTCCAGCCAAAGCCCCCAGTCACCCTACACTCCTCGCTTTCCCTGACACCTCATTTCCAATCCATTAGCAAATGCTGTCAGTTCTCCCCACCTCCGCTGCCACCCCCAATCCACGCCTCCATCCAGCCTGGTCCCCTGCATCCTCTCAAAGACCCAGCCTCCATGCACAGTCAGGAAGATCCTTTTAAATGTGTACAGCAGGTCCACAGCTTCAAGCACTCCACGGC
Source organism: Tupaia tana (assembly GCA_026018925.1). Classification (NCBI taxonomy): domain Eukaryota; kingdom Metazoa; phylum Chordata; class Mammalia; order Scandentia; family Tupaiidae; genus Tupaia; species Tupaia tana. Next base: position 16,270,133 of record JAKSZU010000015.1, on the reverse strand, counting down.
TCTCCCACTGCATTAACAAGCAGCCCAAATCCTTCCACAGCCCAGTAGGATCTGGTCCTGTTGGCAGCTCTGACCTCACCTTCCAGCACTCAATTCCCGCACTCCAATAACCTTCAGCCATGCCCTCATTCTAGACCCCTTCCACCTGCCCAACACCTTCCTGCCTCAGGGCCTTTGCACATGCTATTCCTGTAACAGGAGGTTCTCCTTCAGTTCTGTCCTGGGCCAGCTTCTTTTCATCTACTAGGTCTTAGCTCAAAAGTCACTTCCTCCAAGAAGCTCTCTTTGGGGCCAGCAGGTGGCATGGAGGTGAAGGCAACTGGAACTCACATGGTTGACTACATAGTTCAAGTCCTAGACCCAGCAGCTTGAATATCACGCCTTGGCCCCCAATTCAACAACAGAGGTCAGGTGTGAAAACTGGCGGAATTGGCTTTAAACCACAGATCTTCCTTCCTGCTATGTGACCTGAGCAAAGTGCACTAGCCTCTCTGCGTCTTAGTTTACTCTTCCCAAATACAAGGACCACAGTAATACTGGCCCACCTTCCCAAATGTAATAGGCTAAAGTGAATGGAAACACCATGAAGGCAGGGACCTTGCCTCCCTCATTCCCAGCTGTGTCCTCAGGGCTGAGAGTAGTGCCTGGCACAGCGCAGGTACTCAGACGTCAAGAGAAGGTCTTACAATGCCCAACACGTGGCAGGAGACTCGACTCGGGCCTTGCAAGTCTGCTGATCTTGCTTTCGGGACAACGTGTGGAGGGCACAGGGGTTCCTAGCGATGCTTGAACAGGGTCTGGGATATGGGGCAGGAAGTCAAGCCTCCAGCCTCCCCAGAGAGGAGAGAGACAGCGCAGCCTCGCCCAGCACAGCCAGGGAAGTAGGAAGCCTGGAGTACGGCTGGCTGGCCTAGATCGGGGCTTCCTGTCCTGGTTTCTTCACACGAGCATGGCCACCACTATTGTGCCTGGACAATGGGAGGCTCGGGCCACCCACGGAGGAGCTGCAAACAAGCCAGTGTGATGAGCACAATGGCAGCTCCGCCCGGAAAGAACGGGCAGGGGCTCTGGGCCGGCCTCGTGCTGCCCACAAATGGCATTTCCAGGCGGCACCGACGTCCCCAGCACTGGCAGGGTGGTTAAAGGGACCTCCAGGGTGGCTCTTTGTCCAAGGCTTGACAGCTTAGGAACCTCAGTCCAAGGCAGCTCTCACCCTAAGAAGCTCTCCTAGGCCCGGGACCATTCTCGGATCTCCAGGGCTGCCTATATAGCCCTGTCCAGCCCAGTATCTCTGTCCCTGCCTGGACCACTCACCCGTGTCCACCCAAGTCCTCCTATTTTTTATGAGGATGATGCTGATGAAATGTGTCAAGGGAACAGACAAGGACAGAGAAACACACCAAACACCCACAAATGCATCTCTGTGCAGCTCTGGCAAATCTTAACATTACACTAAATTTGCCTGAAACCATTTGCAAAAGGCAACCCCTTGAGTCTGGGGCAGGTATGTACTGGAAAGGGGCACAAAGCAGCCCTGGTTGGGGGGATGCAGGAAACACCCTGCCTTGATCTGAGCCATGGTCACACCGGTGACTCCAAATGCAAAGCCCTGTCTGCGTGAGCTCGATTAGTGCCCTTTACCCAGGTCACCAGGGGAGTATCACACCTCAGTGTAGAGAAGGGAAGAAAGGAGCCACTGGGGAGGCGAGCACCGCCCTCCCTGCAGGGCGCCCCGCCCCGGCCACGGCCACGATGCCACGATACTCCTTATTCCCAGGTGTGCCTGTGTTGCTTACCAAACTTGTGAGTAATGAGAGCAATGAGTACTGTTTTGCACACTCACAACATTTCTGTAAATGGCGTGTTTTCACCAACTTGCTTTCCACACTCAATTTCCCATTTTCCCATTTTTCCATGTTGGTACCTGCTCCGGACAGCACCTGCCACCCGGGCCCCACCCTCTCCTGCACCACTTTCGGGAGCCAGTGCTCAGATCTCTTGACCCAGGAGCCTCTTCACGTGCAGGTAACCAAAAGGAGCTGCCGTGCAAAGGCAAGTGAGGAAACTGAGGCACGAGACCATCGGCTACACTTCCCCGAGTGCCCCAGTGAGATCAAGTGCCAGCGGCCGTGGAGTAACCAGCGTGATGACACCGCACTGTGCTGCCTTCTCCCTGCCTTACTTGCCCACTCTCCTGCAGAGCTTTCTGGAGTGATCTCTTAGGGAGAGATCACTCACCCTGGAAGAGATCTCAACCTCAGGAGGTGCTTCTTGGGGAATCCACGCTAAGACGTAACTCAAGTTGCCCATTTCCTTGCCTGGTAGTTAGGACTAAACCATGATGAAATCGTCACTGCACGGCAGAGGGTAGGTGGCTTCAAAGGTCCTTTCTGTGAGTCACGCTACCACAGACAGGTCCACTGAGCTTAGATGTTAGAGGTCTAGGTATCGCATTTGTCAGAAAAGTCATGACACATTTTTGCATAGAAAAAAATACATCATGACTTTTCCAACAATCTAACATATACCTACAGCTACTGGGGTTCAGGTGTGCCAATCCTCCTAGGTGATGGATATGCATCCTGGAGCTCAGCTGTCCAAGTTCTTCTGAGTTACCCAAGTCTAATGTCTCACAACGAATTCCCTCAGTGTGTTCCTGGGTCTTTCAGGTCTCGTGTGTGTAAGTTCCACTAGGTGTGGACTGATCAGCTACAGGTTAGGAGCACCTCCAACTTGCTGGTTACAGCCAAGTGGTACTAAATGTGATTACAGCAACCCACCCTCCAACCAGCAGTGGATGCTCGGAGACACACTATTCCACACCTGGAAAGAGACATTTCATTCATGCAACGACTTGCAAAGAGACTTGCAAAGTTCCAACATAGGTCCACTTCAATTCCCGCCATTGGCTTTCAGGGGAAATACCGATTGTCAGAATTTGTCAGAAAAGTCATGACATGCTTTTCTATGTTTTTCTATGGAAAAATGCATTGTGACTTTTCCAACAACTCAATATTTTGGTTCTATTCTGCAGATGAGAAACACTGAGCCCCAGAGGTTTAGTAGCCTAATGGAGGCCATCCGGTCAGAAACAACACAGCCAAACTCAAACCCAGGACTGGGAGACTCCTGTTGCTGCTGAGAGGAGGGGACCAGAGAGGCTGCTCACTCACTGGGCTCCTGACCTGAGTGTCCCAGAGCTCGGGCTGAGCAGAAAGGCACGCCCCGATTCGCGATTCCTGCCACAACCGGGGGAGGGAGAGGGCAGCAAAACTGTGGTCCACATCTCCAGCGAGCTCCCCCTGGGCTGTGAGTCGCTGGTCTGAGGTCAAACAGCAAGTTGGTGACAAAACACAGAGCAGAACCAGGTCTCCCAATGCCAGGCCAGTCTTGCCCTGCCCCACCTTGCCTCGGCCCAGTGGTTCTCAAGTTAGGGGTATCTGTTCTCCAGAAGACTTGGGGCACCATCTGGAGACACACTCAGTTGTCAAAACTGGGGAGGGCATGCTCTGGCTTCTTGCAGGTGGGGTCAAAGGTCCTGCTAAACACCACCCAGAGCTCAGGCAGCCCCCACGAAGACGTAGCTGGCCCCAGAAACTGAGTGTGCCAAGGCACCTTCACCCTAGACAAGCCTCTTATAAATAAAAGCAGAAAAAATCCGACCCCTTTCATGGCCGAGTAGACCCTGACAAGGCACCTCCCAACCTTCTTGCTCGCTCACTCGGCCCCGGCCACACTGGTCTCCTTTCTGTTTCTGGAACACACCCAGTCGGTCCCCTTCATTCAAGCCTTTACACTGTCTTCCCTCTCCCTATAAATCCCCCCCCCCCATTAACAGGGGAGACCCTTCCTCAAAGAGTCTTCCCAGGGTACAGTCAGTAGCCCCGTGGTAAAAACACGCTATTCTGCGAGGCTGACTCACACAGGAGGTTTCGAATTCACTTCGAGTCCTCCCCAAGTCATAGGCACGTGCACGTCTGTGCTCTGGGGCTGGCAGGCTGGGGCGGGTCCCAGCACCAGGACCCTGCTGGGGGTGCCCCTTTCTCTCTCCCTCTCTCCCTCTCTCTCTCACTCAGAATAAACTTAAGAGAAAAAAAAGAAGCCTCCCCTTAGAGCCATACAAAGGAGGATCTCACCACCCCGTCCCCACAGCATCTGAACCTTACACCTCCTGAAAGTTATCCCATGGCGCTGCCTCTGCAGTTTAGGTTAGAATCGGGTATTCAGTCCCACCCCCGAGGTGTCAGCTCCCTGGAGGCAGAGGCAGTTTCTCTCTTCTTAGCCCCTGCAGGTGGTCAAGAGAGACTAGTCTGAGGGGACCGGAAGGGCAGGAGAGAGGGAGGGACACTGAGGAAGGGAGCCCAGAATCAGCTCCGGATGAAAGCCAGGACTGGCTCGGGAGCAGCTGCTGGGATGGTAACATTTTTTACATGAATTACTATACCTCACACCTTTGGGCCTTATCACATGCCAGGTGCCACTCAGTAAGTGCTTTAAGCCCCACACAGCTCTGTGGCTATTGCACCCATTTTACAGAGGAGGGAACTGAGGCCTAGTTTCATAAAGAGCTGGGAGGCAGCAGAGACAGCCCTTGAACCCAGGCAGACTGGCTTGCTAATGAGTCCCCCAGCCAAGCCCTCACACACCAGTCCACAACCGGCATCAGCCCTCCATACAGGTAGCAGCTGCCTTCGGGGTGTCCCCAGAGCTGCCATCTGTCTGGAACCGGTAGCCACAGCCTTGGGAGGATAAATCTCTCCCTAGAGATAAGAAAGGACAGAAAGAGGCCCAGAAGTCTCTCTCTGCGACTGACACTGGCAACCTGATCTGCCAGGGGAGAGGGCCCAGTTGCCCCCAAGGACACCCCGCCTTGGCTAGGGTGACCTCATCAGACATATGGTGAAACCTGAGTCGGCCAGGAGACTGACCAGGAGTGTGGCAAGGTGGGGGTGGGGCATCCCCAAACCACAGTAAGGACAATGGAGAGGGGTCCCTGGGGACCCCAGCCCCCACGTGGTCTGGGTGGCCAGGGTTTTAGGAAATAGAGTGTCATAGCCCCGCGGCAGCCCTGGGCTCCAAGGAACAGCAATAAAAGAATACCGTCAACACAGCGGGAGGGGCTTGCGCTGCTGCTCCACGTGGGTGCCCGCAGCTCACCAGGGAGGTGGTCCCAGGAGACACCAATAGGGGAGAGGAGAAGCGGGACAGGGACAGGAAAGCCACGCACAGAGGGGATGAGGTCAAGTCATCACCATGTAACTGGGCTGCAGTATGCACACCAGGGGGTGAGGGAGCCAGGGCATCCATGCACCAAGGCTACCCATCCCTGGCACTCGGGCCGTCCCTGTAAGTGACCACGCAGCACCACTGCCCTGACAAAGCCATCGGGAAAGGAACGTAGGTGCCTCAGTGGAAGCTCCATGTGGTGTGCCCTGGAGGATCTAGGGTGTCCAAACGCAGCCTCCCAAAAAAAGTGGCCCAGTAAGCATGGGGACCAATTCCCCTCACATAGCTCTGCCGGCCCCGAGGGAAGGGAGTGAAGGTCGGCCCCAACAGCTTTGCAGGTGTCTGAGGAGTCGATGTTTCAGGCCGAGGGAACAGCCAGTGCAAAGGCCCTGGGACACGGTCAGTCCTTCCAAGACAACCCTAACTAAAACATCTGTCCCTGTCCTATTTGGTCTTCTTCACCTGCCACCATAGACATTACATGTGGTCATTTATCAGTCTATCCTCCACCCAGCCCACCCGAATGTCACTCCCAGGATGACAGTGATGTTTTTCCATCAAGGTCCCTGTTGTGTCCTAGAGCCTAGGACTAGACCTCCCACACTGTAGATCCTAGATAAACATGTGTTCAGCTGACTAATCTATCGTCTAGGATGTACTAGCCTACAACCCCACCCAGCTTTTAGGCCCTGATAAAAGGTGCCCAATTCTCACCCAACCCCACCCCAATCTCCACCATGGAGGAAGTTGAAGCAAAACTCAAGTTGCTACAACCTGTTATGAACAGACCTGATGCAATCGTGGGGGAGGGGGCTGGGGCCGCAGAGGGGAAGTGACGCTCTTCCCCACATAGCCCCCTGCTAGGGGCTGGACCTGGCCTGCCATCTTCCCACTCAGTCCTCCAACACAGACTCCATCCAAAGCTACCACATAGTCTCAAGCTGGACCACAGGCAAATTCAGAAGGCTTTGAGAAAATTCAGGCCTAAGTTTGAGTATCAGATTTCCCATTAAAATCCCAATTCCCAACTACTTTTGAAACAATGGATGTCTCAAAAGTCCACAGGCTACTGGTGCTGAAACAGAGTGGCAGCTGCCACCTTTAACCAGGGCAAGTGCTCCCCTGTTTTCCACCATCCAATTTGGTGCTCCACTTGTCTTCCTGCCTGGTCCTGTGGGCATGTGAGTATGAGATCCCTGTCCTAGACACAGGCCTGGCAAACATGAAGCCTGCCACTTTTTCCTAAACCCTCGCCCAGAGCAGACATCACTAATGGAGCACAGATCTTGTCCTGATGATCTTCTCCTTGCTGTTCAGAATTTATCTGCCTTTGCTGTTGTCACCAACACCCATAACATGCATGGTCTGAAATCCTTTCTGCTCGAACCTCAGCTTCTGCTCACTCTTTTGGGCCCCTCAGTGAAGAATGGGCTCATGGGAGTGAGGAATTTGCAACCTTGGTACCTTGACACTTGTTAGAAGGTTGCCCTGTGTATTACAGGGTGTCCAGCAGCTTCCCCAACTTCAAATCTCCAGATGCCAGGAGCACCCCTCCTTCTTCTTCCCAGTTGTGGTAACAAAAATGTCTCTGGACCCTGCCCAATGTCCCCTGGGGGCAAAATCAAAAGTTAAGAAAAACAGACTCTAGAGCTATGTGTTTGGGGTTCAAATCTTGGGTCAGTCATTTGCTGGCTCTGTGACCCTGGGCAGCTTCCCTGGGTCTCAGTTTCCTTCTCTATGAAATGGGGATAAAAATAGGGTACTCGACCACCAAAGAGTAGAGCTTTAAGAAGATGGAAATGTCCTTAAATTAGATGATGGTGACAGTGTCACAACTCTGTGAACTAAAAACCCTAAACTTTCCATTATATGATGGTATGTGAGTTCTCTCTCAATAAGCTGTTATGCAAAAAACAATAAATAAATAAATAATTTAAAAAGGTACCTACAGATTGGGGGTGGGGCAGGGCATTGTGAGCATTTGCTGAGTGGGGTAAGCGCATTAGTAAGCGCCATACTTCACCCTTATTATCAGCCCCAGCCCTCGCCCATCTGGGGCCTGCATGGCTGGCAGGAAAAGCCTAAAGTGACCGCGACGCGGTGGCTGGGAACGGGCCCCACTTTGGGTGGTATTTCCCGCCGGAATGTCCCAGACAAAGCAAATTGAGTCCCTGGGGGCCACGAGATGCAGGGCGGGGTGGCTGGACGTCCTGGGGTCCCCGTGCCCGTCTGCAGCAGGACAATGAGTGGAATGTGGTCTCCTCTCGGCGGGGCTGACACTTGACATCTGAAGACAATGACTTTCAAGAGGTTTTGTTTTTTCCTCAGTCCAGCTTTTATTTTTCCATCTCCCCAAACAATTGTTCCCGGGCTGGCGGGTGAGCAGGCCCTGTTGGCTTGGAAGGACTGTGTTGGGAGAGTCAGGAAACAATGCACAAAAATGACAGAATGCAAAAATAGTGGCATTCAGGGGACCGGCCTGGGGAGAGGGGTGCCACCGAGGAAATCGGGTTTATTTTTCCCAGAGCCAGCTTAGGCCCCAGGGAGGGATCCAGGCAGCCACACGGGGCACTTGGGAATGCGGACACCTGCTGCTCAGTCACCTCTAGGGTCTTAATCTGGGGACTGTCAGCTCTGTCCTCACTGCGGCCCACATGCTGCCGCACCCCAGACAGCTTCACTCCCTGAAGCCCCAGGGCACACAGCTGGGTTGGACGGAGCTGGGATCTGACCACCGGGCTGTCAGAGTCCAGGTGCCGCCCTTCTGCCATGTCCACTCTGACTCCGGCTTGTGCTCTCAGCTTCCCCCACACTCCACGTGGCCAGGTGCCTTTGTTCCAGGGCCTAGCACCAGGCCTGGCCTCCTAGGCTCAGGTAAAGGAGGAAGACCTGGCAGGGGAAGTGCAAGACAGAGGGGACCCAGAGTCTAGGGACCTCAGAGAAGCCCCAAGAGCCCCTGACCACTGCACAGGTTGAATAATGACCCCCCCCCCCCAAGATGTCCACATCCTAAGCCAGGGAGCCTCTGTTCCCCTACATGGCAAAGAGACTGCAGATGTGATTAAGATAAAGACCTCGAATGGGGGAGAGAATCCTGGATTATCCAGGTGGGCCTGATGCACTCACAGGATCCTTGAAAGAAGAAGGAAGCAGGAGAGTGTCAGAGTCCAAGAAGGGTTGGAGGACACCGTGCTGCTGGCCTGAAGGTGGAACCACCACACACCCAGGACCGCAGGTGGCCTCCAGACACTGGAAAGGCAAGAAATGGATTCTCCCTGAGTCTCCACGGGGAACACGGCTGCCAACAGCTCGACTTCACCCCGAAGACTGATTCAGACCTCTGACCTCCAGAGCTGCGAGATAATAAACGCGTATTGTTCCAGGCCAAGTTCGTGGCAATTGGTTACAACAACCAAGCTCAAAACGCAGACGTGGAAGAAAAATAAGCCTCCACCCGTCTCCATTAATCAGAGCTGAACATAAACCTAGCATTCCATCACTATTAATACAAAATAGACTTTAGACAGATGGTCTAATGACACGAATTACTGTAATAATTGGGATAATATAAACCATCCTTCACGATGCAGGTCCACTCAGTTCCCGAGCTGAGAAAGCAAAGGCCCTTCGGAAAGACTGGACGAGGAACATGCAAGACGCTGCGCTGTCAGAACTTGGAGGCCTGCGTTGCCAAGGACATGTGGACACGAGACCCACCGTCACGTGTGTGCAGTGCTTACTGCACGGCAATGCCAGGGCTAGGAGGAGGTGACTGCTAGGCTAGGTCCCCAACTCACAGAAAAGGAAACAGAGTCTCTGAGAGGTGGAGTTATTTGCTCAAAGTCACACCAGGAAGGAGGACACAGCCCAACCAAGCCTAGGTCTCTGGGGCTCCAGGGCCAAGACCCTTCCCCATGGGAGTATCCTGCTTCTTGGGTCCAAAAGTCAAGAGAATTTAATTAGGGGTTTGGAAGCCGGAGAGCCTAGTGGGGTGACCTGGAGGTGGAAAGACTAGCTCATTTAGCTGTCTGTGGTTCCAGTGACACTGCAGGACTTACGGAATGCCAATGTGGTCACCCACTGCCCTGCCAGAGCCCACCTCAGCTCCCCACTGCTTGGAGAATGACCATCGAAATGGCACCGCAGGACCTGACTCACCAGCCCCACCTCAGTGTACCCCAAACACATCAGCGACCTCCCCACCCCCAGCCCTCCGCCCTGCTGTCCCTCCACCTGCAACATCCTCTCCCTCCCTTCAGCTACTCAACATCAAGCACCTTCCCTGCCTTCCCCAACCAGGGCCTGTGGACAGGAGCTGGGAGCTTCTACCCCTTCTTAGCACCACCATCGCTGCCACGTGCCTTGACCGGTCAACTAATGGCTGCCGTCCCCACCAGATGGACACCACTCAGAGGTCATGCTTGGCCCCAGTTTTACTCTGCTTCTATTCACGCTCTTATTTATTCAGTAACAGTCCCGGCACTTAGCACCATGGCGCCTGACATTCGATACATTTTTGATGAGTGAACAGACGGATGGATGGAGGAGCGGATGGATGGAGAGATGACAGCGAGAGTGAGAAATAGACTCCTTCCTCTGGGGCTCAGTTTCCTCACCTATAAATAGGTACATTAGCAGTGCCCACGGCAATGCTGACTGGGAGGACAGAAGGGGTGCTACACTCTAGCTGGCTGATTTGGGGAGGCTGGTTCCTCCTCTCCAGGCCTCCACTTCTGCAGCTGCACGATGGGACAACACAGTGTCCACGACCCCAGACCTGCTGGCCTGCTGTCCCAGTGTTGTCCTGCTGGGGACTCACCGTGAGGCCCTGGGGAAGCCACTCTCACGCTCCTCCTCTGTTCTCCCAGGGCAAGTGGGGTCCCCCGGCTCTGGGGTCAGAGGGTCAAGCCCATACATTCTCACCATCACCCCCTCTGCATTCCAGCCAGCCCAGTGACAGCCAGGGATTGTGTAAGGGGGTCTTTCAAACAGCTCCTTCCCTGGGGGACCTGACCGTGGGTCAGGAGCACCAAGGCTCCCAGGGGCCACAGGGAAACTCCCCAAAGAAGGGTCCTAAGGAGATGAGGTTGAGAGCTCTCAGGGCAGGGGTCCTGGTGACAGAAGAGCCAGCGCAAGTCCCCACAGGGGAACTGGGGTATACAGGGTTTCCTCTTCGGTAACACGGAGATTCATTACCTACCTCAGAAGATGAAACAGATAGGGAACCCCAACAGCAGTGCCGTGCCAGCGCGAAAAGCCGGCACTTCTGATGCCATCACTGATGCTGTTTTTATCTGCCAGTGCACTATCACCACCCACGCTGCACTTCTCAGCCTCTCCCCTGCACCCCACTGCGCTGGCCGCCTGCCTACGCTAGGACACCCCAGCACGTCCCTACCTCGGGCCTTTGTACCTGCACAGGTCGGTTTCAATGTCCCCTTCTCAGAGAGCCTACTCTGACCCTCCTGGCTGAAGTAGCCCTTCAACCTATGCCCAGTCACTGCCAATGGCAACCTCACCCGAAATCCCTTCCAAGCAGGAATAGCACCCTAAACGCGCTGGCTCAGCGTCCTTCCCTCCATGGAGCACACAGGCCCCAAGGGCAGTGCTTTCTGTCTGTTTGACCACTCTCTCTGCAGCTCCGAGGAGTGAGGCAGACATGCATGGGGACATCCCAGCCTCTGCACTCCCATCTCTACATGGGTAGTGCAGGACACAGAGCCCCTGTCCCTCAGGGCTCATCTGAGGAATAAAGGAAACAGGACATGGAACAGGGAAAGGAACATGATCAAAACTCAAAAGTCAAAAAGTCACCCAGTGCCATCGTCAGGAGGGATGAATACACTGTCGTGTACCATACAGGGGGACATGTCTCGGCAGCTGACAGAAATCCCACTGACACAGAGCTACGCCAACACACCTCACGGATGTCAACGAGAGATGCCAAGCCAGAAAGGGTGCACCTGCGAGACCTCGCCAAGTTCCGAACTGCCAAGTCGCCTCTGTGTGCAGAGGTTTGAAAGTCTTCACTCGGGGCTGGGGACTGACTGGGAAGGGCACACGAGCATCACCACCCCCCCAGGACAGAGAATGTGCTAGAGCTTCACAGGTGGCGATGCACAGGTGAAGACACAGGGCTGGACACGCAGGCTTGCGCACTCTTCGGTATATAACTATGAACACACCACGATAAAAATAATCCCTTTTTTTTTCCGGCAAAGAGGGGTCATTCCCATCCTCCTGGCTCACCCGCCCGCCCGTGCACAGGTGGCTTCGGCTCAGGTGCTGACACCAACACATCCCTCCAGCTTCAAGCAGACTAGGACGCACTGCCCTCCCTGCCATAGCCCAGCACCCACAGCTCACACACCCACGAGCCCTGGCTTCCATGGGGTCCACTGCCAAAGAGATGAGCCACACCCCACGCCCCACATGCACCCCCAGCTGCCTCCCCGGCCCGGCTTCTGAGAAGGTGCAAACAGGAAGCCTGTGTCTGCTCTCAGGGTCTGCACAAAAAGGTCGAGGGTGTGCAGGGCAGGGGAGGGGGCTCCCCGACTGAATGAGAAGTGCCTTGAATGCCATATGGGGATCCTCTCTGGGCCTGTGACAGGAGTCCCCCACCCACCACAGGCACAGGGACATCCACAAATACTGATTCACTCTACAGTCACCGATGGGGCAAGTCTAGGAGCCTCAGCCCTAGGCCAGGCACAGGGGATGCCCCTTAAAGGCAAATCCACGGCACGCCACTTCACCGCTTAAAACTCTCTAGCAGGGACCAGCAGATGGTGTAGCGGTTACATCGTTGGACTCCCACATAGTCAACCATGGTTCAAGTCCCAGACTCGGTGCCTTAAAACTCACACTGGGCGGGCCCAAAATCCCGAGAGGAGACTGGAGGAAAAGGGCTTGTGACATGGCCAATCCCCCGGGGATGATTTCTCGCTTTCTTTCCCTCTGTTGCTCTCGGTCACTGCCTTCAAGGTCCTACAAGGCCCTGCTTCCTCCCCAGCCCCACTCCCTTCTCCCCCATCTCCCTCATTAACTGCCTGATGTTCTAGGAGCCTACCCACGGGCTCCTGCCCCAGGGCCTTTGCACTGGCTGGTCACCCATCCCTGGGTATTTGTCCCCTCACCTCCATCAGGTCTTTGCCCAGATGTTACCTCCTCAATGAGGCCTGCCCTCCTTCAGAATGGTCAGATCTTCCCAGCTCCCAGTCACACTATAGCGCTTCCTTTTTCCCCAAGCATGGATCACCCTAAAACACTGTAACCTGTTCTTATTTAATATCTTTGTTCTCTATCGTCACTGCAGACACACTGAGATGGGGCTTTGTTTTGTACACAGCTGCATCCTCAGCAGCAATGCTTAGGAAATTATTTATACATCAGCTCAATTTCTGCTATAAATATGTTATCTTCACAATCTGAAAAGCACAATCATAACCTGGTTTCAAACCCTGGTAAGGGGCCATCCCTAGATCAGCAGGTCTGATGCCAAAGGGGTGGGTGTAAGAATTACCCGGGGAGCTTTTCATAAAAACACATTTACCCCGGAAATTCTAATCTGACTTAAGGTCTGGGGAAATCAAGGGAATCTGCTTTTTTAAAAATTCTCAGCTAACCCTGAAGGGCTCGAAGGCTCACAGGAAACTTAGCAGCAGGCAGGTGGTCAGGGAGGGCTGCTCAGAGAAGGGTACCAGGGAGCATCCTGAGGGGGACCTTGACAAACAGGCAAGATCTGGCCAAGCAGAACTGAGGAAGGACGGGAATCAGGACCCGGATTTGCAGACCTTCAGAATCACAAGGCAACCCTGGGACCGCCTGATTCATGACCTCTTAGGCTTGGTCAGAGCTGGGATCACTTGGAGGATGCAGTGAAATGGTGATTCCTAGGCCTTGACCTTCGGTGGGACAGGGAAGAGCCGGGGCACCTGCATTTCTTTTTTTCTTTCTTTTTTTCATTTGACCAGAAAGAGACATACTGAGAGAGAAAGTGAGAAAGCAAGCCGCCAGGCCTGGGACTCAAACCACGGTCAGCCACGTGGGAGTCAGCACCTTAACCACCACACCACTGGCCTGCCCCAGCACCTGCATTTGTGATGTGCTCCCCCAGGTGCCCGAAATGGACACAGGGTTTAGGAAGGGCTGGTTGACTCTGTTAGGGTTCAGTGTGTACAGTCCCCCTTCATCATGAAAACTGATCAAAGCCCCGTAAGAAAATGAAATCATCAGTCCAACACGCCCGGTGTTCGTTCCTGGGCACGTCGCTTCCCGTGGTTCTCCCTGACTATCTTAGTACGGCTGGCATCACAGGCTGAAGGTGATCTGGGGTGTCACCTTCCTACTGTCTGCAGGGGCTGAGGAAGTGGACGTGGCTACATAACTAACCTTACTTCCCGTTTCAGGACCTTCAGGAAGTCCCACCTTTGAGCTTCAAGTAAATATCAGTTGGGATATGGGCAAAGGAACTGTAATCCTCAAAATAGTATCGTGTCGGTGACATGCTGCTGCTCACACGCATCTAGCGACGTCCGCCACCCCCACCTCCTGCGCTTACAATTGGTTTCACTTAGATTCCAAAGTGGGATCCCCGGAGGAGTCAGAGACATCAGTGTTGAGGAGGCTCTTGCTGTCTCTGCTAATGTTTCACCAAAGACTTTGTACCAATTGGCTGCCCTCAAATGATGCCAGTGGCAACTGTTCGAGCCTTGTCGGTAGTGCAGGCCCACCACCCTACAGGGCAGGAGCCCGATGCCGGGAGTTGACTGAGAACCAGGTCCTGCTGGCCACAGTCCATGAGCTCCTCCGGCATGAACTCACGGAGTCCTCGTGCCCCCCAGGAGCTGGCTGCGAGGCTGCACAGAGGCGCACAGCGAGCGCTCAGCACCGCCTCTCCACCGCAACCGCCTTCGCCCGACTTTCCTATCAAAGGGATTTATCCATCCACACCGTAGAGCAAAATTTCGGGCCCTGAAAGTTGGGTCAAGTTTCTCGGGGGACACAGATGTGGCCCAACCCACACCCCCAAAGTGGGCCCGAGGGGTCATCAGCTCACGCAGTGGGGAGCTGTTCTTGGCAATGAGGTCAGCCCTTGTCCCTGTGACACCGAGAGACTCTCTGTGCCACCCTGCACCCTCTGTGTCCCAGGGCCGGGGGCCGAGACCAGGGAAACTGAGCTAAGGACTACCGGCTAAAGGAAGGCTAGGTCTGCGGAGTTGTCCGTGAGAGAGACGGTGCCCCAGATATTGCCCTGGCCACCTGTCACAGGACACAGCCCAGAACCTGCCCTCTGTTCCCTTTTTCTCTTTGAGGAACTTCTCCCCATGCTGAGCTGAAAAGGAAGTCGGCAACCCAGCAAGAGGAAAGGTGCCAACAGCGCGAGTCATTCGTGTCTGCCGAGTAAAGAGGAAGCAGAGCCAGGGCTGGGCCGGGGCTCGTCCTCGGATGGCTGGGGCAGAGAGCCAGGGCAGACGGAGAAGTCTGCAGAAATCAAACGAGTCTACACAGTGGCCACGTGTCCACCAGCTAGTCACAGCCTTCGCTGGCCTCAGTCCTGCTCATCTGTAAAATGGACAGGAGCTACTCTGAAGATTTCCATACGAAAAGACCCGTAAAGTTCTTACTAGCACAGGGCCCAGTACACAGTAGGTGCTCAAATAAATGCCCATGACATAAGTAAATTCAAGCATTTCATCCGGGTGATCACATCCTGCCAGAGCCTCCTCTGGCTGAGCTGGGACCCTGCCCACAGGCCTTCAAGTGCCACATCAGCCCCTTTTCTCTGTGTAAGGTGGGAGCCATGGAAGGTTCTGAGCAGGGCAGGGACTGGATCTGACTTAGGCTCTAACAGGACTGTGCGGCCGTGTGTGGGAAGGGCCTGCAGTGGGAAAGGCCAGGAGGAGGCCCCTGTGAGGGTGTAGGCAGGGTGGACACGCCCAGGGTGTCTGTGAGACGTGCAGATTCTAAAGTAATCTGAAAGCCCAACCCTAGGGATTTGCTGATAGTTGGCGTATACGGGAGGAGAGAGAGAGAAGTCGAGACTGCCATTCTGGTTTCTGGTCCTGGACATTGCAGGACGGAGGTTACTTTTTCTGAGACAGGAAAGACCGTGGCATGGGTGGAGGGGAGGGTTAGAGTAAGAGTTCAGTTTGGGACATTTTAAGACTCTGCCCTCACACAAGCCAATCTGGAGAGAGAGAGAGACAGACCCTCAGTCAATAAATCCTCGCTCAATGTGGTTTCAATCGCTGAGCTCTAGGAGGCCAGTCTAGGCGAGGTGACCCAGGCAGAGCATTCAGGGAAGGCTGCCTGGAGGAGGTTCATCAGAGCTGTCAGGTCTCAGAGCTAGAAATGAGTGAGGAAGGGGTGAAATCTGCTACCTCCATGTGTCCCACTCCATCTCCCACTTCACACCCAGTGGGGATGAGCCCAGAGAGGAAGGCAGTGCAGCTCCTGAGGAGCGAGCTCTGGGGTCAGACAGAACTAGGTTCAAATCCAGACCGGCCACTCCTTGTGTAGCCTCGAGCTGGTGATTTTACCCCTCTGCCTTCATTTCCTCACCCACAGAAGAGGCGATTATGCCACACCGTGACCTGGCGTGAGGCTCTGGAAACCCAGAGAGACGCCCAGGTCCTCGTCCAGCCCCGGTGCCCTCCCAGCCTCAGTGAGAGGCCGCTTTGTCAGGGAGGCTGGAAGGAGCCGGGGCAGGCAGTGGCTGGACCCACAGGGCTAAAACCACAGGGCCTCCCGCCCCGCCGCTGCTCTGGCCAGGCGCAGGCGGCCCTGTGGGGATTTTCCATCAGATCAGAGCAGGAACTCTGCAGAACAGCAGCCCCCAGCCTGCCACGGGGCAGGGGTGTTTTTCCAGAGTGAGGTCGAGTTTAGCCTTCAACAGCCATGCAGGGTGGCAGGATGGCTGCCCTCTGAAAAAGAGGCACGGGGACTAGCAGATGGCGTGGTCGTTAAGGTACTTGACGCCCACATGACTGATGCAGTTCGAATCCCACACCTGGCAGCTTGCTGTCTAGCTTTCTCTCTCCCTTTCTCTCTCTGGCCAAATAATAAATTAATCAATTAATTTAAAAAAAAATAAATAAAAAGAACATAAGGCTTTAAAAAGAAAAGAGGCACAGGGACTGGCTTTAAAACGAAAAGAGGCACGAGGACTGGTCAGCTCATGGTGTGACCAGGGTCACAAAAGCAGCAGGGTTGGGTGATGGGAATGCTGCAGGCAGGGGCGAGACACAGGCTCGCAGAAGAGTCGGCCAGCAGGTGCTGTCTCACCAGAGCTGAGGAGCAAAGTGCTGCCCACTGACCAGTCCCCGTTAGAGGCAAGTCCAGCAGGAAAGAGGGAGAGAAAGCAGCATGATGGATGCGATTTTAATTACCATGTCCAGCAAAGGCCTCTCTGAGGGGGCGACGTCTGGCTGAGACCTGGACCGAGGAAGGGAGTGAACGCTGGGCTACCAGCTCTGCAGAGCGCAGCCCGGGCAGCGGACGGCAAGTGCAAAGGCCCCGAGGCAGGGCCACGTGGTATGTCTGAGGACGCCTGGCTGGAGCAGGGCAAACAGGCACAGAAGGACTGGGAAAGGTGACCCAGGGAAGAGGCTCGGGGACACAGGCAGGAGTGGATGCAGAGGCCTGAACGAGCAGGCTAAGCAGACGGAATTCTGTCCGAAGCGCAGTGGCAGAGGCCCTGGGGAAAGAGGCCCAGGAGTCAGAGGCAGATCGAGCATCGGGTCCTCGGGGGTCAGAGGGCGTGTGCAGCCCATCGCCGCTGGCAGGACAGAGGACTCCCAGGCCTGACCTTGGAATCGCTCCTGCACCTCCCTGAGCCTCACTGTCCCTGTCCTGACCAGACTCCTCTAAGGAGGGCTGTGGCTGAGACAGCGAAGCTGAAGGCTGGGTCATTCGGACCCCAACCTCACAGCTGCTCAGACCCCTTCACCGCAAGCACCTCCGTGATTCCAACAGCACCCACTGCAACGGGGACACTGGGCTCAGTACCCACCCCCCCAGTCCGCCCGAAACAGGCTCTCAGGCCAAGGTATCCGAGGAGGCAGCGCCTGGCAACTAGAGGCCTGCCTGGCAACAAACAGTAAGCTGGGATGGCAGCTGGACTCCATGGCAACCAGCAGCTGGGGCCCAGGGGGTGGGGGGCCAGGCACTACTCTGGAGGGGTGAGTCCATGGTGGGGGTTTCCCAGACGCCTCTCTGGAGCAGCATGACTCACGGGCTCAGGAAACTCAGCAGGCCCCGGATTCCAGACCACTGCTTGGAGGACAGGGCTGTGCTGCCTACTTAGAAACTGCCTGGCGCTGGGTCCCTGGGGGTGCCTTTGCGTCGCCAACCACCCACCCTCCTCCCTCGAAGGGAGACCAATACCGATCACACAGGGGCATGGAGAGTCCAGCACTAATACTTAAACCTAAGAACCACCAACTCCTGGGAGCACTTACTCAGCCTGGCTCCGTGCTGCGCACTTTGTGTACATCATCTCATTTAATTCTCCCAACGAGCTCCAGAGAATCCCATTTTACAGGTGAGAAAACTGAGGCACTGAGGAACTACATCACGCACACAGGTAGCAAGCGGCAGAGTCAGAGGCTGCCCTCCACGCTGGCCCTCGAACCCGTGCCATCACCACGTCTGCAATCTCAGAAGGGCTTCTCCTACCCTGGGTCTACCAAGAAGGGCCTCCGCCGTTTCCATCACTGCAATGGCCATCATAGTTGCTCACGGGACTGAGCGTGTCATGTGTGCTGGGCACCCTGCTGCCATAGTCACGTAAGCATCAGGACCCTGTGAAGCAGCCACCCTGCAGCCCTTTATACAGAGAAGCCAACTGAGGCACAGGAAGCACAGTAACTAGATTAAAAAGGCCCCCCAGGAAGGAGTGAGACTGCAGCTTGAATCAGGCTTTCTGCACCAAAACCCACCCCACCATGCCAGTCATGTAGTGGGCGTTTGATCAGCATGAGCTGGTCTGACCAGGGGCGGACCTCCGAGCCCCCAGTTACCCAACTCTCCAGCTCCAAGCCTGAGGTCCTGCGGCCCCTGACCACACCCTCCTCCTCCACAGGGTGAGACAGCTAGACAAGGGCACAGAAGGCTGTGAAATCCCAGTGTCCCACTGTGGTGGACACTTGTCCCACTGTGTTACCTGCAGAGAGGAGCTGCAGGGGAATAAGCAGCTCCATAAGGTCACATCACAAGTACCTGAGGCCAAAGCTGACAGCTAGAACAGTCAGGTAGGAAGGTGAGCACCTGCAATCCTGCCTGCTCTCGGCAGGTTAACAGTCTCAGGACAGCCAGAACACATGTGGACTCTGACACGGAAACCACAGGCCTTCAGGTCACTGCAAAGCCAGGCCCCAGGTAGCACCACCACCAGGGAGGCCGGAAGCTGCACGGGAGGCCTGGTTCAGTGCCCATGCCAACCTGAACATGCCAGGCAGAGGAGCACATGCTAACTGGGAGGCTGGGACAGGAGGAGTGTGACACAGCAAGACCCTGTCTGAGACACTTTTCTCCGTCTCTGTTTGGTCCCTTCTTTCTCCTCCTTTTTCTCCCCCATCTCTCATAGAGAAAAACAAAATGACATAAAGCTCTGACTGGAACTGGGGTTGTACCATCATCATCATCGGGATTATCAGTATTTCAGATCCCACAGCTAGAGCGGCCCAAGAAGTCTACAGTGGGGGTTGCAGACACCTGGCTAGGCGGCAGATGAATGAATGAAGCTGGCAGGTGCCATCCAAAAGGAAGGGTGGGGACTGGGACAAACTCGAAAGCAGATGCACTTCTAAAGGGGCGGCCCTACTCTGCTCCAAGCAAATGTCATCAAGGAAAATACACACTCGTCAGTGTGCCTAGAGAAACTGGAAATCCTGCTCTCTTCAGCAATTTCCCAACTTCTAAAAGCCTGGGCTGGTTCGTTCTAAAATGCACATGAAAGGGCAAGAAACTATAAGAGCCACAACAATTTTGAAAAAGAACTCAGACTGCCCAATTTTAAGAATTTCTATAGGGTAGGCAGGTGGTACGAACGTTAAGGCAGCTGGATCCTTTATGTCCCATTGTGTGGTTTGAGTCCCAGACCCAGTGGCTTAAAAAACATGCTGGGTGCATGTGTATGCACGCCCAAAATCCCAAAAGGAAAATGGAGGAGAGGGGATTGTGGCATGGCCATCCTCCTCCCGCCCAGGAGAAGATACACTCTCTTTCTCTCTCCGCCGTCTGTCTCTCTCCAGCAAGCACACATGCCCTACAGCAAAAACTAAAAATAATAATAATAATTTTTTTAATTATTATAAAGTTCCAGTAACGATGATGATATGGTCCTGGCAAAAGGGCAGACACGTAAATCAATGGGACCGAATGAAGCCCAGAATTAGACCCACATAAATATTGCCATTTGCTTTTTAACAAAGATGCAAAAGCAATATAAAACAGGAAGGGCAGTATTTTCAATAAATGGTACTAGAACAATTAGACATGATAAGCAAATTAATGAATCTCAATATAAACTACAAAAATTAACTCAAAGTAGATCACAGATCTAAATACAAAATGTAGAACTATAAAACTTTTAGAAGAAAACATAGGGGGAAATCTTTGTGACCTCAGATTTAGCAAAGAAGTCTCAGATGGGACATTAAGAACAAGATTCATAAAAGAAGAGTGATAAGCTAGAACAAAATTAAACCCTTTGCTATGCAAAAGATACTGTGATGAAAACAAAAAGACAAACTGCAGAATGGGAGAAAATATTTACAATGATATTTCTGACAAAGGGCCTATATCCAGAATATGATATGCTAAATTCAACAAGGAAAACAACTTAAAAACTGGATAAAAAAACTTGAACATACACATCACAAAAGGGGATATATATGTGAAAAAAATACTCAATGATCACTAGCTATTGGGGAAATGTGAATTAAAACTGCAAAGAGATACCGCTACATTACTACTATTAGGATAGCTTAAAAAGAAACTGCCAATACCAAGTGCTGACAGGGATGTAGAAGCACAGAATCTCTATATATTTCTAGAGAGAAAGCAAAATGTACAGCATCTTTGGAAAATAATTTGGCAGCTTCTCATTAAGTTAAACATCTACTTATCACAAGACCAATAATCTGATTTGTCTGTTTACCCAAGAGAAATGAAAACTTACATACAAAAAGCTGTACACAATATTTATAGCAGCTCTATCAATCACCAAAAACTAGAAACAGTTAATATGCCCTTCAACAGGTGAACGTGTTCACAAACCATGGTACATTCAAACAATGGAATACTACTTGGCCAAGAGAAAGGACTGACAATTTATACACATGACACCACAATAAACCAAAAGGCTTTATGCTGAGCAAAAGAAGCCAGTCTCAAAAGACTGCCTACTATAAAATTCCATGTTTTATAGTTATGTTCATACAGATATGTTTTAGGAAAGGCAAAATTGGAAGGACAGAAAACAGATGGGTGGTTGTCAGAGAGAACAGACAGGGCCAGGGTTTGACTACTAAGTGGCTCAAAGGCAAGAGAAAGAAGGAGAACAAAAGGATGAAGGCATGTGGAAAGGGCACGGACATCAACTGGAAAGAATTCTTGGAACAACTTAAATAACAAAATAAATAATGACGGTACTGGATTACAGTAATTTAACAAGTGAATGAGTAAATAAGTAAATAGGGGAGAATTCTTCTGTCCAGAAGGATTGCAACTAAGAACCATGGAAGGAATAAAGGAAACGGCATCACTGTTGGAACACAGTAAGACAGGAACAGGCAAGATCCCCTACTAAATGCTAAAATTAGCAGACAAAGGTTCATAAAATAGCAAGGCATTTCTACAGTCTCAAAGACTCTCCCCTGAAATAGCTGGTCATTGCAAAGGAAGAAACAGTGACTTTTCCATGGACATTCCTGGCTTTCACCATCTTAGCCAAATGATGGTGGCCAATATACCTCTCAGGACCAGCAGTGGGCATAATGGCTATGTTGCTGGACTCCCATGTAGTGGATGGCAGTTCAAGTCCCAGACCCAGTGGCACGTGTGTGTGCGTGCCCAAGATCCCGAGAGGAGAATGGAGGAGAAGGGATTGTGGCGTGGCCATCCCTCCAGGGGATGATTTCTCACTTTCTATCTCTCTGTTTCTGCCTTTCTGGCGAACACACATGCCCTATAGCAAAAAAACTCTCAAAAAAAAAAATCTATCACCTCTCATACATATCAACATCATGTGTTGTTGATATGATGCACTGAAAAGGACATACCACCCCTGGGTACCCCTCCTATTCATGTGCAACCTCAAACCCAAAGGGGGAGATGGTCTACAAAATACCTGACCAGGACTTCAAAACCGTCAAGGTCATGAAAGACAAGGAAAGACAAGGGACCTCTCAAAGACAAGAGCAGACCAAGGAGATGGGATATCTAAAGGCAACATGGCACCCCGGGTTGGATCCTGGGAAGAAAGACATTGAGAAGACTGGTGAGATCCTAATAAATTCTGCAGCTTTATTAATAACACCACACCACACAGTCTCTCTGTGCTGAGATCACGGTACGTGTTTACCGACAATGCACACATTGGGGAGTGGAGGGCAGGCAGGACTCTGCACTGAAGTCTCCCTGCGCGTGAAGTCATCTGGAGCCTGGAGGATCCACTCTCATAGCCTGGGGCAAGTCTAAGGTCTCTACTGGCTGCTGGCTGGGGCCTCTGCTCCTCACCCCACAGCTTCTCCATGGAGCTGCCGGAGTGGCCTCACAACATGGCGTCCACCTCCACAGAGCAAGTGAGCCAAGAGACAGAGAGAAAGCGCCCGGCACGATGCCTTTTACGACCTAGATTCTAAGTCACTTCCTCCTCCTTGTGATTCTTCCATTCCTTAGAGGCAAGTCACGAAGTCCACTCTACACGCAAGGGATGAGAAAGATCAAAGACATGTGGGGATTTGGTGGGGACCTGGGGGCCATCTTGGGGACTGCCTATCACACAGACCAAATCCTCATGGGATAAGGAATTTATTGCAACAACCAAACAACGATAGCTAACATTTATTGCGTGCTCAGCCCATGCTGGGGTTTTACGGGTGAATGCTAATTCCCAAAGCAATCCTGGGAGGTGGGATTATAGCTTCAACTATTACTGCCAGATTCTACCCCTTCTTCCACAGTCGCTCTATAAGTTCTTGTGCATTTTCTAGTCTTTAAGGAAAGCCAAGACTGAGGAGGTGAACACTGAGGAGGCGCCTGGGCTCTGGTCCATTCTTAAAGAAACAGACCAGTGATGACCTAGGGAAAAGCATTCCGCGGAGGGAAGTGCGGGTACAAAGGCCCTGAGACAGGGGTGGCCACTGTTTGCTGGAGGGCTACAGAAGGCTCCCCTGCTGGGGAGGAGCGAGGAGGTGAGGAGATGGAGGGGCGGGTAGACACGACCACCATGAAGACTCAGAGCTCATGGGAGACATAAGGAACAAGAGGTCCTGCCTCCAGAGAACGAAAGCCCTGGAGAAATCTCCTGAGCCCTGGCAACCCTCAAGGGCAAAAGGGACCTATTCCTGGGCTGTCCAGGGCCCCGGGGGAGAGCACTGGGCATTCACTGTGATGACCAGAGCCCCTTCTCTCCCCAGCAGGTCCCGGTGGATGGTCCTGCCTCCTCTGCCAAGGCCATGTCTACCTGCACACACCAGCCACACGCTCACGATGCCTCTCCCCACTTTCTGCACTCCTGGGGCCAAAACCCCAACCACTGTCCAGGGACCCCAGTTCCCAGGATCCTTCCAGCTTAAGGTTAGCACCCAAAAGGGAGAGCCTGCTCCGCCTGTCTCCCAGGGCAGATTCCAGGGCTGTTTCCGATACCCTCTGAGCAGCCTGGGGAGGGCCTAGGCCAGTCCTGGCAGCGTCCTCACAGGTCACCCAGTCAACAACGAGCAAAGAAGAAAGTAAACTTCAGGCTCCATGTCTACTTCCAGCTCCTGTTAAAATGGTAAGAAAGGGCTGGGACCAGCAGTTAGCGTAATGGCTATGTCGCTGGACTCCCATGTAGTCGACCGTGGTTCGAGTCTCGGACCCGGTGGCTTAAACTCACGCCGGGCGCGTGTGCGTGCGTGCCCAAGATCCCAAGAGGAGAATGGAGGAGAAGGGATTGCGGCGTGGCCATCCCCCCTGGGGGGTGATTTCTCGCTTTCTATCTCTCTGTCTCTCTCTGTCTGTCTGGCGAGCGCACGCGCCCTATAGCAAAAACCTCTCCAAAAAAAAAAAAAAAATGGTAAGAAAGGGCCTCATCAAATGTGGTCGTAAATGCCTTTGGATGGTCTGGCTTGAAACAGGGCCTGGTCAGGGAAGGTCCTCTAAGCAGGTCAACTTTGAGTACACAACTGAGGGCAACGAGACCACGCCAGAGGGTTATCTGGGCAAAGGACTTCGCAGGCAGAGGGAGCGGCACAGGCAATGTACGGAGGCAGGATCATGTCTCAAGGGTCCAGGGAGCAGAAGCCTCGAGAAAGGACTCCGGCTCTTCCTCTAAGTGGGGGGAGGGCCCTGGTAGGGTAAGTGCCGGCCCCTTGGGGAGGACAGATGAGCAATGACAGCAAAATCTGAAACCCACGTGTCCCAAGAGGAAGGAGCCTATGAGACACCAGCTCTGGGGGCCCAGAGAAGGAGGCTGGGGGAGAACTGGAGAGAGGGAGAGAGGGAAAGAGGAATGGGGAGAGGGAGGAGAGGGATGTCAGGAGGGGGAGAAGAAAGAGAGGAAAGGGAGTGGGCAGGGGAAGGGAGGAGGAGGAGTGGAAGGGTAAGAGGACAACCCTGACCCCTGGCCCTCCCAGCCCCCCTCTTCCATGGCATGCTCCCAGAACCTCTCAAAAGCCCCTTTGAGCTCAGGATGCTGGGGACCCTCTGGAGACCATTCCCTGGGCCTCACTGATGGCCAGAGACCTCCACTGAAGGATGCAAGAAGCGGGGTGGCAGGCGTCCCCACGCCCTCCTTCCTCACCATGGTGACAGTGCTAGGCACCCACCGCCGCTCAGCCCCTCTGCCCAGCCCTCACTGGAGGGAGGGAGGCTGGGAGAATTCCTTCCTTAGGCCCTGGAGACAGACCTGGCGCTGTGTGCTCCACCCCACACCCCAGCACTGCGGTCACTCAGGAAGCACGGATGTCATACCACGTAAAAGCCGGGGCCAGCTGTCCAATGACTCCTGCTCAAAGCAGAGGCATCATAAACGCCCTTCATTTAAATTAAAAAAGAAAGGCTGAATCCAAGAGATGACACTCAGGAGTGTTCGAAGGAGCAGCAGGTGCCAGATGCCAGCAGGCAGCGAACACACCAGGCCGGCGTCAGCGTCCACGAGAGGCTGTTGAAAGGCTGAGCACTTGCCGGCCCGTTTGCTCATTCTGTTGCTCACCAAATGATGGATTTCTATGAAGGGGAAAGCTTCTTTGCAAGGCACTTTATAAGCAGATCTAGAGGCTAGGAGAAAGATGAAGGAAACCCCGAAAGAAAATCTGGTTGCAAAATGTTTTTAAAAGCAAAAAGAAAAAAAAAAAAAAGCTTTTAATGGAAGAACACCCCTTGGTACATTTTAAAAGTCTCATTTTGAAAAATGATCAAAACACTGGTTTTTCCCAAACATCACAAATGACAAGTGGCCACCAGATGCCAGGGTCGGGAAATATGGCTGTGGTTTATTTTCTTTGTTTGTAAGAAACTTAAAAATTAGGGAAGTTGCAAATACCCAAGCAAAGAATACATAGAAAAACTGCCTACGTGGTGACTAAACTGGACTTGCCGACGGCCAGTGGCTTGGAGACGAATGCGCCCAGAAAGCAAACATCTGACACTGGGCTTGGGGGCCGCGGAGAAGGTACGCAACCCAAACCGAACTCCTCACGGGCTTGATGTATGTAAATGACCCGTGGGAAGTCTTCAATAAACCCAGAACATTTTACTGCTAAGGCAGCCGCCACCACCCAGGGAACAGGCGGGCAGTGTCCTAGAGCTTTCTGCAGGATGGAGGGCAGATGTTTGGGGATATGATGTAACCTGAGTGATGTGAATTCATCCAAGAATGAGTCATGGAAGCAACCCTCAAATGTCCCTCAGAAACCTCAGCTGCAGAATACAGGGGTTGGACCCAAAGGCCTATCTGCTCACCACCGAATAGGAAACTCCCCTCTTTCAAACAGGCTTTGTCCTACCCATGGGGATAGGCATCTCACCTCGGCCACCTGCTTCTTCTCCCCTTTTTGTAGAAATGCACCTGATGCTGTTTGGGGTTGTTGTCCATCCCCCTCCTATGCCACACAGGAAAGAGTAAAGCTAAGTCTTCGTACACTGAGCCCCTGGATCAAACCATACCTGAAGCTGATAGCCTAGCTTCATGAGCTGTTACGTTTCCTCTCTTCTTTAAACCAACTTGGTTTGGGTTTGCAGTCTCTTGTCACTGTATGCGTGTACTTGTTTATTTGCCCACTGCCGGTCCCCTGCCTGTCCACTACGCAAGGATTAAATAAAACCCTCCCTTTAGCTAAGGCTTAGATGTGCAGGTATGTCCACACCTTTCAAATAAGCACCAATTCCGAACGGAAAGTTCTTTTTTATTTTTTTCAAAATTATTTCATTTAACTTTATTTATTATTATTATTATTATTATTATTATTATTATTTTCACATGAGTTTTGCCAGAGAAAGACCGAGAGAGAGAGAGAGAAAGCCGCCAGGTCTGGGACTCGAACTATGGTCAGCCATGTGGGAATTTCAACACCTTAACCACCACACCACTTGCTGGCCCCAAAGCAAGCTGCCAGGTCTGGGACTTGAACCATGGTGAGCCACGTGGGAGTCCAGCGTCTTTAACCACCATGCCACCTGCCAGCCCCCTGAAAGGAAAGTTCTTAAGGCAAGTTACAGGCATCAGGCTTTACCTGCTCACAGTGCAAGCCAGAACCCGCATCCTCAACATCTCTATTCCCTTCATCACCAGGACGCCCTGCTGAGCCCTCCCCTCCCAGAGCTCTTCTGGATCATGATGATGATGATGATGATGAAACAGTCAGAGCTTTCTGGGCACTCAGCATGAGCCGGCAGGCCTCGCTCTGAGCACCCCACGTATCTCACTAACACAGCACCCGAGATAAGGTAATCCCCACGCTACAGGTGGGGAGACAGAGCCAAGAACGGTATGTCACCTGTCCAGGGCCACACAGCCCATCTGCAAGGCCAGGTTCTCAGTCAGTTCCCACACACCACCCGCACACATCAGCCCTTTCCTAGACATGGCTGGTCCAAACCACCCCAGCCCCAGTGGCACCGGGCTCCCTGACTCATCCACACTGTCCTCGTCGGTCGCTTCTCTGCTGCCTAGTCGCACTCAGCCTCAGCCTCTCTGGACCACAAATCAGGTCACATCTCTCCTCTGCTCCAGTGGCTTCCTTCACGTGGAAAATGAAGTCCGAAGTTTTCACCACGGCCCGTGAGGCTACCTAAGTTCTCGTCGCTGGCTTCCTCTCCTTGCAACACTACTCCAGCCACACCGGCCTCTACTCCATGGTCAAACCCTGCCCCAGGGACTTTGGGTTTGCTGTTCCCTTTGCCTGGAAGCTTCCCCCACCCCAGGTGCTAGCATGAATTTCTTATAGACCTCCGTGCAAACCTCACTTGCTCCGTGAGGCCCCACCGGCTCAGTGTCAAAACAGCACTCACCACCCCTGCACTCCGTGGCCCCATCCCTGCCTTATTTTTCTCCCTAACAGCTATTGCTGAGCGGCACTGTATGCACATACTTGTTTGTTTGTCCACTGCCTGTCCCCTGCCCAGATGCCATATTCCTGAGGTCAGGGACTCTCGGTCTTATTCACTGTCATAGCGCCTAGAGCAGAAGGCAGGTGCTCAAAGGCGTCCTGGAATGAATGTGCGAACACACAATTATGTATTCTCTCCATCTGTTTTGGGGTACACCAACCTCAGTCTCCCTATGCATGGATCATGGTGAGACACATATGAGTCCGTGGATAAGAGGAAGGAGGCGGCCTCCACCCTGCACACAGGTGCACAACTTGGAGCACGCAGGTCCCGAGGCTGCTGTAAGAGCCACTCAAAGCTTATGATTCTCCCCCAATCCAGCTCCTCCTGGAAAAGCTCTTCTCCATCCTGAAGTCTCCCACCCAGGTGCTCAGGTGGGATGCTCAGATGCTCAGGGCACGCTCCAGGTGAGAAGAGGGAGGCCAGTGAGGAGGGGCTCATCCTAGGTGTGTGCGCGTGCGAGCGGCCTCAGAGGAGCTCCTCCCTATGTCGCCTGCCTGGGCACCCCCATGCCTCACCCCTCTGGACTCCTGGCCCTTCCTGCACAGCCAACCCCAGCAAAGCCTGAAGGTCTCACCTCCTAAGAAAATGGGAGCAGCCTCTGCACTCTCTTCTGTGCCCCTCCCGGGTCGGAGCCATCATCACCTCCCACCTGGACTACCACAGCGCCTCCTCCCCACTGCCTGCTGCTCCTCTTGCCCCAGTCCGTGCAGCAACAGAAGGAGCTTTTAAAAATAAAATCCGCTTGTGTTCCTCCCCTGCTCACAACCCTCCACTGGCTGTCCCCCGAGCACCCAGAAGAAAATCCCAATTCCTCACCTCCCCACGCACACCACCCCATCTGGCCTCTGCTGCCTCCCCACTCACTCCTCATTGTCACCTGGCACCTGGAGGCACTGTTCCTCTTTTCTAGACCAGAGAACTCTGCACGGGGTCCTTCTCATAGCTCGGTGACCAGGCCTTCACTGACTGCTCACCCACGCAGCCCCTCTGGCCCATCTGACATCGCCGACTGCAGACCCTGCCTGTGCCACCTTCTGCAGTGACCCACGACTCGTTTCTTCAGTTCGTCTCCCTCCCCATCCACCCACTGCAAGACCCTCGACCGTGACCCCATCAGAGCAGAAGTGACGACGCTCCTCTCCTCTGTGTGCCCAGTACCCACTCACACAGGAACACAGAAATACCTGGCAAATCGAAAACCAGAATCCTACCTTGCCTTCTAGTTCAAATATTCCCCATGGGTGTCTTCCCAGAGTCCTGTAACCCAGAGCTCTGCACACCGCACGGAGCTTTCCCCAACACACTCCCACTGTCCGAGTTCTTGCCCAGTCTTCCCCACACTGGTAAAAGCTGCTGGTGGAGTCCTGGATCCAGGGCATCCCAGACACCCAGGGTCTGCCCAGGGCTGTGAACCTTGTACCTACCCAATGACAGGTGTCCCCAGTCTGCTGGGAAGAGGCAACATGAAGGCAGTGCTTCATGAATATGTTTTATTTTGACATTAAAAGTTATTAGCTTGGGACCAGCAGTTAGCGTAATGGCTATGTCGCTGGACTCCCACGTAGTCGACCGCAGTTCGAGTCCTGGACCCAGTGGCTTAAACTCACACCGGGTGCGTGTGCGTGCATGCCCAAGATCCCGAGAAAAGAATGGAGGAGAAAGGATTGAGGCATGGCCATACCCCCTGGGGGTGATTTCTCGCTTTCTGTCTCTGTCTCTCTCTGTCTTTCTGGCGAGCGCACACACCCTATAGCGAAAACCTCTCCAAAAAAAGGGAAAAAAAAAAAAGTTATAGCTAGCCTGGAACCAGCAGATGGTGTAGTGGTGCCGTCGCTGAACTCCCACATGGCCAATCATGGTTTAAGTCCTGGACTCGGCAGCTTCAAACTCACATCGGGCACGTGTGCATGCATACTCAAAATTCCAAGAGGAGGGTGGAAGAGGAGGGATTGTGGTGTGGCTATCCCCCCAGCGGGGAGGTGATTTCTCACTTTGCGTCTCTCTGTCTCTCCAGCAAGTGCATGTGCCTTATAGCAAAACTCTCTCTTAAAAAATAAAAACAACAAAACTATAGCTAGCCTACCAAATCCAAGACTTCGTGGAGATAATTACTTGAGACTAATGTTTAAGAAAAGGAGAAGAGGCTCAGGTTAAGTACAAATATTACATAAATAATGCCGCAGCTGGCGTCTGACTAGGATGGATCTCTTGAGGCTGATACTGCAATGACTATCTCAGGAAACGCTACTTGGGTGGATGGATGGGTGGATGGATGATGAGAGGTAAGGAAGGAAGGCGGAAGGGAAGAGAGTAGGAGAAAAGTGGACCTAGCACATAGTAGGTGCTCAGCAAATACACTGGATGGGCCCATTAGCCAAGGGAGAAGTACAGTCTGTGGTTAGGAGTGTGGGACTTGGGGCCAAACTGCTGCTTCATGTCCTGGTTCAGCCTTTCCTCACTGAGGAACCCTGAGAATGTGACAGAACCTCTCTGTGAGTCCCAGTCTCCTTGTCTGTAAAATGGGACGATAACACCTCCACTGAGGCTGCTGGAGAGACCACGAGGGCTTGTGTCTACACAGTCCCCAGGACATAGCAGGGAACATTCTCAGAGCTCAGTAGAGGCCAGCTAACAGGTCAATGGGTACCTGTGGAGTCCACTGTAGGATGGGATAGTCCTAATCACAGCTAACCTCAGCTCTCAGAGCAACCCGGAGTCCACAGGCATCCCCAGAAAGTCCTGCAGGAATGGAAGAAAGAAAAGAGGAGGACACAAGGCTCCAAAGAAAAGGGAGGGCAGCGGCTGCAAGGCAGTTGAAGAAGTTAAACAGGGAAGACACGAGCCCCAGCAGGAGCGGGGGGACAGACACAGTGTCCAGCTGCCTCTCCAGACAGCTACACTCCATTGTGCTAATTCTGCACGCTTCGGCTCTTCTCCGACTCCAGGGAGCCCTCGTGTAAACTCGTGCCTGCAATATGCCGAGCAGAAGAAAGAGAAGGTAGAGGGAGGTAGAGGGCGGCCTAGGCCGGCTAGGGTACTCCGGATTAAGCTGGGTCTGCTCCAGCCACCCCAGCACTGAAACCAGGACGTCGAATCCAGCACCTTTGGCCATGGCCACAGGCTGTGGTCACACCCACCCCCACAGCCCAGCCACCATGCCCTGGACATTTTCCTGATCTCCCTGGCTGCAACCACCCACTTTCTCCATACCACCCCACCTCAGCCACCCACCCCATGGTCTTCCACCTCCCTCAACAGCCAAAACAGTCCCAGTTGGTCAGGTGGCTGAATTCCCTGACCAAGAACCCCAATGTGTATTTCTTTCTGAGAGTGTATGTGTGGAGGGAGGGGTATGAGTGTGTGCGTGTGCACAAATAATGGATATACTCTATTTATGCAGGGAGACAGGCGTGCAGAAAATAGCACCCCAGCTAGCTGGCTCGGAGCTGCAGAGATTCATGCGTGCGCACGTTAACATCACAGTAAACACACAGAGGGTGCACGCACAGAAATAAAGAGTTACCTTAGCACAGCACATGCCAGATGGAGCCCTGGCAATCACTGTGTTGGCCATCAGTGCGTCTGAGTGTGAACGACGACTGGCCTTCCTGCATGCTCACAGTGCCAGACACTGTCCAAAGTGCTACGTCAACTCCAGAGGAGGCATTAGTACCCCTATTTAACAGATGGGGAAACCGAGGCACAGAGGTCATTTGCCCCAAGTCCCATTGCTAGCGAAGGGCAAAGTTAAGGGTCATACGGCAAGCATCCGATATGTGCAAGCCTAACCTGAGAGGTGGGTGGTGGCGAAAGGGAGGGACCCCAAAATGATCAGACACCTTCCCCCGCACCCCACCCCGCACCTCGCAGGCCCTGGACGAGCCTAGCATCCCAGTGAGGGGTCCAATTTCCTTGCAACTGGCATAGACAGAAGGCCCCCAGGAAAAGTGAGTGCTCCATGTTCAGAGATGCATGGAACCAAGGTTGGTACCCAGCAAAGCTCCCACCCCCCCCACCAAGCCACCCCAGGGGCAGAGCGTGCAAACTGGCAGCCCACAGCTTGGCCCAGAGACGTGTTTTGTTTGGCCCATTGAAGTGTTTGTTAAAAATGTGACTGGGTTGCCAACTTTTAAAAACTGAGTGATTTCATACCAAAAACTCCACATTTCCGGCTGTTGGAAAATGCCTGTAAAAAGTCAGGAGATCTGGCAATACCAGACTCATATTCCCTCCTCCATGGGAACCCCTGCTCGGGCCAAGAGGTGGCTGCCCCCTTTCCATGGGACACACGATCCCTGGTTCTCCAGAAGCTGTGGGTGGCGTCAGGGTCACAGGCTCTGGAGCCAGATGCCAGGGCTCGCTCTGGGCTGAGATCTCCTTGCTGGGCGACCTTGGGCAAATTTCTTAATGCTCTGTGCCTCAGTTTCTTCATCTGTAGACAGCAGCCATGCCCAAGGCTTGGGACCTAAGCCCTCAACGAAGGTTAAACAGTGCTGCGGTCTCCCCCGCAGCAAGGTCGGGGGCTTGGGTCCTATTTTGCAATAATAAGTGCTAATACATCTGGCACTTCTCTGTGTCGGGCTCCGAACTCATTTACTCCTCCCAAGAAAGCTACAAGAGCACTGCCAGGTATGTTCTCAAGAGAAATGAAAACATGTCCACAAACCCTGTACCCGAGTGTTCAGAGCAGCATTACCCACACTCGCCTATGGGAGGAGGGACAAACTGCGAGGTGGCTTATAATGGAATGTGATTCAGCCGTGAAAAGGAATGATGTTCTGGGAACCAGCAGTTAGTGTAATGGCTATGTCGCTGGACTCCCACGTAGTCGACCGCGGTCCGCATCCCGGACCCGGTGGCTTAAATTCACACTGGGCGCGTGTGCGTGAGTGCCCAAGATCCCAAGAGGAGAATGGAGGAGAAGGGATTGCGGCGTGACCATCCCCTCTGGGGGGTGATTTCTCGCTTTCTGTCTCTCTGTCTCTCTCTGTCTGTCTGGCGAGCGCACGCGCCCTATAGCGAAAACCTCTCCAAAAAATAAGGAATGACATTCTGATCCGATATGGCCCAGAGGAACCTGGAGAACAGCTAAGAGAAGGAAGCCAGATACAAGGGACGACATGTCGTATGACGCTATTGTATGAAGTGTGCAAATCCTTAGAGATGGAAAGTGGGGCAGTGGGTTCTGGGCTTCAGGAGAAGGGAGGAGTGGGAGGGACTGCTACTGGGTCCGGGGTTTATTCTGGGGGTGTTTAAGATGTTCTGGGGCTCATAGCCTCGTGATTAAGGGAGCTGCATCCTACATGACTAATCATGGTTCAAATGGCGGCCCCAGCAGCCTGGGACACACACCGGGCACACGTGCACATGGGCCCCAAATCCAACAGAACAGAGCAGGGGCTATAGCGTGACCTCTCCCTACTGAGGCATGCTTTCTCCAACTCTTTCTGTTCCTGCCTCTCTCTAGTTAGCACACATTCTTTGGCAATTAAAAGATAAGTTCTGAAATTAGGAAGCAGTGAAGTTGTGCAGTCCCGTGGGTACACTAAAAGCCACTGGAGTGGGTACCTTCATGGGGCGGATTTTATAGGAATTATACCACAATTTATGGAACCAGCAGTTAGCGTAATGGCTATGTTGCTGGACTTCTATGTAGTCAACCGCGGTTCGCATCCTGGATCCAGTGGCTTAAATTCACGCCGGGCGCGTGTGCATGCGTGTCTCCGAGAGGAGAACGGAGGAGAAGGGATTGCGGCGTGGCCATTCCCCCTGGGGGGGTGATTTCTCGCTTTCTGTCTCTCTGTCTCTCTGTCTGGCGAGCACACGCGTCCTATAGCAAAAACCTCTCCAAAAAATAAATAAATAAAGGAATTATACCACAATTTAAAAAGAGAAAGAAACATCTACAAGACAGGTGCTCTTATTACCCCTACTTTACAGTTCACAGATGAGAAAACCAAGGCTCAGAGAGATTAAGGGTAGAGAAATGCGCCTTGACATCCACGCTGATGCTGAAAGGAGCGAGGCAGAAGACAGGCACTGAGGGTGACTTGACTTCCTCACACCTGGCTGCCGTACAGGTCAGACGCGCAGGCATTTGGGTGTACCTAGCCCCAGAAAATCACTTCCCCTCTCTGAGTCGCAGCCAAAGGCCTGACTGGGATGTCTCACAATCTAGATCCTCCAAGGCCCCCAAGGGCCCTAGTCTAGGGCATTGTATGGGAGCATTATTTATTCATAGGTACAGGGACAGCTGTGCCATTAATAAGTGATGACTTCAATGATTCATGGTGGGAACCAGCCCTCCCCAGGTGGATGGGAAGAAACCATTCGGGGGTTTTCCAAGTACAAGCCCTTCATATGAGGGGCCCAGCTGGAAGGACCGTACTCACCAGGCAGCTTACCTCACTGGGCTAGAGGGCCCTCGCTCACCGGAATGGGAGGACCCCCTTGTGAACTGAACCAGGGGTGGGGCAGCAGGATCTCACTGAGCTTAGGGGCTGCAGGTGAGCCCCTCTAAAACAGGGCCCTGTCCCTGAGCACAGAGGAGGCCAAGGGTGTTCTGCAGGCGGGGGCTCTGCACCAGGCCACTCTCAGATGCAGGGACCAACCTGTGTCTGAAGTACTGGAAACCTGACAGCGAGAGGGACAGAGGGGCACGAAAGACCACGGAGACAGGAAAACAGAGAGGGAAAGGGACAGGCCCCGTTGACAGAGCGCCCCAGGAGCAGCTGGAGGCGAGCTGAGGAGAGAAAGCAAAGTGGGAGCATGAAATGAGGGCCAGGGGGAAAGGGGCCAGGAGGCAGAGGGGAGACCCCACAGGGCCGGTCATGCAGGAGCCTTCCCACACCACCGCCCTGCCCAGGAGCCCCATCAGCGGGCGGCAGGGGCAGCTTCCCCAGCCAGGCCGGAGCCTGCCAGGACAGCCTCAGCAGAGGTGGAAGCTACTGGTCAGGCTGGGGGCTGGGCCTGGAAGTGCTAAGAGTCCAGTCAGGTTGCCATGGCCACGGAGACAGAGACGGGTGGATGAGAGGCCCAGGGACAGGCCCCAAGAGGGGCCCTAGCTGCCTACAGGGATGTCCCCGGGGAAGCCCAGCCTTTCCCTGGGACCTGCTTACCCAGGGCTCCAGGCTGTTGGCCAACTGGCACCTCCAGAGGGAGGGTTGCAGGTCAGGGCCTATCCAGCTGCCTGGGCAGGAGGGCATGAAAATCATGGCCCAGGGGAGTCAGCAAAGAGAATGCCCCCCAAGCACCCGGACCTACCTGCCAACTCTAAAAGCTGCCCAAGCAGCCTGGGCCTCAACTTCTTCATCCATTAAATGGAGAGAGGATCCCCAGCTTGTCCTAGCTACCAGAGGCAAGGAGCATGTGTGGACAGAATTAAATGTAAGAATAACAGATTAAAGACTCATTGAAGACTGCCTATGGGCCAGGTCTTCCCTACACATTCTCCATCTTCTTCCTTTCTTTTGTTTCCCCTTTTTCATTCCCTTTTTACTTTTCTTTTCTTTTTAATGAGAGAAAGGGCTTTTTTTTTAAAAGAGGAGAGTGACTTGGAACAAACTTTATTTATTTATTTGTTTGTGTGTTTGTTTATTTTTAATTTGCCATAGGTTATATGCGCTTAACAGAGAGAGAGGGAAAGAGAAAGAGAGGGTGAGAAAGCACCCCCTAAGGGACATGACCACACCACAATCGCTTCTCCTCCACTCTCCTCTCAGGATTATGGGCACATATCCATACGTGCCTGTATTTTACAAGCCACTGTGTCCCGGACTTAAACCAGGCAGTTGGCTATGCGGGAATCCAGCCGCCTTCGCCTCCAGAGCATCTGCTGACTCCTGAGAAAGGGGTACCTCTGACAGCATCTCAGAGTTGCAGTACTCCATCCTGGCCTCCCATTAGCTAGACTGCAGGTGCACATGACACGCGCCCTATAGCAAAAACCTCTCCAAAAAAAGAAATTGCAAATGCACACCCTTTTACCCAGGAATTCCACAGCTCTGGGGGTCATTGGAAAAGTCATGATGCATTTTTGCATAGAAAAGTATGTCATGACTTTTCCGACGACCTAACAGAAATGTGTAAGCCTACAGGTATGACGTGACCTGTGGCTGTCATGTGTAATGGCAGATGATGGGCACAACCTCGGTGTCCATCAGCAAGGGACTGGCTTAAACACACAGACAGCACATTTATGCAGTGGAATTCTACGCAGCTTCTGTTTTAAATAAAGCAATTCTGTGTACTATTATGAAACCACCTCGATGATGCAAGGACAAAGCAAAATACAGAAGGGGCGCAGAGCACAGAAACGTGCCACCACTGCGTGGTGGAGGGACACGTCCAGGCTACCGAAGGGGCCTAAAGGAACCAGGGCCAGCAGCTAGCTCTGGGGAGGGAACGCGGAGGCTGAGTGTTCATTTCACATTACTGATGCTTCGTCATTTGAATCATGGGAATGGGAACGAGAATGAGAACACATCATTACATGCATTCATACGCATATATATAGTGTGTGATGTGCACACAAAGGTATACACAGTGTGTCATACACACACATGTATAGTGTGTAATGCGCACATGTAGATATGCATAGTGTGTCATACACACACACAGTGTGTAATGTGCACACCTAGATATGCATAGTGTGTCATACGCACACACACATATATAGTGTGTAATGCGCACACACTCAACACACAGTTGGACCTCCACACCCACCAGTTTAACATCTGTAAATTCAACCAACTGCAGATTGAAAATAGTATTTTGAGGGAAAAAAAAAAAAAAAAACAATAAAAATAATAAAGATTTTTCAAATAC
Organism: Tupaia tana; assembly: GCA_026018925.1. Classification (NCBI taxonomy): domain Eukaryota; kingdom Metazoa; phylum Chordata; class Mammalia; order Scandentia; family Tupaiidae; genus Tupaia; species Tupaia tana. The sequence continues at coordinate 16,234,262 of JAKSZU010000015.1, read as the reverse complement.
AGTATTGCAACCTTTTACAAAGCATGTACAGTACACTGGGTATTATAAGCAATCCAGAGAAAAGGAAGCACACGGGGAGGTACACACATCCGTTTATGTGAGGGATGGGAGCATCCACAAATGTTAGTACTGGAGGGGTCCTGGGCCCAGCCCACGCAGATACCAAGGGACCGCTGTACACGCAAACCACGCACACACACACACACACACACACACACACCACAGATAACAGGGAACAACTACACACACACACGTGCATAACACAGAAACCAGCTATATACACATACATACACACACGTAATACAGATACCAGCTATATACACACACATATATGTAATACATAGATACCAGCTATATACACACACATACATGTAATACACAGATACCAAGGGACAACTACACAAACACACAAGTAATACACAGATACCAGCTATATACACATATATACATGCACACACATACCTGTAATATAGATACCAGCTATATACACACATATATGTAATGCACAGATACCAAGAGGCAACTACACAGACACACGTAATACAGATACCAGCTATATACACACACATACATGTAATACACAGATACCAATGGACAACTACACACACACACACGTAATACACAGATACCAGCTATATACACATACACATACATACACACACACACGTAGTACAGATACCAAGGGATAGCTGTATACGCACATGTAATACAGATACCAAATGACAGCTATATACATACACAAACATACATGTAATATAGATACCAAGGGACAGCTGTATATACACACACACATACACATGCAGTATACAGTGTGTGTATATATATATATAAATATATGTATATATAGTTACATATTCACACATTATATGCATATAATATATACATAGCTATATACATGTATTACACATATATACATATACACACCATAGTTATGCATATCACATATCATATGCATATATCTAACATATGAAAAGTCTTTAAAAAGCTCACGAAAATGAGAACACCATGTTTTCTAAATTTTTGCACCAAAATAAATTTTTACTTTAATTCCATTTTTCCACAAACATTTTAATATCCCCTTATATAGTTTTATACCTGCATATATATGTACATACATAGCTATAAAATTTTTAAATTGGCAAAATAGAAGATAATGTTCTGTATGATTCCACTTTACATGAAGTTCAAAAACAAGCAAAACTAACTTTGATGATCAAAATCAGAACAGTGGTTACTTCTGCGGACACTGACCTGGAGGGAGCCCTCTGGGGTACTGGCTATCTGATCTGAGTGACACTTATACAGATATCATCTTACAAATTCACCACACCGGACACTTAACATAGTGTATTTTGCATATAAAATGTACCTAAAAGAATTAAACTTTTAAATTTTTAATTAAAAAAAAAAGATTGACCATTATGGAGGGCATTTCTAGGGATCCCCCAAAGTTTATCACCCCTCCCCATTCCCAGAGTGAGCTCTTTGCTTCGGGCACTGGGAGAGAGCCAAGTTGGGGTCGAGCCCCCCTAGGTCTCCCCCAGAAAGGAGCCGAAAGGGGATCAAACTGGCCTTTGTGGTTGGGTCCAGCAGAGCAGGACAAAGGGCCCCTGCTTCCCCCCAGCCCCCCCAGGACACTGAGGCCCATTCATGTTGGAGGCTGGCCATTTCCCCAGGGCTCCAGCAGCCCTCCTCTCCGGAGCTGGGAACAATATCCCCTTTTACCACCCCTCTTGTCTCCCACTTCCGCATTTAATTGCAAGTTCATGGGTATTAAGTGGCCCATACAGCTGACCTAGCTCCCGCTCCCCTCCCATCCCCCCAAAAAGAGGCCCACAGCACTGTCTCTGTTCACTGCCCCGCTGTGGGCCTGCACTTTCTCAATGATGTCCCCAGAGAGAAAAGAGAGGGAGCCCCCCTCTGTCCCCCCTGTCGCCTTCCTCAAACAACTCTGTTCTCACCCAAAAAGCACAAGTCTCGCAAACCAAGCTGCTCTTGGCCCGGGCACAGGGGCGTCGGGCCCAGCAATGGCAGCCTCTATTCAGACTGGCCAGCGTCCAGCACGCTCACCTTGCACCTCTCTGTCACCCCACCTGGCACCTAAGGACTGAGGCCCTGGAGGGTCAATGACACACGCTCACCACCAGCCAGAGCCAGCCAGAGCCAGCGACTAAGAGCCTCAAGATTCCTCAGCCTGGGTTCGAGACGTCCCCTAGGCTGACTTCTTGCCCCCATTCAAGGGGCAACTAAGGCCAGTGACCCTTGATCCCTTCTCCAGCTTGGCCACCCCTGGGAAAACTATGAGCTCATCGGTGGCCTTTAAGGGTTGGAAAGAGGTCACTAAGCCAATCTCCTGCCCTTTACATAAATGCACTTTTGCCCTCACTCTGGGGTTCCTGCCTCCAGAATGTCCACAAGCCAGCTGTACCTATCCTAAAGACCTCCACCTCCTCCAGGATGCCTTCCAGGTTACACCAGTTGAGGTCTAACTTCTCCGCCTCACTGAAAAGCCTCACCACCTACATTCCTCCACCACCAGTTCAAATCTGACCCAGCTCTCTCCCCACCCTGCACCTGTCTTCCCTCTATGCCACTTCCTGGTCCACCATCCCTCACAGGGCACTGAAGTAGCTCCTAACTGCAGCCAGCTGCTCCTGCAGGCCAGCCTCCACACCTGCGCCTGAGGAGCCTCTTTTACAGCAAAAATCAGACCTTTCTTCTGGCCTGCTTAACGCCCTCCCTGGCAGCCTGTGCACCAGGAGGAAGCCCCTGCTCTTCTTTACCTGTGAGCCCTGCACCATCTGCCAGTCTGCCGTGTGACCTTCCTGGCCTTCCTCACTTCCGGCCCTCTGCCCTCACCGCTGTACTTAACTTGGCTGAGTCCGCCCCACCTCCCAGTCTGCACTCACACACTGAACTGCACCTGTGGGTCACCTGGGGGTCTGGCCAAAGGCCATTCTGGTGCAGTGGATCAGGGAGGGCCCAGGCTCCCCGCACTTAGAGGACAGGGCCTATAGGGCTTGAGAACATAGCAGGTGCTCAGAAAATTTATCTCCTGCCTGTTTTCTCATCTGACCAAATCAGATTACAGGACACTGTCTATCTGAACCTTCAACTGAGATTATATAGAATCTCCCGATAGATACAAGACCCTGACTTAATTCTGTAAATATCAATACGATTTTAACTTAAAAAATTAAAAAGTAGTAGCATCAGTTCTCGAGAGTTCACATATTTTCTTCCATGTAATCCTTAAGACCCCCCGCACACTGGGCTGGGTGTGGTCAGGGGTTCACTGCACTGCAAGGTCCCTCACAATCACCGTGAGATGCCCCCCCACCACTGAGACACAGGACCTGACCACGAGGAAGGCATTGCAAACACCCCCCTGCACCTGCGTACGCCAGAGCCCTGTCTCAGCAGCCTGAGGATAAAGACCACTCTATGTCCCTACATCCCAGAACCCTACCTTGGGCAGCATCTCGGGTCTGCCCCAGGGTCTGCCCCAGGGTCTGCCCCAGGGTCTTAGGATGTGTTAACTGGTTCAAAGTAACAGGCTTCATTCAAATGCCACCACCAGGGCCCTCTCCAACACGCAGTCTGTCACTAATACAGTCCAAGACTGGAGGCCCTGCCTCCCCCCCATCCTGTGTACCCCTTCAGGGGGGCTTTTCCAGTCCTGTCTAGAGAAAAGGAAAATGGGGGGCTCAGAGATTGTCCCACTAGTGAAAGGCTCCTATCCACCTCCAAGAAGGCGAGCAAGAAGGGGATCGGGAGGGCGGGAGCTGCTGCAGCAGGGCCTGCTTATCGGCCCTCCCAGCCTCTCCCCTGCTAGGCTCCTCCAACCACCAGATAGGATCTCACTCTTATCTGCCTTCCCACCAGGGGTTACAGGGGACCGGCCATAAAGGGGGCCTGGGGCAACTTTGATGTGGTGGAGGCTGGAGCCAGCCTGACTCAAGAGGCCAGCCCGCTGCTGGGGAGAAGGCACAGCGGACTCCAGGCCTGGGCTTCAGAGCAGTCTCCACTTCTCTCTGGTTCTTTGGGGCCCCTGGACTATCTCACTGAACTATCTCACTGAATTCTTCCTACTCAGTATCTCATTTAAACCTTAGGACCACCCCTTGAGGTAGAAACCATAATCACTCCCCATTTCACAGATGGGGAACCAAAGAATCCAGGAGGCTAAGTAACCTGCTCAAGGTCACACAGCAGGAAGCGGCAGAGCTGGATTCGAATCTGTGTTTGGCCAATGTTCAGGCTGGGATTTATAAGCACTTTATCAGTGGGGCAAACAACTGCCTCAGTTCACCTAGGACTAAGAGGTCGCCTGGCATGCAAGACTTTGAGCTTTACAACCAGGACAGGCCCTGGGCCAGCAGATGGCGTGGTGGTTAAGGTGGTTAAGGATCCCATATGGCCACCTCTGCTGTTCTAGTCCTGGTACATTCCAGGTGCGTGCATGTGCATGCCCCAAATCCAGTGAAGGGAATGGAGGAGAAGGGATTGCAGCATGGCCACCTCCCTGAGGGGTGATTACTCACTCTCTCTCTCACATACACATACACCCTGTGGCAAAAATCTTAAAAAAAAAAAAAAAAATTAAGGAAAAAACTAGGACAGTCCCAAGAAAACTGGGGCGGTCGTCCCTCTATTTACCCCTACCCACCGGTAAGAATAAAGATGACAACAGTGACAGAACAGGAGTGGCAGCTCACACCCACCGAGGGCACTTGTGAGCAGGCTCCGGGCTAACGCTCCTTTCCACTAAATCCTTGCCACACGGTTCCGTGGGGTGGGGGTTTCTGTTCTGCTTCCCTCCCTCACCTCCTGGCTGAGGAAACAGGTCTAGAGAGGCTACAGAACTCACCCCCAGGGGGTCAGCACCCAGTCAAGGGAGTGCTGCCTCTCCGATGGCAAAGCAGCCCCGCCCTCCCCATCCTGAGGCTCTCAGACAGGCCCATACACCCCGGGAACCACGGAGAGCTTTGAAGGGGCGCCTTCGTGCGATCATTGCCTTTCACATACACGACACAAGACCACAAGTCCTCTCCTCAAAGCAAGCCCAGCCCCACCGCAGAGCAGCACCCAGCAGGGCCTCGACACCATTCCTTAATGGTGTCGGTTCTGGCCCAGGCATGATGCTCCAGCACGTGACAGCCAAGGCCATGGGTTCGGCCACATGGAAACTGGCCCTTGGCTCAGAAACCAGCCATATCCGGAATCCAGCCATTGCCCTCTCCTCCCCTACCACCCAGGGCCAGGCCACCACCATCTCTCTCCTCCTGGCCAGGCCTAGAACTCTCCTGTGGCTTCCCCCTGCTCTTAGAATAAATGCTCAGCTCCTCACCTTGACCTCCCAGGCCCTGCCCCGTGCAACCCTCACAGTATCATTCAGACCTCCTCTCCCACTCGCTCGTCCCACACTCACTCTGCCCCTGGCCACAACGGCCACATTGCTAATCCTGGACCTGGCCGAGCACGTCCCTGCCTCAGGGCCTTGGCACAGGCTGCTCTCTCTGCCTGGAACACAGTCTCTCCTGCCTGCCTCCCCAGACCTAGCTGTGCAAAATCCAGGTCAGAGCTCAAAAGCTGCCTCATCAGAGAGGCCTTCCCTAATCATCGAACCCAAACAGCCCCGCCCAGCGCTCTCTAGTTCATATCCCCAGAGCGTTGTCTTCATAACGCTTGTCACTCACAGGTTTTTTTACTCTTTGTCCGTTATCCATCCCCACCTCCTGCAATGTCGGATCTCTGAGAGCAGAGACTGTCTGCTTTGTGCACTGCTGTTTCCCCAGGGCCTGGCACACGGTAGGACCCGTTGGTATCTGCTGGCAGATTGGGGACCACAGAACACAGGAGTCCTGGAGCTGAAAGGTGTCTCACATGGTGTGCAAATCCCCCGTTCCCTTCTCCAAGAGGAGACGGGCAGTTCTGAGAGCATGTGAGGTGCTCTGACCCGGGCAGGGGAGTGGGGATGGGGGAGCCACGGAGGACTTCCTGAGAAAGGGCTTCAGACCCTCGCCACTCAGAGTGGCCCTGGACCAGCAGCAGGATGCCTCCTCATCAGGAGCAGTTAGAGATACGGCCTCTCTGCCCCAGCCAGACCCGCCTCGGAGCCAGGAGCTACACCCCGCCTAGCCCTCCAGGGGGCTCGCACATGTAGTAAAACCGAGTCACCCTGGTTTAACCACAGGGTCAGTGAGTAACAGCGGGCATGGCTGCCTTTGAAAGGCTCAGGGCAGGCCTGAGCCAGCCTCACACCACACGTGCCTCCCTGGCACCCCATCCAGGGACCCCCAGCATCCTTCCTCCCTCGGGCCTGAAATAGGATCCGAGAGGCCCAGAGCTGGCATATGCAGTGGGGGAGGGAGAATGGGGATATGAACCCGACAGATTTGCGTGGCAGACTCCCCGAGAGCCGCGCCATCTGGAGCCTCTTTGTGAAAGGGGAAGGGGAACACGCGAGAGCCGAGAGTGGCAAAGGAGGGGTGTGTGGGGAGAGGCAGGGCCGCCTGTCACCAGAAGCCTGCAGCACCCCCACTCCACCTTCCCACTGCCTGCAACATACACAGGACCGCACACCCTGAAAACGACTTGGAATCCATGTCGTATCAGCCCTTCTGCAGCCTGCAGGGATCGGATCCCCCGAGGGTCAAGCCCGAATTCCACTCTCGGGACATGTGGTTGTGGAGAAACTGACTCATCCCCATCGTTGTGAAGGACACGTGACCCCAGCCCAGCCATGCAAACGCTCTGGGCCCCTGGCTTGATAGTATATGGCTCGTGGATGGGTCTAAGACCTAAGGGTCAGGCCAGGGAGCACCTGGATCCAGCGACACCTGAAGCCATTGCTCCTAAAGCAAATGAGCCCAGAAAGTATTAACTCTCTGAACTGGGACTGCAGTCACTACAACTTAAACTGACCTACCTGTGACAGCGCTTAGCACCCCACTGGGTCATTACCACGTGCCTTGCAGGGTCATTACCATGTGTCCATTTTCTCCCCTGGAGCTCCTGTGGGAACACACCACTGTTGGACTCATCTGTGTCCCTGATGCCTACAAGGCCTGGGATGTGACATAATCTCAGGAGACATGTGCCAATGACAGGATAGCCCTGCCTTCCTTCATTCTGAAGTAAATATTTGCTCTTTCCCTGTTCTAGGTGTGCAGACGCCGCAGGGAACAGGACAGACAAAACTCTTTGCTACCAGGAGCAGGAGAGAGAGGAGAGAGCAATCTCTGAAAGAGATAGGAAAACGCGTGCAACAGGGAAGAGGGGCAGCGGGCATGACGAGGGGAGCCCTTTCAGATGGGGGACTGGGGAGCACCGTGCCGAGAAAGTGAGATGCCTGAGCAGAGACCCGGGCGTGTTCTAGACCCACAAGACAGCCCATGCAAAGGCCCTGAGGCAGGAGGCGCCTTGGCATGTTCGGGGATGAAGTCAGAGCGGTGGACGTGGCAGTGAGAGGACGAGTGCTGCAGGGCCTTCAGGATCACCCTGGGGCCCTAGCATTTACTCTGAGGGAGAGGGAGCCACAGGAGGGATCTGAGCAGAGGAAGGGGCGCCATCTCGCTTACACGGGGTACACATGGAGAGCCAGCTGTCGGGGCAGGGAACAGGGAGGGACGACTTAATGGTCCCAGCAGATGACGGTGGCTGAGACCACGGAGGTGGGCAAGAGGGTGAGAAGTGGCCGGGTTCTGGCTACTGGTCAAAGTTAGCACCAACGGGATTTCTGTGAGAGGAAAAGCGGGCAGAGGTGGCTCTAGGTCGTGCCTGGGCCACCGGAAGGATGGCGGCGATGAGACCAAAGTGGCTGTGGTGGGGCTAGGGCCAAGCTGGAGAAAAAGGTGAGTCTGTGATGCCCACTGGGCGCACGGAGGCCGACACACCCAGAGGTCAGGGCAGAAGTCAGGGCAGGAAACGGGAATGTAGAAAATGTCGGCAACGAGACAGCAGGGACAGCCCTTAAAGCAACTGAAAGGGACGGGCTTGGCCACAGGGTGACGATCTGGTGACAAGAGGGAGCGGGAAGGAAGCACACCCACCTCCCGGCCTCCCGGCCACCCGGCTCAGGCCCCACCAGCCTCCCTCCTGGGTGCTGGGAAAGGGGTGACCACATCATAACGACTTCAGTGCCTCCTTCCGATCAAGCACTGTGGACAGATCCAGGCTCCTGCTCGGAGAGGCAAGCAGGGCAGGAATTAGCTCCCCACCCACCCTGCCCTGGGGTGGGGGCGCCCAGATAAGAAACTGAGGCCCACACGCAAACAGGCTGACGCAGGGTGGTGGGAAGCTAACCCAGGCGCAAAGCCGCACACACCACCTGCTCTCTGCCTCACGCAGCTTTTCACAACCGAGAAGAGACTCCCTACCCTGCACCCCGCCCTCCATGGCTGCCAAAGACCTGACACTTGGGGAAGGGGCTGACGCTGCATCTTGGCCCAGGGCATCCCGGTGACTGGCAGGTGATGGGCACTGGCACAGAGCCGGAGAGCTGGGCGAGGCAGTCAGCGCCGGCGCGGGGCGAGGTCTTCCGAGTCTCTGCCGTGTCGGAGTCTTCCCTCTTCCTGGACTGGGCCAGCCCTGGGCCCAGAACTCCACCCCTCCCCACACCCCTCTCAGCTGGCCACTCTCAAGAGAGACACAGAAGTGGGACATCCTGCCCCCACTTTGGCCATGGCCAGCCTGCAGGGACCAAGAGCTGGGCTCAAATACCAGCTTCTGCACCGACGAACAGGCTTTGGGTGGGCTGGAGCCCCTCTCCGAGCCTTGATTTCCTCATCTGTAAAACGAGTGGCAAATACTATGTCAAGGGCCAGCCCGTGGCCTGGTGATTAAAGCAGCCAAGTCCCAAATGGCTGATCATGTGTTCAAGTCCGGAACCAAGCAGCCTGAGAAACACACTGGGGTGTGTGTATACATGCCCAAAATCATGAAAGGCAGAGAGGTGGAGAAGGGATTGGGCATGATCATTCTCCATAGGGGGTGCTAGCTCCTCTCCCTGTCTCTCTGTCTCTCTCTCTGGCAAGAGCACATGCCTCTAGCAAAAACAATTTTAAAAGGAAGGAAGGAAAAAAGGTTACTGTCACTACTGTCATCGCAGCACTTAGTATTTGCTGAGCTCTTACCACGGGCCAGGCAGGGTTCTAGACGAGGTTTCTCACCCTGACGTTGGAGGCCAGACCGTTCTCTGTGCACTGCAGGATGTCCTGCAGCCTCCCTGGCCTCCACCCAGGGCTCAGGTTTACACTTAAAGGGCCTGCTCAACCGCCCCACCACCCTGATCCTCAAAGGATGCCGAGAGTTTAGAATGAACAGGAAAAATGACCGTCTGGAGAATGCCCCACCACGTACCAGACCTATATACAAAGTGGGGTCCTGCTCCACCTGAGCCACAGGACTCAGCCTTCAGGGACCGAGACCTGGGTTCAAATCCCAAGGCACAACAGCCTCTCTCAGCACATCCCATAATACAACAAAATTCTTGGGACCAGCAGATGGCGCAATGGTCAAGTCTCCGGTCTCCCACATAATCGACTGCAGTTGAAGTCCCAGACCCGGCGGCTGAAAACTCAAGCTGGGCAAGTGTGTGCATGCCCAAGATCCAAGAGGAGAATGGAGAAGGGACTGTGGCATGGCCATCCCCCCAGGGGTGATTTCTCGCTTTCTGTCTCTCTGGCGAGCACATGCTCCTTAAAGCAAAAATCTCTCTCTAAAAAGAAAAATAATTGTCATTTATGCTTCTGAACCCCCAAGTCTGAGAGTGAACAGAGTGCCCAGGTAGCGTCCTGTTCTTGCCCAAGCACGGGTGTGCCGCACAAGGGTTGCGCAGGAAATCTAGAAACCCCTCTCTCAGACCAAGTGTTTTATAGGGAGGAAAACCAGTAATTGACTTTTTTATTATCATTATAAGACTATATTCACTTGAAAACTAACATGTTAATTATAAATAGTACAGTAATGCAAAAAAAAAATACATAAAAATAAAGTAAACCATCTTTCTCCACATGCTCAGCCCGGGGCCAGTGTTAACATTCTGGTGCGCATCCTGCAGTAGCTTTCTCCACTCATAAACAGCCACCCAAAGTCTTTATTGATTCTTTTTTCCTACAAAATCAGGATCATACTCTATCTTTGACTTAGCAGCTCAGCCTTTCCTACCAAACGGTGGAGCACGGGCAGCTCTTCACATCCAAACAGAAAGGTCAAGCTCATTCTCATAACCAGCTGCCTGATATCCCAACACGTGGGTGATCAACAATCTTAGCTCTGTTAATATTCATCACGTGGCTTCTCATTTGGGGGGTATGGGTGTGAAACTGGAATAAGCATCTTTGTAACTTACATCTTTACTGATGTGGAAAAGCCCAGGGGCACTTTTTTTTTCCTGTTTCTGTAGGAGAGATTCCCAATGGAACTGAATTAAAGGGCACCACTGTGAGTTTGTTGCTTTGTTTTTGTTTTTAAAGAAATTGCCAAACTATTTTCCCCAAAAGACAGCAGCCATGCACGCTCCCACGGGCATTGCATGGCACTGCCTATTTCTCAGCAGTCACTCCAGCACCGGATATTACAACTCTCGTGTACGTATGTGTGACAGTGGTAAGGACCTGGAAGATGATGGTGACTAATGTGATTTCTCAGCAGAAATGTGGCTCCACGTAGTTCTCATCCCACAAAATTGTACCGATTCAAGAGTATTCTGGGGGCCAGAAGCTGGTGTGATGGTTGCACTGGAATTCCCACATGGCCAACGGTGGTTCGAGTCCCAGGCCTGGCACCTTGCTTTCTTACTCTCCCCCGCCTCCCTCTCTCTCTGTCTCTCTCTGGTCAAACTGAATAAGAATAATTAATTTAATTTAATGAATAATTCTAATATATTAAAAGAAAAGAGAGAGAGAGAGAGCATTCTGAACCCAAACAAGGACAGCAGGTTATGGCGGCACAGGCAGCCCACCAACAGGGCCCTGAGCAAGACTAAAGCCCCTTCTTTCCAAGGCCCTTTCCATCCCCACAGGCTGGCTCCCAAGACTGGGCCATCCTCGTTTCTGAGATGGATTTCACACCCGGCACAACAAAGATGCCTTTGTCCCCAGGAAAGGGAGCAACTGAGGCTGGGACATTATGGGTTCTGTTCATTCAGAGCGCAGCTTCGGGGGAGGAGAGGGCCGAGTGGGGGAAGATCGGGACGCTGCCCACTCTGGGCTGACCTCGGGGGAGGCACCCTGCGCAGAGCTGGAGCAGCCCCAGGTGCCCTGTCGTCCACTTGCTGCTCATTCCAGGAACATGTTCTGAGTCCTGTACTCACGGAGCACTCTAGGAAACATTTCCCATTTGTCACCTCTCACGATACATTCCCCCAGGCCCTAGCACAGGGAACATCATTAACGCCACTTTACATATGGGGAAACTGAGGCTCAGTAGAATGAAGCCAGTCCCTAAGGCCCAGAGCTGGCGAGTAATACCGGAGCACAAGCGAGGGGCAGTGAGTGAGCTTCTAACCCCCTGTAGAACACCCCGGGCTGCAGCTGCTGTCCTCTCCACAGGGCTACTGCAGTAGCCTCCTCCCTCTGCCTCCACCCAGCCCTGCACCCGGTCTGTTCTCCACCAACAGCCAGTGAAAACTAAATCAGATTCTGAGGGCCAGCCAGTGGCATGGTGGTTAAAGTGGCTGGATCCCTCATGGCCGACTTCAAGGTTCGAGTCCTGGATCCAGCAGATTGAAAGACATGCTGGGCACCTGTGTGTGCATGCCCAAAATCCTGAGAGGAGACTGAAAGTGGGTTCATCCCCCTAGAGAGAGTGGTGTTTTCTCCCTCTCTCTCTCTCTCTCTCTCTCTCTCTTTCTGTCTTTTTCTCTCTCTCCAGCAAGTACACATGGCCTATATCAAAAGCTTTAATTTAAAAAATAACTGAGTCACTAGGGCCAACAGGTGGCATGGTGGTTGGAGTGCTAGACTCCTCCACGGCCGACTGTGGTTCTAGTCCTGGACCTGGTGGCTTGCTTTCTCACTTTCCTTCTCTCTCTCTCTCTCTCATCAAATTGAAGAATAATAATAAATTAATTTAATTAAATAAATCATTATTAAAAATAATAATAATAACTAAGTCAAATTCTCTCTCTCCACTGCCCAAATGCTCCCAGCAGTCCCAGCTCACATGGGATAAAATGTGAAGTCCAGGTGATGGCCCACAAGGCTCTGCAGAATCTGTCCACCAGCCTCCCCATCCCTACCCCTACCTACCCTGACTTCACCCATCTTTGTTCCCCTGGCCTCCTTGCTGTTCCTGAAACAGGCTTCTGCCTCAGGGCCTTTGCACCTGCTGTTGTCTATGCTAGAATACCTCCCTCCAGATTCCAAAGCTAAGTCATTTTCCTGAGGCGATATACCTAGAAGGGCTGGGGCCTAGATTCAAATCTAGGCTGTGTAGCCTAGGAAAAGGCAAAATGCATGAGGCAAAAACTGGAATAAGGAAGAGGATGCTGTGTGACTCAGGGCAGGTCACTGAACCTTTCTGAGCACTGATTCCTCTTCTATAAAATAGGCAACATAGAAATGTCTCCCCCTTCCCCAGGCTCCTGGGAAGATACAATGCTTAGAAAGTATCCACTGAGCCCAACACCTCACACATGTGGGCACTGGTGTTAGATTAGGTCCATGGAATGTGCTGGAATAGTTAGGAAGCACACCCTTAGGAGGCAGGATATGAGCAAGTCTTTGAAGGTGAAAAGTGGAAAAGTCCACAGGTGCCACAAGCAGGCCAGGTGACAACAGGTTCCCCAGGACCTAAAATTTGGGAGAAGGCATAGAGAACAGATGCTCCCACCTGGCATCCCTCCTCGCCTCCTGGACCCACCCCCCTCACTGTGTGGCCCAGCCAGCCACTTACTGGACCCTGGCCTGAGTCTCACTGGTTCAAGGACAAACCCACAACCTGAGGCAGCCAATCAGAGCCTGCCCGAGGAGGAGAGCCAGACCTTCTCCTAACGCAGGCCGAGCGACTCCACTGCCTGCTGTGGGCAGTTCGGATGGGCTTTCTGTCACCTGCAACCAACGAATCCTGACAACCAGCTAGCTCTGCTCAACTCGCAGTGGCAATAGAGCCGTCCTCAGTCTTCACCATCAATGCCGTTGTTTCGTCATCAATGTCATTTCATTGTCATCATCCTCATCATTATTTTTACCCCTCCTAGGGGGGGGAGACTCCAGGTGGGGAGAAGCCACCACCAGCTGCACAAGCGCAAGAAGGTGCCACACCTGGCTGGACGCGTATCGAGGGCCTGCAGTCCAGAGTAGGCCCCACAGCACCTGAGGGATCCTCTGAGGAGCCCCTACTTCCTCCCTGGGGTCTGCATCCCAGCCTCTCCCAGAGGAGCAGGACTTTGGGAAGTAGGATGGACGGATGTGGGGACCTCCCACTTAACAGCTGATGTTGCAGAAAAGAAAAGAGAGTGACTGACCACAGGCCACAGGAGCCCTCGCTGGCCAGCACAAGACCTGGCCCACAGCAAGGGCCCAGTGAATGACCTCCACAGGAAGTGGAAGCTGGGGTAACAGATCACCTACTCTGAGAACTACCTTCTCCCCAGCCCCTCCACCTCACAAGCCAGAAGACCTCACGAACCGGAACACATCGCAAACTCAACTGCTGCAGGGGCCAGCAGGGTCACACGGGAAGCTCAGTGGGTCTCCTTGACAATGGCAATAAAAACAGTGTCCTTTCAACAGAGAAGCACTCCTCTGCCCATTAAACACAGGAATACTCTTCAAGAGTAAACTGCCACCTCCCTCATGGTTGGACATTCGGCTTTCCATTTGATAGAAATGAGGATCAGAATAGTCCTCAGTTCTCTTAACTCCACAATTAAAAACTAAAAAGCTGGCAGGGTAAATGCAGAGGTAAATGGCAACCAACATTTGGTATGTGTCAGGGACACATTAGGGAGGGGTGGAGACTGCGGCAAACTGAAGACTGCAAAGCGCTGAGCCCTGTGCAGGGGCAGCAGCTTCCCGGCTGCAGTAACTTCCTGGCTCCTGCCACGAGTTGCCTGTAGGAATGTGAACTTGCAGTGGATCAATCTCCTGACCATTCAAACACCCAGAAATACAGATCTGTGCATGAAGTGTCTCGGGTTTTCAATGTTGGCAACTACTGAAACAGATTTGTTTTGCCTGTTTAAGGTTTTTGCCGTAGGACACATGCGCTCACCAGAGAAAGACAATGAGAGAGAACGTGAGAAACCACATCCCAGGGGGATGGCCACACTGCAACCCCTTCTCCTCCATTCTCCTGGGATTTGGGGCACACGTGCCCATGTGCCCGGCGTGATTTTCAAGCCACAGAGTCCAGGATTTGAACCATGGTTGGCCATGTGGCATCACGTCACCTACTGCTCCCACTAAAAAAGTTTTAAAACACTGTGTGGGCCTGCCGGAACCCACTTACGGCCTGATCTGGCCTGAGGACCCCCAGTGTGGAACCCATGGTTCTGCCATGGGTGATGGTGAAGGGCTCTGCTTTAATCATACCTGAGTCTCCATTGGCTAGCACAAGACGGGGCCCACAGCAGGGACCCAGTAAATTACTTCTAATACCATTCTCTCTCACTCGCTCTCTCCTTCTCCATCCACTTCTCTCTCTCTCTCTCCCTCCCTCCCTCCCTCTCTCTCCCTCTCCCTCTCCCTCTCCCTCTCCCTCTCCCTCTCCCTCTCCCTCTCCCTCTCCCTCTCCCTCTCTCTTTCTCTCTCTCTCCCCCGCTGCCCCCCCCCCTCTCTCGCTGGTGGTCACTGAAGTTAAAGGATTTGAATGTTTCCCAGAGACATAGGAATCCCCAAGGCACACAGACCCATCTAACTCATGTGGACAGACTTGAACCTCCTTCTCTGTCCTCCGAGGGGTCTTAGCTGTTGGAGTGAGGGGACTGGCACAGGACAGGAGCCAAGAAACCTGGGTTCAAGTTCCACCTCAGGACAAATTCCCTTGGTAACCCTGGCCAAGTCATTGAATAGCTCTGTGCCTCGGCTTCCTCTTCTGGAAAGATGAGATGATTGGATGAACGATGTACCTGCCTCTTCCAGCCCTGACAACCTACTGGTAGGATTCTGTCTCTCTGTCTCTGTCTCTCTCTCTCTCTCTTTCTTGATCATGGAAGAAATAAATAAATAAACTAGAAAACAGGCTGGCCCTATAGCACAGTGATTAAGGGAGCTAGATCCTATCATTCGAGTCCCAGCCCCAGTGGCTTGAAAAACATGCCAGGCGCATGTGTGTGCATGCCCAAAATCATGATGGAACGGAGGAATGGAGAAAAGGAAATGTAGTGTGACCACGCCTCATTGAGGGTTCTTTGTCTCTCCTGCTCTCTTTCTCTCCCCCTCTCTCTCTCTTTTTCTCTGGCGATCCCTCTCCAGAGAGCAATTGGGAAAAAAAAAAAAAGAGAGAGAGAGAGAGAAATGTGATCCAGGACTGTCTACTGACCGAGTTGGGGGGACAGGTATAAAGGACATTTGGGAAAAAACAAGCGACATCTGAATGTGACTGTAAATTGTACCATTTAGTACCAATGTCAAATTTCCTGACTTAGCTCACTACCCCGTGGTTACATGAGAGACTTGTGTTCTTTGGCGATGCGTGACAGAGCATTAGCGGCCTCGTACCTGCAGTCACTCTCGAACAGACTGAAACAGTGCTATGGGTCGTCAGAAAAGTCACAATGTATTATTGCACGGAAAAACATTTAAAAAAATGACTTTTCTGACAACCCAACAATAATAATAGTGTGTGTGTGTGTGTGTGTGTGTGTATGCACACAAGTGTGCATGCATCAGGGAGGAGAGAAGGGGGAAGGAGGAAAGGGGACAGAAGAGGATAAAATTACAAGTTACCAAAAAGTTAGTTTTGAAAACCGTATGAAATGGCCCATAAACACCACACAGCTGGCATTGTCTAGACCCCTGTGACATGCAGGAATGTTTAATAAGTGCAGCCAGGTGTATACACAAAGCATCACTTAACCTCACGGGGTTCCCTGACAGAGCCCCCGGAGCTGGTAGGGAGTGGAGCTTCTAACACATCTCCACCGCGGTTACCACCTTTGGGATCAAGGGCCGTATCGCTTAAAAACCACTAATCAACAGCCTGGCTAGCCATGGGCTGTGGCCGGGACCACACAGAGCTCCTGACGTGGCAAATAAAACATTACCAGTGCGGTAACAGTGGGAGGTCAAGGACCCACTCTGTGCCCACCCCCCACGCTGAGGTCCTGGATCCCAGACAGCTGTGGCAGCAAGGTCTGTCACAAAGGGTGCCCCATTCGGTCCCTCTGCTTGCACATTTACCTCTGCAACAAATGATAAGAAAGTGCCTACTATGTGCTAGGCACTGAGACATGTCAGCCCCAGCACAGACTAGGGCTCTGAGCGAATGGGATTTACTTCATGATGGGAGAGACTGATACCAAACGGGTAAACCGACAGGGTTATTTCAGGCAGTGACAGGGACCAGGCGCAGCGGTGTTCGCTGTAGAGAAGGAACCAGGCGGCCCTCTGAGGAAGCAGCACCTGAGCTGACGGCTGAGGAAGAGGGAGGGCCCCGGCACAATCAGGGTAGGACATATTCTGCCAGGCAGCGGGGACGCAGGCCTGGGTGTCCCGACTCACGGAGGCTAAGCAGGAGGGTCAGGCAAGACCCTGCTTAAAAATTTAAAAATGTTTAAATGTATTCAGGGCCAGCCAGTGATATGGTGGCGAAGGTAGCTGGATCCCACAACAGCAGACAGCGTAGTTCAAGTCCCAGACCTGGAAGCTTGAAAAACACCAGGTGCGTGTGTGTGTGCCCCAAAATCCTGGAAGGAGAATGGACAAGACTGTAGTGTGACTGCACCCCATGCTGCGCTCGCTTGCTCACTCCCTCTCCCTCTCTTCCTCTCTCTCTCTCAAGCACACATGCCCTCTGGGAAAATTTTTTGAAAAGCAAAGACCATCAGAACGGATTTTCAAAAGCAAGACCCAACTACAGGACACCTGTAAGAGAAGCAAAGGGGCTAGAAGGAAAGATGGAGGGCGGAAAGTATGAGAAAGCAGGTGAGGCTGTCATAAAACCAGGAGAGAGATCTCGAGGCAAGGAGCACATGAGCGGGGAGGAGGAGCATTTCATCCCGAAGACAGGCCAGCACTCAGGGAAGACACCATCGCACCGCCGGGAAGGCACGCCACATGTGTGTGTCACCAGCAATGGAACTTTTCATGCGCAGTGTAAAACCGTCCACCTCAGGGGAGCGAGGATGAGAGGACGCCCATCTATTAATAGCATCACGGCTGGAGGCTGTCTTCCACAGCCCTCGCTCAGCAAGGACAGAACGAGTGGCCCACACAGCCGTGAGGGCGCACGGGACGCCCAAAACACCCTGACCTAAAGGACACTGGAACCTTCCACCCGAGTCCAGTGCACATGGAACGGTCACTATGGTAGACCCCAGGCTGTTCATAAGCCAAGACTCCATCAATTTCAAAGGGCTAGAAACCTATAGGGTATATTCACTGAGCACGACAGAATCAAATTAGAACTCACTCAATAATAATTACCTGGAAAAGCCTCCATACTGGGAAATCGATACACCCAGAGTGACTTCTCCACTCCCACCCTACCCTCAGAGCAAACAACCTAAGTGTCACCTGGGAGGGGACAGCTGGGTATCTGTCTCACAGCCAGGTCTGGGGCGGGGACCACGGGGCATGTGCTCCAGGATCATCCTCAACAGCCCAACCAGCGGATCATTTCAGCAGATGCTGGGGGCGGGGAGAGGGTCTGTGCATCACGTAGAAAGACCAGGCTGTGCCAGACAGAAAGCGTGTCCTGCCCCACCTCGCCCAAAACAGGCCTGTCTCCACCAGCCAATCAACTGCTCACTCGAGGGCTTTTCTAGCCAGGACCCAAGAGGGAGTAAATAAAACACACTGCTCAAAAGCATGGGCTTTGGGGACCAGCAGTTAGCATAGTGGCTATGTCGCTGGACCCCCTGGAGTCGACCGTGGTTTGAGTCCCGGACCCGGTGGCTTAAAACTCACACCGGGCGCGTGTGCATGCGTGCCCAAGATCCAGAGAGAATGGAGGAGAAGGGATTGTGGCATGGCCATCCCCTCTGGGGGGTGATTTCTCACTTTCTGTCTCTCTGGCTCTCTGTCTGGTGAGTGTACATGCCCTATAGTAAAAACCTCTAAAAAAATAAATTAAAAAAAAAAAGCATGGGCTTTGGAATCAGACAGTCCTGAGTTCAAATCCACCACTGACAGTCCTTGCCAGGCAGAATCCTGAGATGGCCCCCAAGATTCCTGCCCCTTATGCACATATCCGGTGGATTGTGAATATGTGTTTAGGTATGCTTAGGTGTGATGTGCAACTGACAGATGAGGGTGTGTGACAGAGGCGAGGGCACCATGCAGATATCACTGAGGTCCCAAAGCAGTGGACGGGTCTGGATTCTGGGTGGGCCTGGTCTAATCAGGTGAGGTCTTAAAAGAGGATTAGAAGGGGAAAGTTGGGGTAGGAGCTGCACTGGGCCTTTCCTGAAGGGAGTGAATGAAGTAAGAGATTGCCTGCTGAGAAGTAGTGGGCATCCGAGAGGCCCACACGACTAAGACCGGAGGGGGCCTCCATGGGGGTCTAACAGTCGCAGCCAAGAGCTGGCTGTAGGCCTTAGCCCTACAGCCACAGAGAACAAATTCTGTTAACAACCCCAACACACCCCACCCATCCCAAGCCTCAGATGAGAGAACAACCCTGGCCAGCATCCTGACCACAGCCTCAAGAGACCCGGAACAGAAATTCAGCTCCTCTGTGCCTAGACTCCGACCCACAGATACCTCCAGGTCACCCCCAGTGCCATTTAAGGCACTGCACTTGTGACTGTCAGCAGCACAAGCAGCAAATGCACCATCTCTGTGTGCTCGCAGGCAAGGGATCTCTCCTCCCTGGACCTCGGTTTCCTCATCTGCAAAACTGTGAGGATGCAAATGGAACAGGACGTGTGTAACAGCCTGACCCAGCGCGTGGGTGCAGTTTGTTGTGCGCCCTTCCAGGTTCGGGGAGGAAACTCAAGTGGGTAAGTGGGAGGAGCCGCTGTATATTTTTGAGAAAAAGGTCTTTATCGTTTTTCCATCTTTGACTGGGGTCTTGGAGAAGACAGCACATAGCTTCCGGACCCAAATCACAGGTGTCCCAGAGGTGGCTTCAGGATACAGAGACCAAGTGTCCAGAAGGGGCCACGAGGCCGAAATGCAGCAGGAACGTATCTCCAGCCTCGAGAAGGATTTGAGGCAGTTTGCTCACCCTGAGATGCTGTGATTGTGCGTGCACAAAAACGTAGGGAGATGCTACAACTCTAAGACATGATTTTTTAAAAGAACCACTGGGGGGCATCCTGCAGATGGCATAATGGTTACATCGCTGGACTCCCACGTAGTCGACAGCAGTTTGATTCCCAGACTGGGCAACTTAAAACTCACACCAGGTGCGTGTGCATGTGCGCCCAAGATCCCGAGAGGAAAGTGGAGAAAGAGGACTGCAGCGTGGCCATTCTCCCTGGGGGGTGATCTCTCTCTTTCTGTTTCTGTCTCTCTGGTGAGCACGTGTGGCGTACAGCAAAAATTTCTCTTTAAAAAATAAAAAAAAGAACCCCTGAAACCTGACCAGGTGCCAAGGCCTGGGCCAAGTCCCAACCCAATTTACAGATGAGGAACCAAGGCCCAGGAAGGTGCAGTTCTCTGCCCAGGGTCACCCAGCCACTGAGAGACAGAGGTAAGATTCAGACCCTGACAGTCTGGACCAGACCCCGGGTATGCGAGCACAGTGCCACACTTTAGAAAAGTCTCCTGTGCCCAACCCCTTCAGCCCACAGCCACCCGTGTATCTTTCGTTATATGGGAGAACACGAGACAGATTATCTTGGTCCCAAAAGTCATCACAAAAGCAGTCAGCAATTATGTAATTAAAAACAATCATATAATGTAATAAAACATAGGCATGTAGAGAGGAGAAGCTTTTTTTCATTCAACAAATATTTAATGAGCGCCTACTATGTGCCAGGCATTGTTCTTGGTACCAGAGAGACAAAATGAATGAAACAGATGAAAATTCCCATCTTGGGGCCAGCAGGTGGCATGGTGGTTAAGGCGCTGGACTTCCACATGGCCGACCATGGTTTGAGTCCCTGACCTGGCAGCTTGCTTTCTCACTTTCCCTTTCTCTCTCTCTCTCTCTCTGTCCCTCTCTGGTCAAATTAAAATAAATAAGTAAAGTTAAATAAAATAATTCTTTTTTAAAAATCTCCATCCTTGTAGAACTGGGGGGAGAGAGGGAGACAGACAATGAACCATAAATACGTGAACTATCAAGTGTGTGAGCCCGTGGAAGAAAATAACACAGGGAAGGAGAGAGGAAGTGGTGACGTGGGGGCGGTGGGTGTCAGAGCAGACCCAGTTTAGAATGCGATGAGTGAGCAAAGGCCTGAAGGAGGAGAAGATGTGAGCTACCGACTGGGGGAAAAGCATTCCAAACAATGTGAGTAAAAAGGCCCGAGGCAAAGACCTGAGGCAGGTGCCTGCTCCCTGCCTTTGAAAAGGACAGATGTGGCCAGAAGGGAGAGGTGAGAGGTAAGAGCTATCAGAGATGCTGGAGTAAGTGCTGGTGCCTGTACAACCTTACAAATATACTCAGAACCAGGGAATCAGACACTTTGAAAAGGCAAGGTTTACGGTGTGTGTGAGTCATCTCAGTTAATAAAAAAAAAGAGTAATGAGAAGAAAGGGGAAAGGCAATAGGGGTAGATCTTGCAGCACGTTCCGGGCCACATGAAGGCTGTGTTCTAAGTGACGTGTGACTGACGTGCGTTCTGACCTGACCCTCCTGGCTGCGAGTGGAGAAGAGTGTGGGGGGCGAGGTAAGGCCAGAGGAGGGCTGGCGGAGGGCTGGCGGCACCAGTGCAGGCAGCTTCCCGCTGTGCGACCAAGCCAGCCGCCTTCCGGCTCTGCAGCTCAGGTCTCCCCACCCATGCAGTGGGCCTGAAAAACCCAACTCCCCCCCAAGGCAGAGGTGAGGGCTGACACCCAAGGTTGTCGTGATGGCTGTGAGTGGAGGGTGGAGTAAAGGGGGTGCCAGTTTTTAATCATGCAAATTAGTTTCCTGAACAGAAAACACAGGGTGCCTTCCTCTGTCACAGGAAGCAGGGACCCATCTCGTATCAACAGCCCGCTCAGCCCAGAGCGGCTACCCCCACATCGTGTCCACACCCTGGCCACAAGTAGGAACCCAAACTGCTCTCTGGGTGTGGTCGGCTCAGGTGGCCTCCTCCAGGGAGACGGCCCTGGTTACTCAGTGGCAAAGCACCCACAGAGAAACTGAGACCCAAACAGGAGACAGACCAGCCCCAGTCACACAGTGGCCTCGAGAAGGGGATACGCCTGAGAGAGAGGAAGGTGTGGTCACTCCCTCCTGGGTGGGTGTCCAGTCTGGAGGCAGGAGCTGACTGTTGTCACCCTGGGATGACCGGGGGTCCTGGCTGTCAAGAGTGTTGATCAGACCACGCCATGCCTCTGCCGGAAGCCCTCAGCAGCTCCTCACACCACTAGGGATAAAACCCCAACTGGTCACCTGCATACAGGGCCCGTGCAAGCTGTATGCAGGTGACGCCTCCATAGGCAGGACTCAGCTCAAACATCACCTCCTCAGAGAAGCCTTCCTTGACTACCCCCTTTAAAATAGATGCCAACAACCTTGTCACCAACATACCTTTTCTTTGTCACCTTCTCAGTGCCTCTACTCCCCAGCTGGGTAGACTTGGGTGAGTTGCTCAACCTCTCTGGGCCTGAGGTTCCCTACCTGTAAACTAGGTACATTAGAACCTACCTCAGAGCATTGTCACAGGGCTCAAGAAGAGCATCCAGCACAGTGCCTGGACGCGGCAGGGCCTCGGTAACTGCTATCACTATGCCAACTTGTGTCTTTTTCTCAAGTGACCTCTTTCTGTGTTGTGTGAGGTTTCTGGGAGAGTGGGGACTTTGTCCATCTTGTTCCCAACACATGCCAGCACCTAGCACTGTGCCTGGCACATAGTAGGTGATTAATGCCCGTTCACCAAATAAACAAGTGAATTAGTGACCATGCTCTGACCCCGGCCTCATTCCTCCCAAGAGAAGTTCCTTGCAGAAGCCGCCCACACTATACCCTGCAGAGGGGAAAATACAAGACCCCAGGTCCTGGTGACCAATGGCCACCTGTTTCCACTAGCTTCTGATGGCCCTGTCCCAACAGCCTGAAATAGCCTCACCTCCCCTGGCCCAGAATCCAGGGATCGTCTGTCAGTTCCATCCTGGGGAAGGACCCAGCGGGTAAACACAGACTGACCATAGACAAAAGAAGAGATTCCCTTCCAGTCCGCCAGGACCCAAGAAGATAAAAATAAACTTACAAATCCACCTAGGGATGCAAGGGAAAGGGAAGGGGCTCCCCTTTCCCTTGGGGCTTCCTCCCCAAGGTGGATGAACCTGCAGCAGTTCCCGGGCAAGCCCTGGGCTTTGCTCGGAGCTCAACTGTGCCAGGTACCTTCAGCGGATTATGGTATTCACACCATGAAGCAATCCAGTGAGGGCCAGGGCCATTCGCATTCTGCAGATGGAAAAATCAGGGCTCCAACAGGTGAAGACACTTGCCCAAGGTCACACAGGGGAGGAGCTGGAAGGCAAACTCAGGCCAATTCACTCTAGAGTTTGCTCTTACCCATGAACTGGGAGAGAGAGAAAGTCCTGAGAAACACTGCTGGGTAAAGGGGGCACACTGGGCCGGCCGGTGGCATGGTGGCCGAGGTAGCTGGAGCCGACATGGCCAACTACACAGTCTGAGTACCAGACCCAGTGATTGAAACTCGCACTGCGCATGTGCGTGCACGCCCCAGTGATTAAACACGCACTGCGCATGTGTGTGCATGCCCCAAATCCCAAAAGGAGGGAGAACCTGAGAACAGACTACAGCATGGCCATCCCCTACAAGGGGTGCTCTCTCTCTCCGAGGAGTACACACACCCTCTGGCAAATTAAGAAAAAGAAGGGAAGACCTGGCACTGGGTCACCTCATGCAGACAGACACACATGCATGGATTCCACACACTCTCCGTCGGCGTGTGAAGCCCTCAGAGGTCTGACAGCAGAGGGGAGGAGGCTCAGCCCACTGCTTGTCAGCTGGAACTGTCCTTCCACCTCCCGCAGGGGTACCGGCAATGTCCGGAGACCCGCCACCTGCCGCAGGGGTACCGGCAATGTCCGGAGACCCGCCACCTCCCGCAGGGGTACCGGCAATGTCCAGAGACATTCCAGCTGACATGACAGGGTGGGGGCACCTAGTAGGTAGAGCCCAGGGTGGCTGCAAAACCCCCTACAGTGCAAGGGATGGTCCTCCCAACAGAGTGACCCTGCTGAGGTTTGAGGGTGTGGTAAGGCTGCCCCTCATGAGCTGTTAGGGCTGGAAGTGCCCTCTGTGGAACCTCTCTATGAGGGACTTTTGAGGGCAGGTGGTGGCAGAACAGTAACATACTAGACCCAGGAGACTCCCCAAGCACGCCGGGCACATACACCCATGACCTGGGCAGGCTGAGACTGGGGATGAATTGTGAAGACTCTGTCCGGGTGCCTGTCTGTCTGTCTCTCTCTCTCTCATAGAAGAAATAAATACATACATGTTTTCAAAAGCAGGGGTGGCCAGGGGACCTTTGATCCCCAGTGAAGGATGTGAGCCACCCAGGCCCTCCCCGCAGGGTGCTGGGGCAGAAGGCTGACAAGCTGCAGGCCACTGTCCTTGACCATACTCCTGTCCCCTCTAGGGGTCGCAAGCAGTCTCACCTGCCAAACAAGGAGACTCAGCCCGATGACCCACCTGGCTTGCTTTCAAGTTCTCTGTCTCCTAAACTCTGGGGCAAGAGTGAGCTGAGTCTGCTGTGCCTGGGGAATGGGGGTGGAGGACACACGCACACTGGTCTGAGGGCCAGCCCACCCAGCACCCCTCTCCTGCCAGGTCTCCAGTCAGAAAGCCTGTGTCTGCTGGGAAAAAAAGAAGAGAAATCAGAGGGGGGTTCTCCTGCAGCCAACACGGCTGCTTCAAAGACTTTAACTCTTGCAAAGCCTGAAGGAGGTGGAGGCTGTAAAGTCAATAGGATGTGGGTTTATCTGAGGGCGTGGCCCTGAGCACAACAGCTCTTCGCCACTGGCTTGATAAAGGGGGACACTGTGCACACAAAAAAAGGGTGACCTGAAATCTCCGAAGCCAAGGACACCAACCCCATCCATCTCCTCTTGAAGCGACAGATAAACGGTTACCAGGCCAAACACCAGAACAGTGAAGGGGCGTCCAGTCTGTTCGTCTGAAGAACACGCTCATTCAAATGCACCCCACGGGAGAGCTCTAGCGTCGCCACTGGGTCACTCTTCTTAAAAGGACAAGAACCATATCTGCCCTGTGGACGGCTGCGTGCTCACAGCCTAAAAGGCTGCCTAGAACATATAGCAGTTGCCCCGTAAATACTGGCACACTTAGAAAAGTAGTCTAAGATTGTCACCGTTTTACCTGACGGAACCAAGCTGTAACCAAGCAAGGGATCCGTCTAGTCCTGCTCACACTTGGGCTTCTGTCACCAAGAGATTTCCACTAATTTCTAATGGCGTCCAACTCAATCCCAAGTGTGCTGGCTCGTGCTCTCCAGCATCCTAAAGCTCAGGAATCCGGATCTTTTGGCTGAATTCTTGCCCACATAGGCAGCCTGGTGGGAATTTTGTTCATGAACACAGCACCATGTTGGAGCAGTTTCGGGCTAAAAAATATGGGCTATGCGGGCCAGCCTGTTGCACAACAGTAACGCAGCACTCTGCAATGCTGAACCCACATGAGAAGGTCCCAGGTTCACATCCCAAGGCCTCCCTGTGTTTGCCAAGTACTCAGACATGTGCCTGATCCTGGCTAGCTGAGACTTGGAGAAGATTGCGGCATAAAGACCTTGTTCGAGCAGCCTCTCTATCTCTCTCTGTTTTGCGTATGGAAGAAATAAATAAATGTTAGAAAGAAAGAAAGAGAGAGAGAGAGAGAGAGAAGGAAGGAAGGAAGGAAGGAAGGAAGGAAGGAAGGAAGGAAGGAAGGAAAGAAAGAAAGAAAGAAAGAAAGAAAGAAAGAAAGAAAGAAAGAAAGAAAGAAAGAAAGAAAAAGAAAGAAAGAAAAAGAATGCGGGCTTTGCAAACAGACTACCCGGGTCCAAGTGCTCTGTTAGGCCGTGTGGTCTTAGGAAACTGACTTGGGCCCTCCGTGTCTTTGTTTTAGCTGCACATGGGAAGAAAATGAATGCCTGTGATTTTGAGTTAACATTCAAAGAATGCTTTACAAAGGGTTTACAAATGTATATGTTTTATTAGCAAATTATTATTACAGGATGCATCAGTGGCGCAATGACTAAGGTGGATGGATCCCACATGGCCAACAACACAGGTCATAGTCCAGACACAGCGGCTTGGAAAACACCCCAGGTACGTGTGTGTGCACCCACAATCTTGAAAGAAGAAATGAAGAAGGGACCACAGTGCAACAAGGACCTAAGTGGGGTGCTTTCTCACTTTCCCCTTCTCCTTGTCTCTACCAAGCACAACTATGTCCTCCAGCAACTAAACAAACAAACAAAAAGTTATTACTTCTGGGATTGCAGTAATCTAACAACCATGCTGAAAATGTCACTCTTTCTGCTGGCAATTTTTTTTTTAAGTTTTTGCTTGAAGGTATGTGTGTTTGCCAGAGAGAGACAGAGAATTTGAGCAATCATCCCCCAGGGGGATGGCTATGCCACAGTCCCTTCTCCTCCATTCTCTTCTCAGGATTTTGGGCATGTATACACATGTGCCCAGAGTGATTTTCAAGCTGCTGGGTTTGGGACTCGAAACACACAATCGGCCGTGTAGAATCCAGCGTGTCACCTCCACGCCACCTACTAGCCCCTCTGCTGGCAA